>CM042241.1:5722670-6346323 GCA_023566225.1 Romanogobio albipinnatus
AAATTATTATCAATACATTATTATAAACATACATAATTAAAGTATTTAGTTGACTTTTTTTAATGATGATGATAATAATAATACATTAAAATATGTTTATAAATATAATAATAGTAATAATAACAATAATAAAATATTAGTTCAAATTATTATTATTTATATTAATGATGATTATGACAATGGTATTGATAATAATACATTAAAGCTGATAAATAATACATTTCTTATTAATAAAATAATAATAATAATAGTAATAAATTGAAGTTAATAAAAATAAGAAATGTATTAGTAAAATAATTTGGTCAAAATAATTATTTTTTGATGATGATGATAATACATTAAATCTTATAAAAATAATTAATGTATTATTACTACTACTACTAATAGCAATAACATAATTTGGTTAAAATAATTATTTTTAATGATGATAATAATAATAATAATAATAGTAGTAATAAATTAAAACATTATAAATAATAATAACAAAATGATTGTCAGTTAAATTATTCATTTGTATTCACAATATAATAACGTAAAACATAATTAATTTTATTATTCATAATAATTATTTTCTTGATTTAAATTATAATTATTGTTAATAATAATTATTTTAACAATAATAATACAATAAATATTTTTGTGGAGTTTCTGAGGCTCAGACAAGTGTGTCTCTATCAGTCGTTCTGTTGTTGTGTGTGTTGTGGTTGTATATCAACACTGTGGTGTGTGTGTGTGTGTGTGTGTGTGTGTGTAGCGAGGACTACATGTCTCACTTCGAGCGGCGGGACCTGCGGGCGTTCTCGGCCGAGCCGCTGCTGGTATACCCCACGCACTACACGGGCGACCCGGGCTACATCAGCGACACGGAGACCTCCACCGTCTGGGACAACGAGACCGTCCGCACCGACTGGGACCGGGCGCGCTCGCGCAAGAGCCGCGAGCAGGAGGAGCTGAGCAGCGGAGCGCAGAACTCAGACGTCCTGCAGTCGCCGCTGGACAGCACGGCCCGGGACGAGCTCTAGGACCCCAACACACACACACATCCTCCACCCGTTAGACTGAAGCCAAGCGGGACGTAGATGAGATAATAACCTCAGTTCTCCTGGAATGCTTGACTGGCTGCAGAAACACGGCCGGCTCAGTAAATATGATGCGATTTATTCGTTTGAATGGGAATCAGCATTAGTTTTAGATGCTCAGGAGTCCTGGCCGTTAAATATGGATCGATGTACGTGATTTTAACATGCCATTCCTTTATTATCTCACATGATTTGAGTGAGCGTTGACTCTACTCTGTGTGTAAAGCTGTTCTTGTGCATCCCGGATTATGGTCAGGATCAGATCGACATGTAAAGACAGTTTTTATGGGAGAGTTCTTGCAGACGACTAATTTATTGCTTGTTCCGCTTGTTCATAGTCCTGATGTCCGAGCCGATGGATGCTTCCCGTCATGTGAACCGTGTTTTGCCTTCTGGTTTTATTTGTGCAGTTGCCTTAAGAGATTTGTATGGGAGAATAGAAAACAAATCAACTAAATCCATGTTTAAAGCTAGCTAGCAAAGAGATGCTTGTGTTGCAAACTAATGTTTACAGGATATTTACCCGAGTGATGATCAATCCATTTCTTCTGTTTTCTTCTACGTGTTCATCACATGTGACTAGTCTAATACGTATCTCTCCTGAATGTGCCTTTTATACCAAAGAATAAAGAATGTTTCTTAAAGTCTGATGCAGTAGATTCTGTCTAATTCACAATAATATGCTGTTATACTCCATATAAAAGTCCATTGAAAAGCCAGAAACTAAGCTTTTTTTTGCACAGGCCTATCTAAAAGGTTAATGGTGCAACCAACACAGCAAAAACTCCAGTGTTAAATGAACTCTCCTGGGAGTATATGTGAGACCACACTCAAGAGTGTTAAAGTGTTAAAATAAGAGTGTTAAAGTAACACTGAAGCGGTGTTAAAGTTAATGAGATAATTAAGTGATTAATTGAGTGATGATTGGCCATTAGTGACGAACACCTGATGATAACAAGCAGAATCGCCAAAGGAGATGCCACAATTCTTAAGTCACCATTATGGTGATCAGTGTTTGATTTAGTTTGGATCTTGACCCTTGACGTTTAACACATTGCATTTTGTTTTGATTGCTTTAACAGCCAGAAACGCAAAGAGTAAAAGTTAATCAGGTGGTGTTGGTTATGTTTTGACATTGTCATCAATTGAGCTGAATCATTGATTATAGCCTTATATCTGAGTTACGTTTACGCCAGCCTTGAGATTCCAAGTGATAAAATCAATCATTTTCAACTTATTCCATAGGTTTTCTTAAAAGTTGTTCTGATCAAAAAACTACAAATAAATATTTTCACAGACATCAAGAATCAGTCTTAGAATCTCAACCGTGGGGACCATCAAAAAGCATGTTGCAGTGCATTCTGGGAGCCACCAATAAAAATTATTCCATGGCTCCCATCATTCATTGCAGCATGAATAAATTATGAGCTTTACGAGCTGTTTGTCACCATTGTTGAGATTCCAACACTGATTATTGATTTGCGTGTGCCTAAAACAAAAGTTTTTTAAGAAATCCAGAATTACATTGAAAATGCTGGATCTTATGTCATAATCAACAAGATAAACCCAACTCAGAGACTTGGCTCTAAATGAGGTTAGTGATTCAGTCAAAACCTAACCAACACCAAGCAATCAGCTTTTGTCATTGCTTGTCTGGCTGTTACAACTCAGTTACAGCACCAAACAAAATATAATATTAAAAAGTCAAGGGTCAAGATCAAAAGTAAAGCAAACACTGTTCACCATAATGGCGACTGAATTTTTAGATTTGTGTCATTTGGTGATTCAGCTTGTTAACATCAGGTGTTCGTCACTAATGGCCAATCATCACTCAATTAATCACTTAATTATCTCATTAACTTTAACACTGCTTCAGTGTTACTTTACACTCTTATTTTAACACTTTAACACTCTTGAGTGTGGTCTCACATATACTCCCAGGAGAGTTAATTTAACACTGGAGTTTTTGCTGTGTGGTTGTCAACTGTCAAATTTACAAATTTTACCTCTTCCCAACAGGGAAACCCATCAACAATCAAAAATGCATGAGTATATGGTGTCATGGCATTGCAATCAAAAAATGTGGTTATAATGGAAGTCAATAGGGCAAAAACAGCCACGAACAGTAAATGAGGGAGAAAAAAAAGAAAATCTGATGCTGCACAAAAACGAACAATGCTGCAAAGCCAACCTTGTTTCTAATCTATGACCTGTCCAAGACTGTGATAAAAGGTTAAAAAAAATCCAGTCCACAATCACTTTTTATATTGAAAATAGTCATTTTATGTGTGTGTTTTTTAATATTAATATGAGTTCCCCTAGCCTCAATATTGTCCCCAAGTGGCTAGAAATGTTGATGGGTGTAAACCGAGTTCTGGCTGTCTCTCTCTGCCTTTGAGAAAATGACAGCCCAGACGAGCTGGTCTTGAATTTTCCTGTTATGATGTCATAACAGGAACGGCTACCTCCCTTTCCTCCGCACAGAGAATTTGGCACGCCCATGCGAGCGCCATATTTGTTTCTCCTCGAGAGATCATGGCTTCTGAACGAGTGAATGCTAGCAATTTCTCAGTGTTTGGATGTACAAATGAAAACAGAAGTCTTTTTTCAGTTCCTTCTGATCTGTGATCAGTGATTTCTGATGTGTAGCTAATTATTCAAGTTCACACAGAACTTTATTATTCGTGCTCCGCTTCTCTCTCTCCAGACAGAATGGTGTTTTCGTGTTTTTTATCTTGTGAGTCAGTGTTTTTTGAACGTCCTCGTCGCGTCTATCTATTCTAAAATGTGCATACAGTCGTGAGTTTCTGCTCAACATCGGCAGAGCCACTTCTTTAGAGATAAACCTCACACACGCCGAAGAGCTGCGGAAGCTCGGGCTGCACCGACCGGTCAGCCTTCAACATCACCGACCCCCAGTACTGCATCTGGCCCACAGCGGAGGCACCAAACGTGGCGCGAGATTAAGCAGACGGGGGGTAAGCGTGAGAGTCTCCGGCTAGGCTAGCCTAGCCCCACAATAAACTGGATTACATTCGATTACTGCTGTTGTGTCTTTGTTTGCGCTGTGTACTCAATGCGTGCCACTGACGCTTTTCATATGATAGGAAAATATCTAAAAATAATGCTATAATAAACACTTACTCGTAACTCGTTCATCTCGACAGCTGTAATGGTGCATTACATGTGTTACAAAGTTGGTAGAATAAGGAGGAAGACGGGCTCGGCGTTACTGGGACTCGTGTTTATTCAGAACTCTCAGATACAAACACAATAAACTCACAGCGCTCTCACAACTCAGTACAATATCACTTTGTTAGCAATCGCTCCGTCTCTGGTCCGTGATGTTTGGTTCGCGAACGAATCGTTCTTTTGAACCAGTTCTTTTTAGTGAAGCGATTCTTTTTAGTGAACCGGTCGAACCAGTTCACCAAATCGGACTGAATCACCTCTCGAGTCAGCGCTGATCCATAATTTACTAAAGTTACTAACTTTCTGACATGAGTGACAGTCCCTCCGACTAGAAATAAACTAATAACCTGAAGTAATGCTAGTAACTACAACAGTTCACTGAACTGAGACATGCTGAGAAAACTGATGAGAAGTGACATCTGTCTCTCTGGCAGGCTTGTGCCTCCTAGACCTCATTAAACCACGCCCCCTCCGCTCATTTCAAATGCAAAGATATCAGCCAGTATCACAACAGTGGGCGTTTTCACTGAAGTCTCACAGCAGACACGCCTCTTGAAGCAGGGCATTCAGCCAGAGGGCAAACATCAGTATAGAAAAAATGCCTTTTATTTCTAAATTATGACATTTTATGATGTAAAAATCATACTAACAATATAAGTACACCTCAGAATACATTATAAAATAAAATAAAAAATCCATGCCATGGGACCTTTAATAAACATTAGTTTGTTCTACATATAAAATTATATAATTGTGATTTATATGTTGCTTGCAAAACATTGTATGTATACTTTCTGCAAAAGAAAATCCAATGATTCACTAAATATACATTTGTGAGTAATCCGTTTCTAGATACAGGTTTGAGTTTGTTCTACATATAATGGAATATTTGTGATTTATATGTTCAGGAAACATAATGGCCATCAATAAAGAAAGATGCTTTTGCCTGCAGGGGTTGACTTCTCTGCAGGTGTAATTAAAGCTCCCGGGATCAGCATTATCCTCACAGCATGAGCAGAGTTAGCAGGAGAGAAAGCCCAGAGCTCAGGTGAAACGCACGCGACTAAATCTGCATGTGTATTATTGAATGTATCATTAGCATATCTCCTTTAAAACGTATCCATCTTCCATCCGTTCTCCTTTTGCCTTCTGTAGCCACTCCTGTCTCCGCTCTCTCTATTGGATTATTAAGGCCAAGGTGTATTTTCAGCCAAGAAGGCTTATGGGATATCTGACAAACATGGCCGTAATCCTTCCAGAGTGTGATATGATTCTTTTCACCATTAAAGCGAAACAAAAATGCATGTTTGAATCTCAGTGTGGCATTCAGCATATGCTCTGCTTTTGGTAGTTCATTTCAATTATCCTATGTCAGATTAAACGCCCCCAGAAGAGTCTATGGGTACTAATCTCTCTCTCACTCACTCTTCTCTCTCTCTCAATAGGATTATGACGGTGGGTTGGAGTAGATTAGGTGGTCTGTTCGCTGTATCCTCAGAGCTCTCTGACTGAAGAGTAAATAAACACAGTGACGGAACGATGTGAGACAGTGTCTGGTGTCGCTTTAACCCCGTAATCTCTGTGAACCGGGCGTGTGATGACAGGAAACAACACGGTCAACCTGCAGGACGGATGATCGGTTGGGTTCTGATCGACAGCGAGACTCAGTCAGGTGCGTCAGCGGTGGCTCTTATGCATTGAGTTGAACATATCTTGCATTGAGTGAGTTTTTGGGGTTGTAGATGCAACATGTAGCTTAGGTTTAATGCTTCATGTTTAAATGGGTACTGCAAAAGGTTGTCTATAGTTGTCTACTAGGCTACTTCCTTTTAAGACCACTAGTCTCTTAGATACTCTGAGATCTCTTGTATTTGAGTTTTGGTTCAATATTTGTTCAGAAACTCATAATCTCGAGTGTTTATAGGGCGTTTGTTTCAACCCAAATTTGGGTCAAATATGGACAAACCCAACTGTTAAGCCAATGGTTGGGTTTGTCAATATTTGACCCAAATTTGAGTTGAAACAACTAATTTTTTCTGATTGCGCTGCTTCAGATTTTTGTGGAAACTGTGATACACTTTGTTTAGAATTTGTTGATGAATGGAAAGTTCAAAAGGACAGCATTTATTTGAAATAGACATATTTTGTAACATTATAAATCTCAAATGTCAGTTTTGATCAATTTAATGCATATGCATTTCTTTATCAATTGTGCAAAGCAGTCAGTTTCTGGAATTAAGATTAGGTCTAATTAGACTTATTTTTCCCCCCTTTAATGCAGAATGAAAGCTCTACCCCTTCACATAATATTATCCAGCACTGATCTGTAAAGGATCTCTCTTCAGAAGCTGTCATGGTGGACCTGTTCCTGGGGAAGGTTCTGGTGAAGAACAACAAAGACAAAGACGAGCTGGACACCGAGCGCGAGATCATCCTGCGGCTCCAGAACCGCATCCTCCTGCTGTTCTTCGGCTCGGGCGAGTGCGAGAAATGTCAGGACTTCGCTCCGACGCTCAAAGACTTTTACAAGAAGCTGACGGATGAGTTTTACGTGGAGCGATCGGCCCAGCTGGTGCTGCTGTACATCTCGCTGGACTCGTCCGAGGAGCAGCAGGAGAAGTTCCTGAAGGAGCTGCCCAAACGCTGCCTGTTCCTGCCCTACGAAGACCCCTACAGGACGTACGTGCACTTTTTGTTCGGAATAGCTTACTAGCATACCAGCCTACAAAATATGAAACTGGGATTTCTAGTACAGTGGTTCTTTACCAGTGGCCCCTCAGCACACATCAAAATAGTCTGCAAGATGGCTTTTAATTATTAAAATAAGACCAAAAAAATGTAAATAAGGGCAATTTGAAGAAAAACTACAGTCCTGTTCTGCTAGTACTATGTACTTGCTATAGTCATTTAAATACATTTTGCGAGTGAACGCAAAAAGGTCCTTCGGGGAACACAAAAGTTTTGAGAACAAACACAAAGTTTCTCTGGGAAATGCAAAAGTTTAGTGAACGAACATGAATGTAAAAGTGTTGCGAGCAAACGCAAAGTTTCTCAGGGAAATGCAAACGTTTTGCGAGCAAGCGATACATTTCTAAAAGAACACACAAGTTCCCTTTCGAAAGGGAATTCGCTCTGCGTTTTGTGAATGAACGCAAAGTTTCTCAGGAGTGCAAAATTTTGCAAGCGAACGCAAAGTTTCTAAAGGAACGCAGAGTTTCTGAAAGCACGTAAAAGTTTTGTGATTGAACGCTTTCTTGAGACACTTCTAGTTAGCTTCCATTGGAGGATCTTTGAATACTGTTCTTGACAAAAAGGTTGAGAACCACTGATCTATATGCTATGTGATGTTTATGAACCTGTGTTTCTATCAGTAGTGTCATGTTTGTGTCGTTCACAGGGAGCTGGGAGTGATGTTCGAGGTGAAGGATCTCCCCAGGGTGGTGGTCCTGCGTCCGGACTGCTCCGTCCTCACGCCTAACGCAGTGGCGGAAATCTGCTCGCTGGGGCCCGACTGCTACCGCAACTGGCAGGAAGGGGCAGAGCTGATCGACAGGAACTTCATGATGAACGAGGAGTTTGACGAGGGCAAAATGCGCAGCTTAACCGACCCCATCCGACGAGTCAAATACAAGGTGGAGGACAAGAAGAAAAAGAAAAAGAACAAAAAGGACGATGACGAAGAGGAAGATGGAAATGATGGAGGTGGACCTTGGGGCTGAGGTCTGAACATTTGCTTTGGCTCAGCTGATGCTCTAATAACATTAGCGATATGGACAGAATCCACAAGTAAACGCTGTAGAGAGACAGTTGAGTAAATGTCACTGAACAGATGAATAGCAGGGCTGAAATGAGAAGATGGATGGTCTACAGCAGCAGTTCTCCCATGTTTTTGACTCCAAAGCCCACACAGCAAAAACTCCAGAGTTAAATGAACTCTCCTGGGAGTATATGTGAAACCACACTCAAGTGTGTTAAAGTGTTAAGGTATCTTCAATAATGGCCAATCATCACTCAATTAATCATTTAATTATCTCATTGACAACACTGCTTCAGTGTTACTTTAACACTCTTAGTTTAACTCTTTAACACTCTTGAGTGTGGTCTCACTTATACTCCCAGGAGAGTTCATTTAACTCTGGAGTTTTTGCTGTGGTCCACAACAATGGTACATCGGCTGTAAAAAAAAAAAAAAACTGTCTACAGATTAAAATAATTAAATTATTATAAACTAAATCATTTAATTTCAGGATTCCAAAACACGGAAGAGTCCGTTTTTGATTATTTACTAGATAAGTATTAATGATGAAGATTTTTAAAAATATGTTTCTACTCACAATTTCTAACCAATTAAATAAGCTTGTAAAATGTGTAGTTTTTATATAACTGGCAATTTTACTAATTTTCATAACTTTTCTAAGTCTAGAAATCACACTTTTAAAATTGGACTTCTTCATATAAAGGTTTTCTGAGAGAATCCGACAAAATTGCCAGGATTTTACAGGACTATTATTTTACAATAACGTAGTCAGAAATTTACGGTGAAACAAATGCATGCTGGTTTCTTTTCTGCCAAATTACTTAAACAAATTTATTCCTGGAATATACTGTAATTTCACACTAAAGTTTTTAAGAGTTATTCAAAGGTAAGAAAAATAGTAGTACTAATAGGGGTAAACTAAAATAAAAAATTTTTTAAGTCTCTTATAAAGTCTGTAATTGCTGAATGATTGCTATTCAAGCTCAATTTCTCAATTCCAGGATCAGCTGATTTACGAACATGTCTCAATTATTTTTTTAACTCTGATTTTTATATTTCCAGAATATAGGTGTGCATGAATGTTATTATAATACTATGAGGATCATCAGATGACTGGTGTGAAATTAATGTATCAGCAAATGCAATTTTTTATCACGCTATTATTAACATTTGCTTTACTAATAAACTCTGAAATTACAAAGAAAATTGAATTTGAGTGTGTGGCAATTGTGTTATTTCGGTAGTTGGTGTATAAAATCTTTTAGGTTTGAATTTATACAAGTGAAAAAAGTGAAACAACTGTGTCATTAATTTAAAGTGCATTTTTATGTTGGTCTTATAAACAAAAGGAAAACCT
The DNA here is from genome assembly GCA_023566225.1 of Romanogobio albipinnatus. Taxonomy (NCBI): domain Eukaryota; kingdom Metazoa; phylum Chordata; class Actinopteri; order Cypriniformes; family Gobionidae; genus Romanogobio; species Romanogobio albipinnatus. The sequence continues at coordinate 5,732,056 of CM042241.1, forward strand.
GCATACTATCAATACTTGCAGATTATATCAAAAACATATTATTAGCAACGTTTCGGTCTCATGACCTTCATCAGGCATATGTTCGGTCCTAAAGAGTCACTGTCCTGCAGAGTTTGGCTCCAACCCTGAAAGACATAAGCAGTGATGCCTGTGAGTTCGTTAAAGCAGGAGAGGGTGAGCAGATAATTACTTAACAGGGAATACGGTGCGGGCATGAGCGCCACCACAATAATTGCAGATATGCAGAAACTGACGTTGTTGTCTTGAGCAGCCGCCTGGGTGGAAATGGTTGCAGACATGGCGTCTCGTGGAAAAGGCGGCGGCTCTTCCATAGTCGAAGTTTGTAGTCGCTGGCCATGGAACATAACTAGTTGATCTTTCTTGGTTAGGAACTGGAATTGGCGGGATTGATGGGTTTACCTGAGGGCAAGATTACATTTACATTTATGCATTTGGCAGACACTTTTATCCAAAGCGACTTACAGGGACCTTATTACAGGGACAATCCCCCTGGAGCAACATGGAGTAAAGTGCCTTGCTCAAGGACTCACTGGTGGTGACCACTGGGATCGAACCAGAAACCTTCTGCATATCAGTTCCATGGTTTAACCCACTGGACCACCATCTCACACTCAAGATGTGGTGGAATGGGCGAGTGACCTGCAGACTGCGCAGGAAATACTGCAAACGCCCAAGAAGATTTTATTGTGGAGATCCGTGTCCAGCACGCCCCAATATGGGCACTGGTTCCATTGGGCAATTCGGATGGCGCATTTTGCTGCAAACAACTTGTGGTACGTGTAAAAATGCGATCCCCATAGGATAACGCAAGCTCTGCCACTATCGCGAGATAGTCATTGAGCTTGCATCTCCTATGAGGAAAAACAGCGCAGACAACCTCTGTATATCTGGCGAAAGCGATGCAGAATTCAGAAAATGACAGTATACGGGATGATGTGTTGTTTGGATTTTTTAGGGTGACTGAGAAGTCTCTGCAATCGATTTGTCGATTGGAATCGGAAGGGGGAAGCAGAGAAAGGAGACATGATAGGTCAATACCCGCACCTGATAGGATCTGCGCTCGGATGTTGCTGGCGACAGAGGACGGTTCCGAAGCGATGGCGTTTGGAGGTATGGGCATCTGGGTTGCTGTAAACAGAGAGAATGGTGATTTTACTTGAGGAAGCACGTTTTGGGGAAGACAACCCGGGGCCGACGTAGAAAACGGAGGGGGTCTTGCATTTGCATCAGCCCCTGGAGCTTAGGAAGCGACTGGGAAGGAGAGAGAAAGCTGAGGTGGAACATAAGACTGGGTCTGTGCTCCCAGTGGAGGCATCCTCACGCTAAGGTTTGCTGTAGGCCCCAGCTGGAGAAAAAAGTTAGCCGGAAGGGAAGGAGAGGGGAAAGTTGTCCTGGCCCACGATTCAAGCGGAGGCAGCCTCACGTCAGGAGCCGCTTGCCACGAACAATGGAGAGGATTTGGGATGTTAACTGCAGGTTGCGCCTGCCCTGCTATCGGAGGCAGCCTCACGCTAGAGGGAAGACAATCGTTGTAATCAGCCGGTAGTTCCGAACGAGACGGAACAGCGTTGGAAAAACCCATTGAGTGGTGCTGAGCAGAAGGCAGAGAAGGTGTTGGTCTGGTGGCGACGGGATCTCGTCCCAGGCTCGCTGAAGGCGCACTGCCCCTACCCGAAGATCGCCGGTGGTCTGGTCTCGCTGTGGAGGAACACTGGATTTGGGAGGTACGTGATTTTTTACCTTTGTTGGTTTTGTTTGTCGCTTTGTTGGAGACCTTAGAGGGAGGTATAGGTTTAAAGGGGGCGCACGTTGACTGAAGGTTAGTATATAGTGTATAAATCGGTGTTATTCATCCGTCTAGGGTAATGGACGTCTGCATTGGTCAAAGCTTGCCTTAGACCCAGCACTGTCCATTTCCTGATTGCAGGAATGGTTGGCTGTGCCAGGGGGTAGGAGGATGATGAGGATATGAAGAGGAAGAAGGTATGCGTCTCGTCTGTGGAGGTGAGCGCTGTTTTTGTCGCTCTGGAGTATGAATAGCAGAGCGGATCGGTTGGCGACCGCGCACCAGAGCTGGAGACTCGGCGACGGCACCTGATGGTGTATTGGCGCTCCTTGGGGTCGCTGGATTTGACGAAAAATCCTGGGAGTAGAGAGATTCGTCATCAGACGGGAAGAGTTCAATCTCTGACATGGCGGCTGTTAGGCAAAAAACCTGTTCTGAAGACTGAAGAAAATCCATAGGTGAGTTTGACTGTGATTATATATGGCTTGCCTTCATGCTGATTGGGTAGATATGTTGATTACTGATTGTAGACAGCTGGTGACCCTTGAGAGTAGCTTATTTGATGTGTTTCTCCTGAACTACGTTAATAAAACATAATTTAATGTTGTATTTTTTGTAATTTAAAAGTTTTTCTGGTGTGTGTGAGTTTTGATCTGAAGAGTAGAGCCTGTGATGAGGATGATGATGGACAAACACCATTACGACTGTGTTATTATATTTAAAAACGTTTATAGATACATCTATAATGTAAATAAATATAAAATGTTCATTCCTCTATATGTGTGTTTATACTGGACGAGTAAAAATCTGCAATATATGCAGTGCCATATCTGACTATGAAGTGAATTACTAAATATATAATAATTTCATACATTATGAGATATTAGTAAATATATTGTCACACATTTTCAATACACAGCCTTTCCTTATGTATTATTCAATATTTGTAATATATTAAAACAATATATTATTCTGCATATTTTCAAATACCGTTATATTGTATAATATATGGATCATTCATATACAGTGAAATATACTTTCTTTGCGTAAGGGTTCCTTCTTCTTGGATAGATGTTGTTCATTTTAAACTGGAGAAAGGTAACTATTAACGCTGACATTGAGCAATAGAGCAAAGGCTGCAGGGCAATTTTAGTTTTCAAAAGAAAAAAAAGAGCTAAAGTGAAAGAGATAGAAGCTGGAGAACAAGGAAGCATGCGGACAACAACAACTATACCATCAACTCTGTGAGTACAACATTAACTTAATTCAACAAGTACTTCGGTACAGCCTGCGTTAGTTGGCACCAGTAACATTATCTAAGAGTTTGAGTCGAGTTTAAACAGCAAGTTTTTCTCTAGCAGGTTCAAACATGTAGTGTTTAAAGAGGAAAGACATCCGTTTTACCCGCCACATGCCTGAAACCTACAGAGAAACCACTTTAATTCATACTCACAAACATCTGATCAGGAAATGAGGCGAGAGTCGTTTCTGTGTGGTCACACTTTAACCTTGCGAAAGCTCAGTCCCAGCAGGCACAGTATGTCAATGTGACGTCAGGAAGATGCTGTCTTGGTTGCTGTCAGATGTCATATTTTGTTTGAAAATGAAAATCAGGTTGAGATTACCAAGATATGACATCTGACTTACTGGATTAGTTGGAGTCCAACTTCTTTCTGACGTCACTTTAACATTCTGTGCCTGCTGAGGTTAGGACGGTCATGCATACATTTTCACATATTATGTCATTTTATTGTAATGTAAATAATCTTGAATATCTATTTATTTTGTAAGTTAGATTGCAAAAATACACTCTAGTTAAAAAAATATTAACCTCAAAAAGAAAATTAGGATTTTTTTAATCCATTCATACAGGTACTAAGTAAGAAAATGTCTTAACCCGATGCTCTCTCTAGTGGAAACTGTAGTATTACAGTCTGAATCTGTCATTCACAGTTGCAAATGAGGTTATGCAATGTTTTCACTCTAGAATATATGATTGTCATGAGATATATATACAGGTCCTTCTCAATAAATTAGCATATTGTGATAAAGTTCATTATTTTCCATAATGTAATGATAAAAATTAAACTTTCATATATTTTAGATTCAACAATGGTGACACACTTAATGCTGCAATGTATGCTGGGAGCCATGAGTTTTATACTGTGGTGACTTAGTAGGGTTGGAGCTAAACTCTGCAGGACATCAGCTCTCTAGGACCGAACTTGCCTACCCCTGACTTAGAGGTACAACAATGTACCCTTAAGGGTACCACCCTAGTGAAGACACTTGTACCTTAAAAGTTAAAATGTTGTACTCTTTTTTTGAGAGTGTAGTTTACTCATATAGAGAGGTACCAGATTATTTAAAGATTTGTATACTAGTAGTAAGATTTTGAACTCAATTCTGAACTGGATAGGCAACCAGTCTAGAGATCTCAGAAGTGGCGTGACGTGATAAAATTTTTTCTGTCCCTTCAGGAACCCAGCTGCAGCATTTTGAACGAGTTGTAGCCGAGAAATTTTGGTCTTAGAAATGTCATAGTAGAGGGAGTTGCAATAGTCCAGCCGAGATGTAATGAAGGCATGGATAGCAACCTTTAAAGGGTCTTCAGAAAGAAAAAATAATAATTTTAGAAAGAGAACAGATATAGAAAAAGCTTGAACCTACAACAGAGCTAATTTCTTTGTCAAATTTCAGGCGGTTGTCAATTACTACACCCAGATTCCTCACTTGTGGAGATAGAAAAGAATGTAAGTGCTCAAGGTCAAATTGATTTTGTGTCCTGGAGTCAGAGGGGCTAAAGACAATAATTTCCGTTTTATCTGAGTTCAGGAACAGAGCATTTTTTTGAGATCCATGTGTTGACTATAGAGCACTATTGTTTTTCCTGGTTAGAGGCAGGTAGATGTGCATGTCATCTGCGCAGCAGTGGAAGGAAACACCATGTTATCAAAGATGGAACCCAATGGAAGTAAGTATAGAGAAAAAAGAGGGGCACCACAACTTAGCGTGCCTGGAGAGGAAGTGAAATTTCCTACTTTAACGGAGAAACTTTGATTAGTTAAAAAAGATTTGAACCAACTTAAACCCCAAAGCGACTTACAAATGAGAGCAATGGAAGCAGCTAGAACAGTCAAGGGCAACAGTATGCAAGTGCTGTAACAAGTCTCAGTTAATCTAGCGCAGAACAAACAGGACAGAACTTTTTTTTTTTTTTAAATAAATTAGACAGACAGAAAATGAATAGAATGTTAAGTGCTATTCTTGATTGGTCAGGTGCTGCTGGAAGAGATGTGTCTTTAGCTGTTTTTTGAAAATGGCTACAGACCCGGCTGCTCGAATTGAGATAGGCAGGTCATTCCACCAGGTGGGGGCGGTCCAGGAAAAGGTCCATGAGAGTGATTTCATGCCTCTTTGGTATGGCACCACAAGGCGTCGTTCACTGGCAGAATGTAAGCTCCTGGAGGGTGTGTAAGTCTGAACAAGCGAGTTTAGGTATATTGGTGCAGAGCCAGTGGTTGCTTTGAAGGCGAGCACCAGTGTCTTGAATTTGATGCGAGCGGCTATTGGCAGCCAGTGCAGACTGATGAAGAGAGGCGGGACGTGCGCTCTCTTCGGGTCGTTAAAGACCACCCTCGCCGCTGCATTCTGGAACAGTTGCAAGGGTTTGATAGTGCATGCCGGAAGGCCCGCTAGAAGAGCATTACAGTAGTCCAGTCTGGAGAGAACAAGAGCTTGGACCAGGAGTTGTGTGGCCTGCTCTGATAGGAAGGGTCTAATCTTCCTAATGTTGTATAACGCAAATCTGCAGAACCGGGTTGTTGCAGTAATGTGGTCAGTGAATTTTAGCTGATCATCAATCACAACTCCAAGGTTCCTGGCTGTCCTGGATGGAGTTATGGTTGAGGATCCTAGCTGAACTGAGAGATTGTGATGAAGTGCTGGGTTGGCAAGGTTGAGTTGCAGGTGATGTTCCTTCATCCAGGCAGAAATGTCTGTCAGGCAGGCAGCGATACAAAGACCAACCGTGGGATCATCTGGTTGAAATGAGAAGTAGAGTTGAGTGTCGTCAACATAGCAGTGATAGGAAAAGCCATGTTCCTGAATGACAGATCCCAGTGATGACATGTAGATGGAGAAGAGAAGTGGTCCAAGCTAGGGCTGGGCGATATATATCGTGAGATTGTTATGCGCATCTCATCAGTAAAGCCGGTTCCTTGATTAGTAGTAAATCGCCTTCACCTGCTTTCAGATGGAGCGGCATTTACTACAAAGCTAAAACTCCAGTGTTAAATTAAGAAAGAAGTTAGAGAAGTTAATGAGATAATTAAGTGATTAATTTAGTGACGATTGAGCATTATTGAAGACACCTGATGATAACAAGCAGAATCTCTGAAGGAGAAAATCATAAATTGTAAGCCACCGTTATGGGGATGGGTGTGTGCATTAGTTGGGCTCTTGACCCTTATGTTATTAACTTTAGATTTTGTTTGTCTGCTGTTATTGATTTATAACAGTCAAATGAACAAAGAAAAGTGTGATCTGATAGTGTTGGCTATGGTTTGACATAATCATGCTGTGATCAGAAAAATGAAACTTTTTGAGATAGTTTGGTTTAACTTGTTAGCAGCAGCTTTGTGATTTTACAGCATGTGATTATCATTTTTTTTCTTATCCAAAATATTTAATTAACATTGTTCTGATCAAAAGACATTCAAAATTAATTTCTTTAGAAACACAGACATCAATAATCAGCCTGTGAGTCTCAACAATGGTGACAATAATAAAGCATGTTGCAGTGGCTACCACCAATCACAACTCATTAATGGCTCCCATCATGCAATGCGGTATGAATAAATTATGATCTGAATTGTCTATGTAATTTACTTTTCCTAATTGAATATTCTGCTCGTCACCATTGTTGAGATGCATAGACTGAATCTTGACGTCTGTGTGTGCCTAAAAGAAAGATTTTTTTTTTAAAACAACTTTTAAGAAATCCTTTATATTATATCTAAAACTTTGTATATTTATGCAGAATCACAGTTATGCTGTAAACAACAACATAAATCAATAACATAGTTCAAATGATGATTGTCATAATATAACCAACAGATCACTTTTTCTCTTTGTTCTTCTGGCAGTTATAAATCAGATACAGCAGCCAGACAAAATCTAAAGTTAATAACATAAGGGTCAAGAGCCCAACTAAAGCAAACACCCATCCCCATAACGGTGGCTTACAATTTGAGATTTTCTCCTTCAGTGATTCTGCTTGTTATCATCAGGTGTCTTCAATAATGATCAATCATCACTAAATTAATCACTTAATTATCTCATTACCTTCAACACTCTTGAGTGGACTCATATACACTCCCAGGAGTGTTAATTTAACACTGGAGTTTTTGCTGTGTACAAAGAGCCGTAGTTAACTGACAAGCTGAGCCATATCGCATTAATTATCGCTGGCGATACGTCCCCGATATTAATGCGATATGGCTCAGCTTGTCAGTTAACTACGGCTCTTTGTAGTAAATGCCGCTCCATCTGAAAGCAGGTGAAGGCGATTTACTACTAATCAATTAACCGGCTTTACTGATGAGATGCGCATAACAATCTCACGATATATATCGCCCAGCCCTAGTCCAAGCACTGAGCCCTGGGGAACTCCAGTGGCTAGATGATGTGACTTAGACACTTCACCTCTCCATGACACCCTGAAGGACCTACACTGTAAAAAATTGTGCTGTAAAATAACGGTAATCTACTGGCAGCTGTGGTTGCCAGCAATATACTGTTAATTTACAGCCCTCTACTGTTTTTTTACAGCTCTCCTTTTTTACAGTATGTTACCGTAATAATACCATGAAAGGTAACTCTTTTCATTTGAAAAACTGATTGCTTCAAACAGTTCTCATTTTAAAACTAGCATTCATATGGTGTTTGTACTGTAAACATTTAATTTGAGTCCACTGAAAAGGAACATTTCTTAATATAAACTGCAAACATGTAATGTGTAGTAGTGAAAGTAGATTACTTTAACTTCAATTTTTACAGTTCATCGCTAGCAATAGCACACATGTATGTGATAAATTACTCAACAAACAGCTCATAACTGCATTAGCAAACACAGTCACTGACTTTAAATAAAGTATCAGGCAGCATTTCATCAGTGTTTCTCTGCTCATCCTGGACTGAAGCACAGGCTCTACTCTCCAGCACAATGGTGACACACAAAACAAATTAATTAAACTAAAAGATCTCTTCAATATCATCTTGTGCAACAACACATAGAAACAGTTCATTTTAATATTTACTCTCCTTATCAGTTACAGACTTTAAACAATTTTTTTCTATTAACTTTCACTACTATTTCAGTGAAAATATCTTGATTCATCTGGTAAATCTGACTGTTACGTTTTACAGTATATTACTGTTTTTTCTTTGATTTTACGGTAATCTACTGGCAGCTCTGGTTGCCAGTAAACTGCTGTTTTTTTACAGTACTTTTCCGTAAATTAATTTACAGTTGTTTACCGTTAATTTTCATCTAATTCCTTTAACCCTTTAAGCTCCACAGCAAAATCTTCAGTTTTAAATGAACACTTATATGTGTCCACACTACAGAGTGTTAGAGTAATTGAAGCATTGTTGAAGTTAATGAGATAATTAAGATATTAATTAAGTGGTAATTGAGAATTAGTGATGAGCACCTGCTGTTAACAAGCAGAACCACTCAAGGAAAGAGAAGTACAACTGACTTCAGCCACAGCCTTAGATGAAATCAACTGAAAGAAAGACATTAAAGCAGAGGAGGATTAAACAACTCCACAAACAGCATTACCAGCTTCACTTATTACTCACCAGATTTACTTTATTTCTGTCAGACATCTACAGAAGCTCTTATTGAGGTTAACAGATCAAATTAACTTTTGATGTTTAATTGAAAATGTTTGGTCACCATTATGGTGATTAGTGTTTGCTTCCGTTGGGCTCTTGACCCTTGACTTTGTAACAATAGTTTATCTTTAGTTTCTGTAACTGTGTGTTTCTTAGACACATTTGTTGTAGCAAAACACTTGTGATCAGGTGTTATTGATTGTGACATAAACATCATGGAATGCTTGGTTCATTCATCTCATTCAGTGTCTATTCCCTAAACAAAACCTTTTTTTTAATATATACATCTCATTTTACCCCTATTTTTCATTACCAAAATTGTGACAGTTTGTAAAATATCAAACTGTGATTAGAAATCAGTAATGAAGGATTTTTAAACTCTTGAAATACATAAATGGTTTGTTCTATGGTGCCATTTAGACTCACATAGAGAGGAAGAATCCGCATATGAATCTCAACAATGGTGACAGTCAAAAAAAAGATGAACAGATCAACTCTGAACATCACAAAACACTACCAAAAGTCAACACAAAAACAACACCAAAAATAAAGGTAAATATTAAGAATTAACGAAAATAACCAGGCTATTCATTAGCATAATTTATTCATGCCGCAATGCATGCTGGGAGTCATGGATGATTTTTGCACAATGCCTGTACCCAGCATGCATTGCAGAATGAAGCTTTTGATTGTCACCATTGTTGAGATTCATACGCCGATTCTTGATGTCTATTTGAGTCTGAATGACTCTAGTATTCAAAATGTATTGGCCACAAGCTTTTTTCCTGTCCTTAAAATTATCTGGTTGTTGCAACACTAATTGAACTCATGCTGTAAAATTATTGGGTTACCATAGAATAAAACTTCATCTATATCATTATAACTTAGATTATGAGGGAGCTCAGTGAACCAGACCATTAATAAATAGTCAACATCATCTGTTTACATTTTTTTCGGCTTTGCATGCTATAACAAATGTATTCAAAACACACAGTTAGAGCAGCTATAGAAAAAAACTAATGTTATTATGTCATGGTTCAAGAGCCCAACTAAAGCAAACACTGATCACCATAATGGTAACGTCAAAATACGTTCTGTAGACGTCTGACAGAAATAAAGTCAGTCTGGTTAGTAATGTGTGAAGCTGGTAATGCTGTTTGTGGAGTTGTTTTATCCTCCTCTGCTGAGATCTTCAGAGATTTAATATCTTCTTTTATCTTCAGTTGATGAAAGCAGCTTTTTTCTGTTCATGTATCTCTTTCCTTCGGTGATAACAGCAGGTGTTTATCAGTGTTTGAATTCACTCACTTATTTTCGCTCACTATCAGTAAACTAGTGTAGGGAATAGTGAATGAGGGTATAGGGTGTGATTTGGAGCACAGCCTCTGAGTGTCGACTTTGAGCACTGTTAATTCACGGTATATTCCTGTTGGCTATTTTCTCAAAAATTACAAATATTACCCAGAATGCATTGTTTTCTACGGTATATTACTGTTTTAATGGAAAACAGCATTTTACTGTCAAAATTTCGCCGTTTTTTAACAGCATTTTTTTACAGTGTACCTGAGAGATAAGACTTGAACCACTGGAGAGCAGTTCCTGAGATGCCCATCTTCATGAGAGTTGACAGGAGGATCTGGTGGTTAACTGTGTCAAAAGCAGCAGACAAATCCAGTAAGATGAGTACTGTGGATTTGAAAGCCGCTCTTGCCCCTCTCAGTGCCTCCATAACCGAGAGCAGGGCAGTCTCAGTTGAGTGGCCGCTTTTGAAGCCGGATTGGTTGATGTCCAGGAGGTTGTTCTGTTCAAGAAACGTACACTGCAAATTTCCCAGTGTTAAATTAACACTGCTCAGAGTTTATATAATCCACACTCATATAGTGTTATAAGTAACTCTGAATCAGTGTTGAAGTTAATGAGATAATTAAGAGATTAATTGAGGGATGATTGAGCATTAATGATGAACACCTGATGATAATGAGCAGAATCACTGAAGGAAAGAGAAACACAAGAACTACAACTGACTTCAGCCAGAGCCTAAGATGGAATCAACTGAAGATAAAAGAAGACATTACATCTCTGAAGATCTCAGCAGAGGAGGAATAACTCCACAAACAGCACTACCAGCTTCACACATTACTAACCAGCCTGACTTTATGTCTGTTATTTATCTACAGAAGCTCTTATTGAGGTTTAGATGTTGATGATTTATAGAAAATAATACTTTAGTTTGAAGTTACCATTATGGTGATTAGTGTTGCTTTAGTTGGGCTCTTGAGCCTTGACTTTTTAAACTTACATTTTATTCTGACTGCTGTAACTGTTTCTTACAGCGAGAACAGTGAGACCTTATTGATGATGACAAGTTGATGGCAGATGATACAATTGTTATCATCATAGAGTGTCATATTTGTTGATCTTCTGAGAGTCATTGTTTATAGTAGCCTTGTGATTCTACAGCAGGAGATCCAGCAGTGTTTTCATCAGATAAACTGAACGATGCGTGATTATGTACATATGTTTTTTTTTTCTCTGGTTTAACAACACTACACATAATAAGCACTTCCAACTCCTGCAAGATTTACTCACACACAAACATCAAGAATCAGCCTATGCATCTCAACAATGGTGACCCACTTAATGCCGCAATGCATTCTGGGTGCATTATGCAAAACTCATCCATAGCTCCCAGAATGCATTGTGGCATGAAGCGTGTCACCATTGTTGAGAGTCATAGGCTGATTCTTGATGTCTGTGTGTAAGTAAAACTCCCAGGAGTTCAAAGAGCTTAGTGTACAATCTGCTATAAAACGTATTCAGCTTTTCTGACTAAAACAGTGCTGGATATTTTCTTGAATCACAATAAAACTAAATTAATAGTATATTGCTCATACTCAGTCAAGAGATCGGTGAATTAAGTCACTACACAGTAATCATATTCTTATCATTGAGCAACTGACAGCATCTGATTGTATTTCCGCTTGCTTTTCTTGCCATAGCTAACAGCAGTCAGAGAAACATTAACATTAAAAATGTATCAAACTGCCCAACTTAAGAAAACAATGATCACCATGATGGTGACAAAAAAACAAAAAAACAATTTAAACACAAAATCAACAAAAAACCTTCTTGAGTTTCTCTTTTCTTCAGTGATTAATCACCTCATTATCATCAGGTGTTCATCATTAATGCTCAATCATCACTCAATTAATCTCTTAATTATCTCATTAACTTCAACACTGATTCAGAGTTACTTATAACACTCTGGGTGTGGATTATATAAACTCTGAGCAGTGTTAATTTAACACTGGGAAATTTGCAGTGTACAAGACTGGATATTGATGTGCGTAAAGCGTGTGTTGCATTGCCAAGCCATCAGCAGCTATAACTGTAACATCTGCATTTGCTGTAACAGTATATATATATATATATATATATATATATATATATATATATATATATATATATACACATATAGACTCACCTAAAGGATTATTAGGAACACCATACTAATACTGTGTTTGACCCCCTTTCGCCTTCAGAACTGCCTTAATTCTACATGGCATTGATTCAACAAGGTGCTGAAAGCATTCTTTAGAAATGTTGGCCTATATTGATAGGATAGCATCTTGCAGTTGATGGAGATTTGTGGGATGCACATCCACGGCACGAAGCTCCTGTTCCACCACATCCCAAAGATGCTCTATTGGGTTGAGATCTGGTGACTGTGGGGGCCATTTTAGTCCAGTGAACTCATTGTCATGTTCAAGAAACCAATTTGAAATGATTCGAGCTTTGTGACATGGGGCATTATCCTGCTGGAAGTAGCCATCAGAGGATGGGCACATGGCGGTCATAAAGGGATGGACATGGTCAGAAACAATTCTCAGGTAGGCCGTGGCATTTAAACCATGCCCAATTGGCACTAAGGGGCCTAAAGTGTGCCAAGAAAACATCCCCCACACCATTACACCACCACCACCAGCCTGCACAGTGGTAACAAGGCATGATGGATCCATGTTCTCATTCTGTTTACGCCAAATTCTGACTCTACCATCTGAATGTCTCAACAGAAATCGAGACTCATCAGACCAGGCAACATTTTTCCAGTCTTCAACTGTCCAATTTTGGTGAGCTGGTGCAAATTGTAGCCTCTTTTTCCTATTTGTAGTGGAGATGAGTGGTACCCGGTGGGGTCTTCTGCTGTTGTAGCCCATCCGCCTCAAGGTTGTGCGTGTTGTGGCTTCACAAATGCTTTGCTGCATACCTCGGTTGTAACGAGTGGTTATTTCAGTCAAAGTTGCTCTTCTATCAGCTTGAATCAGTCGGCCCATTCTCCTCTGACCTCTAGCATCAACAAGGCATTTTGGCCCACAGGACTGCCGCATACTGGATGTTTTTTCCTTTTCACACCATTCTTTGTAAACCCTAGAAATGGTTGTGTGTGAAAATCCCAGTAACTGAGCAGATTGTGAAATACTCAGACCGGCCCGTCTGGCACCAACAACCATGCCACGCTCAAAATTGCTTAAATCACCTTTCTTTCCCATTCTGACATTCAGTTTGGAGTTCAGGAGATCGTCTTGACCAGGACCACACCCCTAAATGCATTGAAGCAACTGCCATGTGATTGGTTGATTAGATAATTGCATTAATGAGAAATTGAACAGGTGTTCCTAATAATCCTTTAGGTGAGTATAAATATATATATATATATATTTTTTTTTTTTTTTTTTCGGGTGAAGTGGTAATTACTAAGGCTTTTTAAAATTTTCCCGGTTTCTCTTTTAAGCAGCGATATCCGATTCAGTCTGATATATTTAAAATGAATAAAACTCTTCCCATGTGTGAAATTTTCTACACACATGCAGGAGGCAAGAGACAAAGGCATGGTAACAGATTAGAAAAACTTTATTGATTAATTTGCACTTTTATCAAAGTTATCTAAAACAAAAAATAAGATTGGGAAATATTCTAATAACAAGCAATCTGATGAAGAAATGCACATCGACACTGTTTTGGATGGAGAAGACTCCTTAAATGGTTAATAAAGTAATATGACAATAGCAAAGTATATGAAAAAACGTCATTAAAATGAATGTATATAAATGATAACGTTTCGGTTACTAATGTAACCTCGGTTCCCTAAGAAGAGGGAACGAGTATTGCGTTTTGCTAAAACGCAAGGGGGAATTCCATTTCCTCGAGATATTGAAGCAAATTTTTATCCAAAAATACCTTTTAAACGCAGTGCAGCTGCACAACTCTCAGCAGGAAGCAGCTGCGTGCTGATTGGCTGTGCCGCTGCAACTGCAGCAACCTATAGCGAGACCGTGGGGCAGGACGGACCAATCAGGTCCTTCCAAATTCCCGCCACAAGGGGCAACAGAATTTGCATAGCCAAGGGTATATAAGACCCACTCTCGCAAGGTTAGTCAGGTTAATCGACTGAAGCGACTCCTGAGCAAGTGAGCAAGCACGGCAAGCAAAACGCAATACTCGTTCCCTCTTCTTAGGGAACCGAGGTTACATTAGTAACCGAAACGTTCCCTTACGAGAGTACTCTCGTATTGCGTTTTGCTAAAACGCAAGGGGGACCAAAGCAAAACGCCGTGCTTGCTTAATGGCTCTAAGGCCGACGACACCAAACCCAGGCCAACCTAGGTGGGCCCGTAATATGATATCAATAATTCAGAGTGAGCCAAACCTGAGTCGGGCCCTAATGAGAATGAACACGATATACGTGCAATAATAAGAATAGACCAGACATAGTCGGGTCAGGAATAATGAGTGGCCAGATAATTCGAGCCATATAAGGAATATGCTTATGACTTATACAATATCCAACCCAGGCCGGACTTATCGAGCCTTAAGGGGTTAAATCTGTTTACACAGCAAAAAGCCCGGCTTGTAAAGCCGGAACATCTAAATTATAGAATCTGATAAAAGTGGACGGGGAGGCCCAGCCTGCCGCCGCACAGATATCGTTCAGAGAAATGCCAGTAGACCAAGCCCACGAAGAGGCCATGCCTCTAGTAGAATGGGCTTTAATGCCTAAGGGGCAGCTGAGATCTTTAGACTCATAGGCCAGTGAGATAGCATCCACTATCCAACGTGACAAGGTCTGCTTTGTGGCCGCGCACCCTCGGGTGCGGCCGCCAAAGCATACAAAGAGCTGTTCAGTTTGCCTGTAAGCAGCGGAACGCTCTATGTATATTCTCAGCGCTCTGACAGGACAGAGCAAATTAGCATCTATTTCATCTGACTGTGATGAAAGTGCCGAAAGTGAAATGACCTGTGCTCTGAACGGAGTTGAAAGCACTTTAGGTACGTATCCATGTCTTGGTTTGAGGACGACTTTGGAGTCGTTTGGCCCAAATTCCAGACACGAGGCGCTCACAGAGAGCGCGTGCAAATCACCCACTCGCTTAACTGATGCGATCGCTAGCAGAAAAGCGGTCTTTAGTGACAGGAGCTTTAAGCTCACTGAATGCAGAGGCTCAAATGCAGAGCTCTTCATGGCATCCAGGACCGTGGACAGGTCCCATATAGGGACAGAAGGGGGGCGAGGTGGGTGAAGCCTTCTAGCCCCCTTAAGGAAGCGAACAATGAGATCGTTCTTTCCTAGTGACAGTCCGTTCACTCGAATGTGATACGCTGCTATAGCAGCCACATAAACTTTGAGCGTGGAGGGGGAGCGACCCGCGTCCAGAAGCTCTTGTAAAAATGTAAGCACCTCTGACACTGCACAATCATGTGGGGTCAGACTTCGCGCTTTACACCAGTCTGAAAAGACTGACCATTTGCCTGAATAGAGCCGCCTAGTCGTGGGGGCTCTAGCTTCAGTAATAGTATTCATTACGCTTTCAGAGAGGTTCTCATGTACCCGTTGATGGGCCAAACATGAAGCGCCCATAGATCGGGACGGGGATGCCAGATCTGCCGTTCCGCCTGCATGAGGAGGTCTCTCCTCAGCGGAATCGGCCACGGAGCTGCATCTGACATCTGACTCAGCAGTGAGAACCAAGGTTGGTTTCTCCAAAGCGGGGCTATTAAAAGCACAGCGCAATTGCTCTCCCTGATCCTCTCTATGACCTGAGGTAACATTGAGACTGGGGGAAAAGCATAAAGAGGAAGGTTGGGCCATTCGTGGGCCAACGCATCCTCCTACTTGGAGAAATATATTCGGCATTGAGCATTGTCTTGTGAGGCGAAAAGATCTACTTTTGCCTCTCCAAACTTGTCCCAAATTATCTGAATTATATTTGGGTGAAGAGACCACTCTGCAGGGGACACTTTGCCCCTGGACAGCATGTCCGGACCCAAATTCAGAATGCCTGGCACGTGAGTCGCTCTCAGCGAGCTCAGATTGTGCTCTGCCCATATTAGGGCTTCTTCCGCCATTGAGTGCAGATCGACAGATCTCAGACCGCCGTGGCGATTTATATAGGCTACCACCGACCTGCTGTCCGTTCGGATCAGGACATGGTGGTATTTTATGTACGGAAGGAAAACTCTTAGCGATATCGTGACCGCTTTCATCTCTAGACAGTTTATATGAAGGCTCTTCTCCGAGTCTGACCAGAGACCGGAGATCGGCCTGCCCTCGTGAAGGGCTCCCCAACCTAGGTTGGATGCATCTGTCGAGATAACTTTCCACTTCGTAACAGTGCCCACACTCACGCCCGTCCTGTACCAGGCGGGATTTTTCCAAGGAGCCAGAGCTAACATACAGCTGTGGTCTACCCTGATTCGTAATCGGCCCGAAAGCCATGCGTGAGCTGGAACGCGGCGATTCAGCCAGCGCTGTAGAGGGCGCATGTGTAACAGACCCAGTCTGAGCACTGGCGCCT
The DNA here is from genome assembly GCA_023566225.1 of Romanogobio albipinnatus. Lineage (NCBI taxonomy): Eukaryota > Metazoa > Chordata > Actinopteri > Cypriniformes > Gobionidae > Romanogobio > Romanogobio albipinnatus. Next base: position 5,748,619 of record CM042241.1, read on the forward strand.
CCGAGGTCATGACACCCAACATCCTCTGAAAGTGTTTGAGAGGAATGTGTGCACCGGACCTGAGGGAAACCGCTCGGTTCCGAACAGAGAGCGCGCGCTGTGACGTCAGCCGCGCGCTCATCTGCAGTGAGTCCACTACTGTTCCCAGAAACGAAACTTTCTGTGTGGGAGACAATAAGCTCTTTGCCACATTGATTCTGAGTCCCAAGCATTGTAAATGGTTGAGAAGCCAAGATCTGTGGTCTAATAACTGTATCTCTGACGGAGCTATTATGAGCCAGTCGTCGAGATAGTTGAGAATTCTCACCCCCCGAAGCCTCAGCGGGGTTAGCGCACTTTGTAAACGTGCGAGGGGCTAGGGATAGACCAAAAGGTAGCACCTTGTATTGGTAAGCTTTCCCCTCGAAGGCGAATCTCAAGAATGGCCTGTGATGGGGGGCTATTTGTATGTGGAAATAGGCATCCTCTAGATCCACAGTGAAAAACCAATCTCCCGGGCGAATGTGCGCGAGGATTTGTTTCATTCTCAACATTCTGAACGGGCGCTTCATAAGGGCTTTGTTCAGATGTCTGAAATCTAGAATGGCCTGAGGCCACCGTCCTTTTTTTGGCACAAGGAAGTAGCGACTGTAAAGCCTGACTAGCTCTGTGAGGGGTGCACGGTTTCCACCGCTCCCTTTATTAACAGTTTGATATTTCAGTTCGAAGCACGTGACTCATGTCGCTTCTCACCGCTGTCTCTACCACAGTGCGAAAGCACGGTGGTCTGTGAGCGAACTGTAGCGAGTAACCTTGTTATCGAAGCCAAGGGTTGAATTAATTTGTGGGGCGGGTCACTGAATAACAGGGACCTGTTAGCCCGGATGCATTGTGCTAGTGGCACTGTGAGAGGCGGCGTGCACTGAATGGTGACGCACGCCTTATTGGGTCGCCGTGGAAATGGCGCTTACCAAGGGGATTGTGTTTGTGTACAGAAGAGCACGTTGCTCACGGGCTCATAAATAGTAAATAGGGAAATAGTGTTCCCAGCCGCCTGAGTGCAGGGGGCCGGAGAACGCAGAATAGCGGCGAACGCTTTATTTGTGTCGCCGGGGAAATGGTGCATGTGTACAGGCGAGCGCGTTTGTTTGCGGGCTCGTTGATTGTAGGAATAATGTTTCCAGCCGCCTGAGTGCAGGGAGCTGGGGAACATAGGAAGTGCTTGAGTGTAGGGGTACAACTTTGATGTTGGCACACTGCCTACAGATGAACTCGTAACACTGTGTTTGGATAGTGTTACTGTAAAGTGGACGCATTCTTGCGGATTAGTCCACGTGCACGTTAGCGGCAGGGCTAATGGATAGCGCGTGCTCTGCAGGCGCAAGTCTACCTAGCCACTAGAAAAGCTCTGATTCATTGTAAATAATGTGTGGTGGCGCGCACTGTATAATGGGAGCCACTACATTGAGCACTCGCGGCGCACGCCAGCGAGCGAATTCACAGAAGTAAACGCATAACAGCGTCAATGTGCAACTGAGCATGTTTGGCCACAGGCTAGTTATTGCAATGTTACATCTCCAGTCACCTGAACTAAGGGAACTGGGAGAATATCAGGTTTATTGAGTGATTTTGTGGCACTGAATTAACAGTGCTTATGCAGGAGTGCACACTATGTAGTGGACACATTACCTACAGTGTTGAACCACTCCAGCCGCCTGAATAGGGGGACTGGGAGAAGTGATATTTGAGGGAAAAAAAGGCGCAAGCTTGGCGGCCATTTTATGACATCGTTATGCTCTAGACGGAGCGCGCATGTTATGACGCGCTCTAGTCAGCGAACGCGCGCTGTGCAGAGAGCGCGCGCTGCCATATAAGGCTGTTTACCTTTGGCAGAAGCGCGCACTGCAGCGAGAACGGCTGTGACGTAAGCGCGTTCTCGGTATATCCAGCAGCCTGAGTTCGCTTAGCTTATGTTGAGTTCACTCGTGTGCAGAAGTGCACATCTTCTGTCCGCGTGGCGGCAGTATCACATTCTCTCTCAGCGGCCATTTCAGGGCGGCTGAGTAAGAGAAGAAGCGAGTGAAGAGCCCCGTATGCCCGCGGCGCTATTAGCACGGCGGGAATAACGTTCTCTGTCCACGGCCATTTAGAGCGGCGGAGGAGAGAGAGGGAAGCGCGTGTAGAGCTCCATATGTCCGCGGCGTCATCAGCGCAGCGAGGATATAACATTCTCGGTCCGCGGCGCGTTTCAGCGCGACGGGATGAGAGAAAGGGAGAGCTCTGTATGTCCACAGCGGGGATATAACATTCTCTGTCCACGGCCATCTTAGAGCGGTGGAGATGAGAGAGGAAGGAGTTAAACTCTGTATGCCCGCGGCGTCATCCGGTCCGCCGAACGAAACAGCAGCAGCCGCCATGCGAGGGGAGCTGTGCTGCTCGTCGACGAGCGATGGCGAGGCACGCGGGGACATGCCCGGCGTGTGCTCGTCAGAGCGCTCCGGTGGCCTCTGGTCGCGACGTTTCTTCCGTGGCTCTAGAGGCTGGGAGCACGGGACGGGATCCGAGTCGAAGCTGGCGAGCCGAGCCCGAAGGGTCTGCAGCGCCAGTTCGTCGCACTCAGGGCAGCCGCCCTGGTTGAGTGCAGTCTGCGTGTGGTCTCGTCCGAGACATGACACGCAGATGATGTGCCGATCCTCGTCCGCGATGAAGCCTCTGCACGAGGCGCAGGAACGAGACATTTGAAACAACGTCTCGGCTCTTTTTGAATGAAAACACAGAAAAGGTAATAAAGGATATGTGCCGGATGGCGCAGCTGGAAGGCAGGCTGAAGGCGGAGAATCCGACGTCCTCAGGCCGCGTGTTCCGCTGGGTGCGTGTCGACGGCAGGCTTCGATCCGGAGCTCAACGATTGCAAGTCGCTGAAGAAGAATTAATCTGACTAACCTTGCGAGAGTGGGTCTTATATACCCTTGGCTATGCAAATTCTGTTGCCCCTTGTGGCGGGAATTTGGAAGGACCTGATTGGTCCGTCCTGCCCCACGGTCTCGCTATAGGTTGCTGCAGTTGCAGCGGCACAGCCAATCAGCACGCAGCTGCTTCCTGCTGAGAGTTGTGCAGCTGCACTGCGTTTAAAAGGTATTTTGGATAAAAATTTGCTTCAATATCTCGAGGAAATGGAATTCCCCCTTGCGTTTTAGCAAAACGCAATACGAGAGTACTCTCGTAAGGGAACTGCATACTGTATATATTTGGCATGTGTTTTTGCATAAACAGCCTCTTTAACTTGATTTAAAAATTAGCCCATAATTTACTCACCCTCAAGTCATCCTAGGTGTGTATGACATTCTTCTTTCAGACGAATAAAATCTGAGTTATATTACAAAAGTCCAGGCTAATCCAAGCATTAGAATTTGATTCATAGTTGCTCTGTTTTTGAAGTCCATAAAAAGTGCATCTGTCCATCATATAACTGCTCCACACAGCTCTGGGGTGTTAATAAAGGCCTTCTGAAGCGAATCGATGCGTTTGTGTAAGAAAAATAACCATATTTAAAACTTTATGTCATACACACCTAGGATGACTTGAGGGTGAGTAAATTATGGGCTAATTTTCATTTTTGGGTGAACTATCCCTTTAAGGCAAGATGCCACCATTGACCAGTTTTGTCGTTTTCTGCTCAATCTTGAGATTCTAGTCTATTTTGATTTTTATTACCCTTTATCTATTTCTAAATAATTTCTCAAAATATGTTTTGAACCCAACTTTGTCTGATTTCTGCTTTGCAAATGTATTCAAATTGATGCATATTTATTTAGATGATGCCTCATTTCCATTCCTACTATAAACCAGTGGCGTCTTGCCTTAAACTGATTTCACACCACACATCTTCAGAGTCCAGGGAACAGGTAGAGTTTCTTTGGAAGTGACAACCTGTCAATACACGGCATTAGTTCACCATAGACCGATAATCGTGTGTCTTTCTCCATGCATGAGGTGACCTATGAAAGAAAGTTCATATTTCAGTGTGACAAGAAGCAAACGCCTGTTTTCTTTTTAGCTGAGCAGTGAACTGAGGGAGAGATTGTTCTGACTTTGGGCTGAAATAAATAAAACCAATATGAATGGGATTTTCAACATTTACCTTCCTGAACAACTCCATAATGTCGACTAACACCTCCAGGATGTACATGATAAAATAACTTCCATTGACACGATTCCTGTACGCACTGATACCTGTGGAGATAAGCAGTTGGTTAAAATCATTTTGAAGACTACTCAGTTGGGTGACTTAAAAATTACTTCATATATATATATATATATATATATATATATATATATATATATATATATATATATATATATATATATATATATATATATATAAATATAATTATTATTTGAAAAAAATTGTGTAAAAATTGTAGCTTAAAAATGTGTGTATATTTTCATGAACTCGTTGCAAACTTTGCATGAACCACGACCCAGCCAGCACAGTCATGTGGGGCCCATATGGGCGTCACCTGGGCTGTCTAACTGGGGCCCAGCCTGTTTTGTCCTCAGTTTCCATGGAGGCCCCACATGGGCTAGCCCAGATGAACTGAACACTACTCAGTGTGCACACTACAGGCTGTTAAATGTAACTGAATCAGTGTTGGAGTTAATGAGATAATTAAGTGATTAATAGAGTAATGACTGAATATTACTGAAGACTCCTGATGATAACAAGCAGAATCACTGAAGGACAGAGAAACACAAAAGACTTCAGACACAACTTCACAAAAGCATTATCAGCTTCCCTTTTTACCTATTAGATTGACTTTCTGTCATCTTAGTTTTTATTGATAATTCCCACTGAGCAAAGGCGTACGTTGAAAAGACGTCCACTGAGGAGCCAGAATGAAAGTTTTTATGACGTCTGTTTTTGACGTGTTCTGCACGCCCGATATAGACGTTCATGGAACCTCAAGGTTAAAAACTAGTTCATATGTGCTCATTGTGGACATATTTCCCATTTGTAATTGCAAAGCAACTCACAGACAGTGTGTGTTTGTCCAGAAAGCATGAAAATAAAAGAAACTTAGCTCACACCTTTAGACACTTTAGACAACTTAGCATCTGTAATTCACACATCTTTGGATCGTGAGAGAATCGTGGGATTGAATCCAGGATCTTCTTGCTGTGAGGAGACGGTGTTTCCCACTGAGACACTGGTGCTGCCCTTAATCACAGACATAAGACACACTTTGACTATTTCTGTCAGACGTCTACAGAAGCTCTTACTGAGAATTAACAGAGCTTTAGATGTTGATGTTTGTTTCATTTGAAGTCACCATTGTGGTGGGAAGCGTTTGCTTTAGTTGGGCTCTTGGTCCCTGTACTTGAGTTAGCTTTTCTTTGTCTGCTGTAACTGTGTGTGTGAAACACAATATTTATGGCTGAGAAAGCAAAGATAAAGGGACTTCAGGTGTTGTCAGCTCCTTGTTGATGACTAAATCATCAGAAGTCTAGAATCTGATGTTGTGCTTTTGAGTTTTGTGTTCTTGTTTGGCAAATAATAATTTGTTTATATACTATAACCTTGTGAATACACTGTATCGGGACTAATAGCAATAAAATAATCACTCATCCTGAAAGATGAAAAAAACAGCATGTGCACATTGTTTTGAGAAAATATTTCTCATAGTCACACACAGACATCAAGATTTTGCCTATGCTTCACAACAACGGTGTGTTTCACACACACACAGTTACAGCAGACAAAGAAAAGCTAACTCAAGTACAGGGACCAAGAGCACAACTAAAGCAAACGCTTCCCACCACAATGGTGACTTCAAATGAAACAAACATCAACATCTAAAGCTCTGTTAATTCTCAGTAAGAGCTTCTGTAGACGTCTGACAGAAATAGTCAAAGTGTGTCTTATGTCTGTGATTAAGGGCAGCACCAGTGTCTCAGTGGGAAACACCGTCTCCTCACAGCAAGAAGATCCTGGATTCAATCCCACGATTCTCTCACGATCCAAAGATGTGTGAATTACAGATGCTAAAGTGTCTAAAGTGTCTAAAGGTGTGAGCTAAGTTTCTTTTATTTTCATGATTTCTGGACAAACACACACTGTCTGTGAGTTGCTTTGCAATTACAAATGGGAAATATGTCCACAATGAGCACATTACTAGTTTTTAACCTTGAGGTTCCATGAACGTCTATATCGGGCGTGCAGAACACGTCAAAAACAGACGTCATAAAAACTTTCATTCTGGCTCCTCAGTGGACGTCTTTTCAACGTACACCTTTGCTCAGTGGGAATTATCAATAAAAACTAAGATGACAGAAAGTCAATCTAATAGGTAAAAAGGGAAGCTGATAATGCTTTTGTGAAGTTGTGTCTGAAGTCTTTTGTGTTTCTCTGTCCTTCAGTGATTCTGCTTGTTATCATCAGGAGTCTTCAGTAATATTCAGTCATTACTCTATTAATCACTTAATTATCTCATTAACTCCAACACTGATTCAGTTACATTTAACAGCCTGTAGTGTGCACACTGAGTAGTGTTCAGTTCATCTGGGCTAGCCCATGTGGGGCCTCCATGGAAACTGAGGACAAAACAGGCTGGGCCCCAGTTAGACAGCCCAGGTGACGCCCATATGGGCCCCACATGACTGTGCTGGCTGGGATTAACCTCAAAAACACAAATATGGAGTTTTTTTTTTTATGTGACCACATTTCCTTCTGATCTTCGATTAAATGTCGTAGGATAATCTCAACTCGTTTTATACACTATAGCTGTTTAAGCAATTGTCTCGAATGCTGACAGCGAGATGATTCACGATCTCTGATTTACAGTTCCTTACAGAAGTTGCTATCATGGGTAGTTTGGAAGGGTCGCGCACTCAGATGTGGGACGGACAGGAACAAAGAGAAAGCCAAACCCTCAAAAGAAGTGAAGTAAGGAAGCGCAGACTCTACACACACTTCTGTTCAACCAGAGACGTGAGTATTGAGCATCCTATAATACACTTTAACCGATTCTTCCAATATCTGATATTAGATTTTTGTTATTATGGACATGGGGGAAAATTATATATACCCGTTATAGGGCGAAGAGTGAAAGGGTTGATCATATAATCAGATGACATTGTTTGTTCTGAACGCCTTAAAAAGGTCCTGCAGTTTATTGCAAGTAAATCTGCAACGATTAGTCTGTAAATCATATCTATGTAATTCGCATTCTCTTGTCTCGATATTTTACACATTCGTTATCTTTAATAATCAAAGACTGAGTGTTGCAATATGTTGTGCCACTGCAGGTTCACACACGTTAACACATTCTTTCCTTTCAGAGCAAATCAACAGGAAAAAGAGTCTGAAGTTCTGGCAGGTGTGGCCAATGATTGGATGAATGCTAAAACAAATGTCATGTAAATAAAGAAATAAAATAGGCTAAATGTAAATGAAATTGCGCAATATTCGACTGGGTTTGTATAAAGTAATACGGAGGAAAATAATATGCTAAAATGTAACGAGGCGGCCCACTTCTCATTTTGAAATTAAATTGTAAAAACTTTTTTTCTTCGCAAAAAATGTATTTTAATTCCTATTATCATTATATTTTCAAGTAAATATAAGCAAATATTACAATTAACACATGATAGCCTACTCTGAAAAAAAAAAAAGTTTAGTCAGTTCAACTTTGAAAGTACTTCATGTGGAAAACATCATAACTGGTTTTGTTGAAATGAAATGCATGATTTAAGATTGATAACTGAATTCAGCCAACCTGATCAACAAGCTTTTACTGAAGCACATCTGTCATGTGATTTCTCCAGCTATATGTACAATTATTTAATACATTTGCATTTTTGTGTTTTATCTGATGAAAGTTCTTTTCCACCTTTAAAGGTAAATAATAATAAAAAAAGACTTAATTTGATTGAAAACATTTTTTACACACAACTTAATGTAACTTATTCAAAATAAATCAGTGGTAAACAGTGTTTGTTCATCAATGTTACTACAGATCGACTGCCCAGTTTTCCCATTGAATGCAATGTATCTATAAACGTAATTATATTAATGTGTTCTGGGAACAACATGTAATGGAAAAAAAGTGTAATAATGGGCAAAAATTTCATAATATCTAATATTTTATAGGAACATTGATATGTAATTTATTTCCCTATTCACTTGTTGTCTCAAATGCCCCACAATGCCTGATAAACATGCTTTACGTCCCGGTGTCCTCTACAGGGGACATGTATGAAATCAATGTCCCGTTTCGTAACAAAAAGTCATTTAAATGATAATTACAAAATATTACAAAATAGTACCAAATGTCCATAAGAGTGCTAAATTTGATCATTCAGTCATTTTTAAAGCCCAAGGAGAACTTGCTGTCTTGGTGAAACATCAAAACAAATGATCTTTCTTTCTTCAGTGGAAAAGAAATAAAGTTTTTTTGAGGAAAACATTCCAGGATTTTTCTCCACATAATGGACTTCAATGGGAACCGACGGTTGAAGGTCCAAATCAATGCAGTTTCAGAGGAAGGGCTTCAGAGTCTCTGCACGATCCCAGACCAGGAATAGCATCTTATTAATGATTATGTTTATTACGTGATCTGCTTTAAGAGCACAATTAGTGTACATTGGTCCCAGATTTGTCCTATTAACTTTTGTCCTTTTTCTCCCAGTGACACAAAATGGACGCCATGAAAAGAGTGATGATTGAGGCACTTGAGCTGCTTAAGAGTGCAGACTTCAAAAGGTTCACCTGGCAACTCGAGAATCGTGTGACAGAAGGCATAGACCGTATTCCTGGAGAAAAGCTTGAGACGGCCGATCGCCTGGATGTCGCGGATCTCATGGGACAGTATTACACTACTGATGCTGGGAATATTGCAGTAAAAGCGCTGCGCAACATCAACCAAAATGAGCTGGCTGAACAACTGAAGAGAAAACTTCAGGAAGGTACCACTACTACACAATATGCATTTGCAGTATTTGATCTGAGCTGTTGTGCATTCTGAGTTTATCTCTGTCTGTCCATCAGTTCCAGAGGATGTTCCTGCTGGAGGTGGAGCTTCATCCGGTGGGACAGCTGGAACTGCTCAGGCTGCAGGAGTCTCAATGAACATAAACACTGCCAGTGGAGGAAACGTAAAGGCCCCTGTTCTTCATGGTGGTGTTTTTCACGGCCCTGTGAACTTCAGCTAATGCTCAGGGATCTATCTATCTATTTGGATTTTAAAGGGGTCATGAATTGAAAAAAATCTAAGTTTTCTTGACCTTTTGACATATATGAGGTCATTGTACTATAAAAATATCCTCAAAAACAGCTTTGATTGACACTCGAGCTCAATTTCTCAATTCTAGGATCATTTGCTTTACAAATACATCTTATATATATATATATTTTATCTCTGACTTTTTAATATTTCGTGGGCGCATGATTATAATACTGGTGTGACATTAATGTGTCAGCAAATGCTCTTTTTTATCACGCATGGTTTTATCTACATTTGCATTACTAATAAACTTGACATTACAAAGGCCAACTGTGTTTTGATTTGGGTAGTTGCATAAAATATTCTAGGTCTGAATTTATACAAGTGAAAAAAGTGAAACCACGGTGTCATTCATTTAAAGTTTTATTTTAATATTGGTCTTATTGGAGTCAGGTTTAAACCTTGTCAAAAAAATAACAACACCCCATATTTTAAAATGTAAAGAAACAAGTAATTTGTGTTTAAATAGTATTTTACATTTACATAGTAAAACACAATACACATTAAGGCTTTTCTAAGTTGTCTAAATGTACAGTAAATGAACTAATTTACCAGTTTTATCTTAAAGGGGTCATGACACGACACAAAACACATAATCTGTTCAAATAAAAAAAGCCATAAACAAAAATGATCATGAAGCAAAATGTTTGTCTAAACTCATCACTGACTAAAAATATTAATAAATTAATAAATATTAATAAATTATTTTCACCAACAATACTTTTTTTTTTGCCACAGATCAGAAATCTGATTTTCAAATACATTCACACAGATATCAAGAATCAGCGTATGAATCTCAACAATGGTGACATACTTAATGCTTTTATACTGCAATGCATGCTAGGAGCCATGAGTTTTATACTGTGAAATAGGCTAATTTCCATCAACAACTTGCTTGCACAGAGAGCGTGCTGGGGACTATTACATCTACTTAGGCCTATAAAAACCATGCAGACAGAAAGTCCAAATTCTAATCTAAAAGCCTATTCACACCAAGATAGAGAACTATTATAACTATTTTAGCATCCACAGCGTGTTTCTATTCTGCTAAAAGAATGGCAGTATGCAATTTTAAAGTAGAAAATATTTTGATTGGCTATCAAAGTTTGTATCGTTAATCAGCTGATTCCAATGATATCATTTATGTTGTTGGTTGTGATGTGGACTTTTATTAGAGTCTAAGTGATTTTCAAAATTTTATGGTTATTATTGTTCTTGCAGTGAACAGACCGTGCACTGTTGAATTCACGGAAAAAGACCAAATTCGTGCAAAAGAGACAAACATTTTATTAATAATTACATTGATACACTTTAATATTGATTATTAAACTTATTTTTACATTTTATATCACACTTGTGACAAACAGTGTATGAATGCAGATTGCAGTTTTATTTGTATCAAATAAGTTGTTTGTTTTTAAAAAGAATTGAAAGATACTCACCACGGAAAGTTCTTGTGCTTCTCTTTCCTTCAGTGATTCTGCTCATTATCATCAGGTGTTCATCATTAATCAAACAATCATCACTCAATTAATCACTTTAGTATCTTATTAACTCTAACACCGCTTCAGTGTTACTTTAACACCTGCTGGTGGTTCCCATATGAACACAGTTAATTAAATTCAACACCTGGGAATTTACTGTAACTCCATTAAGTAAGCAAGGGTCAGCACAGCAAAACACAACACATCAGTATTGCTGAAAGTTGATTATTGTAATAACAGGGACTCATTTATTCTCTTTCTATGCATTTTCTTAGAATTATGGCCACACCCTAAACAGGTATTATTATTATTATTTTTATGAGCTTTAAGTAAAATTCAAAAACTGTGTGTGTGTGTGTGTGTGTGTGTGTGTGGCTGAAAACAGGCTTTCAGATGCAGAACTGAGTTCAGAAACTGTTATTGATGTTCCCAAACATCTGGGAAACTTGAAGTACCAAGTGTGGGAAAAGATGAAGGACGTCTGCCCTTACTGTGAGTGCTTGATAATTCCTGCAATAACCAAGATTTAAGTCTTTGTAAAGCAATATTAAATGTGGTATGAGTTTGTCACATCACAGGAAAATGTGCTATTAACCACCCAGTCAAATTCGTCAAGTTAATAAAATAAGTTGATCAAAATCTTGAAAAACAAGCAGTATTCTTTGCTCTCAAGTGCTGGGGAACTGTTCGTTGTAGGCGAACTTAGCCACTTAGCTGAAACCACACCCGCTCGCAGAAAACTTGCACTCATTGGTGGGCACATGCTACTGACGATGGCACGTGAGGATGAAGGCCTGGGGGGGAGATAGTCGTTCTGGCCCCATCACCATTGTCGTGGGACGGGAGGATGAAGGCCTCGGGGGAGATAGTCGGTCTGGCCCCATCACCAGTGTTGTGGGACGGGAGGATATAGTTGGTCTAGCCCCATCTTCAGTTGTCAGTGGGACGGGCGGGTGAACCACTGATGCTAATGTGCTCTAGTTATGGTAGTGTTAGGGGAGGGGACAGGCTACGTGTTTCCAGTGCATCATCGAGCCATGATTTCAGGTCCGCCCAAAAAATCCTGAACACCGAAATGGTGAAAAACGGTTAAATGGACTAACTTTATTGTTTTCAGCAATACATTTTTAAAATCTATAATGTGTTTAGAAACAAATGAATTGCCTTTGCACAGACTTTAACGATGTAAATGGCTTTCCCTGTTCTTTTCAGATCCAGTGATCCTGAACCCAAACACATCTGTACTAGACTTCTCTGTGTCAGAAGATCTGACCTCTGTGACCTCATGTTTCCAGGACAGACCTAACCCTCTTCCTCTGAGCAGGAACTGTATGGTGTTGGGAACTGTGGGATACTATGATGGCAAACACACATGGGATATTGAGGTGGGAAAAAGTCGGCACTGGAGCCTTGGAGTGTGTCTTGGATGGAAGATACCTATTACCCAACCTTTGACCCCTGAAAACGGCTTTTGGGGTATCAGACGTGATGGAGACTCGTTCAGATTATTAAATCATGGGATGTCAAAGTTAAAGATGAGGGGAAATCTTGAGGTAGTCAGAGTAAAGCTTGAACCCATTTGTGATGATAGAAGGATGGCTCTATGGTACGTGAGGTTTTTTGATGCTAGGAATGATAAATTAATTACATACTTTGATAAAGTGCCAAGATCAAAAGTCTTTCCCTTTGTGATCCCAGAAGATCAGTCCGCCGTGCTGAGTATCGTTCCAGCTGACATTATTCTGACTGTTGATCAGAAACTGTCGTTTTTTGATAGACACAGAAGAGTTATCATGATTTGTATGATGTTTTTTATGGTTGCATTCGTTAGTGTGTTTTGGGGGATTGAAAGATGCAGCAGATGTGCATCTGGGTAAAAGTACATCATGTGACGAGCTGTTCAGGTATTATCTATTGTTGTGATTGAGTCAATAGGGACTTCAGTGAGTCAAAGGTGAGCAACTATATAAAAAAATTCTGGGCTCTTCAGATAGAAATACTGTTAAAATGTATAAAAAATATTGCACACATTACTGATTTTTGAAATAAATACTATAGTTTACCACATATACACTATCATTGGCGTTGGCAAGACATTTAATGCTTTTGAAAGAAGTCTCTTTTGCTCTTTTGAGTAAAAATTGTAAAACTGTGTTTTATTCTTGTTGTCATGTCTGTTCTGTTTTGGTTGTGTTTCTGATTTGTCACATGTTCCTTTGTTCTCTTTCCCGCCATTTCTGTGTTTCCCTGATTACCCTCATTAGTTCATTCATCCCAGCTGTGTCTCGTTCATTATCTCGTTTCTGTTCTCTATTTAAGTTCCTCCCTGTTCGTTCACTCCTTGTCTGGTCACCATTATGTTAAGTACCCGTGATAACGATACTCGGTTACTTAACGTAACCTCGGTTCTCTCTAGAAGAGGGAACGAGTATTGCGTAAGTTCCTTATGCTACGGGAAAGTATTCTTTCTTCGAGATTTCTGAAAAACCCAAAATTATCCTTAATTTTGTAACATTGCCAACGCAGTGCGGCAGCCTGGCAGACCATAGCAGGCTATTCCAGTGTGCTATTGGCTGCTCTGCTGGCAACTGCAGCAGCCTATCGGTGAGCCCGCGTGACGTGGCGACCAATGAGGGCGCTTCGCGCCCACCTGGCTTCATTTGCCTACAGGTGGGGCGTGGCCACGTGTATATAAGCAGGGCTCACGGGCTGCATATTCGGTTTTCGTAGTTCTGAAGCGTAAAAGCCCGCGGGGCGCATGGCAAGGAACGCAATACTCGTTCCCTCTTCTAGAGAGAACCGAGGTTACGTTAAGTAACCAAGTATCGTTCTCTTACGAGAGGTTCTCTCGTATTGCGTAAGTTCCTTACGCTACGGGAACATATTGTCAACGCCGTGCGCGCCTCGCGTACAGCATATGTATCCCAGGGAACCGGGGACCATAACACTGCTCGGGCAGGGTGGCCGGTAAGGAGAACGGGCCACCACATATACACTTCATTCGAACTGACGGGTGGTTACCACGGGTGGTTACAACACCCTGTCCCATGAATGAGGGAACGGCACCTGCCGGTCTCCTTCAAATTCACCACACCTTGTCTCATGAATGAGGGAACGGCAACGCCGGTCGCCTTCAAATTCACAATATCTTGTTATATGAGTGAGGTAACGGCACCGCCGGTCACCTTCAAACTCACAACAGCTCGTCTCGTAAATGAGGGAACGGCACCGCCGGTCTCCTTCAAATTCACATGAGCCTAGTACCGAACTTACTACCAGTATGTGAGCTATGTCTGCGCAGAATAACTGGGCAGAACCAACAGCCCTATTGAACTGATAACACTTTCGCCTGTAAGGCAGGAACTTCCAGATTGTAAAATCTCACGAACGTAGACGGGGAGGCCCAGCCTGCCGCCATACAGATATCGTGGATGGAAATCCCTCTGGCCCAAGCCCACGAAGAGGCCATGCCTCTGGTGGAGTGTGCTCTGACACCTAGCGGGCACTGCAGGTGTTTGGAAGCGTATGCAGTTGCAATCGCGTCCACTATCCACCTGGACAGGGTCTGTTTCGAGGAGGCGAGACCTTTAGTGCGCCCACCAAACGAAACAAATAGCTGCTCAGAACGCCTGAAGGCGGCGGAGCGTATGACATAAACCCTCAATGCCCTGACAGGGCAGAGGATATTGCCACCGTCCCCCTCGTCGGATGCTGGCAGAGCCGAGAGGGAGATAATCTGCGCCCTGAAGGGAGTGCCGATCGCTTTGGGGACATAACCATGCCTCGGTCTGAGAATGACCTTAGAGTCATTAGGACCGAACTCCATACACGTCGGGCTCACTGAGAGCGCGTGTAGATCCCCCACGCGTTTCACTGAAGCCAGAGCTATCAGGAACGCGTTTTTTAGCGAAAGGAACCTTGGTTCCACAGTCTCGAGCGGTTCAAAGGGATGAGCCTTCAGGGCCTCTAGGACCAAGGCCAGATCCCATATAGGAACCGATGGGGGCCGCGGGGGATTCATCCGTCTGGCTCCTCTGAGGAAACGGATGATGAGCTCGTTCCTTCCTAGCGTGCTACCTAGCGTCGTCTGAGCGAACGCTGCTATAGCCGCCACATACACTTTGAGCGTGGAAGGGGACCTGCCCAGTTCCAAAAGCTCTTGGAGGAAGGAGAGCACCCGCTGGACCCCACATTGCTGTGGGTCCAATCCCTTGGAAACACACCACTCAGTGAACACCGACCACTTAGAACTATATAACCGCCTCGTCGAGGGGGCTCTAGAGTGTGAAATCGTGTTCATAACCCCTTCGGGCAGGTCAACGGGTATCCGTTGGTCACCCATACATGCAGAGACCATCGCTCTGGATGGGGATGCCAAACTGACCCTCCTGCTTGAGAGAGGAGGTCTACTCTCAGCGGAACTGGCCAGGGGGGTGAGTGCGACAGCTTCACCAGCTCTGGGTACCAAATCTGGTTCTCCCAGCGCGGCGCTATAAGGAGCACCGGGTGGCGCATCTCCCTGATTTTCGCTATGACCTGGGGCAATAGGGAAATCGGCGGGAAAGCATACAGCGGGAGGCTGGGCCAAGGTTGGGACAGCGCATCCTCGCTTTTGGACAGAAACGTCGGGCAGCGGGCGTTCTCTTTTGTTGCAAAGAGGTCGAGCTCCGCTCTGCCGAATAGGCGCCATACCAGCTGGACTGTCTGGGGGTGCAGGGACCATTCCCCCGGGAGAATGAGGCCCCTGGACAGCTTGTCCGGGCCCACGTTGAGGTGGCCCGGTACGTGCGCAGCTCTCAGCGAGCGCAGCGAGCTGTGTGCCCACACGAGCAGGCGTTCTGTCAGATTGCCCAGACACCTGGACCTGACACCGCCCTGCCGGTTCACGTAGGACACCACTGTGGTATTGTCCGACCGGACCAACACGTGGTGTCCTCGTATAAGCGGGAGAAACTGCTTGAGCGCGTTCTCCACCCCTATCATCTCCAAACAGTTTATGTGTAGGAGCTTTTCCCCGCTCGACCAGAGGCCCGAGGCCGATCAGCCCTCGAAAACGGCGCCCCAACCCGTGGTGGAGGCGTCCGTCGAGATGACCTTGCGGTGTGAGATGGCTCCCATCGTCACTCCCCGCTGGTACCAGTCGGCTACTAACCAGGGCTCTAGGGCTGAAACGCAGCCCTGAGTCACTCTGATCCTGAAGCCTCCGGACGCCCAGGCTCTGTGAGGCACTCGGGCGTTTAACCAGCATTGCAGCGGGCGCATGCGCATTAAGCCCAGCTGGAGCACAGCTGCAGCTGAGGCCATACGTCCCAGCATCCTCTGAAAGAGCTTGAGAGGTGCGATTTTGCCCGGCCGGAAGTACGCAGCCATGCGCCGAACTTGGCGCGCGCGTTGGGGTGACAGGCGGGCTGACATTGCCACAGTGTCCAGATTCAAACCCAGAAATGAGGTTGATTGCGTGGGCACTAATGAGCTCTTGGTCCAATTGACCGTGAGCCCCAGGCTGTCCAGATGGCTGAGCAGCATTGCCCTGTGGGCGAGGAGCTCGGCCTCTGACTGCGCCAGGATGAGCCAATCGTCCAGATAATTCAGTCCCTCGACTTCTCAGAGGAGCGAGGGACGCGTCCATGCACTTCATAAATGTACGGGGTGCTAGTGACAGGCCGAACGGAAGGACGGTGTATTGATAAGCCTGGCCGTCGAAGGCGAATCGTAAGAATGGCCTGTGACGCGGCGTTATCTTGATTTGAAAATATGCATCTTTCAAATCTAGGGAGATTAGCCAGTCTCTCGGGCGAATATGCGTGAGGATCTGCTTGGTCGTGAGCATCTTGAACGATCTTCTCATAAGAGCTTTGTTCAGACGCCTCAGATCCAGAATCGGTCTGAGCGACCCGTCCCTTTTTGGCAGGAGAAAATACCGGCTGTAAAAGCCTGACTCGCTCATAGAATGGGGAACCGGTTCTATAGCCCCTTTGCACAGCAGCGTGGCTATCTCTGCTCGAAGTAGATGTGCTACTTCCTCGCTCACTCTCGTCTCCGTACGCGCACAGAAGCGCGGAGGGCGGCGAGCGAACTGCAGAGTGTAGCCGTGCTTCACTGTTTTCAGCACCCATTCTGATACACCTGGAATGGCTTCCCACGCTCTCGTGTGTGCCACACGGGACAGAACGGCCTCCGGGCTCGAAACGCCGCGCTTCGCGGGTTTGACGGCCTGTATAGGAGGGGCGGGCGCGGTGCGCGCGCTCTCTGTGCTGTGGGCCAGCCGATCGCTCGCGATGGCTGGCCGCCCTACACACTGTATCTCTGCCGCTTCGAGCGGGGAGTGGCCTGTGTGTGGCCCTACACTCGTCGTTCCGGCCACCTTGGGCGGAGAACAAATGGTGTGTGGCGCGGCGCATGGCGCCGGGGGCAGAATGTTCGCGAAAATGTGTGAGCGCGTTTGAGCGGGCACAACTCTTACGCGTGGAACATGACCGGTTAAGAGTGGCTGTGTGACAGCGCGTGTGGTGATTAGGCGTGGGCGCAAATAAGCGGACACGTGACCTAACTCTAGCACTCGAGCGGCCGGTGACCGCTTTATGTGAGTGAGAGACACGGGATTTGTGGTGCTTGGGTGCAGGGGTGAACACAAAAGTGGGCATGTTTACTGCATTTGAAAACACATACGGCGTGAGCCGTGCAACCAGATATAAAGCAACTTCTTGATTTCTATGGTTCGCCGTAAAAACGGCGGTTGTAGACAGGCGAGAGGGCAGTTTTGCCGGCTCGTTGGCTGCGTGAGAGCCATCTGCAGCAGCCACAGGAGTGGGGGCTGACAGGAAGAAGAGTTTTGACGGTGGTCCGGCCACGGCGGGACTTAACCGTCGCTTCCCCCCTCTGCTAGGAGGACTTTGGAGGGGCTTCAGTTAGAAACAGGCGAGAGGGCGAGTTCGCCGGCTCGTAGGCTGCGTGGAAAACATCTGCAGTAGCCACAGGAGTGGGGACTGACAGGAAAACAGAGTTTTAACGGTGGTCCGGCCGCAGCGGGACTTAACCGTCTTTTCTCCCCCCATAGATGCCCAAAAAATACTCGAGCACCACGCGGTGCGAGTTAGCTTTCTGTATGTAAGAAAAGCTGGCCGCGAGCCCGGGGAAGCGGACAGTAAAACATTTTTATCTGCCGCGAGAGCTGGGCTCGAACTCGGATCTCCAGCGTTTCAGCCGCTGATTTTGCCACTGTGCTACCGGGAGGGACACAATAGCTTTCAGTTAGCGCGAGCATACGGCAGTACGTCCTCGTGCTTGTTGGCAGTCGTGCGTGCATAAAAGACAGGCTCGTTACTGCAATAGTAATATTTCCAGCCACCTGAACTGGAGAGGGGGCTGAGAAATGCTAGAGAATGGCGGTTCGTCCGGCCACAGCGGGACGAAAACACCCTCTGTTAATTTCCCGGTGAGTGCGGCGCGCGCGCGCGCTGAACGTGCTCGTGACCGTGCGCACTCTCATTCCTTGTGAACGGCGCAATCTGCGCGGTCCAACAGGGGGGAGTGCGGGTTCGTTGGAGAGCATATGTCAGCGTCATGTCTCATGACGGCGTTTGTTTGCTGGCGTGCGTGTCTTAACAGGCTCGTGTACAGCAATATGAATAATTCCAGTCGCCTGAACTCATGAGGGGACTGAGAAATGTGCGCGAGGGTGGAACAGCTCTCTTGTAACGTAAAGAGAGCTGCAGGACCGTCCGTTTCTGCCATCCCTTGTATGTAAGCGGCGCATTAGCGCGGCATGAACAGAGGAGGGAGGAGGCTCGCTCCGAGACCGTTCATTCCTACCATCCCTTGTAAGCGGCGCGGTGGCGCGGCTTGAACAGAGGGGGAGGAGGCTCGCTCCGAGACCGTTCATTTCTACCATCCCTTGCAAGCGACGCGGTGGCGCGGCTTGAACAGAGGGGGAGGAGGCTCGCTCCGAGACCGTTCATTCCTACCATCCCTTGTAAGCGGCGCGGCTTGAACAGAGGGGGAGGAGGCTCGCTCCGAGACCGTTCATTTCAACCATCCCTTGTAAGCGGCGCGGTGGCGCGGCTTGAACAGAGGGGGGGAACAGCGGAGTGATGTTGTCATAAAACTGCTCGAGTCGAGCCCGCAGGGTCGACATAGAGAGTTCCTCGCACTCGGGGCATTCGCCCGCAAGGAGTGCGGCGGCGGCGTGGTCACGGCCCAGACAGAGAGCGCAGACACATGGCGGTCTCTGGTGCTGAGCTGCACGTGGCACGAGCCGCAGGTGGAACGAGGCGTTTTGATAAAAACGCTCGTGCTCTTTTATGAAACGTGTGACGCAACGGCGAGAACACGTGCAATGAAAGGATATAATGCTGCCGGATAGCAGAGCAGGCACGGATGGCTGAAGGTGGCGCGATGCTGCCGGCTTCTTCAGGCGCTGTCCTCTGCTTGCTCATCTGCACGATCACGGCGGCGGGTTCCAGATCCAGCGATGCGAAGGGCTTCGCTGAAGAAAAGAAGATCGAATATGCAGCCCGTGAGCCCTACTTATATACACGTGGCCACGCCCCACCTGTAGGCAAATGAAGCCAATGAAGCTCATTGGTCGCCACGTCACGCGGGCTCACCGATAGGCTGCTGCAGTTGCCAGCAGAGCAGCCAATAGCACGCTGGAATAGCCTGCTATGGTCTGCCAGGCTGCCGCACTGCGTTGACAATGTTACAAAATTAAGGATAATTTTGGGTTTTTCAGAAATCTCGAAGAAAGAATACTTTCCCGTAGCGTAAGGAACTTACGCAATACGAGAGAACCTCTCGTAAGAGAACCATTATGTTAAGTTGTGTGTTTTGCATGCCTTAGTTTAATTTGAATTAAAGTACATCTGAATCTGCATCTCGTGTGTCCTCTGCCTGTTCCTGGAACACCAACCCGTAACACCTGTGATCAGAGCTGAATTTATCATCATTCCTCCAGTCTTCAGTGTCACATGATCCTTCACAAATCATTCTCATATGATGATTTGGTGCTCAACAAACATTTATGATTATTATCAATGTTGAAGACAGTTGTGCTGCTTCATATTTTATGGAAACTGTCATACATTTTATGTCTACGGATTCTTTGATGAACAGAAAGTTCAAAACAACAGCATTGATTTGAAATAGAAATCTTATAATCACGTTTGATCAATTCAATATGTCCTTACTTAATAAAACAATCTTACTGACAAGAAGTGTATTTATATTTCTGTGTATTTATTTTAAATCAGAATTATGAAACATGTTAGAATGCTAAGGAAGCACTTCTCCGCATCTAAAAATATTTACAGCATTTTATATTAAGCCAGAAAAGTCTACAACAGAAAAACAATTCACAATTTTATAGGCCGGGGCGTTAAACCCTTTTTTCTGGCATTAATTTACAATCCTGAACACCTTGCCGTTTTACACTCTGCAGGAAGGCGGACCTCCAAAAGCAGGATTAATTACTTCTGAATTACAAAATGTAATTGAAATGGAGATACTTGCTTTCTACCAGAAAGATTCGGGAGGCCATGACGTAACATTGATACATGTGATACATGACGTAACATTGAATCTTTCTGGCAGAACTTACGCTAGAGCTTTTATTTCTCTTGGCCTGATGTAATGAGTGGTAATGAGTAATGAGTGGTGCGTGCAGTGGCAAAACTCGACACTGGTCAGATACTACCGGGATACAACAGAGTGACTGCAACAGAGCCAAACCATTGGCCTATATGATATTCTGGTGCTCAAAAATTCATGAAGTTATTCATGAAGTTACACGGTTGCTAGGGTGCTCTGAATGGTTACTAGGGTGTAGCTACACCGTTAGCAGGGTTAAACTAATCAAAGCAAAAAAGCAAAAGAGTCAAGCTCATGTCTCAATGTTCCGAATCATTTATATTCCTCTCACCTATTTTTTTATGGAAAATCTATTGGGTGGTTGCTAGGGTGCTGTAACTGGTTGCTAGGGTGTGGCTTTGAAGTTTTTAGTTCATTACTTTATTGGCGGTTTGATAAGATAAGGCAAATGAGAGAGTGAGAGTGTGTGTGAGAGAGAGAGAGAGAGAGAGAGAGCATTCATCTATTGGATTTAATTTCGCCCGCTTTTTTGTTCGCTATGCGAATATCGTAGGTCCGATCGTTGTGTGGTAAATGTACCCTTCACAAACCAATTAATGAGTTTAGATCAACTACAAGACTGGATATTGATGTGCGTAAAGCGTGCGTTGTGTTGCCAAGCCATCAGCAGCTATAACTGTAACATCTGCATTTGCTGTAACAGTATATATATATATATATATACATATAGACTCACCTAAAGGATTATTAGGAACACCATACTAATACTGTGTTTGACCCCATTTCGCCTTCAGAACTGCCTTAATTCTACGTGGCATTGATTCAACAAGGTGCTGAAAGCATTCTTTAGAAATGTTGGCCCATATTGATAGGATAGCATCTTGCAGTTGATGGAGATTTGTGGGATGCACATCCAGGGCACGAAGCTCCCGTTCCACCACATCCCAAAGATGCTCTAATGGGTTGAGATCTGGGGACTGTGGGGGCCATTTTAGTCCAGTGAACTCATTGTCATGTTCAAGAAACCAATTTGAAATGATTGGAGCTTTGTGACATGGGGCATTATTCTGCTGGAAGTAGCCATCAGAGGATGGGAACATGGCGGTCATAAAGGGATGGACATGGTCAGAAACAATGCTCAGGTAGGCTGTGGCATTTAAACGATGCCCAATTGGCACTAAGGGGCCTAAAGTGTGCCAAGAAAACATCCCCCAAACCATTACACCACCACCACCAGCCTGCACAGTGGTAACAAGGCATGATGGATCCATGTTCTCATTCTGTTTACGTCAAATTCTGACTCTACCATCTGAACAGAAAACGAGACTCATCAGACCAGGCAACATTTTTCCAGTCTTCAACTGTCCAATTTTGGTGAGCCCGTGCAAATTGTAGCCTCTTTTTCCTATTTGTAGTGGAGATGAGTGGTACCCGGTGGGGTCTTCTGCTGTTGTAGCCCATCCGCCTCAAGGTTGTGCGTGTTGTGGCTTCACAAATGCTTTGCTGCATACCTCGGTTGTAACGAGTGGTTATTTCAGTCAAAGTTGCTCTTCTATCAGCTTGAATCAGTCGGCCCATTCTCCTCTGACCTCTAGCATCAACAAGGCATTTTGGCCCACAGGACTGCCGCATACTGGATGTTTTTCCCTTTTCACACCATTCTTTGTAAACCCTAGAAATGGTTGTGCGTGAAAATCCCAGTAACTGAGCAGATTGTGAAATACTCAGACCGGCCCGTCTGGCACCAACAACCATGCCACGCTCAAAATTGCTTAAATCACCTTTCTTTCCAATTCTGACATTCAGTTTGGAGTTCAGGAGATTGTCTTGACCAGGACCACACCCCTAAATGCATTGAAGCAGCTGCCATGTGATTGGTTGATTAGATAATTGCATTAATGAGAAATTGAACAGGTGTTCCTAATAATCCTTTAGGTGAGTATATTTATATATATATATATATATATATACAGGGAGTGCAGAATTATTAGGCAAATGAGTATTTTGACCACATCATCCTCGTCATGCATGTTGTCTTACTCCAAGCTGTATAGGCTGGAAAGCCTACTACCAATTAAGCATATTAGGTGATGTGCATCTCTGTAATGAGAAGGGGTGTGGTCTAATGACATCAACACCCTATATCAGGTGTGCATAATTATTAGGCAACTTCCTTTCCTTTGGCAAAATGGGTCAAAAGAAGGACTTGACAGGCTCAGAAAAAATAGTGAGATATATTGCAGAGGGATGCAGCAGTCTTAAAATAGCCAAGCTTCTGAAGCGTGATCATCGAACAATCAAGCGTTTCATTCAAAATAGTCAACAGGGTCGCAAGAAGCGTGTGGAAAAACCAAGGCGCAAAATAACTGCCCGTGAACTGAGAAAAGTCAAGCGTGCAGCTGCCAAGATGCCACTTGCCACCAATTTGGCCATATTTCAGAGCTGCAAAATCACTGGAGTGCCCAAAAGCACAAGGTGTGCAATACTCAGAGACATGGCCAAGGTAAGAAAGGCAGAAAGTCGACCACCACTGAACAAGACACACAAGCTGAAACGTCAAGACTGGGCCAAGAAATATCTCAAGACTGATTTTTCTAAGGTTTTATGGACTGATGAAATGAGAGTGAGTCTTGATGGGCCAGATGGATGGGCCCGTGGCTGGATTGGTAAAGGGCAGAGAGCTCCGGTCCGACTCAGACGCCAGCAAGGTGGAGGTGGAGTACTGGTTTGGGCTGGTATCATCAAAGATGAGCTTGTGGGGCCTTTTCGGGTTGAGGATGGAGTCAAGCTCAACTCCCAGTCCTACTGCCAGTTTCTGGAAGACACCTTCTTCAAGCAGTGGTACAGGAAGAAGTCTGCATCCTTCAAGAAAAACATGATTTTCATGCAGGACAATGCTCCATCACACGCGTCCAAGTACTCCACAGCGTGGCTGGCAAGAAAGGGTATAAAAGAAGAAAATCTAATGATATGGCCTCCTTGTTCACCTGATCTGAACCCCATTGAGAACCTGTGGTCCATCATCAAATGTGCGATTTACAATGAGGGAAAACAGTACACCTCTCTGAACAGTGTCTGGGAGGCTGTGGTTGCTGCTGCACGCAATGTTGATGGTGAACAGATCAAAACACTGACAGAATCCATGGATGGCAGGCTTTTGAGTGTCCTTGCAAAGAAAGGTGGCTATATTGGTCACTGATTTGTTTTTGTTTGGTTTTTGAATGTCAGAAATGTATATTTGTGAATGTTGAGATGTTATATTGGTTTCACTGGTAAAAATAAATAATTGAAATGGGTATAAATTTGTTTTTTGTTAAGTTGCCTAATAATTATGCACAGTAATAGTCACCTGCACACACATATATCCCCCTAAAATAGCTAAAACTAAAAACCACTTCCAAAAATATTCAGCTTTGATATTAATGAGTTTTTTGTGTTCATTGACAACATGGTTGTTGTTTAATTATTAATGTAGTAAAATTAATCCTCAAAAATACAACTTGCCTAATAATTCTGCACTCCCTGTATATATATATATATATATATATATATATATATATATATATATATATATATTTTTTTTTTTTCTCGGGTGAATTGGTAATTACTAAGGCTTTTTAAAATTTTCCCGGTTTCTCTTTTAAGCAGCGATATCCGATTCAGTCTGATATATTTAAAATGAATAAAACTCTTCCCATGTGTGAAATCTTCTACACACATGCAGGAGGCAAGAGACAAAGGCATGGTAACAGATTAGAAAAACTTTATTGATTAATTTGCACTTTTATCAAAGTTATCTAAAACAAAAATAAGATTGGGAAATATTCTAATAACAAGCAATCTGATGAAGAAATGCACATCGACACTGTTTTGGATGGAGAAGACTCCTTAAATGGTTAATAAAGTAATATGACAATAGCAAAGTATATGAGAAAACGTCATTAAAATGAATGTATATAAATGATAACTGCATACTGTATATATTTGGCATGTGTTTTTGCATAAACAGCCTCTTTAACTTGATTTAAAAATTAGCCCATAATTTACTCACCCTCAAGTCATCCTAGGTGTGTATGACATTCTTCTTTCAGACGAATAAAATCTGCGTTATATTACAAAAGTCCAGGCTAATCCAAGCATTAGAATTTGATTCATAGTTGCTCTGTTTTTGAAGTCCATAAAAAGTGCATCTGTCCATCATATAACTGCTCCACACGGCTCTGGGGTGTTAATAAAGGCCTTCTGAAGCGAATCGATGCGTTTGTGTAAGAAAAATAACCATATTTAAAACTTTATCAAGTAAAGTTCCAGCCGACCGCCTTCTGTGGAAAAGTGTTGAATGTTGAAAGTGAAACTCAAGATGCGTACATGACGTCATGACCTGGTCTTTCCATCGGCAGGGGAACTTTCAACAATTTTTCCATAAATTGAACAGGGAAGGCATCGGCCGAAAGTTTACTTGATAAAGTTTTAAATATGGATATTTTTCTTACACAAACGCGTCGATTCGCTTCAGAAGCCCTTTATTAAATCCCCAGAGCCGCGGACTTTGACGGACAGATGCACTTTTTATGGACTTCAAAAACAGAGCAACTATGAATCCAGTTCTAATGCTTGGATTAGCCTGGACTTTTGTAATATAACTCAGATTTTATTCGTCTGAAAGATGAATGACGTATACACCTAGGATGACTTGAGGGTGAGTAAATTATGGGCTAATTTACATTTTTGGGTGAACTATCCCTTTAAGGCAAGATGCCACCATTGACCAGTTTTGTCGTTTTCTGCTCAATCTTGAGATTCTAGTCTATTTTGATTTTTATTACCCTTTATCTATTTCTAAATAATTTCTCAAAATATGTTTTGAACCCAACTTTATCCGATTTCTGCTTTGCAAATGTATTCAAATTGATGCATATTTATTTAGATGATGCCTCATTTCCATTCTTACTATTAACCAGTGGCGTCTTGCCTTAAACTGATTTCACACCACACATCTTCAGAGTCCAGGGAACAGGTAGAGTTTCTTGGGATGATTTATGACAACTTCTGTAAAAACTGTTGCGAATTACCTTGCTTTAGCCTACACTCTTAAAAATAATGGTTCTTTGGCGGGGTGTATGGTTCCATGAAGAACCGTTAATATCCAAAAAACCCTTCCATTGCACAAAAGGTTCTTTGTAGCGTAGAAAGGATCTTTAGACTATAAAATGGTTAGAAAAGAATGGTTCTTTAATTAACCTTTCACAAAATGGTTCTTCAGGGAACCAAAAATGGCATCGCCCGAGTGTATGCACTGTAAAATCCAACAGTTGTTCTTACTAAGACTTTTTTAGTAAACTTTACTTAATGTCCAATAATTTGTTGACCTTACTTAAAACAAGTAAGTAATCTGAACTATTTGCATGCTATGCCTTCGTTACTTAGAAAACTCAAGTAAACATTACTTGACTGGTTTGAGTACCATTTTGCCAAAGCAAAAAAACAAGCGGGTGGACAGGTGGACGGGCAAAGTGTTTTTGAGGCGGGGCAATTTTTTCTAGACTTATCACTCATTTCCTCCACTTCCTCTCACCATAACTGTGATTAGTGTTCCCTTTGGTTGGACACTTGGAACTTCATTCATATTATAGTAATTAACTTCCTATTAATGCAGTAATGCAACAAGAAATTGATTTCAAAACAAGGGAAGTAATATATATATATATGTATATGTATACAAAAAAAAAAAAATATATATATATATATATATATATATATATATGTATGTAATATTTGTCCATTAATGATATAGAACATAACTATTTTTCATGTCAAATAATGACCTTTTAACATTTGTTTTGCTAATATTTATGGCATAACCTTTTAATTGATATAATTGATATGATATGAGTTGATATAATCCCTCTATGTTTGTCACAATATCATTTGACCATGCCTGAGTGTGTCACACACACACTTCAACATTCAGCATGCAAAACACAACAATGGTAACAAGGATTTTTTTTATTTTTTTTATTTTTTTTTTATTATTAATTCAACCTTTACTATTTTACTTGCTGTCATTATTGGGGTTATACTGACAAAAGACAAATAGTAAAATAAAGGCAAAAATAGTAAAACGAAGCATTTAATTTATTCATGCCACAATGCACTCTGGGAGTACACTTCCTCAGATCCCAGATAGAATTAAGTTGACAAAACTTAAACGGTTTAAGTAAGAACAACCTAATGCAATTAAAAAGATAAGTGAAGTAATTAAACAGCGGTATTACTTAAAATTAAAGTATTTAGTCTATTCAACTTAAAATAGTTATTAGAACGACTAATATCTTTAAATAAATTTAACTCAAGTTTATCAAGTAATCATTACTTAAATTTTTTAGGGCAACCACTTTCCTCAAATTTTTTAAGTAAACTCAACTTATCCGGTTTTAGAGTGTGCAATAAAAAGTAATTTGCGTAACTTGCTTAAACAACAAATTGTAGTGTAAAATAATTTGAGATTATTCTCTGTGTGGGTATGTATTGAGCATGTCATCATTCATCTGTTGCTTATTGACTTGATATACAAGTCATTTCAACTTAAATTATATTAAACTGATTAAAAAAATTGAGTTTAATCTCGTATAACTTAAAAAAATAAGTTGAATTTACTAAAAACGCAAGTCGCCATCTAATAAAACTGGGGGAGGCTGAGACTGCTGAAAATATATTTTAAATGAACATATACAATGAAACTGATAAAAATTAATTGATTGACAGTGCTATTTTACTCAATATTTATTATAATTTACACATGTAATCGAATTATACTATTTATGTGCTGATAATATGAAGTAGTGTCGGTACTGAAATGATAAAAATGTGACGATACCAGCATTTCCCTCTAGCATTTTGAGCGGATTCTTAAACACTTCTGATTGGTCATTGTGTTCACACACTCAACGATTGGCTACAATGATCAGCGCTTCAAAAAACATGTTGTCAAAAGACATTTCTGATGCTTTTCACCGAGCACTTACACAGATAGACATTGCGGGACTTTTTTTTGTAAACCGTTAATTCAGAACACACTTTGTAATTTTATTCTATTCTCAACAGAAAGGACTTGCTAAGAAGAAATTTCTATCTATCTATCTATCTATCTATCTATCTATCTATCTATCTATCTATCTATCTATCTATCTATCTATCTATCTATCTATCTATCTATCTATCTATCTATCTATCTATCTATCTATCTATCTATCTATCTATCTATCTATCTATCTATCTATCTATCTATCTATCTATCTATCTATCTATAGACACCTAAGCTACGACAATTAATATTAACTACAATTAAAAGTGTTGCAGCTGTGGACTTCCTGAAACTATAGGTTGCTTAATAATTAAACTTAATGACACTTGTCATCTGTACAACTGCTTTAGTTAAAATTTTATTGTAACTATAATTGAAAAGACGCAAATGCTGTTGTTTATTAATAAAGCAAATTCCAAGCCATACTAGTCTAAATAAAGGTGGTTTAAATTACCTTTCTGGCAATAGCGACTCCTTAGAATAGGTCGTTGTGCTAACTTGTTATGACTAACTGCTTGTAAGTCTTACGTCCGTGCTGAACTCACTGGCAGACACTTTTGGCAGAGTTCTACCATCCTTGCATAATTCAGCCTGAGGGTGCGTGCGCATTAATGTTGATTGATAAGTTCCAAGTAACCTACCCCTCCCACACACACAATCAAATCAAATCAATTTATTGTCACACAACCATATACACAAGTGCAACAGTTGGTGAAATTCTTAGGTGCAGTTCCGAGCAACATAGTAGTCACGACATGACATGTACAGCAACATCAGATTACACATCTGATGCGCACACAATTACTCACAGCACAGTAAACTCTACAATAAACAATAAATAATTTACACATTGTGAGTGTAGTTCTCACAGCTTAAACAATATACACATACTTACAATATACATATACTTTAAACAATATACACTAAAACATACATTAAACAGAATACATTACGCTATAATACTAATAATATACAATGTACAGAATACAATATTATTCACAGTAGAGATCCAATGTACAATAGGTGCTATATGATAAATAAATGTGTATATAATGTGTGTGTATCTACAGTGGGTTGTGCTGAGTGATATTCTGTCCAGTGTGTGTTATGATCCTGATGGATCAAGAGTTAAGTAGTCTGATTGCTTGTGGGAAGAAGCTGTTCTGGAGTCGGCTGGTGCGTGTTCTAATGCTGCGGTACCATCTGCCTGATGGCAGCAGTGAGAACAGCCCATGGCTCGGGTGGATAGAGTCTCTGATGATCCTCTGAGCTCTCTTCACACACCGCCTGGCATAAATGTCCTGGAGGGAGGGAAGCTCACCTCCGATGATGCAGCTGGCCGTGCGCACTACCCTTTGTAGGGCTTTGCGGTTGCGGGCGGTACTGTTGCCGTACCAGGTGGTGATGCAGCCAGTCAGCAGACTCTCGATGGTGCAGGTGTAGAAGCGTGTGAGGATGTGGCGGTTCATTCCAAACCTCCTCAGCCGTCGCAGGAAGAAAAGGCGCTGATGAGCCTTCTTCACAACGGCCTCAGAGTGGACAGACCATGAGAGTTCCTCTGTGATGTGGACACCAAGGAACTTGAAGCTGCTGACTCTCTCCACCGGTGCTCCATCGATGGTGATGGGGCGGTGTTCTCTCTCATTCCTCCTGAAGTCGACCACCAGCTCCTTGGTCTTGCTGACGTTGAGGGAGAGGTTGTGCTCCTGACACCATCGTGTCAGAGTGTGCACCTCCTCTCTGTAGGCCGTTTCATCATTGTCAGTGATGAGACCTACCACCGTCGTATCGTCAAACTTGATGATGGTGTTGGAGCTGTGGGTTGCCACACAGTCATGTGTGTACAAGGAGTACAGGAGTGGGCTGAGAACACAGCCCTGAGGGGCTCCAGTGTTGAGAGTCAGTGATGAGGAGATGTTACTGCCCATTCTGACCACCTGGCGTCTGTTTGACAGGAAGTCCAGGATGCAGCTGCATAACAAGCTGTTTAAGCCTAGAGCCCGGAGTTTCACGTCAAGTATGGAGGGCACAATGGTGTTGAATGCTGAGCTGTAGTCTACAAACAGCATTCTCACATATGTGTTCCTCTTTTCCAGGTGGGAGAGAGCAGTGTGTACAGTGGATGAAATGGCATCATCAGTGGAGCGGTTTGTGCGGTATGCAAACTGCAGTGGGTCCAGTGAGGGAGGGAGAACAGAGCAGATGTGGTTTCTGACTAGTCTCTCAAAGCATTTGCTGATGATGGGGGTTAGAGCAACAGGACGCCAGTCGTTTAAGCAGGTGGTTTTTGACTGCTTAGGTACAGGAACAATGGTGGACGTTTTAAAGCATGTGGGGACCACAGACAGGGAGAGGGACAGGTTAAAGATGTCCGTGAAAACTCCAGCAGCGGTGTTCACGGTGGAGTTTGTGTTCCCTTTATAGTCCGTGATGGTGTTAATTCCCCGCCACATGCTTCTGGAGTCGGTGGTGTTGAACTGTCCTTCAATCTTGTCCCTGTACTGCCGTTTTGCTGCTCTGATGGTTTTCCGGAGGGCATAACTTGCTTGTTTATGCTCCTCCGCATTACCGGAGTTAAAAGTGGAGGTCCGCGCATTGAGTGCCGCGCGAACATCCCCATTTAGCCACACACACACTCTTGAGAATGTTAAAGGGATAGTTCACCCAAAATGTACTCACCCTTAACCTGTATGAATTTCTTTGTTGTGCTGAACACAAAAGAAGATATTTTGAATAATGTCGGTAACCAAGTTGAGTTGACGGGCCCTATTGATTTTTTTTGTCCAATACTATGGAATTCAATGGGGTCCATCAACTCTTTGTTTGTTAGGATAGGAAAATATTTGGTCAAGATACTACAACTATTTGAAAATGTGGAATATGAGGGTGCAAAAAATATTGAATTATTGAGAAAATCTCTTTTAAAGTTGTCCAAATGAAGTCCTTAGCAATGTATATTAATACATTTTTAAATATTTACTGTAGGGAATTTACAAAATATCTTCACTGAACATGATCTTTACTTAATATCCTAATGATTTTTGGCATAAAAGAAAAATGGATCATTTTGACCAATGCAATGTATTGTTGGCAATTGCCACAAATATACACTGCAAAAAATGCTCTTCTTATATATATATATATTTCTTGTTTCCAGTCTAAATACCATAGATTATTTGAAGATTATTTTTCTCACCCCATTGGCAGATCATTTAGCTTGTTTTAAGCAAAAACTCACTTCATTTTGATTTTATTTTCAAGAAAACGAGAAATTATGCCATTTTACTTATCTAGTAAATGCATCTTGATTTAAGAGTTTTTAGATATTTCGACTAGAAACAAGACAAAAATACTAAGTAAGAAGAGCATTTTTTGCAGTGTATACCTGTGAGACGTATGACTGGTTTTGTGCTCCAGGGTCAAAAATGTGGTATTTTCTGGTAAAATGCCATTTAGAGATCACGTGTTAAATGTTCATTTAACATGGGCATTTTACTGTGTACTATTACACAAATCTTACCTTTCATTCATGAATGACTGACAAATATGAATCACATTCAGGTTATTCATTGATGTTAAAATGATACACAGTAAATTCCCCGGTGTTGAATTAACACCGCTCTGTGTTCATATAGGAACCACCCGCAGGTGTTAAAGTAACACTGAAGCAGTGTTAGAGTTAATAAAATACTTAAGTGATTAATTGAGTGATGATTGTTTGATTAATGATGAACACCTGATGATAATGAGCAGAATCACTGAAGGAAAGAGAAACACAAGAACTACAACTGACTTCGACCACAGCTTTAGATTCAATCAACTGGAAAAAAACATTACATCTCTCTTATTACAAACCCCACTGACTTTATTTCTGACATTTGTATACAGTTCTTTTTGAGAATTAACAGAGGTTTAGAGGTTTAGGTTGATGTTTTATGGAAAAACCCCAAAGTGTTATGAATCAGCGAGTAGAATCATGATTGTGATCGCGTGTCAAACCGCCAAACTGCTGAAATCATGTGACTTTGGCGATCCAAACCGCTTAATCGCCTCACTGATTCATAACGCTTCGAAGCTTCATGATGCCGTGATTTGAAATCGGACATCACTATATAAGTCGTTATTTAGGTTTTTTTGTGCACAAAAACTATTAGCGACTATTAAAACTCAAATCAAAATAAATAGTATTTGATCAGCAGAGCAACGATTTATTATCTTTTATGTTTTTTTTCCTTCTTCCTGCTACTGGCCTGTTATTTTGTGTCTGTATTAGTGGCTCTCGGGTACACACTTCGTGAGTGGCCCACCGAGACCCAGCTCTACTGGCTGCGAGGTGCGCGAGGAGAGAGGGTTTCCCGGGGGTAGGGTCTCTGGGGGAAGCGCACTCACCGTAACTCAGATCACCCGCCCTACTGCCTGAAGTAACCATAGATATACAGAAGTAACCCTCTGTGGAGACGTGGAGACTCCACCCCTTGCAAGATGGAGTGTCATCCACCCGCACCGCCTCCGTGCTGAACGCCCAAACACGAGATACAGCGCTGGTGACCTATGGAAGCTTAAGTGAAGCAATTTTCAATTTGCAATGCAATATGCAAAATGGCAATGCATTTCAGTATTTAAATTTACATTTTCCATAACATGTGTACAACATTTGGAGCAAAATGATAATTCAATTTGAAAAATATAAATATAAATATAAATTTACATTTGCTATTTCCTATAACTATATTGTGCTAACTTGTTATGACTATCTGCTTGTAAGTTTTACGTCCGTGCTGAACTCACTGGCAGACACTTTTGGCAGAGTTCTACCATCCTTGCATAATTCAGCCTGAGGGTGCGCGCGCAGTAATGTTGATTGATAAGTTCCAAGTAACCTACCCCTCCCACACACACACACACTCTTGAGAATGTTAAAGGGATAGTTCACCCAAAATGTACTCACCCTTAACCTGTATGTACTTCTTTGTTGTGCTGAACACAAAAGAAGATATTTTGAATAATGTCTGTAACCAAGTTGAGTTGACGGGCCCTATTGATTTTTTTTGTCCAATACTATGGAATTCAATGGGGTCCATCAACTCTTTGTTTGTTAGGATAGGAAAATATTTGGTCAAGATACTACAACTATTTGAAAATGTGGAATATGAGGGTGCAAAAAATATTGAATTATTGAGAAAATCTCTTTTAAAGTTGTCCAAATGAAGTCCTTAGCAATGTATATTAATACATTTTTTTATATTTACTGTAGGGAATTTACAAAATATCTTCACTGAACATGATCTTTACTTAATATCAGTGGCGTGCACAGACCTCCTCAGGGGCAGGGGCAGAAGGACCAAAAAGGGCACTAAAAAATATTTAAAAAAAATTATTACTTCAAATAACAGAATCAAATGTATTTTTTTACAGAATTTAAATGCATTTATTTATGACATATCACCTGTATTTAAAGCAGTACGCGTCTTTCTGTTGTGTTTTTAAATATTTTAATGACTTCCTCACGATTAATTGGAATATCTCGCTCGATGGAGAGCAGCAGTAGGTCAGAGAGCCTCTCTTCATTACAAAGACTTCGAAGACTGGATTTCACAAGCTTTAACTTTGAAAATGACCGTTCAACTGTAGAGGTGGAGACAGGTAATGTTGCATATATTTTAAGGAGTTGAGAAAGAGATGGGAAAACCGACTCAATCTCATTGTCTTTTAGGCACTTCAGCATTTCCTGCACATTGCTTTTGGGGAAGGAGTAGGATGCATGAAACACTTTAAGTTCTGCAAA
Source organism: Romanogobio albipinnatus (assembly GCA_023566225.1). Taxonomy (NCBI): domain Eukaryota; kingdom Metazoa; phylum Chordata; class Actinopteri; order Cypriniformes; family Gobionidae; genus Romanogobio; species Romanogobio albipinnatus. Next base: position 5,781,817 of record CM042241.1, read on the forward strand.
GATCTTTTCTTCCTCAATCCCATAGAACTTAGTGACTGTTCTGACAAGTTCAACATCCCCAGGTTCTACTCCTTTTGACCATTTGGATGCTACTGTCAGACTGTGTAAGCCTTTGAGGATAATGCCAGTTGAACTATTATCCTTTCCTTTGAATCGTCTGACCATCTCTTGAGTAATGGTATCCAAAAAGTTGTAGTATACCCTTGCTCGGTAGAAATCCTCCAAATTCTCAGGGTGATAGTCTTCTCCTGTTGACTTGGAACTGTACTTATACCTTGCAGGTATTTTTCTGGGTCTTGTCTCATCAGGTATTTTGTCAGGAAAGTCAATTCCAGCAGCCTCAGCCTTCTCCTTTGCTTTTTCAAACACAATCTTGAATTCACTTTCTGTCCTCAGTTCCTGAAGCCTTTTTAGCACTCCTTCCACCACTGTGTATGACACTGCCAGATCCATATCTTTACGCTGAAGAGCAGCTGAAGCAACAGCAGTCTCCTGAAACACTGGGGTGGTCATCTCCAAACAGAGCATAAACTCAAAATTTATGCTGCGAAACAACATTAGAGCATCACCTGCAGCTGGATCAGGTGGATTGCTGTCTGACATTTTTTTCAACAGCTGCATAACTGCAGAAAGGACTTTCTGCAGTGCTTTTAAGGCATTCTCACGACAGGCCCAGCGTGTGTCAGTCAACCGTTTTAATTCCCAGGTTTTCTCTCCAGCATATAACAATTTTTGCATTTCTATGAATGCAGCATGGCGCTTGCTAGAAGAAGACAGGAAAGTGTAGAGCCTCTCTACCAAATTAAAAAAACGCACAAAATGGGGGCTTGATTTAGCGGTCTCCACAAGCACTAGGTTTAAACAGTGTGCATGGCAGTGCACATATAGTGCTTTTTCATTTTGGCTCTGAATTCTAGCTTGCAGCCCTTTGTAACTAGCACTCATGTTAGCTGCACCATCATAGCCTTGACCCCGGATATTTTCAGTATTCAATCCATTTTCTGAAAGAAGGGTCATTACCACTTCCTCTAAGTCTTTCCCACTTGTTGATTTTACATGACATACTTGGATGAAGCGCTCCTTTATTTCCATGTCATGGACAAACCGGACCACAAAGGATACTTGCTCTGAGTGTGACACATCAGTAGTTTCATCCAAAAGAATTGAAAATATCTTGGCCTCATTAATCTCTTTCAGAATTACATTCCTCACTTGTGTTCCAAGAGATCTTATTAGGTCATTTTGGGCCCTGTTGGATAAAAGTGTCACCTGTGGCTTCTTCTTTTGGGACTGAATCATCTGGATACACTCAATATGCATTCTGAGGACACTATCATATTCAGCTAGAAGGTGCACAAGCTCAAGGAAGTTTCCTCTGTTTGAACTGGTACTACTTTCATCATGGCCTCTAAATGCAAGTCCTTGCCTTGCCAAATATACTGTGATGTCTATCAACCGAAACAGGATTTCTCTGTTTTTCTGTCTTTCTTTTTCATTTTGTAACTCACATTCTGCAGCCTGAGCTTTAAAAGCTTCAACTAAAGACCCCTTTCTATAGTTGGCCCACCTCACCATACTGATCATATGGGCTTCAGTGGATGCATGCTCATGCATCTTTTCAACAGCCTTCCTCCAGTTAACAACTCCAGCTGTTCTCCATGCTGTTCTGGCTTTAAACGTTTCTTCTGTCAAGAAGAGACGACAACTAAAGCAGTACATGGCATCTTTTTCCACTGAGTACTCCAGCCAGTTGTTACCAGCATACCACTGGCTCTGAAAAGACCGTCCTTGAGGATTTTTTTGAAAGCCAGATACTGGTTGACATGGCCCAAGAGAGCAGCAGAACTTTATGTAGTTGCTATTCACCTTAATTTGATGCTGATCAATGTGAGCTGGGTCTGTTGGAAACTGCAAGGCCATCAAGGATGGGTAAACTTCTGGTGCATCTGGTGCTCTAGCCTTTTCTTGAGTCATCTCGCCTTCAATATCTGCTTCTGCCGCTCCTTCCTCTGTTATCTCTCTATCCTTTTCTTGAGTCATCTCTCCTTCAATATCTGCTTCTGCAGCTTCTTCCTCTGTTATCTCTCTATCCTTTTCTTGAATAATCTCTCCTTCAATATCTGCTTCTGCAGCTCCTTCCTCTGTTCTCTCTCTATCCTTTTCTTGAGTCATCTCTCCTTGTACCTCCATTTTCATCTCTTCCTCCTCTTCACTTGGCCTAACGTCTGCTTGTACTTCCTCACTCATCTCACTTTCTTCCTCATTGGCTCTAACCTCTTCTTCATCTTTCTCTCTTGTCTCAACTGCTTTCCCTTGAATCTCATCAATACTCTCCTTATCTGAACTGCAACTCTCTATGAAAAACAAATTACATTATTTTTATATTACAAGGATAGTTCGCCCCAAAATGAAGATTGTTTCTTTTGTGGAACATAAAATTAGTATATATATTGAACAAAAAAGGGGTCAATTTTGTTCCCCACTGGCTTTCAATATATGGTTAAAACCATTCTTAAAAATATTGCACAGAAGAAAGTCATACAAGTTTGGAACTGCATAGGGGTGATTACATTTTCAATTTGGGAGAATTATTCCTTTAATAAACACTTGTTATTGTCCTTCCTTAAGTATTAACTATTTTACTGTAACACTCGTTTAATTGCTTATTAGTTTCAACAAAATGTAATTGAAACATTACCTGCATCTTTATTCTCTCTTTTCAGCCAACTTGTGAGAGGGATGCTTCCTTTGGCTGCATCAGAGAGTTCCTTGTTTTTTTTCTTTTTAATCCTTTCTTTCCTTGGCATTCTATGAAAAGACATTGATATAAATAGAATGCATAACACATCAAACAAAAACAGGGAAATTATGATAATATTACTAAATATATATATATATATATATAATTATTTACTTTTAGTTTGCTAAACAAAACCGTGAGAATCAAGCAGGTAATTATGAGAAATTCATGTTCAGTTTTGTTGATGTTGTAAACCTGTATCATAAGTATGAAAGTATTAGCCTTATAATATTATTAGTATTATAAGTATAAAGTATTTAGAAATAAGATTTCATTAGTTAACTACATTTGTTAACATGAACTAATAATAAACTGCCCTTCTACAGCATTTATTAATCTTAGTTTATATTAATTTCAGCATTTACTAATACATTATTAAAATCAAAAGTTGTATATGTTAATATTAGTTAATACATTGTGTCAAATAACATGAACAAACAATGAACAGCTGTATTGTTATAAAAAATATTGACAAAGATTAAAATATTAATATAACAAATGTATTGCTCATGATAAGTTCATGTTTGTTAATACATTAACTTTACAAATGAGACCTTCATGCATGTGTTACCATGATATCAAATATATAAATTCCATACAAATTTAGAGTTTGACATGGACTTTTTCATCTCACTAGATTTATTTCCCCAAGCTAAGATTAAAAAAAAAATTGAATGACATTGTCAGTCTCAGAATGCTGCAGCTGATCTCAGGACTCGAGTTATGCTTTTATTATAATTAAGCATAACTTGCACGCTCCCGCAACCTTTACAGTAGCGTGGTGATAGGATAAGTTATGATTTTCTGTGTTAGCTTACCTGCTGATCGTGTGGTTCGAAAACTCGCGCGGCTAACTGGTGTGCTGTGCTGCGTTCAGTGCGTTGGCTACGTGCCGTGCATAGAGCTGAAAAGGAAACTCCGCCTACCAATCCACCTCCGCCAAAAAAAATAAAACAAATAATACTTTTTGTAATATTGTTAGTGCCAAAATGGTATATAAGCGTATTATTATTTATTGAAATATTTATAATCATAGTAATAAATATTATTCAATATTACCAGGGAGGGGCACATTACATTTTGAGACAAAAGGGGCAGGGGCTTGAGCCCCCCCGGCCCCCCCCCCCCCCTTGTGCACGCCACTGCTTAATATCCTAATGATTTTTGGCATAAAAGAAAAATTGATCATTTTGACCAATGCAATGTATTGTTGGTGTCACAGGGTGTTTGGTGTTGGTTCATGTTCATTGTTCTTGGTTCTGTTTTAGTTTATCATGTTCATGGTTATGTTTGAGTTTGTCATGTTCACAGTCTTGTCATGCACTTCCTGGTCTTGTCATGTGATTCCCATGCCCTCACGTGATCTTGTGTCTTGTCCTGTCATTGGTTCATTGTTTAATCACTGTTCACAGGTGTCACTTGTCTTGTCATTAGTCTGTGTGTATTTAAGCCCTCATGTTTGCCATGTGTCTTTGTCTGTTATTGATGTTGTTATCTGCTGCGTAGGTGAGGTTTGTTTAGCCATGTCAAGTCTTTGTTTCAAGTATTGCCAAGTTTTTGTTTTATGTTTTTGATTAAACTGCACTTGGGTTCTCAACTTGCCTCATCAGTGGATACTCGTTACAGAATAACAGACCGCCATTATGAACCCAGCAGTTACCATTGCCCACCCTTGTCAAGGCCAGCGTCCCATAGGGGACTATGTCAGAGATTTTATTCGGTTCATGGATTTGTTGCCCTGGAATGAGACCTTACTTAAGAGGTGCTTTTGTTCCGGTTTGGACTCTGACATTGCAGCCCTCATGCCATCAGAGGAACACCCCTGCAGCTTCTGGCAATGCATTGATTTTATTTTGTTTCTAAGTGGCTCAGATTGGACGGTAGGAGAGGCAAAGGACTATTATAGCCACGTCCACGCTCCAGGCCACGTCCACGCTCCAGGCCACGTCCACGCTCCAGCCCACGTCCACGCTCCAGCCCACGTCCACGCTCCAGCCCACGTCCACGCTCCAGCCCACGTCCACGCTCCAGCCCACGTCCACGCTCCAGCCCACGTCCACGCTCCAGCCCACGTCCCCGCTCCAGCCCACGTCCCCGTCCATGCTCCAGCCCACGTCCCCGTCCATGCTCCAGCCCACGTCCCCGTCCATGCTCCAGCCCACGTCCCCGTCCAGGCTCCAGCCCACGTCCCCGTCCAGGTCCCCGTCCAGGCTCCAGCCCACGGCCCCGTCCAGGCTCCAGCCCACGGCCCCGTCCAGGCTCCAGCCCACGGCCCCGTCCAGGCTCCAGCCCACGGCCCCACTGTCCCGCCCAAGAAAATTTTGGGGGGGGGCAGGGGGTACAAGGAGGCCATGAAGGCCAGGCCTCTGTGGCCCCCTGAACCGCCATTACCGCCATGGCCTGATGAACTGCCGTTACCGCCATGGCCTGATGAACTGCCGTTACCGCCATGGCTTGTTGAACTGCCGTTGCCGCCATGGCCTGGTGAACTGCTGTTGCCGCCATGGCCACCCACGCCTGAGGGTCCAGGTCCTCCCACGCCTGAGGGTCCAGGTCCTCCCACGCCTGAGGGTCCAGGTCCTCCCATTCCTGAGGGTCCAGGTCCTCCCACGCCTGAGGGTCCAGGTCCTCCCACGCCTGAGGGTCCAGGTCCTCCCACGCCTGAGGGTCCAGGTCCTCCCACGCCTGAGGGTCCAGGTCCTCCCACGCCTGAGGGTCCAGGTCCTCCCACGCCTGAGGGTCCAGGTCCTCCCACGCCTGAGGGTCCAGGTCCTCCCACGCCTGAGGGTCCAGGTCCTCCCACGCCTGAGGGTCCAGGTCCTCCCACGCCACAGGGTCCAGGTCCTCCCACGCCACAGGGTCCAGGTCCTCCCACGCCACAGGGTCCAGGTCCTCCCACGCCACAGGGTCCAGGTCCTCCCACGCCACAGGGTCCAGGTCCTCCCACGCCACAGGGTCCAGGTCCTCCCACGCCACAGGGTCCAGGTCCTCCCACGCCACAGGGTCCAGGTCCTCCCACGCCACAGGGTCCAGGTCCTCCCACGCCACAGGGTCCAGGTCCTCCCACGCCACAGGGTCCAGGTCCTCCCACGCCACAGGGTCCAGGTCCTCCCACGCCACAGGGTCCAGGTCCGCCCACGCCACAGGGTCCAGGTCCGCCCACGCCACCGGGTCCAGGTCCGCCCACGCCACCGGGTCCAGGTCCGCCCACGCCACCGGGTCCAGGTCCGCCCACGCCACCGGGTCCAGGTCCGCCCACGCCACAGGGTCCAGGTCCGCCCACGCCACAGGGTCCAGGTCCGCCCACGCCACAGGGTCCAGGTCCGCCCACGCCACAGGGTCCAGGTCCGCCCACGCTCCCATGCCCGTCCAGGTCATGTCTGGGTCCGGTGCCCCTGCACGGGCCTGGCCCACCATCCCTTCCCCAAAACCGCCCCCCAAGACTTTTTGTTTAGACTCTTTGTTAGGCTATTGATGTTATGGTATTTTTTGGGCGTCAGGGGCCGCCCATAGAGGGGGGGGATCTGTCACAGGGTGTTTGGTGTTGGTTCATGTTCATTGTTCTTGGTTCTGTTTTAGTTTATCATGTTCATGGTTATGTTTGAGTTTGTCATGTTCACAGTCTTGTCATGCACTTCCTGGTCTTGTCATGTGATTCCCATGCCCTCACGTGATCTTGTGTCTTGTCCTGTCATTGGTTCATTGTTTAATCACTGTTCACAGGTGTCACTTGTCTTGTCATTAGTCTGTGTGTATTTAAGCCCTCATGTTTACCATGTGTCTTTGTCTGTTATTGATGTTGTTATCTGCTGCGTAGGTGAGGTTTGTTTAGCCATGTCAAGTCTTTGTTTCAAGTATTGCCAAGTTTTTGTTTTATGTTTTTGATTAAACTGCACTTGGGTTCTCAACTTGCCTCATCAGTGGATACTTGTTACAGTTGGCAATTGCCACAAATATATACTGCAAAAAATGCTCTTCTTATATATATATATATATATTTCTTGTTTCCAGTCTAAATACCATAGATTATTTGAAGATTATTTTTCTCACCCCATTGGCAGATCATTTAGCTTGTTTTAAGCAAAAACTCACTTCATTTTGATTTTATTTTCAAGAAAACAAGATAAATGATGCCATTTTACTTATCTAGTAAATGCATCTTGATTTAAGAGTTTTTAGATATTTCGACTAGAAACAAGACAAAAATACTAAGTAAGAAGAGCATTTTTTGCAGTGTATACCTGTGAGACGCATGACTGGTTTTGTGCTCCAGGGTCAAAAATGTGGTATTTTCTGGTAAAATGCCATTTAGAGATCACGTGTTAAATGTTCATTTAACATGGGCATTTTACTGTGTACTATTACACAAATCTTACCTTACATTCATGAATGACTGACAAATATGAATCACATTCAGGTTATTCATTGATGTTAAAATGATACACAGTAAATTCCCTGGTGTTGAATTAACATTTGTCTACAGTTCTTTTTGAGAATTAACAGAGATTTAGGTTGATGTTTTATGGAAAATCCCCAAAGCGTTATGAATCAGCAAGTCGAATCATGATTCTGATCGCGTGTCAAACCGCCAAACTGCTGAAATCATGTGACTTTGGCGATCCCTACTGCCTGAAGTAACCATAGATATACATAAGTAACCCTCTGTGGACCTATGGAAGCTTAAGTGTAGCAATTTTCAATTTGCAATGCAATATGCAAAATGGCAATGCATTTCAGTATTTAAATTTACATTTTCCATAACATGTGTACAACATTTGGAGCAAAATGATAATTCAATTTGAAATATATAATTTACATTTGCTATTTTCTATAACTATATATATATAATTATTACTATTATTATTTCAGTTTGTGATCAAAAATAGTGTAAAAATGTATATAAAAATGTTTTTTGCCTGATTTGGCTCGTGTGATTTTTAGTGTTAGAGTCAAAGCAACTCATTGCAAAGCTTTGCACCACGATTAACCTCAAACACAAATAAGGAGATTATTCTTCTTCTTTTTTTCTTTTTTTTTATGTGACCACATTTCCTTCTGATCTTCGATTAAATGTCGTAGGATAATCTCAACTCGTTTTATACACTATAGGTGTTTAAGCAATTGTCTCGAATGCTGACAGCGAGATGATTCACGATCTCTGATTTACAGTTCCTTACAGAAGTTGCTATCATGGGTAGTTTGGGAGGGTCGCGCACTCAGATGTGGGACGGACTGGAAGAGAAAGCGAAATCCTTAAAAGAAGTGAAGTAAGGAAGTGCAGACTCTACACACACTTCTGTTCAACCAGAGACGTGAGTATTGAGCATCCTATAATACACTTTAACCGATTCTTCCAATATCTGATATTAGATTTTTGTTATTATGGACATGGGGGAAAAATTAGATCGGAGGAAACATTTTTGGCAATGCTTTTACACGGGAACGCAAAAGCATTGCCAAAAATGTTTCCTCCGATCTAATTTTTTCCCCCCATGTCCATAATAACAAAAATTTGGAGCAAAATGATAATTCAATTTGAAAAATATAATTTACATTTGCTATTTTCTATTTTCTATAACTATATATATATAATTATTACTATTATTATTTCAGTTTGTGATCAAAAATAGTGTAAAAATGTATATAGAAATGTTTTTTTCCTGATTTGGCTCGTGTGATTTTTAGTGTTAGAGTCAAAGCAACTCATTGCAAAGCTTTGCACCACGATTAACCTCAAACACAAATAAGGAGATTCTTCTTCTTTTTTTTATTTTTTTTCATGTGACCACATTTCCTTCTGATCTTAAAATACACTTTAACCGATTCTTCCAATATCTGATATTAGATTTTTGTTATTATGGACATGGGGGGAAAAATTAGATCGGAGGAAACATTTCTGGCAAGGCTTTTGTGTTCCCGTGTAAAAACTGTGACGAAGAGAGCGCACCGTTTCCCGTTATAGGGCGAAGAGTGAAAGGGTTGTTAGGTAGGGTGACCATATTTTGACCTATCGAAAACCAGGACACTCGGCCCGGCAATGAGATACTCAAATGATACTCGAAGTCTACTCAAAGATTCCTTATTAATTTCAATACACTTAAAGTATGTCCCCGTATGGATAGAAAATTGTTGTATTAGGGCCAGGACAGGACTTGAAAACAGGACGTTTGGTCACCCTATTGTTAGGAGAATATAATCAGATGACATTGTTTGTTCTGAACGCCTTAAAAAGGTCCTGCAGTTTATTGCAAGTAAATCTGCAACGATTAGTCTGTAAATCAAATCTATGCCATTCGCATTCTCTTGTCTCGATATTTTACACATTCGTTATCTTTAATAATCAAAGACTGAGTGTTGCAATATGTTGTGCCACTGCAGGTTCACACACGTTAACGCATTCTTTCCTTTCAGAGCAAATCAACAGGAAAAAGAGTCTGAAGTTCTGGCAGTATGGGGCGCCGTTTGTAAAGCGGCTCACGCTGAAAATAACAGCAACATTTTGACACATTTAGCTTCAAACAATGTTTAAAAAACTGGTATGAATTTTTGGCAGTCACTTTTTTAGCACATTTACAACAATATTTATCAACTTAGAGATATTTTAAATAGTTAAATCTAAATGTTAAATCTAAATCTAAATCTAAATGTTAAATCTAAATGTTAAATCTAAATCTAAATGTTAAATCTAAATGTTAAATCTAAATCTAAATGCTAAATATAAATATAAATGTTAAATCTAAATCTAAATGTTAAATCTAAATCTAAATCTAAATGTTGAATCTAAATGCTAAATCTAAATGTTAAATCTAAACGTTAAATCTAAATGTTACATCTAAATCTAAATGTAAAATCTAAATGTTAAATCTAAATGTTACATCTAAATCTAAATGTAAAATCTAAATGTTAAATCTAAATGTTAAATCTAAATACAAAATCTAAATCTAAATCTAAATGTTAAATCTAAATGTTAAATCTAAATATAAATGTTGAATCTAAATGTTTCGGGTGAAACTAAATATTTAACTAATATGCAAATTCAGAATGCAGATAACCGGTTTTAACATTTAGATGTAACGTTAGATTTAACATTTAGATTTAGCATTTAGATTTAGATTTAACATTTAGATTTAGATTTAACATTTAGATTTAGATTTAACATTTAGATTTAGATTTAACATTTAGATTTAACATTTAGATTTAGATTTAACATTTAGATTTAGATTTAACATTTAGATTTAACATTTAGATTTAGATTTAGATTTAACATTTAGATTTAGATTTAACATTTAGATTTAACAATTAACATTTAGATTTAACATTTAACATTTAGATTTAACTATTTAAAATATCTCTAAGTTGACAAATATTGTTGTAAATGTGCTAAAAAAGTGACCGCCAAAAAATCATACCAGTTTTTTAAACATTGTTTGAAGCTAAATGTGTCAAAATGTTGCTGTTATTTTCAGCGTGAGCCGCTTTACAAACGGCGCCCCGTACTGGCAGGTGTGGCCAATGATTGGATGAATGCTAAAACAAATGTCATGTAAATAAAGAAATAAAATAGGCTAAATGTAAATGAAATTGCGCAATATTCGACTGGGTTTGTAATACGGAGGAAAATAATATGCTAAAATGTAACGAGCCGACCCACTTCTCATTTTGAAATTAAATTGTAAAAACTTTTTTTCTTCGCAAAAAATATATTTTAATTCCTATTATCATTATATTTTCAAGTAAATATAAACAAATATTACAATTAACACATGATAGCCTACTCTGAAAAAAAAAGTTTAGTCAGTTCAACTTTGAAAGTACTTCATGTGGAAAACATCATAACTGGTTTTGTTGAAATGACATACATGATTTAAGATTACTGGTGATGACTGAATTCAGCCAACCTGATAAACAAGCTTTTACTGAAGCACATCTGTCATGTGATTTCTCCAGCTATATGTACAATTATTTAATACATTTGAATTTTTGTGTTTTATATGATGCAAGTGCTTTTCCACCTTGAAGGTAAATAATAATAAAAAATACTTTTTTTACACAACTTAATTTAACTTATTCAAAATAAATCAGTGGTAAACAGTGTTTGTTCATCAATGTTACAGCAAAAACTCCAGAGTTAAATGAATTCTCCTGGTAGTATATGTGAGACCACACTCAAGAGTGTTAAAGTGTTAAAATAAGAGTGTTAAAGTAACACTGAAGCAGTGTTAAAGTTAATGAGATAATTAAGTGATTCATTGAGTCATGATTGGCCATTAGTGACGAACACCTGATGACAACAAGCAGAATCACCAAATGAGAAAAATAAAAAAATTCAGTCACCATTATGGTGAACAGTGCTTTACTTTGATATTGACCCTTGACTGTAAATACTATATTTTGTTTGGAGCTGTAACTGAGTTGTAACAACCAGACAAGCAATGACAAAAGCTGATTGTTTTGTGTTGGTTAGGTTGTGACATCGTCATTACTTAACCTAAATCATTAACCTCATTTAGAGTCTAGTCTCTGAGTTGGGTTTATCTTGTTGATTATAGCGTAATATCCTAGTCTGACGTCGTCATACTCAATTCTAGTCAGAATTTGAGTCTGATACTGCTCCGTTGGGCTGTGATTGTGGGGCGTGGTTAAACCGAACCAGGAAAGACCTCAATTGGATAGACCTACAACCAATCAGAGCAACGGAGCGACGCATAACGTTAGTTGTCAAATGTCAACAGAACTCAACTGCACTGTGTTGCCAAGTCCGCGGGTTGAAGCGACCTCAATTATGTGATATACAGACCCAGGAATGCGAAATTTAGCAGGCAGCCCTGCCAAAATAACACATTTTACCCCCCAAATGCCGTTTTTCCCAGTTTCCCCGAACTGCCCGTGCAAAATATTTTGTGGGCGGGGCTAAGTTCATCTGGCATCCAGGCTTGTAATATCCAGCATTTTCAATAAAATTCTAAGGATTTCTTAAAAGTTGTTCTGCTAAAAAAGCACATGCAACTCAAGCATCAGTGTAGGAATCTCAACAATGGTGACAAACAGCTCGTAAAGCTCATAATTGATTCATGCAGTAATGAATGATGGGAGCCATGGAAGCATTTTGATCGATGGCTCCCAGAATTCACTGCAACATGCTTTTTGATGGTCACCACTGTTGAGATTCTCAGGCTGATTCTTGGTGTTTGTGAAAATGTGTGTTTTTTTTTTTTTTTTATCAGAACAACTGTTAAGAAATTCTTTGGATTAAGTTTAAAATGCTTGATTTTATCACTTGGAATCACAAACCTGGTATAAACGTGACTCAGATATAAGATTATAAATAATGATTCAGCTCAATTGATGAACACCATCTGATCAACTTTTACTCGTTGCTTGTCTGGCTGTTAAAGCAACCAAAATTAAATCTAATGTGTTAAATGTCAAGGGTCAAGATCCAAACTAAATCAAACACTGATCACCATAATGGTGACTTAAGAATTGTGGTGTTCTACTTTGGCGATTCTGCTTGTTATCATCAGGTGTTCGTCACTAATGGCCAATCATCACTCAATTAATCACTTAATTGTCTCATTAAATTTAACACTGCTTCAGTGTTACTTTAACGCTCTTAATTTAACACTTTAACACTCTTGAGTGTGGTCTCACATATACTCCCAGGAGAGTAAATTTAACTCTGGAGTTTTTGCTGTGTAGAGATCGACTGACCAGTTTTCCCATTTAATGCAATGTATCTATAAACCTAATTATATTAATGTGTTCTGTAATAACATGTAATGAAAAAAGAAGTGTAATAATGGGCGTAGTTGGCAAAATGTTTATAATAATATCTAATATTTTATAGGAACATTGATATGTAATTTCTTTCCCTATTCACTTGTCTCAAATGCCCTAAATTGCCTGATAAACAGGCTTTACGTCCCGGTGTCGTCTATCACTCTCAGGAAAAAAAAGGTACAGTGGAGGTACAATTTTGTTCCTTGGGGAACAAAATGTATAACTATACCTTTAAAGGTACACAATTGGTCCTTAGGGTGCAATTACCCCTACAATTAACCATTGGCAGGCAAGTTCGGTCCTAGAGAGTCGCTGTCCTGCAGAGTTTGGCTCCAACCCTGAAAGACATCTATAGAAGCTCTTATTGAGAATGAACAGAGGTTTAGATGTTGATGTTTTATTGAAAATATTTGGTCACCATCATTGTTTCATTTAGTTGGCCAGTTTGACTCTTGACTTTAGTTTGTGGTTTTTGTTACAAACACAATCTGTTCAAATCAAAAGAAGCCATAAACAAAAGTTGTCATAAATGTTTGACTAAACTCATCACTGACTAAAACTATTAATAAATAATATTCACCAACAATACTTTCTTGTTGGAGCTAAACTCTGCAGGACATCAGCTCTCTAGGACCGAACTTGCCAACACCTGAAAAATTTACTCTTAAGGGTCCCACCCCAGTGACAAGCCATTGTACCCCTACAGGTACAATTATGTACTTTTTTTTCTAAAAGTGTATAGTGGACATGTATGAAATCAATGTCCCGTTTCGTAACACAAAAGTCATTTAAATGATAATTACAAAATATTACAAAATAGTGCCATATGTCAATAAGAGTGCTAATGTTGATCATTCAGTCATTTTTAAAGCCCAAGGAGAAGTTGCTGTCTTGGTGAAACCTCAAAACAAAGGATCTTTCTTTCATTAGTGGAAAAGAAATCAAGTTTTTTTTTGAGGAAAACATTCCAGGATTTTTCTCCACATAATGGACTTCAATGGGAACCATCGGTTGAAGGTCCAAATCAATGCAGTTTCAAAGGAAGGGCTTCAGAGTCTCTGCACGATCCCAGACCAGGAATAGCGTCTTATCTAGGCAAATTATCGGACATTAGATAAAATAAGTAAAAAACATTTTGTGTAGATAAGGCCCTATTCCTTGTCTGGGATCTTGCAAACATGGCAATAAAGCTCCTTTTGATTCTGGTTTTATTTACATTTTTGCAAATTATTTTCTACAATGTCTTAATTTGACTACAAAACCAGTCACATATTGTGCAAAGTCATTTAAATGATGCCTATATACCTGCAAATGACATGAACTTTGTTTTATCACGAGAACTTGAGAAGTGATATCTCATTCATTACCATAGCGCATTGATAGGCTATTGTTAATTATTAACAGTTAAATTAGTAACTTTTTTGTGGATATTGCTGCTTAATGTTGTGCATTATACAAAAAAGTATATTAGATAAAGTGTATGTTTAGGGCTGGGCGATATATATCGTGAGATTGTTATGCGCATCTCATCAGTAAAGCCGGTTCCTTGATTAGTAGTAAATCGCCTTCACCTGCTTTCAGATGGAGCGGCATTTACTACAAAGCTAAAACTCCAGTGTTAAATTAAGAAAGAAGTTAGAGAAGTTAATGAGATAATTAAGTGATTAATTTAGTGATGATTGAGCATTATTGAAGACACCTGATGATAACAAGCAGAATCTCTGAAGGAGAAAATCATAAATTGTAAGCCACCGTTATGGGGATGGGTGTGTGCATTAGTTGGGCTCTTGACCCTTATGTTATTAACTTTAGATTTTGTTTGTCTGCTGTTATTGATTTATAACAGTCAAATTAACAAAGAAAAGTGTGATCTGATAGTGTTGGCTATGGTTTGACATAATCATGCTGTGATCAGAAAAATGAAACTTTTTGAGATAGTTTGGTTTAACTTGTTAGCAGCAGCTTTGTGATTTTACAGCGTGTGATTGTCATTTTTTCTTATAATCCAAAATATTTAATTAACATTGATCTGATCAGAAAACTTTCAAATTAATTTATTTAGAAACACAGACATCAATAATCAGCCTGTGAGTCTCAACAATGGTGACAATAATAAAGCATGTTGCAGTGGCTACCACCAATCACAACTCATTAATGGCTCCCATCATGCATTGCGGTATGAATAAATTATGATCTGAATTGTCTATGTAATGTACTTTTCCTAATTGAATATTCTGCTCGCCACCATTGTTGAGATGCATAGACTGAATCTTGACGTCTGTGTGTGCCTAAAAGAAAGACTTTTTTTTTTTTAAATCCTTTATATTATATCTAAAAGGTTGTATATTTATGCAGAATAACAGTTATGCTTTAAACAACAACATATATCAAAACCATAGTTCAAATGATGATTGTCATAATATAACCAACAGATCACTTTTTCTCTTTGTTCTTCTGGCAGTTATAAATCAGATACAGCAGCCAGACAAAATCTAAAGTTAATAACATAAGGGTCAAGAGCCCAACTAAAGCAAACACCCATCCCCATAACGGTGGCTTACAATTTGAGATTTTCTCCTTCAGAGATTCTGCTTGTTATCATCAGGTGTCTTCAATAATGATCAATCATCACTAAATTAATCACTTAATTATCTCATTACCTTCAACACTCTTGAGTGGACTCATACACACTCCCAGGAGTGTTAATTTAACACTGGAGTTTTTGCTGTGTACAAAGAGCCGTAGTTAACTGACAAGCTGAGCCATATCGCATTAATTATCACTGGCGATACGTCCCCGATATTAATGCGATATGGCTCAGCTTGTCAGTTAACTACGGCTCTTTGTAGTAAATGCCGCTCCATCTGAAAGCAGGTGAAGGCGATTTACTACTAATCAATTAACCGGCTTTACTGATGAGATGCGCATAACAATCTCACGATATATATCGCCCAGCCCTAAATCTGTGAAAAAAACCTAAAATGATCCCTGGCTAATCGATGACCGTAACACAAGCATGACCAAAGTTCAGTCGCCACAGCAAGAGCACTATTGCGTCTTCCTTTATGAAGTCTTCTCCGTTACTGAAGACATTCGAGAGCACGTCTCCTTTCTCACCGGCTCTTAAAGGAAATGTCTGGCTTCAAATCCATCAAGCTTTTTTTTTTTCCTTCTGCGGATGTTGTGCGAAAGTCTATTGGTTATTTTTGTCCATTTTGCTACTTCCGCTCGCTGTTCCTCTGTGCAGTAACGGCACAATTTTTGCTGTTAAGGTCATCTAGGTTAAAAAAAGTCTTTATTATAACAACAAATCTGATAAAAACTGTATATATGATTCTTATAACATACATGAGAGAGAGATTCACATTGAGGCCAATTGCAGCAACTGAACACTAAAGGCCGTTCACTTCGTCAACTCATTTATCGGTGCACTTCTGAGGTTTTAGTCATGTCTTTATCATCCAATCAGGTTTTTCAGGGTATTTAGCTGAGCAATATTAACTTTTGATTGAATGCTATAAATTTCTAAAGCAATTGCATGAACTGCTTTAAGAGCACAATTAGTGTACAGTGATTTGTCCTTTTAACTTTAATCCTTTTTCTCCCAGTGACACAAAATGGCCGCCACTAAAAGAGCGATGGTTGAGGCACTTGAGCATCTTGTGGTTGATGAGCTCAATGACTTCATCTGGCAACTCTGGAATCCAGAAGACTTCGAGCCTATTCCTCGAGCAAGGCTTGAGAAAGCTAATCGTCGTGACGTTGTGGATCGTATGTCTGAGCAGTACTGTGATAATGCTGGGAATATTGCAGTAAAAGCGCTGCTCAAAATTGATAAAAATGATCTCGCGAATAAACTTCAGCGGAAACTTCAGGAAGGTAAAGCATGCAAACCGATTGCCTTAAAAGAACCAAGTAAAGTGAAATAGGAATAGTATGACAAGTTCCCACTGAGCAAAGTTATGTCCAAAAGATGTCTTTTCAACGTCTTTGACCCTAGAGGCGTACGTTGAAAAGACGTCCACTGAGGAGCCAGAATGAAAGTTTTTATGACGTCTGTTTTTGACGTGTTCTGCACGTCCGATATAGACGTTCATGGAACCTCAAGGTTAAAAACTAGTAATGTGCTCATTGTGGACATATTTCCCATTTGTAATTGCAAAGCAACTCACAGACAGTGTGTGTTTGTCCAGAAATCATGAAAATAAAAGAAACTTAGCTCACACCTTTAGACACTTTAGACAACTTAGCATCTGTAATTCACACATCTTTGGATCGTGAGAGAATCGTGGGATTGAATCCAGGATCTTCTTGCTGTGAGGAGACGGTGTTTCCCACTGAGACACTGGTGCTGCCCTTAACCACAGACATAAGACACACTTTGACTATTTCTGTCAGACGTCTACAGAAGCTCTTACTGACAATTAACAGAGCTTTAGATGTTGATGTTTGTGTCATTTGAAGTCACCATTGTGGTGGGAAGCGTTTGCTTTAGTTGGGCTCTTGGTCCCTGTACTTGAGTTAGCTTTTCTTTGTCTGCTGTAACTGTGTGTGTGAAACACAATACTTATGGCTGAGAAAGCAAAGATAAAGTGACATCAGATGCTGTCAGCTCATTGTTGATGACTAAACTTTTGGAAAGTGATCATTTGATGTTTTTTAAAAGTTTTGTGTGCTTGTTTGGCAAATAGTCACTAGTCAAGCATAAGTTTTGTACTATGAAGCTACCCATCATGCATTGCAGCATGAAGCTTTTTTGTTTTGATTGTCACCGTTGTTGTGAAGCATAGGCAAAATCTTGATGTCTGTGTGTGACTATGTGAAATGTTTGCTCAAAACATTGTGTGCACCTGCTGTTTTATCATCTTTCAGGATGAGTGATTATTTTAATGCTATTGGTGCCAATACAGTGTTCACAAGCTTATAGTGGATATAATAAATGATTACTTGCCAAAAAAAAAAAGACAAAACTCAAAAGCACAACATCAGATGGTCGCTATCTGATGATTTAGTCATCAACAAGGAGCTGACAGCATCTGATGTCACTTTATCTTTGTTTTCTCAGGCACAACTACTGTGTTTCACACACACAGTTAGAGCAGACAAAGAAAAGCTAACTAAAGTACAGGGACCAAGAGCCCAACTAAAGCAAACGCTTCCCACCACAATGGTAACTTCAAATGAAACAAACATCAACATCTAAAGCTCTGTTAATTGTCAGTAAGAGCTTCTGTAGACGTCTGACAGAAATAGTCAAAGTGTGTCTTATGTCTGTGGTTAAGGGCAGCACCAGTGTCTCAGTGGGAAACACCGTCTCCTCACAGCAAGAAGATCCTGGATTGAATCCCACGATTCTCTCACGATCCAAAGATGTGTGAATTACAGATGCTAAGTTGTCTAAAGTGTCTAAAGGTGTGAGCGAAGTTTCTTTTATTTTCATGATTTCTGGACAAACACACACTGTCTGTGAGTTGCTTTGTAATTACAAATGGGAAATATGTCCACAATGAGCACATTACTAGTTTTTAACCTTGAGGTTCCATGAACGTCTATATCGGACGTGCAGAACACGTCAAAAACAGACGTCATAAAAACTTTCATTCTGGCTCCTCAGTGGACGTATTTTCAACGTACGCCTCTAGTGGCAAAGACGTTGAAAAGACGTCTTTTGGACATAACTTTGCTCAGTGGGTTCACTTACACAAGAGTGTAGTAACTAAAGAACTTACTATAAATAAAATGTATTTTTTGCCATTGTTGTGTTTTGATGTGGAATGTGTGTGTGATTCAAGCATTATCAATTACAAGACATTGTCACAAATATAGAAGGATTATATCAAACCAATTAAGTTTCACAAGGTGTTTATGACATAAGTGTTAGCAATAAAGTTGTAAAATATATATTTTTGACATTAAATATGCTAGTTGACCACTTTTCTGTTAAGCTGGACATACACTGTGTGATTTGAGTGATCTTTGTTCTACGGGCTGTTGATATATTTCGATGTGTGTTTTCCTGGCTTCAGTTCAACAGCCTGAGCAGGTGGACGGAGGAAGGGCTCCAGAGTCTGTGGCGGAGCCGCTGCTCATCCAGTCTGATTGGAACAGACCACACAGGATTATTCCATGCAGCCAAGAGGCTAAGAACAGGATTCTCAAAGAAAACAGAAATAATGCAAGTATCTCGGTTTAAATTAACAATACATTCAGAGACTGCCAGTGCTGCTTTTGGAGGGCCGGCGTCCTGCAGAGTTTATCTCCATCCAGCAGCTGAAGCAGCAAGTGTTCAGGAACATACCTTTATATATAACATTTTTATTTATTTATTATAGCCATTGCTTTATGCAATATTATTTTTCTCTCATGATATCATCAAATAAGATAGGAAAACATTAATTTATGACCTGTAAATCTAAATAACATTTATATTATTATGGATTTTAGTGTTGTCCCGATACTGAAATTTCAAATTTCGATACGATACCTAAAAAAGTATCGATATTTGATACCATTTTCGATACCACGGGGGGAAAAACGCTTCATATACTGTGAAATAGATATTTTAAATATAGCTTCTTTTTTTGTCCGTCTAGGCAATTAAAATTTTCTTCTGAAGAGATCACTTTATATGATAAAGCTTTTAAGCTTTTTCTCATATAAACGTTGATCAATTACCATTACAATTATCTCACAAATTTGCTAACTAATAGTGTTGCAATAGCTTACATATACAGCACAAGGAAGCTTGATTTCAAATTGAATTTAAAAAGACGAGTAAACAGTAATAAAATAAGCACAATAGCACAAATAAATACAATAGAACAAATGAAATAGACTGCTTTATTTTTTCAGGTAGGTCTAACAGTATTCAGGTAAAAAACTGGATAAAAAAAAACAAAGTAATACAATTTAAAATAACATTGGATAATCTTCATTTAAAAAAATTAAATACAGATTAATCCATTAAAGCTACACAAGTTAATCAGTCGAGAGCCGTAAGTGATCGTTTGTCTTTTTGTAGTTTGAATAATAAATAACTGCTGTCCCTTTAAGACCTGACGCACGTATGGATCCCAAACACTGTTCCTGTTACACATTCTGAGCTGGTTACGACTGTGTTTATGTTAATGCTCACTAAGATGGACAATTATTTTTTTTTTTAGTGTATTTGACCATTAATGATCTGGAAAAAGGAGCTCATTTTTGCACTTGTATGTCAGAGGCGGCTTTATTACAGTATGTGTGTGTGCGCTTTAGATGCGAACGTGAAATATGCGGGAATTAGTAGAATTAACGTTATGTGCAACCCCGCGCGAAATTCAGACCGGTCACACCAATACTAACACACTGTCATGAGGAAAAGTCCAGCAGAACACGAGTTTGCCGTGTTCAGAGGGTTAGCCGGACTGAATGAGAGGAGGCGGTGCGTGTCACTCGCTGTCGGTCGAAGAGCAGAGCGCGGCTGATATCCATACTGTAGAAAATGAGTATTGTATCCTTTCAGATATTTCAGTATTGATACATAGCGAAATATGGATATTTTTGACAACACTAATGGATTTTATATTGTTGAATCGTCTATATTTATGCAATGCATTTATCATCAATTCTTATTTAGTTCCAGTTCAGATGACTCCAACAGCTTGTGCTCTAATTCTGCATATTACTGATGTTTTCTCATAGATTTACATACCAAAGGACAAGACTCAGAGGAAACGTCTAGCTCTGCTAGTCACCAACATAAAGTTTCAGTATAAAGAGAATGACAGGGCTGGAGCAGAGGAAGACGAGAAGAACATGGTGTGGCTGCTGACGGCTTTGGGTTACAGTGTTGAGAAACACACAAATCTCTCTGGAAATGTGCGTATAGAGCTAGTGGACTTCTAGTGTGGATATAGAGATGTGAACAAATATTTTACATTGTCCATTTCTTTAAAACACATTTTTATATTGACAGGAGATAGATGCTAAAGTCAAGAACTTCGCTAAACGTTCTGAACATCGAGACTCGGACAGCACCTTTGTGGTTCTGATGTCTCACGGGAAGAGAATTGATAATAAAGATGCCATTTTAGGTGTCAACTATCATGACAAGGAAAACCCCAAAGATGTCTTCTTTGTTGACGACATCTTCTACCATCTGAACTCAGAGAATTGTCCTGCTCTGATTGATAAACCAAAGGTTATTCTGATTCAAGCCTGCAGAGGAGGTACGACATGACTGATGAAACCCAAGTCCTCTTATCATATTGATACACTCCATATGTATCTTTTTATTGTAATATTGCCATCCATATCATTAACCATTTCTCTGTCCAGAATACACAGGAGGTGTGGAAATACTATCAGATGCCACACATAGAGTTGTGCACGTAGAGAAGGACTTTATCAGTTTTAAGTCCTGCCTCCCTGGTAAGTGCTCAGAAAACACTGATGGCTGAAATGAGATCGACACTTCTGTTCATTTTCTTTTTAACAATGTCACTTTCATGTGGATTCACACTTTGAAGAAGAAACTGGCATGGTGAATTGACGAAAGCTCATGAAAAAGTCTGTTATGGCAAGCCGTTTTGACTTTTATTCATTCACAGGATAGGAATTCTTGATATCAACAATTCAATTTTTTACCAGTAAAAATGCTCACTAGCGAAATGTCACCATAGGCTGCCATTCAGATTAAATAGATCAAGATGGACATAAAATCAATATTTGTTCAACTTAAATTATATCACTTATTTTATATCGAATCAACATTGAAACAGTATCAAATCACTCTTGCTTCATGTACAGCAAAAATCTGATCTGTGGCAAGAAAGTATTGTTGCTGAATATAATTTATTAATAACAAATACACAGTTTTGTTCAGGGATGAGATTAGTGAATTATTCTACTGTATGATGCTGAAAACTACATCACCTGATCATCTTTGTTTCTGGCGTTCTGTCAGTCTGTTTAGTAATAATTGAAGAGGGTAAATCTGTTTGTTTGGGAGTTAGTGACTTGTTGGTTCAAACCCATGATAACTTCAGCCCTGCATCATGATCTCTGCTTGAAGATCTTTATCTTTGCTCCACAGATATCAAAGCGTACAGGCATCGTGTCAATGGGAGTTATTTTATCATGTACATCCTCGAGGTGTTCTATAGATGGGCTCATACTGATGACATTATGGAGTTGTTCAGGAAGGTAAATGTTTAATCCCATTCAAATTGGTTTGATTTATTTCAGCCCAAAGGTCTTCCTCAGTTCACTGCTCAGCTAAAAAGAATACAGGAGTTTGCTTCTTGTCACACTGAAATATGATCTTTCTTTTATAGGTCACCTCATGCATGGAGAAAGACACACGATTCGAACATATATGGGTTGAGGGTGGACCAGCCAAACTGATGCCGTGTATTGACAGAGCATCCCTTCCCAACAAACTCTACCTGTTCCCTGGACTCTGAAGATGTGCGGTTTGAAATCAGTTTAAGGCAAGACGCCACTGGTTAATAGTAGGAATGAAATGAGGCATCATAAATAAATATGCATCAATTTGAATACATTTGCTAAGCAGAAATTGGATTCGGGTCGGGTTCAAAACTTATTTTGAGAAATGATTTTGAGATTTTTATTGTAACTGAAATCTTCAAAAGAAATAGATAAAGTGTAATAAAAAGCAGAACAGACCAAAATCTCAACAAAACCTTGCCTTAAATCAAGTTAAAGAGGCCTTTAATGCAAAAACGCATGCCAAATATATACAGTATGCAGTTATCATTTATATACATTCATTTTAATGACGTTTTCTCATATATACTTTGCTGTTGTCATAGTGCTTTATTAACCATTTAAGGAGTCTTCTCCATCCAAAACAGTGTCGATGTGCATTTCTTCATCAGATTGCTTGTTATTAGAATATTTCCCAATCTTTTTTTTGTTTTAGATAACTTTGATAAAAGTGCAAATTAATCAATAAAGTTTTTCTAATTGGTTACCATGCCTTCGTATCTATCTATCTGCACTACATTGCTTCCTTCTACACTGCAAAAATAGATGTGTTAAAATATCATCAACACACTCAGTGTTGTGTAGATATAACACACAATGTGCACTGTAAAACCTAACAGTTGTATGTACTAAAAAAAAATGAGTTCATTGCACTCAAATATTACCGAATGTTGTGTGGACACAATGACTGAAACAGAACTCAAACTGAATGAGTTTTAGAACATTTCTAGTTCCCAGCATGATAATTGGGTAATAATTGTATTGTTAAGTGATTAAATAAGTGATAATTGCGTATTGGTGGTGACACCTGATGATGGTAATGAGCAGAATCACTGAATGAAAGAGAAACACAAGAACTACAACTGACTTCAGCCACAGCTTTAGATGAAATCAACTGAAGATAAAAGAAGACATTAAATCTCTGAAGATCTCAGCAGAGGAGGATTAAACAACTCCACAAACAGCATTACCAGCTTCACACATTACTAACCAGACTGACTTTATTTCTGTCATTTCTGATATATTGAAAATAAGAGTTTTGTTTGAATTCACCATGATGGTGATCAGTGTTTGCTTTTGTTGGGCTCTTGACCCTTGACAAAACACGTTTTGCTCTGGCTGCTTTAACTATGTTTACGAAGCACATTTGTTATGGTAAAAAAAGCCAAGAGAAAAAGAGATCAGCTGGTGTTGGTTGTTTTTTTGCTGATGATATTATCGTCATGCAGTGACTGAATCACTGATCTCACTCAGAGTTGAATGCTCTGGTTATAGAGGTTTTGTGTTATTATTATTTTGTATTATTCATAATAGAACCTATGTGATTCTACATAGGGCTGGGCGATATATATCGTGAGATTGTTATGCGCATCTCATCAGTAAAGCCGGTTCCTTGATTAGTAGTAAATCGCCTTCACCTGCTTTCAGATGGAGCGGCATTTACTACAAAGAGCCGTAGTTAACTGACAAGCTGAGCCATATCGCATTAATATCGGGGACATATCGCCAGCGATAATTAATGCGATATGGCTCAACTTGTCAGTTAACTACGGCTCTTTGTACACAGCAAAAACTCCAGTGTTAAATTAACACTCCTGGGAGTGTGTATGAGTCCACTCAAGAGTGTTGAAGGTAATGAGATAATTAAGTGATTAATTTAGTGATGATTGAGCATTATTGAAGACACCTGATGATAACAAGCAGAATCACTGAAGGAGAAAATCATAAATTGTAAGCCACCGTTATGGGGATGGGTGTTTGCTTTAGTTGGGCTCTTGACCCTTATGTTATTAACTTTAGATTTTGCCTGGCTGCTGTATCTGATTTATAACTGCCAGATGAACAAAGATAAAAAGTGATCTGTTGGTTATATTATGACAATCATCATTTGAACTATGTTTTTGATTTATGTTGTTGTTTACAGCATAACTGTGATACTGCATAAATATACAAAATTTTAGATAAAATATTAAGGATTTCTTAAAAGTTGTTTTAAAAAATTTTTTTTCTTATAGGCACACACAGACGTCAAGATTCAGTCTATGCATCTCAACAATGGTGACGAGCAGAATATTCAATTAGGAAAAGTAAATTACATAGACAATTCAGTTCATAATTTATTCATACCGCAATGCATGATGGGAGCCATTAATGAGTTGTGATTGGTGGTAGCCACTGCAACATGCTTTATTATTGTCACCATTGTTGAGACTCACAGGCTGATTATTGATGTCTGTGTTTCTAAATAAATTAATTTGAAAGTCTTTTGATCAGAACAATGTTTATTAAATATTTTGGATTATAAGAAAAAATTGATAATCACATGCTGTAAAATCACAAAGCTGCTGCTAACAAGTTAAACCAAACTATCTCAAAAAGTTTCATTTTTCTGATCACAGCATGATTATGTCAAAACATAGCCAGCACTATCAGATCACACTTTTCTTTGTTCATTTGACTGTTATAAATCAATAACAGCAGACAAACAAAATCTAAAGTTAATAACATAAGGGTCAAGAGCCCAACTAATGCACACACCCATCCCCATAACGGTGGCTTACAATTTATGATTTTCTCCTTCAGAGATTCTGCTTGTTATCATCAGGTGTCTTCAATAATGCTCAATCATCACTAAATGAATCACTTAATTATCTCATTAACTTCTCTAACTTCTTTCTTAATTTAACACTGGAGTTTTAGCTTTGTAGTAAATGCCGCTCCATCTGAAAGCAGGTGAAGGCGATTTACTACTAATCAATTAACCGGCTTTACTGATGAGATGCGCATAACAATCTCACGATATATATCGCCCAGCCCTACTAGAAGGCTACAGGCAGGTGAGTTTTATCAGGGTTGGAGCTAAACTTTGCAGGACAGTGGCCCTCGAGGACTGGAGTTGCCCATCCCTGCTCTGGATGAACAGCAGTGGGTGTTTTGGCAGCCAATCACATCATGCCTCTTTTTCAATGTCTTTTTCAAACGCTTTCACCGCTTTTCACTTGTCAGTGACCAGATTGACTTTATTTCTGTCAGACAGAAGCTCTTATTAGTATTTATACTGCTACTTAAGAGTCGCTGTCCGTTTGTCAAGTGCTGGAAAGTCACCTTATAGAACGGCTCGCAGTTGTAGCACCCGCTTGTATTTCAAAATGTTTAGCCTAATTATAATTTGCTACTTGCTAATCTATAAGCACATAGTTTAGACATAGGTGGAGACAAAAAAAATACTGAAAAAAAAAGAAACAAAAAAAAGAAAGAGGAATTAAAAATTCACTCTAAAAAATGCTGGGTTAAAAATAACCCAAGTTGGGTTGAAAATGGACTAACCCAGCAATTGGGTTGTTTTAACCCAGCTGTTGGGTTAAATGTTTGCTTAAAACAACCCAATTGCTGGGTTAAATCAACCCAATCACTGGGTTAAAACAACCCAATTGCTGGGTTAAAGCAACCCAATCACTGGGTTAAAACAACCCAATTGCTGGGTTAATCCATTTTCAACCCAATTCGGGTTATTTTTAACCCAGCATTTTTAGAGTGTTTAAAAAGAGGAAACTAATGTTATTTTACAGGTGGAGCTAAACAAACATAATTTTGTAATACATTTTATTCTTTAGGATAAACCTATCGAGATTAATCATCTCGTTTTCAAGGGGGTCCTAAGATTTTAGGTTTAATGGCAGTCATACAAATAAACAAACAAACAAAAAAAAAAATCTGTGAGGATATTAACTATAAGCAGGGGCATTACAATCAGGGAAGGAGGTCAAGAAGAAGTGGCAGGACTTTGCAAGCCTCAAGCGTACCACAGAGGTCAACATATAATAAAACAGGTGCATGATGGGCCAAATGACTCCCCCCTTCTTACACTGGAAGAAGAAAAGGCACTGTCAATACTTGGCCTCAGATGGGATTTGTGGTGGTATTGACCTCCATGGAGGAATAGGAATGCCTGAACCTGAACCAGGTCCATCATGCTCACAGGAGCAATCAGGTTCACCTCCCATTGGTAGACACCTACCATCTCCCAGTCCTCCCAACAGCCTACCCATGACCTCAATCTTCAATTGTCAGACAACAACACCTTTGAGAATTAGCTTTGAGAATGTTTGTGGTTGTAGTCAGGACTTAGTGCAGCTGGAGAGGGAGAAACTAGATGTCCTAAAAGACATCAGAAAATTTCTTAAAGATGCCAATGAGAGGGACATCAACTTTCAGCAGCAGCTCACAGACCAGAAGAGAGGAGACTGGCACTGGAGGAGATGAGGTTTGAAGGCCTTCCATTTTGGTGCCAATTACCTTGCCAGATGATTCAGATAATATTGTTTAATGTTGGTTAATCATGACTACTTATATGTTTTAATAATCTCATGTGCAACATGAAATATTATTTTCCGTTATGTAGTTAGGACTTATCCCATTGTCCAATGTCTTTTGCAAATCCTAGGGAACAAACAACAAACTCAAATCATTTAGATTCAATGGTTTGATGTCCTTGTGTTTGTTGAACCACTCAAAGACTAAAGCTCCATGAAATACTGCAGCATAAGTATTCTTAAGTTTTTCAAATTTAAATAGCTATTTTTAGTACTGAAAATTAGCATAAAACCCCTATGAAGGTCAAGTCAAGTCAAGTCAACTTTATTTATATAGCGCTTTTAACAATTCAGATTGTTTCAAAACAGCTTCACAGTGTTAAACAGGAAAATAATGCAACATAATTTTATTCAGCCATCTAGCCATTCTGGAGAAAACGGTGATGTCATCAGTTCATTTCAATTATCATACAGTGACAGTGTGGGCTTTAGATCAGTAATTAGATCAGTAATTTAGTTTATATGGTTAATTTAGTTTAATAATTAGATTTATTTGGATATTTAGTTTAAAAATTTTAAACAAATTTAGTGTCCCCAACTGAGCACGCCAAGCCAGAGTCAACAGTGGCAAGGAAACCAAAACCCCATCAGGTGACCTAATGGAGAAAAATAAACCTTGGGAGAAACCAGGCTCAGTCGGGGTGCCAGTTCTCCTCTGGCCAATTAACAAACAGCGTATGATTATTATTCTGGCAACTTTACAGGTCAGAGGTCATAATAGATCGGAATATTCGAAAGATCGGAGTCATCACGCTGGAGACGGGTTTATTGAGGATGCCGTGTCGATGAGGCAGTTTCAGGGGGAGTCTAATCACGGTCTCTGCAGACACTTCAGGGTCATGCGTTGGTCTTCTCTGGGCGCAGGTCCACCATCTGATCTGGATACGGCCCGGATCCGGCTGACTGCAGTAAACCTTGGGATAAAACAGAGAGACTATCATTAGCATAGATGCCATTCTTCTGATGATGTAACGAGTACATCAGGTGTTATGGGAAGTGTTCCCGGTTCCGGCTGACCTAGTTAATGCAGCCTAACAATCATTTCATTGAAAAAGTGTTTTATGTGTATGCCACAGTAAATAGATGTGTTTTTAGTCTAGATTTAAACTGACAGAGTGTGTCTGCTTCCCAAACAATGTTAGGAAGACTTTTCCAGAGTTTAGGAGCTAAATAGGAAAAGGATCGACCGCCTGCAGTTGATTTCGATATTCTCGGTATGATCAACTGGCCAGAGTTTAGAGAGCGCAGTAGACGTGATGGAGTATAATATGTTAAGAGCTCGCTCAAGTATTGGGGAGCTAAACCATTTAGTGCTTTGTAAGTAATAAGCAAGATTTTAAAATGTATGCGAAGTTTAATAGGCAGCCAGTGCAGCGTTGACAGAACTGGGCTAATATGGTCATACTTCCTGCTTCTAGTAAGTACTCGAGCTGCTGCGTTTTGGACCAGCTGGAGTTTATTTATTAAGCAAGCAGGGCAACCACCCAGTAGAGCATTACAATAATCTAGCCTTGAGGTCATGAACGCATGAACTAACTGTTCAGCATTTTGCATTGAGAGCATGTGCTGTAATTTAGATATATTTTTAAGATGGTAGAATGCAGTTTTACAGATGCTCGAAACGTGGCTTTCAAACGAAAGCTTGGTATCAAAGAGCACACCCAGGTTCCTCACTGACGACGAGGACTTGACAGAGCAGCCATCAAGTGTTAGACAGTATTCTAGGTTACTACTTGTGGAGCTTTTTTGTTCAATAATTAAAAAATCAGTTTTTTCTGAATTGAGTTGCAGGAAATTACCGGTCATCCAATGTTTTATATCATCTATGCATTCCGTTAATCTTGTGAATTGGTAAGTTTCCTCAGGGCGTGAAGAAATATAGAGCTGAGTATCGTCAGCATAACAATGAAAACTAATGCCATGCTTCCTAATAATATCTCTCAGTGGTAGCATGTCCAGGGTGAAGAGCAGCGGTCCTAGCACTGAGCCTTGCGGTACTCCATACTGAACATGTGATCAGTGTGACATCTCTTCATTTACTGCAACAAACTGATAACGGTCGCATAGGTATGATTTAAACCATGACAAAGCAATTCCACTAATACCTACATAATTTTCGAGTCTATTCAAAAGAATGTTGTGGTCGATAGTATCAAATGCAGCGCTATATACATATACATATACAGCAGTGCACTTTTTTATTCCTTCATTTATTCAGTGTTCATGTAGTTTTTATTTTATTTATTCATTCATTATTATTTCTTTATTCAATTATTCAATATGGAAGCCCGTTTCCGCCACTAAATAAAAAAATAAAAACAGTAATTGCACATTTTTATCTCAGAATTCTGACTTTTTTTCTCACAATTGCGAGTTATAAAGTCAGAATTCTGAGATATAAAGTCGCAATTGTGTGATATAAAGTCACAATTCTGAGATATAAAGTCACAATTCTGAGTTATAAAGTCACAATTCTGAGATATAGTCACAATTCTGAGTTATAAAGTCACAATTCTGAGATATAGTCACAATTCTGAGATATAAAGTCAGAATTCTGAGATATAAAGTCACAATTCTGAGATATAGTCACAATTCTGAGATATAGTCACAATTCTGAGATATAAAGTCACAATTCTGAGTTATAAAGTCACAATTCTGAGATATAAAGTCACAATTCTGAGTTATAAAGTCACAATTCTGAGATATAGTCACAATTCTGAGTTATAAAGTCACAATTCTGAGATATAGTCACAATTTTGAGATATAAAGTCAGAATTCTGAGATATAAAGTCACAATTCTGAGTTATAAAGTCACAATTCTGAGATATAGTCACAATTCTGAGTTATAAAGTCACAATTCTGAGATATAGTCACAATTCTGAGATATAAAGTCAGAATTATGAGATATAAAGTCAGAATTCTGAGATATAAAGTCACAATTCTGAGATATAGTCACAATTTTGAGATATAAAGTCAGAATTCTGAGATATAAAGTCACAATTCTGAGTTATAAAGTCACAATTCTGAGATATAGTCACAATTCTGAGTTATAAAGTCACAATTCTGAGATATAGTCACAATTCTGAGATATAAAGTCAGAATTATGAGATATAAAGTCAGAATTCTGAGATATAAAGTCACAATTCTGAGTTATAAAGTCAGAATTCTGAGATATAAAGTCACAATTCTGAGTTATAAAGTCACAATTCTGAGATATAAAGTCACAATTCTGAGTTATAAAGTCACAATTCTGAGATATAGTCACAATTCTGAGTTATAAAGTCACAATTCTGAGATATAGTCACAATTTTGAGATATAAAGTCAGAATTCTGAGATATAAAGTCACAATTCTGAGTTATAAAGTCACAATTCTGAGATATAGTCACAATTCTGAGTTATAAAGTCACAATTCTGAGATATAGTCACAATTCTGAGATATAAAGTCAGAATTATGAGATATAAAGTCAGAATTCTGAGATATAAAGTCACAATTCTGAGATATAGTCACAATTTTGAGATATAAAGTCAGAATTCTGAGATATAAAGTCACAATTCTGAGTTATAAAGTCACAATTCTGAGATATAGTCACAATTCTGAGTTATAAAGTCACAATTCTGAGATATAGTCACAATTCTGAGATATAAAGTCAGAATTATGAGATATAAAGTCAGAATTCTGAGATATAAAGTCACAATTCTGAGTTATAAAGTCACAATTCTGAGTTATAAAGTCACAATTCTGAGTTATAAAGTCAGAATTCTGAGATATAAAGTCACAATTCTGAGTTATAAAGTCACAATTCTGAGATATAGTCACAATTCTGAGTTATAAAGTCATTGATCTGCCGCGACCCGACACATGATGAGTTGTGAACACATTAATGAGTATATTAACTGTAGTTTGAGCTGCTAATGATGGAATGATTGTCTTATTATCTGAACGGCATTAATATCTCTGAGCAAACGCGCTCTTGAGGGGATTTTAAGCGCAAGCTTTGGCGCAGAAACAGAACGGATGTGAGGGGCAACGTTCATTGAACATATTCTGATGTGTTATTATGGAAATATGATCCCCAGAACTCCACCACCCTCAGAATGTGCTGTAATTCACAATGTCCTCAGAGAACGAGTGTGTCCAGTAATGACACGTCCAGTATGATCTGTCGCTACATACAGTCACCTGAGGGTGGCGCTGTTCTGGGATCATATTTCATAAATAACGCATCAGAATATGCTGTAATGCAAGATTTCGTTTGAGAATGAATTTTATTGACCTCCATGTGCTCGGTTTTGATAATATTTAAAATAATATTAATATTATATTATATTCATATAAAATAATAATTGATGTAGGTGAGTTCTGTACAGTGAGTTCTGCTGCCGAACAGTTGTAACTATAAATATGAGGTAGAGATGGAGCAGTTTTCATTAAACAGTATGAGCCCGTCTACGGAGAGCCTGCCCACTCCCTATTAAGCCCTGTTGTACAGAATTTTGGTTGTAGTACCACCAGAGTTCCACTGGGGGCGATCGCCATGAGTGCAAAATGAATGGAAGTCAATGGGGCTTGACGGCTAAATTTGTCTCTTTCACCCGATTGCCGTTGAGAAATCTCAGAAATGATTGTAGATTTTGCAAGTTCAACATGGGTTTTAGGTCGAAAGTTGAATGAACGAGTACTTATGTCCTTTTGATTTCTTACAGGTTGAGTTGTTGTTGTCCATAACACGCTAGCATTCTGCTAATGAACGCTGATTGGTCAGTGAAGGACTGATTACGACCAGAGATCCCGCTTGATGGCATCGTGTCATCTGAAGCGGGACCAGAAACAAACAAAACAAAAACTCTTCTAGCACGTGTATTTACCTGTGTCAGCTGTGTTGTCGATGCCTCGAGAGAAAAGAAAGTGCAGAGCGCGAAAGCACCAGAGCGACTGAAGGATTGCCGTTAAGCAGTATCTCTGGTCGTACATGTGTATGACGTCATTGACACTTTAAAAGACTTTTTAAAGCAAATAAGTGACTCTAAAAAATCTAACACCCAGCAATGTGTAATTTATTTGCATTTCCTTTCGAATACAACATTCAAATTACTAGATAAAAAATTATATCCTGAGAAAAGTGGATTTTTATTGGTATAGCGCCATAGACCTCCATTCATTCTGCACTCGTCCTGTGAGCGCCCTCATATGGAATCAGAGAGGAACTGCAACCAGTTCAGAAGCCGGAAGTTCAGTGAGAGTGAAACTTCTCGCCATATTAGACATTCTCTGGTAATAGCCTGTAAAAAATGATCTTATGTTTTAATAAATGGCACACGTGACAAATTCAACCAGAGTAGCTCTTTGTATTTAAGCTCCATGCCTTACTCTATTAATTCTCAAAATCCTACATACAGCATATTCTGATGCGTTATTAATGAAATATGATCCCAGAACAGCGCCACCCTCAGGTGATTGTATGTAGCGACAGATCATACTGGACGTGTTGTGATCGGGCAGCAGTTTTCATTAAACGGTGAATATAGCTTATACTCATGTAAAATGATATTGTATGTTTCAATAAATGGTGCACGTGACAAATTGAACCAGAGTAGCTCTTTTGTATTTAACCAGAATCAGAAAGAATCAAAAGGAGCTTTATTACCATTTTTGCACACACAAGGAATTTGTTTTGGTGACAGAAGTTTCCAGTACACAGAGACAACCACAGTGCACAATAAAGAATAAAGATAAATGAATGAGATACACATATGCATAATAAACAAAAATAGACAAATTTGTATGTACAGGTGTGCTATGGAACAGAATACAATAGAATGAACAGGGAATGGAGTAAGAGGTTCTTGTCAAATAAATATTGCACATATTTATCATTGGAGGCATTTAACATGTCTTACTCTATATCTATTTAAAAGCACAGAGAAAGATGACATTAGATAATGTTTGCAGATGAGATTTAATGATATGCAATTATATTACTTTATTAGAATTTGTAACATTTGCTAAAGATCAATTCATTTATTATTTTAAATATTATCAAAACCGAGCACATGGAGGTCAATAAAATTCATTCTCAGACGAAATCCTACATTACAGCATATTCTGATGCGTTATTTATGAAATATGATCCCAGAACAGCGCCACCCTCAGGTGACTGTATGTAGCGACAGATCATACTGGACGTGTCATTACTGGACACACTCGTTCTCTGAGGACATTGTGAATTACAGCACATTCTGAGGGTGGTGGAGTTCTGGGGATCATATTTCCATAATAACACATCAGAATATGTTCAATGAACGTTGCCCCTCACATCCGTTCTGTTTCTGCGCCAAAGCTTGCGCTTAAAATCCCCTCAAGAGCGCGTTTGCTCAGAGATATTAATGCCGTTCAGATAATAAGACAATCATTCCATCATTAGCAGCTCAAACTACAGTTAATAAACTCATTAATGTGTTCACAACTCATCATGTGTCGGGTCGCGGCAGATCAATGACTTTATAACTCAGAATTCTGACTTTATAACTCGCAATTGTGAGAAAAAAAGTCAGAATTCTGAGATAAAAATGTGCAATTACTGTTTATATTGTTTTATTTAGTGGCGGAAACGGGCTTCCATAGTAGCTAATCTATTGACACAATATATTTTCATTTCTATTTTTAAATATACAGTTAAATCATTTAATATATTGATCATGCATAGTGAAATATAGGCTTACTTTCTTTGCGTAAGGGTTCCTTCTTCTTGGATAGATGTTGTTCATTTTAAACTGGAGAAAGGTAACTATTAACGCTGACATTGAGCAATAGAGCAAAGGCTGCAGGGCAATTTTAGTTTTCAAAAGAAAAAAAAGAGCTAAAGTGAAAGAGATCGAAGCCGGAGAACAAGGAAGCACGCGGACAACAACAACTATACCATCAACTCTGTGAGTACAACATTAACTTAATTCAACAAGTATTTCGGTACAGCCTGTGTTAGTTGGCGCCAGTAACATTATCTAAGAGTTTGAGTCGAGTTTAAACAGCAAGTGTTTCTCTAGCAGGTTCAAAAATGTCGTGTTTAAAGAGGAAAGACATCCGTTTTACCCGCCGCATGCCTGAAACCTACAGAGAAACCACTTTAACTCATACTCACAAACATCTGATCAGGAAATGAGGCGAGAGTCGTTTCTGTGCGGTCACACTTTAACCTTGCGAAAGCTCAGTTAGGATGGTCATCGTTCACATCAGTGATGCGCTGGTTGATCCAAAATGAGCGGGTTCCTGCGGTTACGAGTCATCCAAAAATATTTGTAAATACAAAGATAATAAATCCTCATTTTCCTTTTGAATGTTGAGCGTTATTAACTTTTGAATAAATGCTGGCGCGGGACAAAATGCCTGATTTCCCAACACGTTTAACTGAGCAATGCCATTGTACAATTTGAATAGGCTACTTTTAAACGCATTTAGCTCAGTAAAGTCAGTTTTATGTATTTTCTGAGAGGGATTTTTGCTGGGAAAGTCGGGGGAGAGACGCACACTTCGATTAGACTGGATAAACACATGCAGCATCTTAATTGTTAAGACAATGAAACGAAATAAATGAATAAATCAAGCTAGATTACATAACACTAGACTAGGCTATATCATACAGCATTCAGAAAAAGAACAGTTTGCTCTCCTAAGGGCTTTCTCACTTCTCTCAGTGGTCTAACCCGCTGATGAATTCTTCAAGCAGGGTCGAAACATAAACATCGCGTTCATCAATAATATGCATCCAGACATTTGAAGAACTGCTGCTCTCGCCGCTGAGCTCACCACGCCAGGGCCTGAAACATTTTCTCAATCAGTTGGCTTTTTTTTTGTGATTATGCGGCATGTTTTCTTAAAAAATTCGATGAAAAATGCGGGAACTTGCAAAAACTGCGGTTTGATGAAAAAGAGAAAAAAAGCACTACATCACAGAAAGTGCTGGGAATATTTAAGTTCTCATTTTGTTTTATTAAAGACCTTAATAATGGCTCAAAATTACAAAACATTGAGTCAAACAAGTTCTGTAGCTTTACAAAAGGAATATGCTACAACTTCTGAAAAATGAATAAATAACTTCCTGTTTTACAGACATTTGAGTGCTTCCAATGCACAAAGTGCAATCTCTTAAAGGGTTAGTTCATCCAAAAATTTTAATTCTGTCATTAATGACGTCCCCTCATGTCGTTGGACACCCGTAAGACCTCCGTTCGTCTCTAAATAACGACTTATATAGTGATGACCGATTTCAAAACACAGCATCATGAAGCTTCAAAGCGTTATGAATCAGTGAGTCGATTCAGCGGTTTGAAGCGTTATGAATCAGTGAGTCGATTCATGATTCGGATCGCGTGTCAAACTGCTGAAATACGTGACTCTGGCGATCCGAACCGCTGAATCGACTCACTGATTCATAACGCTCTGAAGCTTCATGATGCTGTGTTTTGAAATCGGTCAACACACCGGGAAACTGCTTTGCGCATCTTTTGCTGTTATTTTTGTTGGCAAATGGGAGTTTGCGCTTCATCATGGTTTCACCGATATCTATGGTTTCTCCACGGGGTTTGCAGCTTTTCGATGAAGTTCACGTCGGGTAATCACGTCACTTCAAAGCGTTCCCATGGCAACAGGGGGAAATGGCGGCTCTTGTGTGAAGTAAACAAACATTTTTCAACTTTCTGCTAATATATATATGACTTTTTTGCAACAAAAATGCGGGGATTATGAAATCATGCTAGCCCCGCATATTTTGCAGACTTTGGCTGATTATGCGTTAAATCACGCGATCGCATAATCACGTTTTTCCGGAGGGACTGCTCAATGGCCCAATGAAGCTACGATGAGACTTTTAAAAAATGCGGGTCAGGATACAATATTTTCTTCTTTTTTTTGCGGTCCGAGTTGCGGGCGGGTTAGTTGAAAACATCGGTCGGGTGCGGGTTGTTTGTACATTGACCCGCGCATCACTGGTTCACATATTATGCAATTTTATTGTAATGTAAATAATCTTGAATCTCTATACTTATTTTGTAAGTATACACGGCTGATCAGGCTCCACATTACCCAAGAACATTGTATTTTTTCCTAGAGTGACATAAAATGGCTACAACCCCAGCAGTGCTTCTTGAGTCACTTAAAGATCTACTGGATGAAGAATTCAAAGAGTTCAAATGGTACCTGTTGAACGGCGGGTTAACAGACAGCTCTATTGCTCGAGGAGATCTGGAGAAAGCCGAGCGCCAGAAAGTTGTGGATCTCATGGTGCGGCAGTACAAAGAAGCAGATGCCGGTAGGATTGCAGTCAGAGCGCTACGCAGCATTAAGCAAAATGAGCTGGCTGAACAACTGAAGAGAAAACTTCCGGAAGGTACCACTACTACACAATATGCATTTACAGTATTTGATCTGAGCTGTTGTGCATTCTGAGTTTATCTCTGTCTGTCCATCAGTTCCAGAGGATGTTCCTGCTGGAGGTGGAGCTTCATCCGGTGGGACAGCTGGAACTGCTCGGACTGCAGGAGTTACAATGAACATAAACGCTGCCAGTGGAGGAAACGTAAAGGCCCCTGTTCTTCATGGTGGTGTTTTTCACGGCCCTGTGAACTTCAGCTAATGCTCAGGGATCAATCTATCTGGATTTTAAAGGGGTCATGAATTGAAAAATCAATGTTTACTTGATCTTTTGACATATATGAGGTCATTTGCTTTACAAATCCATCTTATATATATATAAAGATGGATTTGTAAGTACATAGTACTTAAGGCCACCTAATATAAAGTGGGGCCATATATATATATATTCCAGAATAAAGGTGTGAATGAATGATTATAATACTGGTGTGGCATTAATGTATCAGCAAATGCTCTTTTTTTTAATCACGCATGCTTTTATCTACATTTGAATTACTAATAAACTTGACATTACAAAGAAAAATTGATTTTGATTTGGGCAGTTGATGCATCAAATTTTTAGGTTTGAATTTATGCAAGCGAAAAAAGTGAAACCACGGTGTCATTAATTTAACGTTTTTTTTTAATGTTGGCCTTATCAGAGTCTGGTTTTAAACCGTGTCAAAAAAACAACACTCCATATATAAAAATGTAACAAGTACAAAACAAGTACATTTTGTTTAAATAGTATTTTACATTTACATAGTACATAAAAAGGATGCATATTTAAAAAGACATCACAATAAACATTAAGGTTTTTCAAAGTTGTCCAAATAGTAAATGTATAACACAAAAAATGTTTCAAGTTGTATCTTAAAAGGCTCATGACATTAGTTTTTTGTTGTTTTAATAGCCTAAGTTCTTTGAGGTTCACGTATAACATACTGGGTACACATTTTTTTGTTGTGATTTTTTCTTATTCAGTAAATCTGACTGAATCCAGGCGATATAGCTACACTCTAAGAAATGGTTGGTTGTTTCAACCCAAATTTCGGTCAAATATGGAAAAACCTATTATTTATTTATTTGTCCATATTTGACCTAAATGTGGGTTGAAACAACCAACCATTTTTTAGAGTGTACGGTTTGGAATTTGGGTTACTTCCAACAAGATTATTTCAGATATTAAAGGAACACACCAACTTTTTGGGACTTTAGCTTATTCACTGTATCCCCCAGAGTTAGATAAATCCATACATACCATTCTCATCTCTGTGCGTGCCATATCTCTGTCTGACACACTCACTGCTAGCCTAGCTTAGCACAAAGACTGGAGGTAAATGGCTCCAGCTAGCCTGCTGCTCAATAAGTGACAAAATAACGCCAACATTTTCCTATTTACAGGTTGTGATGTGTGTAGTTACATTGTGTACTAAGAACGACCGAAAATGAAAAGTTGCGATTTTCTAGACTGATATGGCTAGGAACTATACTCTCATTCCTGCGTAATGGTCAAGGAGCTTTGAGCCGTAGCATGAGTGCAGGCGCAATGATATTATGCAGCAGCTGATAATAGTCCCCAGCGCTCTCTGTGCAAGCAGATTGTCATGTTGTGTAGCGGACCCTGTCCGAATGATGGCCAGACTTTACTGATGTTTCATGGAGTTTATTGAAACCGTTTGATCTCCAAAAAATCACTTTAAAAGCTGAACAAATAAAGCAAAGAAGTGTGCATTAACACCTCGTACACAAACTCTCTCTCTCTTCATAGCATTATCATCAACATACAGCGAAATACACAAAAATACTCATTACAGATGACAGTAAACAAGAACATACACACCTTATGCCTTTAAATCTGCCTAACCACTCCGATGAACCGCAAGCTCTCACTATCTTTCCGTCGACTACAACATCCGTCAAAATAAAAGTCCCTACTTATTAAGACAGATAATGCAGACCTTAAACCTATTTAAAGGTCCCGTTCTTCGTGATCCCACTGTTCAAACTTTAGTTAGTGTGTAATGTTGCTGTTAGAGCATAAATAATACCTGTAAAATTATAAAGCTCAAAGTTCAATGTCAAGCGAGATATTTTATTTAACAGAAGTTCCCTTAAGCCTACAGCGAACGGCCGGCTTGGACTACATCCTGGTACTTCCTGCTTTAATGACGTCAGTAGAACAGTAGAACAGACTAACCTCTGCCCACAGGAATATTATATTCATATAAAATAATAATTGATGTAGGTGAGTTCTGTACAGTGAGTTCTGCTGCCGAACAGTTGTAACTATAAATATGAGGTAGAGATGGAGCAGTTTTCATTAAACAGTAACGTGACGAACCCACGACCAATACTGACGTCACTTTTGGTCGCCGTTACGTCACGTGTTTGCTGGGTAATAGCCTGTAAAAAATGATCTTATGTTTTAATAAATGGCACACGTGACAAATTCAACCAGAGTAGCTCTTTGTATTTAAGCTCCATGCCTTACTCTATTAATTCTCAAAATCCTACATACAGCATATTCTGATGCGTTATTAATGAAATATGATCCCAGAACAGCGCCACCCTCAGGTGATTGTATGTAGCGACAGATCATACTGGACGTGTTGTGATCGGGCAGCAGTTTTCATTAAACGGTGAATATAGCTTATACTCATGTAAAATGATATTGTATGTTTCAATAAATGGTGCACGTGACAAATTGAACCAGAGTAGCTCTTTTGTATTTAACCAGAATCAGAAAGAATCAAAAGGAGCTTTATTACCATTTTTGCACACACAAGGAATTTGTTTTGGTGACAGAAGTTTCCAGTACACAGAGACAACCACAGTGCACAATAAAGAATAAAGATAAATGAATGAGATACACATATGCATAATAAACAAAAATAGACAAATTTGTATGTACAGGTGTGCTTTGGAACAGAATACAATAGAATGAACAGGGAATGGAGTAAGAGGTTCTTGTCAAATAAATATTGCACATATTTATCATTGGAGGCATTTAACATGTCTTACTCTATATCTATTTAAAAGCACAGAGAAAGATGACATTAGATAATGTTTGCAGATGAGATTTAATGATATGCAATTATATTACTTTATTAGAATTTGTAACATTTGCTAAAGATCAATTCATTTATTATTTTAAATATTATCAAAACCGAGCACATGGAGGTCAATAAAATTCATTCTCAGACGAAATCCTACATTACAGCATATTCTGATGCGTTATTTATGAAATATGATCCCAGAACAGCGCCACCCTCAGGTGACTGTATGTAGCGACAGATCATACTGGACGTGTCATTACTGGACACACTCGTTCTCTGAGGACATTGTGAATTACAGCACATTCTGAGGGTGGTGGAGTTCTGGGGATCATATTTCCATAATAACACATCAGAATATGTTCAATGAACGTTGCCCCTCACATCCGTTCTGTTTCTGCGCCAAAGCTTGCGCTTAAAATCCCCTCAAGAGCGCGTTTGCTCAGAGATATTAATGCCGTTCAGATAATAAGACAATCATTCCATCATTAGCAGCTCAAACTACAGTTAATAAACTCATTAATGTGTTCACAACTCATCATGTGTCGGGTCGCGGCAGATCAATGACTTTATAACTCAGAATTCTGACTTTATAACTCGCAATTGTGAGAAAAAAAGTCAGAATTCTGAGATAAAAATGTGCAATTACTGTTTATATTTTTTTATTTAGTGGCGGAAACGGGCTTCCATAGTAGCTAATCTATTGACACAATATATTTTCATTTCTATTTTTAAATATACAGTTAAATCATTTAATATATTGATCATGCATAGTGAAATATAGGCTTACTTTCTTTGCGTAAGGGTTCCTTCTTCTTGGATAGATGTTGTTCATTTTAAACTGGAGAAAGGTAACTATTAACGCTGACATTGTGCAATAGAGAAAAAGCTGCAGGGCAATTTTAGTCTTCAAAAGAAAAAAAGAGCTAAAGTGAAAGAGATCGAAGCCGGAGAACAAGGAAGCACGCGGACTACAACAACTATACCATCAACTCTGTGAGTACAACATTAACTTAATTCAACAAGTATTTCGGTACAGCCTGTGTTAGTTGGCGCCAGTAACATTATCTAAGAGTTTGAGTCGAGTTTAAACAGCAAGTGTTTCTCTAGCAGGTTCAAAAATGTCGTGTTTAAAGAGGAAAGACATCCGTTTTACCCGCCGCATGCCTGAAACCTACAGAGAAACCACTTTAACTCATACTCACAAACATCTGATCAGGAAATGAGGCGAGAGTCGTTTCTGTGCGGTCACACTTTAACCTTGCGAAAGCTCAGTGAGGATGGTCATCGTTCACATCAGTGATGCGCTGGTTGATCCAAAATGAGCGGGTTCCTGCGGTTACGAGTCATCCAAAAATATTTGTAAATACAAAGATAATAGCCTAAATCCTCATTTTCCTTTTGAATGTTGAGCGTTATTAACTTTTGAATAAATGCTGGCGCGGGACAAAATGCCTGATTTCCCAACACGTTTAACTGAGCAATGCCATTGTACCATTTGAATAGGCTACTTTTAAACGCATTTAGCTCAGAAAAAGTCAGTTTTATGTATTTTCTGAGAGGGATTTTTGCTGGGAAAGTCGGGGGAGAGACGCACACTTCGATTAGACTGGATAAACACATGCAGCATCTTAATTGTTAAGACAATGAAACGAAATAAATGAATAAATCAAGCCTTTATTACATAACACTAGACTAGGCTATATCATACAGCATTCAGAAAAAGAACAGTTTGCTCTCCTAAGGGCTTTCTCACTTCTCTCAGTGGTCTAACCCGCTGATGAATTCTTCAAGCAGGGTCGAAACATAAACATCGCGTTCATCAATAATATGCATCCAGACATTTGAAGAACTGCTGCTCTCGCCGCTGAGCTCACCACGCCAGGGCCTGAAACATTTTCTCAATCAGTTGGCTTTTTTTTGTGATTATGCGGCATGTTTTCTTAAAAAATTCGATGAAAAATGCGGGAACTTGCAAAAACTGTGGTTTGATGAAAAAGAGAAAAAAAGCACTACATCACAGAAAGTGCTGGGAATATTTAAGTTCTCATTTTGTTTTATTAAAGACCTTAATAATGGCTCAAAA
This sequence comes from Romanogobio albipinnatus, assembly GCA_023566225.1. Classification (NCBI taxonomy): domain Eukaryota; kingdom Metazoa; phylum Chordata; class Actinopteri; order Cypriniformes; family Gobionidae; genus Romanogobio; species Romanogobio albipinnatus. Next base: position 5,822,805 of record CM042241.1, read on the forward strand.
TTACAAAACATTGAGTCAAACAAGTTCTGTAGCTTTACAAAAGTAATATGCTACAACTTCTGAAAAATGAATAAATAACTTCCTGTTTTACAGACATTTGAGTGCTTCCAATGCACAAAGTGCAATCTCTTAAAGGGTTAGTTCATCCAAAAATTTTAATTCTGTCATTAATGACGTCCCCTCATGTCGTTGGACACCCGTAAGACCTCCGTTCGTCTCTAAATAACGACTTATATAGTGATGACCGATTTCAAAACACAGCATCATGAAGCTTCAAAGCGTTATGAATCAGTGAGTCGATTCAGCGGTTTGAAGCGTTATGAATCAGTGAGTCGATTCATGATTCGGATCGCGTGTCAAACTGCTGAAATACGTGACTCTGGCGATCCGAACCGCTGAATCGACTCACTGATTCATAACGCTCTGAAGCTTCATGATGCTGTGTTTTGAAATCGGTCAACACACCGGGAAACTGCTTTGCGCGTCTTTTGCTGTTATTTTTGTTGGCAAATGGGAGTTTGCGCTTCATCATGGTTTCACCGATATCTATGGTTTCTCCACGGGGTTTGCAGCTTTTCGATGAAGTTCACGTCGGGTAATTGCGTCACTTCAAAGTGTTCCCATGGCAACAGGGGGAAATGGCGGCTCTTGTGTGAAGTAAACAAACATTTTTCAACTTTCTGCTAATATATATATGACTTTTTTGCAACAAAAATGCGGGGATTATGAAATCATGCTAGCCCCGCATATTTTGCACGCGGAAATGTACAATTTATGCGGCGAAAGTGCGGCGTATTTGAAAAAATGCGGCCCCCGCATTAATATGCAGACTTTGGCTGATTATGCGTTAAATCACGCGATCGCATAATCACGTTTTTCCGGAGGGACTGCTCAATGGCCCAATGAAGCTACGATGAGACTTTTAAAAAATGCGGGTCAGGATACAATATTTTCTTCTTTTTTTTGCGGTCCGAGTTGCGGGCGGGTTAGTTGAAAACGGGTGCGGGTTGTTTGTACATTGACCCGCGCATCACTGGTTCACATATTATGCAATTTTATTGTAATGTAAATAATCTTGAATCTCTATACTTATTTTGTAAGTATACACGGCTGATCAGGCTCCACATTACCCAAGAACGTTGTATTTTTTCCTAGAGTGACATAAAATGGCTACAACCCCAGCAGTGCTTCTTGAGTCACTTAAAGATCTACTGGATAAAGAGTTCGAAGAGTTCAAATGGTACCTGTTGAACGGCGGGTTAACAGACAGCTCTATTGCTCGAGGAGATCTGGAGAAAGCTGAGCGCCAGAAAGTTGTGGATCTCATGGTGCGGCAGTATAAAGAAGCAGATGCCGGTAGGATTGCAGTCAGAGCGCTACGCAGCATTAAGCAAAATGAGCTGGCTGAACAACTGAAGAGAAAACTTCCGGAAGGTACCACTACTACACAATATGCATTTACAGTATTTGATCTGAGCTGTTGTGCATTCTGAGTTTATCTCTGTCTGTCCATCAGTTCCAGAGGATGTTCCTGCTGGAGGTGGAGCTTCATCCGGTGGGACAGCTGGAACTGCTCGGACTGCAGGAGTTACAATGAACATAAACACTGCCAGTGGAGGAAACGTAAAGGCCCCTGTTCTTCATGGTGGTGTTTTTCATGGCCCTGTGAACTTCAGCTAATGCTCAGGGATCTATCTATCTGGATTTTAAAGGGGTCATTAATTGAAAAATCAATGTTTCCTTGATCTTTTGACATATATGAGGTCATTTGCTTTACAAATCCATCTTATATATATATATATATATATATATATATATATATATATATATATATATATATATATATATATATATATATAAAGATGGATTTGTAAGTACATAGTACTTAAGGCCACCTAATATAAAGTGGGGCCATATATATATATATTCCAGAATAAAGGTGTGAATGAATGATTATAATACTGGTGTGGCATTAATGTATCAGCAAATGCTCTTTTTTTTAATCACGCATGCTTTTATCTACATTTGCATTACTAATAAACTTGACATTACAAAGAAAAATTGATTTTGATTTGGGCAGTTGATGCATCAAATTTTTAGGTTTGAATTTATACAAGCGAAAAAAGTGAAACCACGGTGTCATTAATTTAACGTTTTTTTTTTTTAAATGTTGGCCTTATCAGAGTCTGGTTTTAAACCGTGTCAAAAAAACAACACTCCATATATAAAAATGTAACAAGTACAAAACAAGTACATTTTGTTTAAATAGTATTTTACATTTACATAGTACATAAAAAGGATGCATATTTAAAAAGACATCACAATAAACATTAAGGTTTTTCAAAGTTGTCCAAATAGTAAATGTATAACACACAAATTGTTTCAAGTTTTATCTTAAAAGGCTCATGACATTAGTTTTTTGTTGTTTTAATAGCCTAAGTTCTTTGAGGTTCACGTATAACATACTGGGTACACATTTTTTTGTTGTGATTTTTTCTTATTCGGTAAATCTGACTGAATCCAGGTGATATAGCTACACTCTAAAAAATGGTTGGTTGTTTCAACCCAAATTTCGGTCAAATATGGAAAAACCTATTATTTATTTATTTGTCCATATTTGACCTAAATGTGGGTTGAAACAACCAACCATTTTTTAGAGTGTACGGTTTGGAATTTGGGTTACTTCCAACAAGATTATTTCAGATATTAAAGGAACACACCAACTTTTTGGGACTTTAGCTTATTCACTGTATCCCCCAGAGTTAGATAAATCCATACATACCATTCTCATCTCTGTGCGTGCCATATCTCTGTCTGACACACTCACTGCTAGCCTAGCTTAGCACAAAGACTGGAGGTAAATGGCTCCAGCTAGCCTGCTGCTCAATAAGTGACAAAATAACGCCAACATTTTCCTATTTACAGGTTGTGATGTGTGTAGTTACATTGTGTACTAAGAACGACCGAAAATGAAAAGTTGCGATTTTCTAGACTGATATGGCTAGGAACTATACTCTCATTCCTGCGTAATGATCAAGGAGCTTTGAGCCGTAGCATGAGTGCAGGCGCAATGATATTATGCAGCAGCTGATAATAGTCCCCAGCGCTCTCTGTGCAAGCAGATTGTCATGTTGTGTAGCGGACCCTGTCCGAATGATGGCCAGACTTTACTGATGTTTCATGGAGTTTATTGAAACCGTTTGATCTCCAAAAAATCACTTTAAGAGCTGAACAAATAAAGCAAAGACGTGTGCATTAACACCTCGTACACAAACTCTCTCTCTCTTCATAGCATTATCATCAACATACAGTGAAATACACAAAAATACTCATTACAGATGACAGTAAACAAGAACATACACACCTTATGCCTTTAAATCTTCCTAACCACTCCTTTTCCGTCGACTACAACATCCGTCAAAATAAAAGTCCCTACTTATTAAGACAGATAATGCAGACCATAAACCTATTTAAAGGTCCTGTTCTTCGTGATCCCACTGTTCAAACTTTAGTTAGTGTGTAATGTTGCTGTTAGAGCATAAATAATACCTGTAAAATTATAAAGCTCAAAGTTCAATGCCAAGCGAGATATTTTATTTAACAGAAGTTCCCTTTCAAAGCCTACAGCGAACGGCCGGCTTGGACTACATCCTGGTACTTCCTACATTAATTACGTCAGTAGAACAGTTGACTAACCTCCGCCCACAAGAATACGTGAAAAAGGGGGCGTGGTCTTGTTGCTCTTCCACGTGGAGAAGAAGAAGTGTTGCGTTGAGTGTGTTTGTCGCCATGTCGTCGAGACGCTGTTATTTTCATCCCGGAGTCAAATCACCTTTGTTTGGCTTTCCCAGGGATGCTGTAGAGATCATTGAGCGCATACATCTCCCGTTAAGAGGCGTGACCTTTCCATGCAACGTGCGCTAAGCTGCAGTCGAATCACAACACAGGAAACGTGCCATGTGCGCTAAGCTGCGGTCAAATCACAACACGGGAACCGCTGGCACAATCAGAACTCGTTACGTATTTCTGAAGGAGGGACTTCATAGAACAAGGAACTCATCAGCCCGTTTTTAGGACAGTGAAAACAGCATGTATACAGATAAGCAAATTGTGTGAAAAATACTGTTTTTTTACACGCGAAACATGAACGCATGTTTTATTGCACACTGTGAACACAATCAAAGCTTCAAAAAGACACGAAGAACGGGACCTTTAAACACACAGAAATGTCAAAAATGTACACAAAAAAAACTAATTAAAGGATAAATCACAATGAAGTCTGTTACACGTTGATTATGTTGATGGAAGTTAGCCTATTTTCAGGTGCTGCGTAATATCATTGCGCCGCTGCACTCATGGGACAGCAGTACAATTCCTCACAGCAAAAACTCCAGTGTTAAATTAACTCTCCTGGGAGTATATGTGAGACCACACTCAAGAGTGTTAAAGTGTTAAAATAAGAGTGTTAAAGTAACACTGAAGCAGTGCTAAAGTTAATGAGATAATTAAGTGATTAATTGAGTGATGATTGGCCATTAGTGATGAACACCTGATGATAACAAGCAGAACCACCAAAGGAGAACAGCACATTTCTTAAGTCACCATTATGGTGATCAGTGTTTGATTTAGTTTGGATCTTGACCCTTGACAATTAACACATTAGATTTTGTTTTGGTTGCTTTTACAGCCAGACAAGCAAAGAGTAAAAGTTGAACAGGTGGTGTTGGTTGTTTTGACATATTCATCAAACAAGCAGAATCATTGATTATAATCTTATATTTGAGTTATGTTTACACCAGCCTTGTGATTCCAAGTGATAAAATCAAGCATTCTCAACTTAATCCAAAGGTTTTCTTAAAAGTTGTTCTGTTAAAAAAAAAACATTTTCACAGACATCAAGAATCAGCCTGAGAATCTCAACAGTGGTGACCATCAAAAAACAAGTTGCAGTGCATTCTGGGAGCCATCAATCAAAATTCTTCCATGGCTCCCATCATTCATTGCTGCATGAATAAATTATGAGCTTTACGAGCTGTTTGTCACCATTGTTGAGATTCCTACACTGATTCTTGATTTGCGTGTGCTTTTTTTAGCAGAACAACTTTGAAGAAATCCTTAGATTTATATAGAAAACGCTGGATCTTATGTTATAATCAACAAGATAAACCCAACTCAGAGACTAGGCTCTAAATGAGGTTAGTGACTCAGGTCAAGTAATGATGGTGTCAAAACAAAACCAACACCAAGCAAACAGCTTTTGTCATTGCTTGTCTGGCTGTTACAATTCAGTTACAGCACCACACAAAATATAATATTAAAAGTCAAGGGTCAAGATCAAAGTAAAGCAAACACTGTTCACCATAATGGTGACTGATTTTTTTTATTTTTCTAATTTGGCGATTCTGCTTGTTATCATCAGGTGTTCGTCACTAATGGCCAATCATCACTCAATTAATCACTTAATTATCTCATTAACTTTAACACTGCTTCAGTGTTACTTTAACACTCTTATTTTAACACTTTAACACTCTTGAGTGTGGTCTCACATATACTCCCAGGAGAGTTCATTTAACTCTGGAGTTTTTGCTGTGCTTGATTATTACGCAGGAATGAGAGAATAGTTCCTAGTCATATCGGTCTAGAAAAAAACAACTTTTAATTTTCCTTCGGTCTTAGTACACAATGTAACTATACACATCACAACATGTAAATAGGAAAATGTTGGCGTTATTTTGTCACTTATTGAGCAGTCGGCTAGCTGGAGCCGTTTACCTCCAGTCTTTGTGCTAAGCTAGGCTAGCGGTGGGAGCGTCAGACAGAGTTATGGCACGCACAGAGATGAGTATGGTATGTATGGACTTATCTAACTCTGGGGGATATAGGGAATAAGATAAAGTCTAGGGGTGCACCGATCCGACTTTTTTTTTGTCCCTATACCGATGCCTGGGCTTTGTGTATCTGTCGATACCCGATACCGATCCGATACTATTGTTGAATTAATAATACATTTTATATCTTCCACCTTATACCTTCCTTGAAGAGACTAAAGGCACCAGACTTTACTAACTAAACATAACTAAGACAAAATAACAGATGTATGTAAAGTGTTGAATTCTTATTTATTTAAAAAACAATTGTGCATTCAAATTTAAAATAGAATGTAATCAAACTTCTTTAAATAAATAAAATGCAGCAGTGGAAACAAAAAACAGAGTATTGGTCAAACATACAATAGTAATCTGACAGTTACCAAACATTTTTTACACTACAGATAATTGTTTTGGTATACAGTGAGGAAAATAAGTATTTGAACACCCTGCTATTTTGCAAGTTCTCCCACTTGGGAATCATGGAGGGTCTGAAATTGTCATCGTAGGTGCATGTCCACTGTGAGAGACATAATCTAAAAAAAATCCAGAAATCACAATGTATGATTTTTAAACTATTTATTTGTATGATACAGCTGCAAATAAGTATTTGAACACCTGAGAAAATCAATGTTAATATTTGGTACAGTAGCCTTTGTTTGCAATTACAGAGGTCAAACGTTTCCTGTAGTTTTTCAGCAGGTTTGCACTGCAGGAGGGATTTTGTCCCACTCCTCCACACAGATCTTCTCTAGATCAGTCAGGTTTCTGGCCTGTCGCTGAGAAACATAGAGTTTGAGCTCCCTCCAAAGATTCTCTATTGGGTTTAGGTCTGGAGATTGGCTAGGCCACGCCAGAACCTTGATATGCTTCTTACAGAGCCAATCCTTGGTTATCCTAGCTGTGTGCTTTGTGTTATTGTCATGTTGGAAGACCCAGCCATAAAAAGGCTAATCCAAAATCAGTAATCCTTTCTGAAAACATGGTTCAATTGTTAAACAATTACAGTAAAACATGTGAAAGCTTTGCATTTACATGCATAAAATCTTATCAAATTTGATTTGAATTTCTACTCAGTCACACAGCACAAAACAAGATGCCAATAAATGTGCACAAATTGTAAGATAAAGAGACTTTCAGGTTACAACATCTGACAAAAGGACACGGAGTCGCTTTCCACCTTGAATGCTGCATAGAGAGTATCTTTAAAAGACGCGAGGAACGTGTACAAGTGCTTGAGCGTGTCAGAAACACTGTAAAAGGATAAAACTCCAGCTGTTGTGTCCACATAAACACCTACTCTCTTACTTGAACGAGAGGTCGTAGTCTTTATATTAATGTCTTCTGTAGCGTGAGAAACATATGGATGAGATCCACATGTTATTTTCCATGACAAATCATTGTTTCCAAGCTGATTCCAAGCCTCCACAAAACTAAGATCATGGTTTTTCCTTTCAATGCCCTTGTACGTCACTCCGACCGTCCCCTGCATACCCGTCCATTCAACCTCCCAGTAACAGCGGCCAGACAGACTCTCTCTAGACAGCACTTGTTCAACAGGATCAAATCTTTCTGGGTGATCAGGATATGGCTGCATCTGTTTTACTAGTGTCGCTGTTCTGTCTTCATCGGAGAGACACAACTGAACGTGAGCTGTGTTTGGATCCAACGTGAGATGGCAGGCATCTGTGAGACATAAAACACTTCAGTTAGAAATTTCAATCAGGCATCTGTGAGACACTTCAGAGAAACATAGAGAGATGGAGAATGATTCACTTACACTTTCTTATCCCTGGTTTCATGAAGTGTTCACCCATAGGATCAGTTCTGCAGAAGTCAATGAAGAAGAAGAGGAAATTAAGGAAAGCAAATAATAACAAAAGACCATTTGATTGACAAGGAATGGATGAATGAACCACAAATTAACCCCTTTGCAGTCAAAGATCGCAGACGGCCCCAGATTTAACATTCGTTCAACATTCACTGCTTGTTAAAACATCACGCTCTAACTTTATCTGGACAAACTCAGTATCATTAGACAGATTAAAGACTCCAGCTTCGATATTTGACCACTGTTTATGATAAAACTGGGTTGCAGTGACATTAATTTCTTAATTTATGTCAGGAGTGCAAAATAACCAATTTGTAATGAACAATATTTTGAATGAAATATCCCACGCAAATTAATTATCTCTAGTCTACTGAGGTTCAGTTGTGTTCACACAGCTCGCAAATAACAGATTTTAGTTCAGCTCTTAGTTCAAAAGTGCACATATTTGGAGAAATATTGATTTATTACGTTTACAAAATATTTCGTCATACAGAATACCATTTCTATTCATTTCTCACTGAATTATCCGATCTCCATACAGCTGAAACATATACACAGCTCTCTCTGTCTCTCCTCGTCATATCATCATATCGTCAGATATGAGTCATCATGCACTCATTCATTGTCTAGAGCTGTCAATCATTTTACCTGCTCAATCCTGCCCTCTGCGTGACGCTCCTCTGGGTTTACACTTTCTCATTCTCTCTCTGTGAAGAACGAACCAATTCTACATTTCTATGCATGAACTAAGAAGCTAATAAACACACGATAACTATGGTATAAGGTTTTTGTGTGATTTTTCATGTGATTTCGACTATTTTATATAAATAATGGATGTTTACATTGTAACTGCTAGCGGGTGTAGCGATGAGCTCCGTATAAAATGCTAATAAATATAACATGTTTTAACATAACCATATGAATGAAATCCCCATTATATCGCGACAGAAAGCTAATACAAACACTCGATGGTGGTCTAAACTGATATTTTGAGTGAAAGTTTAATTTGAATCGTTTAAATTGTGTTATGTAGCTTGATGCTAACTGTAGCTCTAATGCACCTGTTGGGCCAGGAGCTTTCTCTATTTTGTTACAATAATACACATAAGGTTCCAAGTATGTGTTTTAGTTTTTATTTTTATTTTTAGAAAGACTTCAGATAATATGTGGATTACTGAGAATGCTTAATGGGGCTTAATGGGCCATCATGTGCCAGCATAAAGGCTGTAGCTAATTGCTGAATATGAACAATAGAATAACGATAAAACAATGAGGATTAAGTCTCATACAGGTGTAAAACGATTATCGATTGAGGACATTGTAGCATTAGCTGAGCTGTTCTCCTCGCCAAACATTTGCAGGCCAACAAATACCATCTTCTCTATAAGATCCTAACATGGTCTTAGAAAATGTTTAATAAAATTCATAGTTTTGGACATAACAGCCTTATCAAGCCTTATTAGTTGTTATACTACCTTCACATAATATTTTTACAATATATTATTAATATATTTTTAATTTTTGTTTTTATCTTTGAGCCTATATATCTCCATATCAATAACAGTAATTCTGACTGTATTCAGTACTCAGTATTCAGCAGTAAACTCTCAAGTGTTGGCTTTCTAGAAATATATTTGTTATGTGTCTATTCAGAATAACGTGTGAGCAGCAGCCTTTTTACAATGGGTATGTTAAAATGCCCCTCTTGCCAAAATGGGGGCTGACAGGCAAGGGGTTAAAAGTCGATCTGGACAATTAACTGCCAAAAACATAAATGTGTAATTGCTTCCCCCATGTTGCCTAAACAAAATTGACCTTATATTGTTAAAATAATGTTTTTTTTTTCTCAATTCCAAACAGCTATACCGATAGATTTTTAATAAAAAGCATTTAAAAACATTGAATCATTCAGGCATTGAATCATAGTAAATGATTTTGTCAAGCCATTGTCTGAATATACACTGCACATTTCTCAGTGTTAAATTAACACTGCTCAGAGTTTATATAATCCACACTCATATATTGTTATAAGTAACACTGAATCAGTGTTGAAGTTAATGAGATAATTAAGAGATTCATTGAGGGATGATTGAGCATTAATGATGAACACCTGATAACAATGAGCAGAATCACTGAAGGAAAGAGAAACACAAGAACTACAACTGACTTCAGCCACAGCTTTAGATGAAATCAACTGAAGATAAAAGAAGACATTAAATCTCTGAAGATCTCAGCAGAGGAGGATTAAACAACTCCACAAACAGCATTACCAGCTTCACACATTACTAACCAGACTGACTTTATTTCTGTCAGACGACTACAGAAGCTCTTATTGAGGTTTAGATGTTGATGATTTATTGAAATAGTTTAGTTTGAAGTCACCATTATGGTGATTAGTGTTGCTTTAGTTGGGCTCTTGAGCCTTGACTTTTTAACATACATTTTTCTCTGACTGCTGTAATCGTTTCTTATGGCGAGAACAGTGAGACAAAATTGATGATGACAAGTTGATGGCAGTTGATACAGTTGTTATCATCATAGAGTGTTGTTTTGCTGATCTCCTGAGAGTCATTGTTTATAGTAGCCTTGTGACTCTACAGTAGGAGATCCAGCAGTGTTTACATCAGATAAACTGATCGATGTTTAAAACTTGTACATACGTTTTTTTTCTCCGGGTTAACAACACCTCACATTGTGTCAAACTGTCCAACTTAATAAAACACTGATCTCCATGATGGTGACATAAAAAACAAACAAAAATGTAACACAAAATCAACAAAAAAACCTGTTCGTTCTCAATAAGACCTTCTGTAGACATATAACAGACATAAAGTCAGTCTGGTTAGTAATGTGTGAAGCTGGTAATGCTGTTTGCTGGTAATGCTGTTTGTAATGCCTCTGCTGAGATCTTCAGAGATTTAATGTCTTTTTTTATCTTCAGTTGATTTCATCTAAGGCTGTGGCTGAAGTCAGTTGTAGTTCTTGAGTTTCTCTTTTCTTCAGTGATTCTGCTCATTATCATCAGGTGTTCATCATTAATGCTCAATCATCACTCAATTAATCTCTTAATTATCTCATTAACTTCAACACTGATTCAGAGTTACTTATAACACTCTGGGTGTGAATTATATAAACTCTAAGCAGTGTTAATTTAACACTGGGAAATTTGCAGTGTACAAGTTTAAATTTGGGTTTTTATTCAGAGCGAGGATGCATTAAATTGGTCAAAAGTAATTTAAAATGTTACAAAAGACTGTTTTCAACATTGATAATAACAATAAATGTTTCTTAAGCAGCAAATCAGCATATTAGAATGATTTTTCAAGGATCATGTGACACTGAAGACTGAAGTAATGATGCTGAAAATTCAGCTTTGATCATAGGGATTTAAAATTGTACTATATATTCACATAGAAAATGGCTGTCTTAAATTGTACTTTAATAGATCTTTGGGAACAAATGAATGTCACATCATTGACCCACGACATACTTGAGTATCTGCAGTGAGCAGTTTGGATCCTTCAGTTTGTTGTCGAGCAGATTCACTCCAGATTGTCCTGGGTGATTGTAGCTCAGATCCAGCTCTCTCAGGTGTGAGGGGTTTGAACTCAGAGCTGAAGACACATAACCACAGCCTTCCACTGTCACCATACAGCCTGACACCCTACAGACAGATAAAACAGATAAGCAGCAATGCATTTCTCAAAGAAATAAATTATAGCAAAAATCCTAGTCTTACCTGAGTATCTCCAGCTGACAGTGTGGGCTCTTCAGTCCATCAGAGAGCAGCCTCACTCCTGAATCATGGCAGTCATTGTTACTCAGGTCCAGCTCTCTCAGGGGCAAATCTGAGCTGAAAATCGAGGAAAGGCACTCACAACTCTTCTCAGTTAGATTACACCAGCTCAACCTGCAAGAAAACATTTCAAAATGGTCTTCTATCAAACATCTGTCTCATTCAGTGTACTTAATATCCTGTATTACAAAAATTATGGATAGTGTCAAAAGGATATTTCACCCAAAAATAAAAAAATATTTTATCATCTTCCTTGTGCATTTCATCAAATTGCTTCAACTTGCTGTAACACTAAATAGCATCAATACTTTCCTCAGAACTTGAAGCTTTCTGTCTGTATTTTCCATCCCTTGTAGGAGATGATTGAGTCCAGAATCCTGCAGGTCATTGCCGCTGAGATCTAGCTCTTTTAGACGATGTGAGATTGTTTGGATCGCAGAGACCAGCTCCATACAGCTGTCCTGGCTAAAATGACACTGGGACAACCTGAATGAGAACAATATCAGCATTACATTTCAGGCTAGCCAGTAAACATTTACACAGCAATGGACACGGTAATGACCTCAGTGTCTCCAGATGACAGTGTGGGCTCTTGAGTCCAGCAGAAAGCGCCTTCACTCCTGCCTCGATACTATAATTGTGACTCAGGTCCAGCTCTCTCAGAGGACCATCTTCTAACTGGAGAGCCGAAGCCACCGTTTCACAGCATGTTTCTGTCAGTCCACAGTCTGCAAACCTGTAAAGATGGCAATATGTTTACTAATCATGAAGAGTTTACCTTTACATTCAATAAATACAGATCACAATAAATTTAACCTAAAATCTAATTTGCTATACAAATATATTAGAAATATTGACAAAGGAAAATAAGATATTTTAAAGCTAAAGAAGGTTGAATGAATTCTATTCATTGTAATCCATTTCTGATTATTAAAATGTAAACTATTGTAAACTATTGTAAACAGAATCATGAAAAATTAAAAAAGAAATTGTGGGGAAAAATAAAACTGAATTTAGGAAAATATTAAACAGAATATTTTGAAAAAAAAAACATTTGGGGGAAAATACAGCAGAATTTGAAAAAAACAACAACAAAAAAACAATATTTACAAAATATTAATAAACTTATGCTGGAAAAAAATAAGGAAAAACATCTAAACATCTAACATTACTTCTAAGGGGAAAAAAACCCAACAATGTAGAATATGCTGAAAAAAATTAAACAGATTTGGTTTTTGGCTTTCAACGACTATGAAACCAAGATACTCAAGGTAAAATGATTATTGTGCAGCTGCCGCATTCTGCCCAAATCACCTTCCTTTCATTCACAGTGGTGCACTTTCGTTCTGTGCATTAGCTCTTAAAGTGACAGCAGCCAAATAAACCTGCTGCCGTCCGTTATCATAATCAAACAACAAATGACAAAGGAAAATCACCCAGTGATCATTGACTTAACAGCTTAAGTAGCTTTTATACATTAATCTATATTTAATGTGTACAGTAAGACTATGTTGTTTGCAATTCGTTTCTTTGTTCTTATTGCATTGCTGACTGTTTACTTGTCTTATGTAATTATTTTGAGGACCTTTTTCCTTACATTTAGTTAACCAGTTATTCTTTTTTGCAGAAGTGCTGACAATTGTGAAATATAATATTGAAAATAAGACTTTGATCATATCGCCCACCAATAGTCATGTTAAATAATCCTGATTTCAATATTGACCAAAATAACTGTGATTATGATTTTTGGCATAATCCAGCATCCTTAAAAGAATATGTTGAAAAATGAAACAGAAAGTAATATAACGCCTTTCATTTGTCTCTACTTACAGGGCTTTTCTGCAGCATCTCACAGCTGGCACAAGTCTCCTGCATCCAGGAAATGTGTCGTTCAATGTCTTCGGGTTGAAGTCATCCAGCACCTCTTCTGACATCAGAAGCACATATACCAGCGCTGAGCAGTTTGAATTGGACATTGTTTTCGGCTTGCCGCTCTCTGACCTCAAATATTTCATGATTTGTTGGTACAGGCTTCTGTCCTGCAGTTCCAGTATGCAGAAGAAGTGGTTGATGGATTTATCTGGGCACTTGTCATTGTTTTGCAATTGCTTGATGTATTGGATGGTTTTATTGATGCACTTTCTACTGTCCACCGTTTCGTCCAGCAAGCCGGCAAGGAGTCTCTGATTGGACTCGAGAGAAATGCCCAGCAAAAAACGCAGAAAGAGATCAAAATGCCCTCGCTCGCTCTGCTTAGCTTTATCAATCGTCTTTCTCAGCAAAATGTACAGCATCTGGTCTTTCTTGGGACGTGAATTTTCCAGGAAGAATGCCAGCTCGTCCATGTCCAGCTTCAAATAGCAGAGGAACACGTGCAATGCGGCGAGAAACTCCTGCACACTCAAGTGTATGAAGTAATAAACCTTTACCTCATGCAGGACATTGTCTTTCTTGAAGATTTCGGCGCACAGTCCTGTGGACTCTTCACTTGCGTTGATGCCGCACGCTTTCAGATCCTTCTCGTAAAACATGACATTCTCCTTCTTCAGCTGTTCAAATGCCAATTTAGCTAACTTGGAGATAATTTCTTTGTTTGAATCCAAAACTTTTGTGCGATCTCTTTCGGGTTTCTTCTCGTACTTCTGGCTTTTTATGTTCATCTGTATCAGCAGGAAGTGGATGTACATTTCGGTGAGTGTCGAGGGAATGTCTTGCCCGTTGTTTCTAGTAAGAATGTCCTGAAGAACGGTGGCCGTGATCCAGCAAAACACGGGAATGTGGCACATGATGTAGAGACTACGAGACGTCCTAATGTGAAAGATTATTTTGGAGGCCTGAGCTTCATCTTTGATCCTTTTTCTGAAGTACTCCTCTTTCTGTTGGTCGGTGAATCCACGCACCTCTGTGAACAATCCTACGTACTCCGTAGGGATCTGATTTGCCGCCGCCGGTCGTGATGTCACCCAGACGAGAGCCGACGGAAGCAGTTTCCCTTTAACAATGCTTGTAAACAAAGCATCAGCAGATGATCGCTCTTTCACACATTTCACTGGCTTACAGTTAAAATTCAATTCCAGGCGACTCTCATCAAGCCCATCAAAGATAAACGCCAGTTTGCATTTTTCATAAAACTTGGTGTTTTCCACGTCTTTCAGTTCAGGATGAAATTCTAGCAGAAGCTCATGGAGACTGACCTCATTACCATCTTTAATCGAGTTATCTTTAATCAAGTTAATCTCTCTGAATGGAAGCAGAAACATACAATCCACATCCGGATTGGCATTTCCCTCAGCCCAGTCCAGGATGAACTTGTGCACAGAGAACGTCTTTCCAATACCAGCGATGCCTTTGGTCAACACAATGTTTCCCTCCTCCTTTTGCCTCAATAAACAGAATATGTCATTGCAGTTGATCGGCGTGTCTTCAAATTTGGGTGTTTTCAAGGCTTGGTCAATCTTCAGAACCTCATGTTCATGATAGATGTCTGTAATGTCCCCTTCAGTGATGAACAGTTCAGTGTACACTTTGTTGAGATGTGTTTTGTTTTCTTTTTTGCCCTCAAAAACACGTCCTGTTCTGACCTTCATTTTGTCTTTGTGCTTTTTCAGGATGTTTTGCAAGACATTTTCGTCTAGAACAAATCAAATACACAAGAATTATTGCTAATCAACAGGACTTCTGTCTAAAATCGTTAATATGTTGGGAATAGTAACTTGTAAAGGGTCAGCAACTGCAAATGCAAGTCAAATTTATAACCAGAATAAAAATGTGGCGATTGTTTTTGTACCTTCTTTTTCAGTGGTCTGTCCCTCTGTCCCTTTGAGGATAGCAGTAAGCGTCAGAATAAAGCCAGAGAAAATGCATTATACACAAATCATTTATCTATTAAAGTATTAACAAAGCATATTTCCTCAAAGCTTACAAACTATTTGCAATTTCATAGTGACACATGTTAACTGCACATGCTATAATCTTACCAATAACACCAGTAATTGGGTTTGAGTTGATGATTATTGAGCCTTTAACGACGCATCCAATGACTACTGGCATAATTGTAGTTGCACCCGTTTCAGCTCTCAGATCAACATTAACTTCAGTGTGAGGAGGGCTGATTGTCTGCACTGGGATAGAGACTGAGAGATTTACACACTTTCTTACATTACAGCTTTAACATTACTGACATTTTACTTCATTACCATTCCTCTGTTCAGCTTGGTTCCTCTGCAGGTCTATCTTTACTTCATCTGATCCATGACACTCAATCGTCTCATCTACAGCGTCACTGGTATCCTCCCTCACCAGTTCGTCAGCTGTAACTTCTCTTTTTGGCCTCTTTGGTTTGTCATTGTCCAGCTCAACCACTGCTTCCAGAAGCTGCTTTGGATTTGATGCCATCTTGTCTACCCCGGTCTTGTAAAAGATCAGAAGAGTGGAGATATATGACCTGAGACTTGCTTAGTAGTTTGCTCAAAATGTACATTAAATTATTAAATCACTGGCATCTTAATAATAATAATAATAATAATAATAATAATAATAATAATAATAATACATTTAGCTGTGAGCCGCAATTATCGGGGTTCAAGCAACTTAAGGCCTTTAAGCACATATGCATAAAAAGTCATTATGTTTTATTTAGCCATCATGTAACCTTTTAAATCATAGAGCAAAAAGACCATTTACAGCCAATACAGGCACTTTACCATAGGAAATACATGGTTTTAAAGCTTTTTAACAGCTACAGCGCCAACTATGGTCATCTTTAGAGTCATATGTTGCACATGCTCACCTATTTTTGTGAACTTTTGAGTTTTCCTTCAGGATTAATAGGCTTTTGAGTATATTTTGCCACACCCATTTTTTTAAATGAACCTGTTATTATTGAACCCCTAATAATAATAGTTGTTGTTGTTGTTGATACTTTATTGATCATTTACAGGAAATTACATTGTCATGGCAGCTTCAGCACACGAAAAAAAGTGTAGTAGCCTGTAGTAAGTCAGTCTGGCCAGTAGGAATGTACTACAACCTTTGGATCATGAAAAAAAAACTTTTTGGTGAGTTACTGTAATTTTTTTCTATAAATATTAGTGTACTGTACGTACAGTAAGGAGGATATTGTCTAAAACGAGATATTGGCAAAATATAATAAACATTTTCGCCCGCTAGGCATTTACATAGCCCTGTAAAAATGTATTTGAATGAATTGTTGAGACTTGATTGGCACTGTGTGGTGGATTTGCAGACGGTCCCTTAAGCAGCCTATGCGGATATGCGGCGAATATCAAACCTAAAACTAACTTTACCTCGCTCTTAGAGCCGTCATCCTGGCATGTATGGAAAGTTTTTTAACCATGTGTGTTACAACTAACCCTGCTTTAGGTTGTGCCCAGCTCACCCCTAGTACAAAATGTGTTGTTCCAAAATAGCACACTTCAAGTTAACTAATCATTAGCACACGACTGATATTCCCAGATAGCACACACACATCTCGGAGACGTCTATTTGATGTGCGTGTTTACATCTGGAAGACGTATTTTTTAGAGTGTTTGCTCATCTGCAATACGTCTATTGGACGTTTCCTGTCAGATGTCAAATAGACGTTTAAACAATGTCTTTAAGATGTTTATGATTTAGAATGTATGAAAAACTGACATCTTAAAGACGTCTATCAGATGTTTGTAAACAGCAGATGCTTTCCAGATTAAGTGATCTTTAACAGACATCTTGCAGAGGTGGGTGATTCTCCAACTATGGTACTTTTTCTGTCCTTGACAGATCTATATTAAAAAAAACCAAAAAAAATTTTGACTTTTTTTTTTTTTCACACTTACTACATGTGTAGGGGAACCTATATTAAAAAAAGCATTGTTCAATTCTGTTGTTTTATATAAAATAGGAGGCATTTTATATGCGGTTTTTACTATTTTGCCTCTGTCCCTAGGCCAGACTTTGGGTCTTCAACCTTATCTCACTTCAAATCTAATACTACTATAGTTTTAAATTCAAACAGAAACTATGCATTATAACTCAATTCATTCAAATCTAATATTTTTTTTAATATTTATTTTCATTTTGATATATTTTAAACATGTTGAACACTTGTCCCTTGGGTTCACTGCCATTTCCACACCTCTGCATTAAATGCAATCCCAGGCTCAGTGTTCTAGATTTGTATACTCGGTAACCATAGTAACAGACACTCCAGAGAAAACCACATGGGTGAATGACAGAAGGGTCCCAGCAGAGGTTAATAAATTGGAGATATATCAAGGTAAATATGAGAAATACTGCGAGTATGTTTATTGTATGTCATTTCTGAACCACTCATAATTCATTCTGACGGAAACTTTTCTGGATTTTTACAATTTCAATAGGTGATATTTGAGATTATTTAATGCTAACTCTAAAACTAACACTAAGAGGCTAGTCAAACATGAGATATTGGAGGGAAAGGGGGAAAATGTCATTTCCACAACCGTCTTTTCCACATCTGTCTCCATGGAAGTGAAAAAGACAGGTTGGCTTGGCAAGGACATTGTCTGTGCTTAAAAGCAAAGTAGTTTGCCTGTAGTACTAAAAATATAGTGTAAACACATAAACTTTACATATAATGTCATAGAGATTGTTTTAAATTGAGATATTTTATTGTTTACAACAAATTTGACATGGTCTCTCTGTTGTTCTTTAAGATGGCACCCAAAACATCAGCAGAGAAGTCCAGACTATTCAGGGAAAGACTAAAATCTGATCCAATTAAATATGCTGAGTTCCTAAGGAAAGACAGAGAAAGATATGAAAAGAAAAAACAGCAAGGACTTATTAAGTCTGTCAAAGAAATGTCAGTAAGCGATTTTTTTTTATGAAAACATGAAGATGATTGTGTTTATGATATTGTTTTTGTTTCAAATAATTTGTGACACATGGAATGAGTTATCTTTTTTATTACTACTGCTGTTAGGCCAGTTGTTCATCAATACACTATCCCTGTTCGAAATAAAAATAAGAATAAACTTCAAACTTGAATTTGAGATTCATTTTGTCCTACACATTGAGGTCATGACTCACTTTTGCATTTCCATCATTTATAATTCTACTACAGGTTTTATATCTGAAATGTTATTTTCACCATAACGCCCCTTTCCCTTGTCATTTCCACAACCACAAATATTTTTTGGTAAAACATGAAAAAAATAAAAGTTAAGGTAATGATGGTGGTGGTGTTGTTTATTTAGCAGTTAAGGGTAAAGTATATGTATATGAGTTGAAAAATATCAGATTTGAAAATGTCAGAAATATGAAGGAAAGGTTTCAGTGGCTTAGCGTTCAGCTTTTTTTGGTGTTAACTTTGTAAAATCTTAACAGTTGCATTTCAGAGAATTAAATCAATTTACAATTTGGAAAGATGCAAGTGTTATGTGTAACCCAATATATTTATAACTACAAATATTTCAAAATTTTGGTTGAAAACACATGTTTTTGTTCGGTTGTGGAAATGACAATTTATTTTGCGATGTCTGTAAAAAATGTAATAAAATACATATTATTTCATAAAAATCAGCACAGCCAACTTCAGGGCAGGTATCTAAGCATACTGGGGGAAAAAAATATGCCAGTAATATTTTAATTAAAAATGTTTCATTTTCTGAAAATGTCCAGGTCCAAAAAGTACCATAGTTGGAGAATCACCCAGGTACCTGTGCTATCTGGGTTTAGTTTGGCTGCAAGCATACTTTTTTTCACCAGGGATCACACACACTGTACACACATGCTCATTGTCACGTAAAGTCCAAAGTCTCATCTAAAAGCCAATTCACACCGATAACTATTTCTATGATGATAAATATATTTGCGTGCATCTACTCCAACGGATGATCATGTTTTTTTTCACTGCGCGTTTCCTTTGTGTTCTGCGCCGCATCTGCAGCACTTTAAAGTATAGGAAGGGGTTTGGTTGGCTATCCATGTTTTATCGTTAATCAGCTGGAAAACTAATGTGTCATTCTTCTTTGCCTTTTATAGTGTGGTGTGGACTTTGCTATTCTCTATAGTTTTCTTTAAAACTTTAAAACGTTATGTTGGCGTGAACGAGCCATGAACGAAGCATGCAAAACAGAACGACAACAAATGTATTAACAATTTAATGTATAATGACAGCTTATTAAACCTATTATTGCGGTTTAGTCAGGTTATATTAAGACATAACGCTGGGTGAATGCAAAGAGTGTAGCCTAAGAGTTTGGTTTTAATCAGCATAAAACTCACACAGATTTCACATGGCACAGAGATAAAAGTAACACAAAAGTTGGTAAATATTAAACACTCACGAGCGAAACATGTTCCGTACTGGCCTCTGTTACTTTCACTTTAGAAAGTCGTTTCCTCCTTTTATTAGGACAAAATAACATCCTGTCACAAACCGAGATTTCATGGTCCACCTGAAGGGGGCGCTGATACTCAGATTAGAGTCAAACATGAAGGATATTAAACTGTGAAGCAGAGTTCATCTTCAGTTTCTTACCTTTCAGGACTTGATGGTGTGACTGTAAAGCCAGTATTGGGATTAACTGAAGATACTCAACAATACTAATGCCTTTATTGTTCCCCCGCAAAGCTATGGATATCATAAATACTTCCTACTCATTTAAGGTCTTCCCACATAAATGAACTATGGTTTTATTATAGTAAAAGTGTAGTAACCATGGTTTTTTGATTACCATTCATATAACCACGGTTTTACCACAAATACCATGGTTAAACTATGGTTAAGTAGCAAATCCATGGTTAATTTGTGGTTAGCATTGTTTAACTACAATAACCATGGCTTTTTGGTTTTATTTGTAGTTACAGGGTTACGTCACGCAATGACTCCCAGAAGAAAACCATAAGCCATGGATAAATCACATAGACTTTGTGAACGGCATGTGAAATTTGACTGCAACATCAAAATAAATAAATAAATAAATAAGTTACACCAGAAAATATGTTTAGAGTGCGAGGACAGGTTTTAATAAATGCCGGGAACGAAAAACAAAACAAATAACAAAACGAAATATAAAAAACCCAGCCTCTTTTCGTTTACATTTTAAAAAACACACACACACATTAATGTGTACATAATATAGGCTATGATTATCACTGTAATAAATGAAATATGACATAAAACACAACCCAGTCTCTTTTTGTTAAATGTCAGTTTATGTGTGATCAATAGCAATAATAAAAGTATAAGTAAAAGGTATAAGAAGCTGTACAATAAATAAAGCAATTCAGTCAAAGTCAGCGCTAGGAGACTACAACGGTAACGTTTAATAGCTTAAAAATATAAAGTTATGAAACTTCACTTTGCCCTCAGACAAAACGATCAGTCAGGGAACAAATTATAGATTAAGAGAGCAAAGATCAGCCGTTAGATCTACACAAGACGAGACGAATCATATCTGATGTTTAACCACTACAGAGACATCAGAGCCAGCGGCAGACGGCAGAAGGACTGGCCGAGGAAAGGCGCCTCTCGGTGGGGTTAATGAGCGATTGAGCGCCGCTGATCCACTGGAGCTCACAACTCCGAAAACGGCAGATCAAATTTTCAAAAAGGCGCTCTCTTTATAAATAAACCACAGATTTGAGCTTTAAACAACTACATTCTCGCCTGAAAAGGACTTAAAACTATATTTTTGAAACATTAACACTACCAGAGGGCTCTTGCTAAGCAGCCCAGCATGCTTTGCTTCTGCCGGTTGATTGAGAGTAAATGTTCAAATTAAGAGTTATTTTGTGTGGGGTTTTTTTCTCAATAATCTGTTAGTGTTTAATGTTGTTTTATTTTGTAATTTAAAAGGTTTTCTGGTGTGTGTGAGTTTTTGGGGTTACCGTTGATATGAAGAGAAGAGCCTGTGGTGAGGATGATGATGGCCAAACACCATTATGACTATGTTAGTGTGTTACAAAATTAATGGCTGTGCTTTCTTCTGTTACTTTTGTTAACTATGTTAGACATATGACAGATTTTTTTCGGATAGCTCTGTCCATAATTTATTGCACTACCTTAATCCACTGCTATTCCTCATCTTAGCCTAACAAATCATTGTATACCTCTATCTGTAAAATTCTGTTTAAAGTAATAGCCATCTGTATATTATATTATATTCACTGTACATATTAACCTGTAAATTCTGTTTATAGTAATAACCATCTCTCTCTCTCATATATATATATATATATTCAGTAAATATCCATGTCCTGCACTTATGCAACCATTGTATATCCTGCATTTGCTGCTATTGCACTTCTGGTTAGACCTAAACTGCATTTTGTTGCCTTGTACTTGTGTAATGACAATAAAGTTGAATCTAATCTAATCTAATTTATAATGTGATTATACTGTATGAGTGAATATCTCTGCTATATGTTATACATGTGCACAACCATATCAGATTGCATATATATATATATATATATATATATATATATATATATATATATATATATATATATATATATATATATATATATATATATATATATATATATGTGTGTGTGTGTGTGTGTGTGTGTGTGTGTGTGATCAGATATGGTAATGCACGTGTACACTATTATTAAGTATTACTGAATATACAATTACATACATTATGATATAGTAGCAAATATATTGTCACATATTTTTCAATATACATTCCTTATGTATTAGGCCTATTCAATATATTGTAATCTATTGACACAATATATTATCATTTAATATTTTTAAATATACAGTTAAATCATTTAATATATTGATCATGCATAGTGAAATATAGGCTTACTTTCTTTGCGTAAGGGTTCCTTCTTCTTGGATAGATGTTGTTCATTTTAAACTGGAGAAAGGTAACTATTAACGCTGACATTGTGCAATAGAGCAAAGGCTGCAGGGCAATCTTAGTTTTCAAAAGAAAAAAAAGAGCTAAAGTGAAAGAGATCGAAGCCGGAGAACAAGGAAGCACGCGGACTACAACAACTATACCATCAATTCTGTGAGTACAACATTAACTTAATTCAACAAGTACTTCGGTACAGCCTGCGTTAGTTGGCACCAGTAACATTATCTAAGAGTTTGAGTCGAGTTTAAACAGCAAGTGTTTCTCTAGCAGGTTCAAACATGTCGTGTTTAAAGAGGAAAGACACATCCGTTTTACCCGCCGCATGCCTGAAACCTACAGAGAAACCACTTTAACTCATACTCACAAACATCTGATCAGGAAATGAGGCGAGAGTCGTTTCTGTGTGGTCACACTTTAACCTTGCGAAAGCTCAGTTAGGACGGTCATACATCGTTCACATATTATGCAATTTTATTGTAACGTAAATAATCTTGAATCTCTATATTTATTTTGTAAGTCGGATCAGGTCCACATTACTCAAGACCGTTGTGACACAAAATGGCTACAACCCCAGCAGTGCTTCTTGAGTCACTTAAAGATCTACTGGATGAAGAATTCAAAGAGTTCAAATGGTACCTGTTGAACGGCGGGTTAACAGACAGCTCTATTGCTCGAGGAGATCTGGAGAAAGCTGAGCGCCAGAAAGTTGTGGATCTCATGGTGCGGCAGTACAAAGAAGCAGATGCCGGTAGGATTGCAGTCAGAGCGCTACGCAGCATTAAGCAAAATGAGCTGGCTGATCAACTGAAGAGAAAACTTCCGGAAGGTACCACTACTACACAATATGCATTTGCAGTATTTGATCTGAGCTGTTGTGCATTCTGAGTTTATCTCTGTCTGTCCATCAGTTCCAGAGGATGTTCCTGCTGGAGGTGGAGCTTCATCCGGTGGGACAGCTGGAACTGCTCAGGCTGCAGGAGTTACAATGAACATAAACGCTGCCAGTGGAGGAAACGTAAAGGCCCCTGTTCTTCATGGTGGTGTTTTTCACGGCCCTGTGAACTTCGGCGGGAATCTTCAGGAAGGTAAAGCATGCAAACCGATTGCCTTAAAAGAACCAAGTAAAGTGAAAAAGGGAATAGTATGACAAGTTCACTTACACAAGAGTACACTAAAGAAATTACTATAAATAAAATGTATTTTTTGCCATTGTTGTGTTTTGATGCAGAATGTGTGTGTGATTCAAGCATTCTCAATTACAAGACATTGTCACAAATATAGAAGGATTATATCAAACCAATTAAGTTTCACAAGGTGTTTATGACATAAGTGTTAGCAATAAAGTTGTAAAATATATTTTTTTGACATTAAATATGCTAGTTGACCCCTTTTCTGTTAAGCTGGACATACACTGTGTGATTTGAGTGATCTTTGTTCTACGGGCTGTTGATATATTTCGATGTGTGTTTTCCTGGCTTCAGTTCAACAGCCTGAGCAGGTGGACGGAGGAAGTGCTCCAGAGTCTGTGGAGGAGCCGCTGCTCATCCAGTCTGATTGGAACAGACCACACAGGATTAATCCATGCAGCCAAGAGTCTAAGAACAGGATTCTCAAAGAAAACAGAGATGATGTAAGTATCTCGGTTTAAATTAACAATACATTCAGAGACTGCCATTGCTGCTTTTGGAGGGCCGGCGTCCTGCAGAGTTTATCTCCATCCAGCAGCTGAAGCAGCAAGTGTTCAGGAACATACCTTTATATATAACATTTTTATTTAATGATTATAGCCATTGCTTTATGTAATATTATTTTTCTCTCATGATATCAACAAATGAGATAGGAAAACATTAATTTATGACCTGTAAATCTAAATAACATTTATATTATTATGGATTTTATATTGTTGAATCGTCTATATTTATGCAATGCATTTATCATCGATTCTTATTTAGTTTCAGTTCAGATGACTCCAACAGCTTGTGCTCTAATTCTGCATATTACTGATGTTTTCTCATAGATTTACATACCAAAGGACAAGACTCAGAGGAAACGTCTAGCTCTGCTAGTCACCAACATAAAATTCGACTACTTGGACTACAGGCACGGAGCAGAGGAAGACGAGAAGAACATGGAGTGGCTGCTGAAGGCTTTGGGTTACAGTGTTGAGAAACACACAAATCTCTCTGGAAAAGTGCGTATAGAGCTAGTGGACTTCTAGTGTGGATATAGAGATGTGAACAAATATTTTACATTGTCCATTTCTTTAAAACACATTTTTATATTGACAGGAGATAGATGCTAAAGTCAAGAACTTCGCTAAACGTTCTGAACATCGAGACTCGGACAGCACCTTTGTGGTTCTGATGTCTCACGGGAAGAGAATTGATAATAAAGATGCCATTTTAGGTGTCAACTATCATGACAAGGAAAACCCTGAACATTATTTCTTTGTTGACGACATCTTCTCCCATCTGAACTCAGAGAATTGTCCTGCTCTGATTGATAAACCAAAGGTTATTCTGATTCAAGCCTGCAGAGGAGGTACGACATGACTGATGAAACCCAAGTCCTCTTATCATATTGATACACTCCATATGTATCTTTTTATTGTAATATTGCCATCCATATCATTAACCATTTCTCTGTCCAGAATACACAGGAGGTGTGGAAATACTATCAGATGCCACACATAGAGTTGTGCACGTAGAGAAGGACTTTATCAGTTTTAAGTCCTGCCTCCCTGGTAAGTGCTCAGAAAACACTGATGGCTGAAATGAGATCGACACTTCTGTTCATTTTCTTTTTAACAATGTCACTTTCATGTGGATTCACACTTTGAAGAAGAAACTGGCATGGTGAATTGACGAAAGCTCATGAAAAAGTCTGTTATGGCAAGCCGTTTTGACTTTTATTCATTCACAGGATAGGAATTCTTGATATCAACAATTCAATTTTTTACCAGTAAAAATGCTCACTAGCGAAATGTCACCATAGGCTGCCATTCAGATTAAATAGATCAAGATGGACATAAAATCAATATTTGTTCAACTTAAATTATATCACTTATTTTATATCGAATCAACATTGAAACAGTATCAAATCACTCTTGCTTCATGTACAGCAAAAATCTGATCTGTGGCAAGAAAGTATTGTTGCTGAATATAATTTATTAATAACAAATACACAGTTTTGTTCAGGGATGAGATTAGTGAATTATTCTACTGTATGATGCTGAAAACTACATCACCTGATCATCTTTGTTTCTGGCGTTCTGTCAGTCTGTTTAGTAATAATTGAAGAGGGTAAATCTGTTTGTTTGGGAGTTAGTGACTTGTTGGTTCAAACCCATGATAACTTCAGCCCTGCATCATGATCTCTGCTTGAAGATCTTTATCTTTGCTCCACAGGTATCAGTGCGTTCAGGAATCGTGTCAATGGGAGTTATTTTATCATGTACATCCTCGAGGTGTTCTATAGACGGGCTCATACTGATGACATTATGGAGTTGTTCAGGAAGGTAAATGTTTAATCCCATTCAAATTGGTTTGATTTATTTCAGCCCAAAGGTCTTCCTCAGTTCACTGCTCAGCTAAAAAGAATACAGGAGTTTGCTTCTTGTCACTGAAATATGATCTTTCTTTTATAGGTCACCTCATGCATGGAGAAAGACACACGATTCGAAAATGTATGGGTTGAGGGTGGACCAGCCAAACTGATGCCGTGTATTGACAGGGCATCCCTTCCCAACAAACTCTACCTGTTCCCTGGACTCTGAAGATGTGCGGTTTGAAATCAGTTTAAGGCAAGACGCCACTGGTTAATAGTAGGAATGAAATGAGGCATCATAAATAAATATGCATCAATTTGAATACATTTGCTAAGCAGAAATTGGATTCGGGTCGGGTTCAAAACTTATTTTGAGAAATGATTTTGAGATTTTTATTGTAACTGAAATCTTCAAAAGAAATAGATAAAGTGTAATAAAAAGCAGAACAGACCAAAATCTCAACAAAACCTTGCCTTAAATCAAGTTAAAGAGGCCTTTAATGCAAAAACGCATGCCAAATATATACAGTATGCAGTTATCATTTATATACATTCATTTTAATGACGTTTTCTCATATATACTTTGCTGTTGTCATAGTGCTTTATTAACCATTTAAGGAGTCTTCTCCATCCAAAACAGTGTCGATGTGCATTTCTTCATCAGATTGCTTGTTATTAGAATATTTCCCAATCTTATTTTTTGTTTTAGATAACTTTGATAAAAGTGCAAATTAATCAATAAAGTTTTTCTAATTGGTTACCTTGCCTTCGTATCTATCTATCTGCACTACATTGCTTCCTTCTACACTGCAAAAATAGATGTGTTAAAATATCATCAACACACTCAGTGTTGTGTAGATATAACACACAATGTGCACTGTAAAACCTAACAGTTGTATGTACTAAAAAAAAATTAGTTAATTGCACTCAAATATTACCGAATGTTGTGTGGACACAATGACTGAAACAGAACTCAAACTGAATGAGTTTTAGAACATTTCTAGTGTCCAGCATGATAATTGGATAATAATAGTATTGTTAAGTGTCTTCTTTGCGTTCATGTGCAATTTTTACCTAGGAAACTCGTATTTACGATAATTCCGAGGGCACGTGAAGGCAGCAATAGTCATCAACTGAGCTGAATCATTGATTATAGCCTAATATCTGGGTTACGTTTACACCAGCCTTGTGATTCCAAGGGATAAAATCGATGTCAAAACATAACCAACACCAAGCAATCAGCTTTTGTCATTGCTTGTCTGGCTGTTAAAACTCAATATACATTCCTTATGTATTAGGCCTATTCAATATATTGTAATCTATTGACACAATATATTATCATTTATATTTTTAAATATACAGTTAAATCATTTAATATATTGATCATGCATAGTGAAATATAGGCCTACTTTCTTTGCGTAAGGGTTCCTTCTTCTTGGATAGATGTTGTTCATTTTAAACTGGAGAAAGGTAACTATTAACTCTGACATTGTGCAACAGAGCAAAGGCTGCAGGGCAATTTTAGTCTTCAAAAGAAAAAAAAGAGCGAAAGTGAAAGAGATCGAAGCCGGAGAACAAGGAAGCGCGCGGACTACAACAACTATACCATCAATTCTGTGAGTACAACATTAACTTAATTCAACAAGTATTTCGGTACAGCCTGTGTTAGTTGGCGCCAGTAACATTATCTAAGAGTTTGAGTCGAGTTTAAACAGCAAGTGTTTCTCTAGCAGGTTCAAACATGTAGTGTTTAAAGAGGAAAGACATCCGTTTTACCCGCCGCATGCCTGAAGCCTACAGAGAAACCACTTTAACTCATACTCACAAACATCTGATCAGGAAATGAGGCGAGAGTCGTTTCTGTGTGGTCACACTTTAACCTTGCGAAAGCTCAGTTAGGACGGTCATACATCGTTCACATATTATGCAATTTTATTGTAACGTAAATAATCTTGAATCTCTATATTTATTTTGTAAGTCGGATCAGGTCCACATTACTCAAGACCGTTGTGACACAAAATGGCTACAACCCCAGGAGTGCTTCTTGAGTCACTTAAAGATCTACTGGATGAAGAATTCAAAGAGTTCAAATGGTACCTGTTGAACGGCGGGTTAACAGACAGCTCTATTGCTCGAGGAGATCTGGAGAAAGCTGAGCGCCAGAAAGTTGTGGATCTCATGGTGCGGCAGTACAAAGAAGCAGAGGCCGGGAAGATTGCAGTCAGAGCGCTACGCAGCATTAAGCAAAATGAGCTGGCTGATCAACTGAAGAGAAAACTTCCGGAAGGTACCACTACTACACAATATGCATTTGCAGTATTTGATCTGAGCTGTTGTGCATTCTGAGTTTATCTCTGTCTGTCCATCAGTTCCAGAGGATGTTCCTGCTGGAGGTGGAGCTTCATCCGGTGGGACAGCTGGAACTGCTCAGGCTGCAGGAGTTACAATGAACATAAACGCTGCCAGTGGAGGAAACGTAAAGGCCCCTGTTCTTCATGGTGGTGTTTTTCACGGCCCTGTGAACTTCGGCGGGAATCTTCAGGAAGGTAAAGCATGCAAACCGATTGCCTTAAAAGAACCAAGTAAAGTGAAAAAGGGAATAGTATGACAAGTTCACTTACACAAGAGTACACTAAAGAAATTACTATAAATAAAATGTATTTTTTGCCATTGTTGTGTTTTGATGCAGAATGTGTGTGTGATTCAAGCATTATCAATTACAAGACATTGTCACAAATATAGAAGGATTATATCAAACCAATTAAGTTTCACAAGGTGTTTATGACATAAGTGTTAGCAATAAAGTTGTAAAATATATATTTTTGACATTAAATATGCTAGTTGACCACTTTTCTGTTAAGCTGGACATACACTGTGTGATTTGAGTGATCTTTGTTCTACGGGCTGTTGATATATTTCGATGTGTGTTTTCCTGGCTTCAGTTCAACAGCCTGAGCAGGTGGACGGAGGAAGTGCTCCAGAGTCTGTGGAGGAGCCGCTGCTCATCCAGTCTGATTGGAACAGACCACTCAGGATTATTCCATGCAGCCAAGAGGCTAAGAACAGGATTCTCAAAGAAAACAGAAATAATGCAAGTATCTCGGTTTAAATTAACAATACATTCAGAGACTGCCAGTGCTGCTTTTGGAGGGCCGGCGTCCTGCAGAGTTTATCTCCATCCAGCAGCTGAAGCAGCAAGTGTTCAGGAACATACCTTTATATATAACATTTTTATTTAATGATTATAGCCATTGCTTTATGTAATATTATTTTTCTCTCATGATATCAACAAATGAGATAGGAAAACATTAATTTATGACCTGTAAATCTAAATAACATTTATATTATTATGGATTTTATATTGTTGAATCGTCTATATTTATGCAATGCATTTATCATCAACTCTTATTTAGTTCCAGTTCAGATGACTCCAACAGCTTGTGCTCTAATTCTGCATATTACTGATGTTTTCTCATAGATTTACATACCAAAGGACAAGACTCAGAGGAAACGTCTAGCTCTGCTAGTCACCAACATAAAATTCGACTACTTGGACTACAGGCACGGAGCAGAGGAAGACGAGAAGAACATGGAGTGGCTGCTGACGGCTTTGGGTTACAGTGTTGAGAAACACACAAATCTCTCTGGAAAAGTGCGTATAGAGCTAGTGGACTTCTAGTGTGGATATAGAGATGTGAACAAATATTTTACATTGTCCATTTCTTTAAAACACATTTTTATATTGACAGGAAATAGATGCTAAAGTCAAGAACTTCGCTAAACGTTCTGAACATCGAGACTCGGACAGCACCTTTGTGGTTCTGATGTCTCACGGGGACAGAATTGATAATAAAGATGCCATTTTAGGTGTCAACTATCATGACAAGGAAAACCCTGAACATTATTTCTTTGTTGACGACATCTTCTACCATCTGAACTCAGAGAATTGTCCTGCTCTGATTGATAAACCAAAGGTTATTCTGATTCAAGCCTGCAGAGGAGGTACGACATGACTGATGAAACCCAAGTCCTCTTATCATATTGATACACTCCATATGTATCTTTTTATTGTAATATTGCCATCCATATCATTAACCATTTCTCTGTCCAGAACACACAGGAGGTGTGGAAATACTATCAGATGCCACACATAGAGTTGTGCACGTAGAGAAGGACTTTGTCAGTTTTAAGTCCTGCCTCCCTGGTAAGTGCTCAGAAAACACTGATGGCTGAAATGAGATGGACACTTCTGTTCATTTTCTTTTTAACAATGTCACTTTCATGTGGATTCACACTTTGAAGAAGAAACTGGCATGGTGAATTGACGAAAGCTCATGAAAAAGTCTGTTATGGCAAGCCGTTTTGACTTTTATTCATTCACAGGATAGGAATTCTTGATATCAACAATTCAATTTTTTACCAGTAAAAATGCTCACTAGCGAAATGTCACCATAGGCTGCCATTCAGATTAAATAGATCAAGATGGACATAAAATCAATATTTGTTCAACTTAAATTATATCACTTATTTTATATCGAATCAACATTGAAACAGTATCAAATCACTCTTGCTTCATGTACAGCAAAAATCTGATCTGTGGCAAGAAAGTATTGTTGGTGAATATAATTTATTAATAACAAATACACAGTTTTGTTCAGGGATGAGATTAGTGAATTATTCTACTGTATGATGCTGAAAACTACATCACCTGATCATCTTTGTTTCTGGCGTTCTGTCAGTCTGTTTAGTAATAATTGAAGAGGGTAAATCTGTTTGTTTGGGAGTTAGTGACTTGTTGGTTCAAACCCATGATAACTTCAGCCCTGCATCATGATCTCTGCTTGAAGATCTTTATCTTTGCTCCACAGGTATCAAAGCGTACAGGCATCGTGACAATGGGAGTTATTTTATCATGTACATCCTCGAGGTGTTCTATAGACGGGCTCATACTGATGACATTATGGAGTTGTTCAGGAAGGTAAATGTTTAATCCCATTCAAATTGGTTTGATTTATTTCAGCCCAAAGGTCTTCCTCAGTTCACTGCTCAGCTAAAAAGAATACAGGAGTTTGCTTCTTGTCACTGAAATATGATCTTTCTTTTATAGGTCACCTCATGCATGGAGAAAGACACACGATTCGAAAATGTATGGGTTGAGGGTGGACCAGCCAAACTGATGCCGTGTATTGACAGAGCATCCCTTCCCAACAAACTCTACCTGTTCCCTGGACTCTGAAGATGTGCGGTTTGAAATCAGTTTAAGGCAAGACGCCACTGGTTAATAGTAGGAATGAAATGAGGCATCATAAATAAATATGCATCAATTTGAATACATTTGCTAAGCAGAAATTGGATTCGGGTCGGGTTCAAAACTTATTTTGAGAAATGATTTTGAGATTTTTATTGTAACTGAAATCTTCAAAAGAAATAGATAAAGTGTAATAAAAAGCAGAACAGACCAAAATCTCAACAAAACCTTGCCTTAAATCAAGTTAAAGAGGCCTTTAATGCAAAAACGCATGCCAAATATATACAGTATGCAGTTATCATTTATATACATTCATTTTAATGACGTTTTCTCATATATACTTTGCTGTTGTCATAGTGCTTTATTAACCATTTAAGGAGTCTTCTCCATCCAAAACAGTGTCGATGTGCATTTCTTCATCAGATTGCTTGTTATTAGAATATTTCCCAATCTTTTTTTTGTTTTAGATAACTTTGATACAAGTGCAAATTAATCAATAAAGTTTTTCTAATTGGTAACCTTGCCTTCGTATCTATCTATCTGCACTACATTGCTTCCTTCTACACTGCAAAAATAGATGTGTTAAAATATCATCAACACACTCAGTGTTGTGTAGATATAACACACAATGTGCACTGTAAAACCTAACAGTTGTATGTACTACAAAAAAATTAGTTCATTGCACTCAAATATTACCGAATGTTGTGTGGACACAATGACTGAAACAGAACTCAAACTGAATGAGTTTTAGAACATTTCTAGTGTCCAGCATGATAATTGGATAATAATAGTATTGTTAAGTGTCTTCTTTGCGTTCATGTGCAATTTTTACCTAGGAAACTCGTATTTACGATAATTCCGAGGGCACGTGAAGGCAGCAATAGTCATCAACTGAGCTGAATCATTGATTATAGCCTAATATCTGGGTTACGTTTACACCAGCCTTGTGATTCCAAGGGATAAAATCGATGTCAAAACATAACCAACACCAAGCAATCAGCTTTTGTCATTGCTTGTCTGGCTGTTAAAACTCAATATACATTCCTTATGTATTAGGCCTATTCAATATATTGTAATCTATTGACACAATATATTATCATTTATATTTTTAAATATACAGTTAAATCATTTAATATATTGATCATGCATAGTGAAATATAGGCCTACTTTCTTTGCGTAAGGGTTCCTTCTTCTTGGATAGATGTTGTTCATTTTAAACTGGAGAAAGGTAACTATTAACTCTGACATTGTGCAATAGAGCAAAGGCTGCAGGGCAATTTTAGTTTTCAAAAGAAAAAAAAGAGCGAAAGTGAAAGAGATCGAAGCCGGAGAACAAGGAAGCGCGCGGACTACAACAACTATACCATCAATTCTGTGAGTACAACATTAACTTAATTCAACAAGTACTTCGGTACAGCCTGTGTTAGTTGGCGCCAGTAACATTATCTAAGAGTTTGAGTCGAGTTTAAACAGCAAGTGTTTCTCTAGCAGGTTCAAACATGTCGTGTTTAAAGAGGAAAGACACATCCGTTTACCCGCCGCATGCCTGAAACCTACAGAGAAACCACTTTAACTCATACTCACAAACATCTGATCAGGAAATGAGGCGAGAGTCGTTTCTGTGCGGTCACACTTTAACCTTGCGAAAGCTCAGTGAGGACGGTCATACATCGTTCACATATTATGCAATTTTATTGTAACGTAAATAATCTTGAATCTCTATATTTATTTTGTAAGTCGGATCAGGTCCACATTACTCAAGACCGTTGTGACACAAAATGGCTACAACCCCAGCAGTGCTTCTTGAGTCACTTAAAGATCTACTGGATGAAGAATTCAAAGAGTTCAAATGGTACCTGTTGAACGGCGGGTTAACAGACAGCTCTATTCCTCGAGGAGATCTGGAGAAAGCCGAGCGCCAGAAAGTTGTGGATCTCATGGTGCGGCAGTACAAAGAAGCAGAGCCCGGGAAGATTGCAGTCAGAGCGCTACGCAGCATTAAGCAAAATGAGCTGGCTGATCAACTGAAGAGAAAACTTCCGGAAGGTACCACTACTACACAATATGCATTTGCAGTATTTGATCTGAGCTGTTGTGCATTCTGAGTTTATCTCTGTCTGTCCATCAGTTCCAGAGGATGTTCCTGCTGGAGGTGGAGCTTCATCCGGTGGGACAGCTGGAACTGCTCAGGCTGCAGGAGTTAAAATGAACATGAACGCTGCCAGTGGAGGAACCGTAACGGCACCTGTTGTTCATGGTGGTGTTTTTCACGGCCCTGTGAACATCAGAATGAATCTTCAGGAAGGTAAAGCATGCAACCCGATTGCCTTAAAAGAACCAAGTAAAGTGAAAAAGGGAATAGTATGACAAGTTCACTTACACAAGAGAACACTAAAGAAATTACTATAAATAAAATGTATTTTTTGCCATTGTTGTGTTTTGATGCGGAATGTGTGTGTGATTCAAGCATTATCAATTACAAGACATTGTCACAAATATAGAAGGATTATATCAAACCAATTAAGTGTCACAAGGTGTTTATGACATAAGTGTTAGCAATAAAGTTGTAAAATATTTTTTTTTGACATTAAATATACTAGTTGACCACTTTTCTGTTAAGCTGGACATACACTGTGTGATTTGAATGATCGTCTCGGTTACGTATGTAACCCTCGTTCCCTGAGGAGGGAACGGAGACGTACGTTAGTGACTAACGAATGGGGGTTTCACTTAGAAGCCTATCATCTTCGAGAATTCAACAGCGCCCAATGGCAGTGCCAATGCCATGGGCATGCGGAATTTGCATGCGTAACTCCGCCCCACCCTGTGGGTATATAAGGAGGTACGCTGGCAACATCGCATTATGTTATTGCTGCAGGAGCCAAGACTGAACTCCGCATACCAGCAACACAGCTGACGTGGCAAAGGAAACGTACGTCTCCGTTCCCTCCTCAGGGAACGAGGGTTACATACGTAACCGAGACGTTCCCTTTCGTTCAGTCACTACGACGTACGTTAGTGACTAACGAATGGGGGTTCCAATACAACAACGCCACTCAGCTGTCATCCAGTGCCCTGCGTAAGTGTGAGTACCCTGTCGTAAGACTAGTACGGACGAAGGACTCCCACTTATCACAGGATTACCAAGGTACACTGGGAAGCATATCCCAGTGAGGGAATGCCAAGATGCCTACCCGTAAGGAGGACTTAAGAATACACATATGACCCGCTCAGGGCTGCATATGGAAGATCTCTAGGGTACCAGCCGAAGGTGGATTTTTAACCCTAGGGGTGGCAGGGACTTGCCGAGGGAAAGACACCTGCTCGCTGAGGAGGCTTACGGTGGGAATACTCGTGTGGGGGTCGTCGGAGGGGAACCATGCACACGGAGCACCTGGCCGGACATGAGGGTCTGGGCTCGAAAGGGCAGACTGAACTGATGTCGGCGTAAGCAGTGCTGGAGGAGCTCAGGGCTCTCGGGGAGCTCACCTGAGGAAAATATCGCACATATCCAGTCCTTGGAGTGGAATGGCGAGCAAGCGAAGACACCTGAGCCTGGCCCATTACCGGCCACCCGTAGGGGCGAGTACATAGTTGGACACTGGCTCCACTCGGAGATTGTAGAATCTGGCGAATGTGTTTGGTGTCGCCCAGCCTGCAGCTCTGCAGATGTCTGTTAGCGAGGCACCATGCGCTAAAGCCCAAGAAGAGGCCACACTCCTGGTGGAGTGTGCCCTAACCCCAAGGGGACATGGTCGACCTTGCTGCTGGTAAGCCAAAACAATGGTGTCCACTATCCAGTGAGACAACCTCTGTTTCGAGAGAGCACTTCCCTTCCGCTCTCCACCATAACAGACAAAGAGCTGGTCTGAGGTCCTGAAACACTGCGTGCTGTCTACATAGGCGCGGAGAGCGCGTACTGGACAGAGCAATGCCAAGGCTGGGTCTGCCTCCTCCAAAGGCAGCGCTTGCAGGTTCACCACCTGGTCTCGGAACGGAGTGGTAGGAACCTTGGGCACATATCCGGGCCGGGGTCTCAGGATCACGTGAGAGTTAGCCGGCCCGAACTCAAGGCACGCTTCGTCAACCGAAAATGCTTGCAGGTCCCCGACCCTCTTAAGCGAGGCCAATGCGGTCAGCAGAGCCGTCTTCATAGACAAGAATTTAATCTCGGCTGACCGCAAAGGCTCAAAGGGAGGCCTCTGCAGAGCACTTAAGACTACTGAGAGTTCCCAAGAGGGTACGAGAGGAGAGCGAGGAGGATTTAGTCTCCTCGCCCCCCTCAGGAACCTGATGATCAGGTCGTGCTGATTTACCTTTTTGTCTCCCAGGAGATCGTGGTAGGCAGATATTGCGGCCACATACACTTTAAGGGTGGAAGGAGACAGCCTTCTTTCCACCCCCTCCTGGAGAAATGATAGCACGGACCCAATCGGGCATTTCCAGGGGTCTTCCTGGCGGGAAGAGCACCATGTGACGAAGAGGTTCCACTTCAACGCATAGAGGTGTCGTGTAGACTCTGCTCTAGCGGAAGTGATGGTAGCGACCACCGCATGTGTCCAAGCTTCCAGAACACTGGACGCGGGTGCCAAAGGGTGCCCCGTCTCTGAGTGAGAAGGTCTTGACTCAGAGGAATAGGCCAGGGAGGGGCTGTCGCAAGGAGTAGCAGTTCTGAGAACCAGGCCTGGCCGTGCCAACGGGGCGACCAACATGACCTGCTCCTTGTCCTCCCTGATCTTGCACAGTACCTGTGCGAGAAGGCTCACTGGGGGAAA
The DNA here is from genome assembly GCA_023566225.1 of Romanogobio albipinnatus. Taxonomy (NCBI): domain Eukaryota; kingdom Metazoa; phylum Chordata; class Actinopteri; order Cypriniformes; family Gobionidae; genus Romanogobio; species Romanogobio albipinnatus. Next base: position 5,858,724 of record CM042241.1, read on the forward strand.
CGCATACTTGCGTAGCCCCGACGGCCAGCTGTGCGCCAGTGCATCCGTGCCGACCATAGGTCAGGGAATAATACAGGGAGCAATGGGAAGAGTCCTGGGAGGCAACAGGTCTACCTGTGCGTCGCCGAACCGTTCCCATATCAGCTGGACCGTCTGGGGATGGAGTCTCCATTCTCCAGGAAGTGGCTGAAGCCGTGAGAGCTCGTCGGCTGCACGGTTCAGGACTCCCGGGATATGGACAGCATGAAGGGACCTCAGATGCTTCTGACTCCATAAAACGAGATGACGGGCGAGTTGAGACATACGGCGGGAGCGTAGACCGCCCTGGTGGTTGATGTACGCTACTACGGCCGTGTTGTCTGTCCTGACTAGTACATGTTGACCCTTCAGCAACGCTCGGAATCTCTGAGTTGTCCACCTCCAGCCTGGCGTTTTAGCCAGGCTGAGGAGCGGACTGGACGACATCCTGCAACCACCTCCACGGCGCGGCCCGGATAAGGCTGCTGCTGGGGCCGGACGGGAGGAGGGAGGGCGCCCTCGGCGGCGAGCAGACTGAGGCGACTGGGCCGGCGGCTGGTGCAGCAGCCAGCCGCCGGGGCAGTACGTGTTACAGCCTCAGTCTGCTCTGGGGCGTCCAAGTACTGTTGGGCGCAGTTCTCGGCCACGCCGCCGAAGAGGCCAGCCTGGGATATGGGCGAGTTGAGGAGGCGGGCTCAGTAAACCCCCCCATATCACCAGGTAAGGCCAGGAAATTCTCCCGGACCACAGCTGTGGACATCTCCCGACCGAGGGAGCGTGTGGCCACCTTCACCACCCAGAGGGCGGGATCAGTGGCGGCACGCAGCTCAACAAAGAGCCCTGGGTCAGCTCCACCCTTGTGCATGTGCAAAGGGGGCGGCGGCCTACCCCATAGCACTGCAGGACCACGCCACCGAAGTAGACGAGCCCACAGGCTTAGGGAGGGTGCTTAGGACAGCCACACCACGTCAAAGCCCTCTGTGGACACCGTAGTGCGCAACAGAGTTGTTTAACAGTGGGGAGGGGGCCCCAGTGTACCCTAGGCCGCGGCCCCATCAAGGGCAGAGGAGGCCACCAAACGGTCACGGGAAGCACGGGGACTTCCAGGACCGCGTGATCTCCTCATGCACCTCGGGAGCGAAAGGCATTGGGGGCGGGGCCCAACAGCTGTCGGGTGCCGCCCACAAAAACCGATTGCGCAACCACGAGCACTCGCGACTGGGCGGAGTTCCACACCAGCGCGAGGCTCGCGGCTGCCCGAGATAACATGGCTATCAACTCTAGGTCAGATCAGGCAGTGCTGACACACCCGGAGGCGGAGCACAACCTAATCGTCATCCCCAAAGGATCTAGCCCACCTTGGGATGCAGCGATCGACATCTCGCCGCTATCTGGAGTGTGAACGAAATGAACGAGGCGTCAGAGACGGGCCGCTGTTTCAGTCCAGCACTCGTGGGAAGCGATGTGCGAGAGGGGGGCGTGGCCCGAGGAATGATTGTCGGGGTTCTTAAACCACGCACCGCCCTCAGGTCACCCTGGCCACCAGCCAAAGTACCACCTCTCTCAGAGACGGTAGATTGGGGTGTGGCAGAGGGGACTCTCTCTCCTTGCGGAGATCACTGAGTCTCGACCGCGACATCGCGATGGTCACATTCCCGCAGTGGGAACATGACACATCCACAATCACTGCCCGAACGTGCTGAAGCCCAAACACGTCGAGCAGTGAATGTGCCCATAGACAGCAACGGAGATCGATCGCACCCGGAAGTGCACGGGCGAACCGTCTTGAAAAAGACGTGCCACGCGCAAGCTCTTTTTGTGAGAGGAAAGCTCTGCAGAGTGCCGAAGCGGCCAGTAATAACACACACAGCTGTTGCAGATCACTGCACAGATCAGCAGGCAGGCAATGCGAGATCGCTGGAATGCGCCGTAACACCAACACCCTGGAGAACCGCTCGTCTCGAAGACTGAAGAGAAGACTTCAGAATTCAGGCTTGTAGGAGTGAAGAGATGCTCTTGGCTCCAAAGCAGAAACATAATGCGATGTTGCCAGCGTACTTCCTTATATACCCACAGGGTGGGGCGGAGTTACGCATGCAAATTCCGCATGCCCATGGCATTGGCACTGCCATTGGGCGCTGTTGAATTCTCGAAGATGATAGGCTTCTAAGCGAAAACCCCATTCGTTAGTCACTAACGTACGTCGTAGTGACTGAACGAAAGGGAACTTTGTTCTACGGGCTGTTGATATATTTCGATGTGTGTTTTCCTGGCTTCAGTTCAACAGCCTGAGCAGGTGGACGGAGGAAGTGCTCCAGAGTCTGTGGAGGAGCCGCTGCTCATCCAGTCTGATTGGAACAGACCACTCAGGATTATTCCATGCAGCCAAGAGTCTAAGAACAGGATTCTCAAAGACAACAGAGATGATGTAAGTATCTCGGTTTCAATGAACTGTACATCCAGAGACTGCCAGTGCTGCTTTTGGAGGGCCGGCGTCCTGCAGAGTTTATCTCCATCCAGCAGCTGAAGCAGCAAGTGTTCAGGAACATACCTTTATATATAACATTTTTATTTAATGATTATAGCCATTGCTTTATGTAATATTATTTTTCTCTCATGATATCAACAAATAAGATAGGAAAACATTAATTTATGACCTGTAAATCTAAATAACATTTATATTATTATGGATTTTATATTGTTGAATCGTCTATATTTATGCAATGCATTTATCATCAATTCTTATTTAGTTTCAGTTCAGATGACTCCAACAGCTTGTGCTCTAATTCTGCATATTACTGATGTTTTCTCATAGATTTATATACCAAAGGACAAGACTCAGAGGAAACGTCTAGCTCTGCTAGTCACCAACATAAAATTCGACTACTTGAAATACAGGCGCGGAGCAGAGGAAGACGAGAAGAACATGGAGTGGCTGCTGAAGGCTTTGGGTTACAGTGTTGAGAAACACACAAATCTCTCTGGAAAAGTGCGTATAGAGCTAGTGGACTTCTAGTGTGGATATAGAGATGTGAACAAATATTTTACAATTTATTATATACTATGCATTTCTTAAAAAACAACATTTTATTGACAGGAAATAGATGCTAAAGTCAAGAACTTCGCTAAACGTTCTGAACATCAAGACTCGGACAGCACCTTTGTGGTTCTGATGTCTCACGGGGACAGAATTGATAATAAAGATGCCATTTTAGGTGTCAACAATCATGACAAGAAGAACCCCAAAGATGTCTTCTTTGTTGACGACATCTTCTCCCATCTGAACTCTGTGAATTGTCCTGCTCTGATTGATAAACCAAAGGTTATTCTGATTCAAGCCTGCAGAGGAGGTAGGACATGACTGATGAAACCCAAGTCCTCTTATCATATTGATACACTCCATATTTATATTTTTATTGTAATATTGCCATCCATATCATTAACCATTTCTCTGTCCAGAACACACAGGAGGTGTGGAAATACTATCAGATGCCGCACATAGAGTTGTGCACGTAGAGAAGGACTTTGTCAGTTTTAAGTCCTGCCTCCCTGGTAAGTGCTCAGAAAACACTGATGGCTGAAATGAGATGGACATTTCTGTTCATTTTCTTCATATTCAAAGAGCTGGTAAAAGCCGCTCACTAGTGAAATGTCACCATACACAGTAAAATCCCCAGTGTTAAATTAACACTGCTCAGAGCACATATGGTCCCACTCTACAGAGTGTTAAAGTAACACTGAAGCAGTGTTAAAGTTAATGACATAATTAGGAGATTAATTAAGTGATGATTGACCATTAGTGATGACACCTGATGATAATGAGCAAAATCACTGAAGAAAAGAGAAAAAAGAAAAACACAAAAACTACGACTGACTATAAAAGACATTAAATCTCTGAAGATCTCAGCAGAGGAGGATTAAACAACTCCACAAACAACATTACCAGCTTCACACATTACAAACCAGACTGACTTTATTTCTGTCAGACGTCTACAGAAGCTCTTATTGAGGTTTAGATGTTGATGTTTTATTGAAAATAAAAGTTGTTTGAAGTCACCATTATGGTGATCAGTGTTGTTTTAGTTGGCCTCTTGACCCTTGACTTGTCAGCATTTTTTCTCTCTGGCTGCTGTAACTGTTTGTTACGGTGAGAACAGCAAGAGAAAATTGATGATGACAAGTTGATGACAGATGATGTTGGCTTGTTGTTGATGATACAGTTGTTATCATCATATAGTGCCTTATTTGCTGTTATCCTGAGAGTCATTGATTATAGTAGGCTTGTGACTCTACAGCAGAAGATCCAGCAGTGTTTTCTTCACATAAACTAAATGATTATCAAAATATGTGTACATAAGTTTTGTACTCCAGTTTAATAACACATCACATCATAAGCACTTCTAACTCCTGCGAGTTTTACTCACACATAGAGATCAAGAATCAGCCTATGAATCTCAACAATGGTGACATGCTTCATGCAGCAATTAATTCTGGGTGCATCATGCTAAACTCATCTATGGCTCCCAGAATGCATTGTGGCATGAAGCATGTCACCATTGTTGAGATTCATAGGCTTATTCTTGATTTCTGTGTGTGAGTTAAACTCGCAGGAGTTAGAAGTGATTAGTGTACAAACTATTTCAAAACGAATTCAGCTTTTATGATTAAAACACTGCTGGATCTTTTCTAGATTCACAATAAAAAAACAGTTAATAGTAAATTGCTCATACTCAGTCATAAAATCGATTAATTTAATTAATACACAATGATCATATTCTCATCATTGAGCAGCCGACAGCATCTGATTGTGTTTACTCTTGCTTTTCTTGCCATAACAAACTCTGTTACAGCAGCCAGAGAAACGCTAACATTAAAAAGTCATCAAACTGCCCAACTAAAGAAAACACTAATCACCATGATGGTCACATTAAGAACTAACAATTTTCTAAACAAAATCAAACAAAAAATAATTAATTCTCAATAAGAGCTTCTGTAGACGTCTGACAGAAATAAAGTCAGTCTGGTTAGTAATGTGTGAAGCTGGTAATGCTGTTTGTGGAGTTGTTTAATCCTCCTCTGTTGAGATCCTCAGAGATTTAATGTCTTTGTTTATAGTCAGTCATAGTTTTTGTGTTTTTCTTTTTTCTCTTTTCTTCAGTGATTCTGCTCATTATCATCAGGTGTTCACCACTAATGGTCAATCCTCCCTTAATTAATCTCTTAATTATCTCATTAACTTTAACACTGATTCGGTGTTACTTTAACACTCTGTAGAGTGGGACCATATGTGCTCTGAGCAGTGTTAATTTAACACTGGGGATTTTACTGTGTAGGCTGCCATTCAGATTCAAATGTTGATATCAAGAATTCATATCCTGTGAATGAATAAAAGTCAAAACAGCTTGCCATAGTCTGTGCATGTTGATCCTGATAGCAGACTAACACTGAATCAAGGTTGAAATTTAACATAAGAAATAGAACAAGATGGACATAAAATCAATATTTGTTCACTTATTTTATATCGAATCAACATTGAAACAGTATCAAATCACTCTTGCTTCATGTACAGCAAAAATCTGATCTGTGGCAAGAAAGTATTGTTGGTGAATACAATTTATTAATAACAAATACACAGTTTTGTTCAGGGATGAGATTAGTGAATTATTCTACTGTATGATGCTGAAAACTACATCACCTGATCATCTTTGTTTCTGGCGTTCTGTCAGTCTGTTTAGTAATAATTGAAGAGGGTAAATCTGTTTGTTTGGGAGTTAGTGACTTGTTGGTTCAAACCCATGATAACTTCAGCCCTGCATCATGATCTCTGCTTGAAGATCTTTATCTTTGCTCCACAGATATCAAAGCGTACAGGCATCGTGACAATGGGAGTTATTTTATCATGTACATCCTCGAGGTGTTCTATAGATGGGCTCATACTGATGACATTATGGAGTTGTTCAGGAAGGTAAATGTTTAATCTCATTCAAATTGGTTTGATTTATTTCAGCCCAAAGTTCTTCCTCAGTTCACTGCTCAGCTAAAAAGAATACAGGATTTTGCTTCTTGTCACTGAAATATGATCTTTCTTTTATAGGTCACCTCATGCATGGAGAAAGACACACGATTCGAAAATGTATGGGTTGAGGGTGGACCAGCCAAACTAATGCCGTGTATTGACAGGGCATCCCTTCCCAACAAACTCTACCTCCCAGATAGCAACATTGTGTCGGCCCAGATCCGGCCCACATCTGGCACTTGTGGCATACTGATCTGGCCCACATGCTGCGTGGAATGACGGCCCTTGAGTGGACCACTCCTGTTTGCCAGATCTGGGCCACAAGCAGGCCAGAGCAACACCACATGTCAGCCAAGAGCAAAGAAATAAACCAGAACTGGACCTTATCTGAGCCACAACATCTGTGTATATTAGATATAGAGTCATCTCAGCCTTAATAAACCTGTTAACAAGCAGAATCACAGAAGAGAGAAGAGAACAGAAAAAGAGACAAGCAGAAAGACAAGAACTACAACTGACTTCAGCCACAGCTTTAGATGAAATCAACTGAAGATAAAAGAAGACATTAAATCTCTGAAGATCTCAGCAGAGGAGGATTAAACAACTCCACAAACAGCATTACCAGCTTCACACATTACTAACCAGACTGACTTTATTTCTGTCAGACGTCTACAGAAGCTCTTACTGAGAATTAACAGAAGTTTAACTCTAATGTGTTTCATCTGAAGTCACCGTAATGGTGATCAGTGTTTCCATTAGTTGGGCTCTTTACTCTTATTAAGCGTCTTCCTCTTTTGGCTTCTGTGAATGTGTGTTGGTAAAACACATTTGAAATAGCAAAGGAAGCTAAAGAGAAGTGACATCAGGTGATTATGATTACCTGGTGATGGTTTTATAATAACATTTTATATATGATATTGCCTGGTGTTATTTGAGTATAACAAATGTGTTGTATTAATAATACATTTGCACTACAAACCCTGTGTACAGAAGCATGAGATCCTGCAGTTTTATAATAATCAGTTATAAAATTTTATTAAAGCACAAAAAGTTAATCTGACATCAATCAGATACACACAGATATCAAGAATCAGCACATGAATCTCATCAATGGTGACAAACAAAATAATATGCATAATATATTTATGCTGCAATGCATGCTGGGAGTTCTGTACTAAGCTGGTACCCAGCATGCATTGCAACATGGTATTTTTGATTGTCACCATTGTTGAGAATCATGTGCTGATTGTTGATGTCTGTGTGTGTCGACCTGTCATCATAGTTTTTATTGTTGTTCATGTTTGTTAAAATCTTCTAACTGATTGTTAAAATACTGTAAGATCCGATGCTTCAGTAACTCAAGGGTTCGTAATGAAAATGCATTAATAACACAATTGTTAGAACTCAATGACAACATTGATATCACTACAATTTTAAAACCATCACCAGGTAATCATAACCACCGGATGTCACTTCTCTTTAGCTTCCTTTGCCACTTCAAATGTGTTTTACCAACACACATTCGCAGAAGCCAAAAGAGGAAGACGCTTAACAAGAGTAAAGAGCACAACTAATGGAAACACTGATCACCATTACGGTGACTTCAGATGAAACACATTAGAGTTAAACTTCTGTTAATTCTCAGTAAGAGCTTCTGTAGTCGTCTGACAGAAATAAAGTCAGTCTGGTTAGTAATGTGAGAAGCTGGTAATGCTGTTTGTGGAGTTGTTTAATCCTCCTCTGCTGAGATCTTCAGAGATTTAATGTCTTCTTTTATCTTCAGTTGATTTCATCTAAAGCTGTGGCTGAAGTCAGTTGTAGTTCTTGTGTTTCTGCTCGTCTCTTTTTCTGTTCTCTTCTCTCTTCTGTGATTCTGCTTGTTAACAGGTTTATTAAGGCTGAGATGACTCTATATCTAATATACACAGATTTTGTGGCTCAGATAAGGTCCAGTTCTGGTTTATTTCTTTGCTCTTGGCTGACATGTGGCATTGCTCTGGCCTGCTTGTGGCCCAGATCTGGCAAACAGGAGTGGTCCACTCAAGGGCCGTCATTCCATGCAGCATGTGGGCCAGATCAGTATACCACAAGTGCCAGATGTGGGCCAGATCTGGGCCGACACAATGTTGCTATCTGGGCTGTTCCCTGGACTCTGAAGATGTGCGGTTTGAAATCAGTTTAAGGCAAGACGCCACTGGTTAATAGTAGGAATGAAATGAGGCATCATAAATAAATATGCATCAATTTGAATACATTTGCAAAGCAGAAATTGGATTCGGGTCGGGTTCAAAACTTATTTTGAGAAATGATTTTGAGATTTTTATTGTAACTGAAATCTTCAAAAGAAATAGATAAAGTGTAATAAAAAGCAGAACAGACCAAAATCTCAACAAAACCTTGCCTTAAATCAAGTTAAAGAGGCCTTTAATGCAAAAACACATGCCAAATATATACAGTATGCAGTTATCATTTATATACATTCATTTTAATGACGTTTTCTCATATATACTTTGCTGTTGTCATAGTGCTTTATTAACCATTTAAGGAGTCTTCTCCATCCAAAACAGTGTCGATGTGCATTTCTTCATCAGATTGCTTGTTATTAGAATATTTCCCAATCTTTTTTTTGTTTTAGATAACTTTGATAAAAGTGCAAATTAATCAATAAAGTTTTTCTAATTGGTTACCTTGCCTTCGTATCTATCTATCTGCACTACATTGCTTCCTTCTACACTGCAAAAATAGATGTGTTAAAATATCATCAACACACTCAGTGTTGTGTAGATATAACACACAATGTGCACTGTAAAACCTAACAGTTGTATGTACTAAAAAAAAATTAGTTCATTGCACTCAAATATTACCGAATGTTGTGTGGACACAATGACTGAAACAGAACTCAAACTGAATGAGTTTTAGAACATTTCTAGTTCCCAGCATGATAATTGGATAATAATTGTATTGTTAAGTGATTAAATAAGTGATAATTGCGTATTGGTGGTGACACCTGATGATGGTAATGAGCAGAATCACTAAAGGACAGAGAAACACAAGAACTACAACTGACTTCAGCCTCAGCTTTAGATGAAATCAACTGAAGATAAAAGAAGACATTAAATCTCTGAAGATCTCAGCAGAGGAGGATTAAACAACTCCACAAACAGCATTACCAGCTTCACACATTACTAACCAGACTGACTTTATTTCTGTCATTTCTGATATATTGAAAATAAGAGTTTTGTTTGAATTCACCATGATGGTGATCAGTGTTTGCTTTTGTTGGGCTCTTGACCCTTGACAAAACACGTTTTGTTCTGGCTGCTTTAACTGTGTTTACGAAGCACATTTGTTATGGTAAAAAAAGCCAAGAGAAAAAGAGATCAGCTGGTGTTGGTTGTTTTTTTGCTGATGATATTATCGTCATGCAGTGACTGAATCACTGATCTCACTCAGAGTTGAATGCTCTGGTTATAGAGGTTTTGTGTTATTATTTTTTTGTATTATTCATAATAGAACCTATGTGATTCTACATAGGGCTGGGCGATATATATCGTGAGATTGTTATGCGCATCTCATCAGTAAAGCCGGTTAATTGATTAGTAGTAAATCGGCTTCACCTGCTTTCAGATGGAGCGGCATTTACTACAAAGAGCCGTAGTTAACTGACAAGCTGAGCCATATCGCATTAATATCGGGGACGTATCGCCAGCGATAATTAATGCGATATGGCTCAGCTTGTCAGTTAACTACGGCTCTTTGTAGACAGCAAAAACTCCAGTGTTAAATTAACACTCCTGGGAGTGTATATGAGTCCACTCAAGAGTGTTGAAGGTAATGAGATAATTAAGTGATTAATTTAGTGATGATTGATCATTATTGAAGACACCTGATGTTAACAAGCAGAATCTCTGAAGGAGAAAATCTCAAATTGTAAGCCACCGTTATGGGGATGGGTGTTTGCTTTAGTTGGGCTCTTGACCCTTATGTTATTAACTTTAGATTTTGTCTGGCTGCTGTATCTGAGTTATAACTGCCAGAAGAACAGATAAAAAGTGATCTGTTGGTTATATTATGACAATCATCATTTGAACTATGTTTTTGATTTATGTTGTTTACAGCATAACTGTGATTCTGAATAAATATACAAAATTTTAGATATAATATAAAGGATTTCTAAAAAGTTGTTTTAAAAAAAAAAGTCTTTCTTTTAGGCACACACAGACGTCAAGATTCAGTCTATGCATCTCAACAATGGTGACGAGCAGAATATTCAATTAGGAAAAGTAAATTACATAGACAATTCAGAACATAATTTATTCATACCGCAATGCATGATGGGAGCCATTAATGAGTTGTGATTGGTGGTAGCCACTGCAACATGCTTTATTATTGTCACCATTGTTGAGACTCACAGGCTGATTATTGATGTCTGTGTTTCTAAAGAAATTTATTTGAAAGTCTTTTGATCAGAACAATGTTTATTAAATATTTTGATAAGAAAAAAATGATAATCACATGCTATAAAATCACAAAGCTGCTGCTAACAAGTTAAACCAAACTATCTCAAAAAGTTTCATTTTTCTGATCACAGCATGATTATGTCAAAACATAGCCAACACTATCAGATCACACTTTTCTTTATTAATTTGACTGTTATAAATCAATAACAGCAGACAAACAAAATCTAAAGTTAATAACATAAGGGTCAAGACCCCAACTAATGCACACACCCATCCCCATAACGGTGGCTTACAATTTATGATTTTCTCCTTCAGAGATTCTGCTTGTTAACATCAGGTGTCTTCAATAATGCTCAATCATCACTAAATTAATCACTTAATTATCTCATTAACTTCTCTAACTTCTTTCTTAATTTAACACTGGAGTTTTAGCTTTGTAGTAAATGCCGCTCCATCTGAAAGCAGGTGAAGGCGATTTACTACTAATCAAGGAACCGGCTTTACTGATGAGATGCGCATAACAATCTTACGATATATATCGCCCAGCCCTAACGCCCAGCCCTAACGCCCAGCCCTAATTCTACAGCACAAAATCCAGGATGGTTGTGGTAATTGAACAACATGCAGGATTTAAATGAATAAAATTAATGCAAAAAAGGTTTGAATCTACAACATGGAAACACACAGACATCAAGAATCAGAGTATGAATCTCAACAATGGTGACAATAAAAAAAACTTTGAACATAAAACAAGCTACAAAAACATCACAACAAACAGCAAAAAGTAAAATCAAATAGTAAGAATCAAAGAAAAATTGTCATAATTCAGATGCATAATTTATTCATACCGCAATGCATGCTGGGACCCATGAGGCAGTTTTGATCGGTGGTACCCAGCATGCACTGCAGCATGAAGCTTTTCATTGATTGTCACCATTGTTGAGATTCAAATGCAGAGTCTTGATGTTTGTGTGTTTCTAAGTAATGCCATAGATTAAAACCTTTTGAACACTACACGATTTTAAAATCTTGTGGATATCGTGTTATTGAATCATGTAGCCACCATCATGAACAATACAATAATTAACAACACAATACCGCTATAACCAGAGCATAAGAGTCTGAGTGAGATCAGTGACTTAAGCCAATACTTGATAATTATACCAACATCACTGTATAGCCAACATCACCTAATCACATTTTCTCTTGGCATTCCTTACTATAACAAATGTGCTTTCTAAACACACAGTTAAAGTAGCCAGAAAAAAAAACTGTTGAAGATTTAAGTGTCAAGAGCCCTTCATCTCCATCATGGTGAACTATTATTTTCATTAAAACAGAAATAAACTGACATAAAGTCAGTCTGGTCAGTAATGTGTGAAGCTGGTAATGCTGTTTGTGGAGTTGTTTAATCCTCCTCTGCTGAGATCTTCAGAGATTTAATGTCTTCTTTTATCTTCAGTTGATTTCATCTAAAGCTGTGGCTGAAGTCAGTTGTAGTTCTTGTGTTTCTCTTTCCTGCTGTGATTCTGCTCATTATCATCAGGTGTTCATCACTAATTCTCAATCATCACTTAATTAATCACTTAATTTCTTGATTGCAACGAGAGTCTTATTTTAGTTAACTCAATTGAAATAAGTTCAAAGTACTCATAACTATTGTTTTCTAAAAATTAAACGAATTAAGGTAATCAGTGTCCTCAAATGTAATGAGTTAGCTTAACTTATTAGATTTGACTTTGTGTGTGCTATTGTGAGCTAGCAGTAACTGCAAGCACTCTGAGTTCATTTAAAGGTTATAATTTCAGCTGTTTTATTCAATATAGCGAAGGTTCAGCTATATCAAGTATTTGAATGCAGTGTAAAGTTTAATTGTATATTAAGAAATATCCTTTTTTAGTGGACTTGATTAAAATAACTCATAACTCATTAAGTGCTCATAACTATTGTTTTTTATAAACCTAAATGGTTTGAGGTAACCAGTGTCCTCAAATGAAATGAGTTAGCTGAACTTGTTGGGTTTTACAGTGTGTGTTAAATGTTACTCTGGATGAACAGCAGTGGGTGTTTTGGCAGCCAATCACATCATGCCTCTTTTTCAATGTCTTTTTCAAACGCTTTCACCGCTTTTCACTTGTCAGTGACCAGATTGACTTTATTTCTGTCAGACAGAAGCTCTTATTAGTATTTATACTGCTACTTAAGAGTCGCTGTCCGTTTGTCAAGTGCTGGAAAGTCACCTTATAGAACGGCTCGCAGTTGTAGCACCCGCTTGTATTTCAAAATGTTTAGCCTAATTATAATTTGCTACTTGCTAATCTATAAGCACATAGTTTAGACATAGGTGGAGACAAAAAAAATACTGAAAAAAAAAGAAACAAAAAAAAGAAAGAGGAATTAAAAATTCACTCTAAAAAATGCTGGGTTAAAAATAACCCAAGTTGGGTTGAAAATGGACTAACCCAGCAATTGGGTTGTTTTAACCCAGCTGTTGGGTTAAATGTTTGCTTAAAACAACCCAATTGCTGGGTTAAATCAACCCAATCACTGGGTTAAAACAACCCAATTGCTGGGTTAAAGCAACCCAATCACTGGGTTAAAACAACCCAATTGCTGGGTTAGTCCATTTTCAACCCAATTCGGGTTATTTTTAACCCAGCATTTTTAGAGTGTTTAAAAAGAGGAAACTAATGTTATTTTACAGGTGGAGCTAAACAAACATAATTTTGTAATACATTTTATTCTTTAGGATAAACCTATCGATATTAATCATCTCGTTTTCAAGGGGGTCCTAAGATTTTAGGTTTAATGGCAGTCATACAAAAAAAATTCTGTGAGGATATTAACTATAAGCAGGGGCATTACAATCAGGGAAGGAGGTCAAGAAGAAGTGGCAGGACTTTGCAAGCCTCAAGCGTACCACAGAGGTCAACATATAATAAAACAGGTGCATGATGGGCCAAATAACTCCCCCCTTCTTACACTGGAAGAAGAAAAGGCACTGTCAATACTTGGCCTCAGATGGGATTTGTGGTGGTATTGACCTCCATGGAGGAATAGGAATGCCTGAACCTGAACCAGGTCCATCATGCTCACAGGAGCAATCAGGTTCACCTCCCATTGGCAGACACCTACCATCTCCCAGTCCTCCCAACAGCCTACCCATGACCTCAATCTTCAATTGTCAGACAACAACACCTTTGAGAATTAGCTTTGAGAATGTTTGTGGTTGTAGTCAGGACTTAGTGCAGCTGGAGAGGGAGAAACTAGATGTCCTAAAAGACATCAGAAAATTTCTTAAAGATGCCAATGAGAGGGACATCAACTTTCAGCAGCAGCTCACAGACCAGAAGAGAGGAGACTGGCACTGGAGGAGATGAGGTTTGAAGGCCCTCCATTTTGGTGCCAATTACCTTGCCAGATGATTCAGATAATATTGTTTAATGTTGGTTAATCATGACTACTTATATGTTTTAATAATCTCATGTGCAACATGAAATATTATTTTCCGTTATGTAGTTAGGACTTATCCCATTGTCCAATGTCTTTTGCAAATCCTAGGGAACAAACAACAAACTCAAATCATTTAGATTCAATGGTTTGATGTCCTTGTGTTTGTTGAACCACTCAAAGACTAAAGCTCCATGAAATACTGCAGCATAAGTATTCTTAAGTTTTTCAAATTTAAATAGCTATTTTTAGTACTGAAAATTAGCATAAAACCCCTATGAAGGTCAAGTCAAGTCAAGTCAACTTTATTTATATAGCGCTTTTAACAATTCAGATTGTTTCAAAACAGCTTCACAGTGTTAAACAGGAAAATAATGCAACATAATTTTATTCAGCCATCTAGCCATTCTGGAGAAAACGGTGATGTCATCAGTTCATTTCAATTATCATACAGTGACAGTGTGGGCTTTAGATCAGTAATTAGATCAGTAATTTAGTTTATATGGTTAATTTAGTTTAATAATTAGATTTATTTGGATATTTAGTTTCAAAATTTTAAACAAATTTAGTGTCCCCAACTGAGCACGCCAAGCCAGAGTCAACAGTGGCAAGGAAACCAAAACCCCATCAGGTGACCTAATGGAGAAAAATAAACCTTGGGAGAAACCAGGCTCAGTCGGGGTGCCAGTTCTCCTCTGGCCAATTAACAAACAGCGTATGATTATTATTCTGGCAACTTTACAGGTCAGAGGTCATAATAGATCGGAATATTCGAATGATTGGAGTCATCACGCTGGAGACGGGTTTATTGAGGATGCCGTGTCGATGAGGCAGTTTCAGGGGGAGTCTAATCACGGTCTCTGCAGACACTTCAGGGTCATGCGTTGGTCTTCTCTGGGCGCAGGTCCACCATCTGATCTGGATACGGCCCGGATCCGGCTGACTGCAGTAAACCTCGGGATAAAACAGAGAGACTATCATTAGCATAGATGCCATTCTTCTGATGATGTAACGAGTACATCAGGTGTTATGGGAAGTGTTCCCGGTTCCGGCTGACCTAGTTAATGCAGCCTAACAATCATTTCATTGAAAAAGTGTTTTATGTGTATGCCACAGTAAAGAGATGTGTTTTTAGTCTAGATTTAAACTGACAGAGTGTGTCTGCTTCCCGAACAATGCTAGGAAGACTGTTCCAGAGTTTAGGAGCTAAATAGGAAAAGGATCGACCGCCTGCAGTTGATTTCGATATTCTCGGTAAGATCAACTGGCCAGAGTTTAGAGAGCGCAGTAGACAGGATGGAATATAATATTTTAAGAGCTCACTCAAGTATTGGGGAGCTAAACCATTTAGTGCTTTGTAAGTAATAAGCAAGATTTTAAAATGTTTGCGATGTTTAATAGGCAGCCAGTGCAGCGTTGACAGAACTGGGCTAATATGGTCATACTTCCTGCTTCTAGTAAGTACTCGAGCTGCTGCGTTTTGGACCAGCTGGAGTTTACTTATTAAGCAAGCAGGGCAACCACCCAGCAGAGCATTACAATAATCTAGCCTTGAGGTCATGAACGCATGAACTAACTGTTCAGCATTTTGCATTGAGAGCATGTGCCGTAATTTAGATATATTTTTAAGATGGTAGAATGCAGTTTTACAGATGCTAGAAACGTGGCTTTCAAACGAAAGATTGGTATCAAAGAGCACACCCAGGTTCCTCACTGACGACGAGGACTTGACAGAGCAGCCATCAAGTGTTAGACAGTATTCTAGGTTACTACTTGGGGAGCTTTTTTGTTCAATAATTAAAAATTCAGTTTTTTCTGAATTGAGTTGCAGGAAATTACCGGTCATCCAATGTTTTATTTCATCTATGCATTCCATTAATCTTGTGAATTGGTAAGTTTCCTCAGGGCGTGAAGAAATATAGACCTGAGTATCGTCAGCATAACAATGAAAACTAATGCCATGCTTCCTAATAATATCTCCCAGTGGTAGCATGTACAGGGTGAAGAGTAGCGGTCCTAGCACTGAGCCTTGCGGTACTCCATACTGAACATGTGATCGGTGTGACATCTCTTCATTTACTGCAACAAACTGATAACGGTCGCATAGGTATGATTTAAACCATGACAAAGCAATTCCACTAATGCCTACATAATTTTCGAGTCTATTCAAAAGAATGTTGTGGTCGATAGTATCAAATGCAGCGCTATATACATATACATATACAGCAGTGCACTTTTTTATTCCTTCATTTATTCAGTGTTCATGTAGTTTTTATTTTATTTATTCATTCATTATTATTTCTTTATTGAATTATTCAATATGGAAGCCCGTTTCCGCCACTAAATAAAAAAATAAAAACAGTAATTGCACATTTTTATCTCAGAATTCTGACTTTTTTTCTCACAATTGATGTCGCGACCCGACACATGATGAGTTGTGAACACATTAATGAGTATATTAACTGTAGTTTGAGCTGCTAATGATGGAATGATTGTCTTATTATCTGAACGGCATTAATATCTCTTAGCAAACGCGCTCTTGAGGGGATTTTAAGCGCAAGCTTTGGCGCAGAAACAGAACGGATGTGAGGGGCAACGTTCATTGAACATATTCTGATGTGTTATTATGGAAATATGATCCCCAGAACTCCACCACCCTCAGAATGTGCTGTAATTCACAATGTCCTCAGAGAACGAGTGTGTCCAGTAATGACACGTCCAGTATGATCTGTCGCTACATACAGTCACCTGAGGGTGGCGCTGTTCTGGGATCATATTTCATAAATAACGCATCAGAATATGCTGTAATGCAAGATTTCGTTTGAGAATGAATTTTATTGACCTCCATGTGCTCGGTTTTGATAATATTTAAAATAATATTAATATTATATTATATTCATATAAAATAATAATTGATGTAGGTGAGTTCTGTACAGTGAGTTCTGCAGCCGAACAGTTGTAACTATAAATATGAGGTAGAGATGGAGCAGTTTTCATTAAACAGTAATAGCCTGTAAAAAATGATCTTATGTTTTAATAAATGGCACACGTGACAATTCAACCAGAGTAGCTCTTTGTATTTAAGCTCCATGCCTTACTCTATTAATTCTCGAAATCCTACATACAGCATATTCTGATGCGTTATTAACGAAATATGATCCCAGAACAGCGCCACCTCAGGTGACTGTATGTAGCGACAGATCATACTGGACGTGTCATTACTGGACACACTCGTTCTCTGAGGACATTGTGAATTACAGCACATTCTGAGGGTGGTGGAGTTCTGGGAATCATATTTCCATAATAACACATCAGAAAAATGTTCAATGAACGTTGCCCCTCACATCCGTTCTGTTTCTGCGCCAAAGCTTGCGCTTAAAATCCCCTCAAGAGCGCGTTTGCTCAGAGATATTAATGCCGTTCAGATAATAAGACAATCATTCCATCATTAGCAGCTCAAACTACAGTTAATATACTCATTAATGTGTTCACAACTCATCATGTGTCGGGTCGCGGCAGATCAATGACTTTATAACTCGCAATTGCGACTTTATATCTCAGAATTGTGAGAAAAAAGTCAGAATTACTGTTTTTATTTTTTTATTTAGTGGCGGAAAAAGGCTTCCATAAATTTGGCACCTGTGACTATATGCTACAGAAATGTAAAGACAAAGTTGAATCCTATAACAACACAAACATCTTCACCTCGTCCAGAATGTCTCTTCTCGTTTGTTGATTAAAAATAGCTCAATTTAAGAAATCATTCCTAACACAACACTTCTTTCCCTTACTAAAACTAAAATAAATGGGAATATACTGCAACATATAATGCAATATGTTACATAATACATTTCCATATATAGGAAACTAGTGCTTATATTTTTCAATATACTGCATTGACTGTGTGTGGCTATATATTGATACATATAAAATGTTTATAAATGAAGACTGTAGTAAAGTTAGTTTGTGTGGGAAGAAGGAGACAGGAACCGGCAAACGAAACATAAACAAAACACAACTTAAAATCCAGGCCTGGGGCCCGTTCTTCGTACTTCGCTAACTCAGTTAGCCGGATTTGATTGTTGACGATTTGGCGTGATCTTGGATTGTTTGGTTCTTCGACGCTCATCCTGGACTTGCTGTCATAGCAACAGGTCCGCAAACTTAAACCTGTTCGCGAGCGGCTTATTTCATGTAAACAGGATTAGATTGCATCTTGAGGTGATACTTAAAATCTGCCCAAGCCACTGCTACTTTATTTCAAGAGTTCCTTACTGAACCAGGGGCAATAATAATCATTTTAAATAATAATAATGTACAAATTTTAAATTGTATATGTATATGAGAATGTATATAATATTATAAAGTTGTGTATAATACTATAGACACAGCCACTTGATTGAGTGATTTATTTGTGATGGAATAATTACTTTATAATTTTATTGGAGGTTTGCACACATGTTGTACAGTTAATCTGAGCCGTGCATTAATTTAAGTGATGACGGATATTATGGGATGGCTTGATGCAGCGCAGGAGATGCAGAGAATTTGATCTTGACCCTTAAGAAACTTTAATACTGTCACGTTACAAATCTGCTTCAAATTGAATTACAACATTGAAATAAAAATGTAAAGGGTGTACAAATACTGTATAAAATCGTCAATATAAATAATTGGTAATCATGTAAAAAAAAAAAAAAAAAATTTATCATTGATCTATTATAACTTTTATGTTGGTTTGGTCGTTTAGCTGTTTCCGTATGAAGGTCCAGATATTCGTGGGTTTTTTTTGTGTAATTTGCCAAGTGTTTTGCCAGGTGGCTTTTTTAATTATATGATGTCATTACGTTGCTCTCTTGACGCCAGCCAATCGCTGCATTGCTGATCATGGTTCCGAGTATCGATGCATCTGCCCTCTTCAGGGAAAACAAGAACGCGCAGTGATCTTAGATCATTTAATACAGATATTTAAATCCAATCCACAAATTCGTTTGAAGAACCAAATTAGCCAGACATCAGTTATCACGATTAAAAGATCTGAGATCTGTCAAATCATCTCAGATGTATTAAGCGAGGTACGAAGAATGGACCCCTGGTCCTTCACTGTCGTCGCTCCTCCTTTATACTCCTGTCACGCCTCCGTGAGACACGAAGCCGATGCGGCACGCAGCTGGCGCTCATCAAACATACACAGCAAAAACTCCAGTGTTAAATGAACTCTCCTGGGAGTATATGTGAGACCACACTCAAGGGTGTTTAAGTGTTAAAATAAGAGTGTTAAAGTAACACTGAAGCAGTGTTAAAGTTAATGAGATAATTAAGTGATTAATTGATTGATGATTGGCCATTAGTGACGAACACCTGATGATAACAAGCAGAATCGCCAAAGGAGACGCCACAATTATTAAGTCACCATTATGGTGATCATTGTTTGATTTAGTTTGGATCTTGACCCTTGACATTTAACACATTAGATTTTATTTTGGTTGTTTTAACAGCCAGACAAGCAAAGAGTAAAAGTTGATCAAGTGGTGTTGGTTATGATTTGACTAATACTGCCTTCACGTGCTAACGGAAATTTGATAATTTTGACTTTGAAGTCGTGATTGCGAGCTCATTGTATTCAAGTTTCAAAATGTCAGGGCATTCATGTGCAATTTTTACCTAGGAATCTCGTATTTACGATAATTCTGAGGGCACGTGAAGACAGCAATAGTCATCAACTGAGCTGAATCATTGATTATAGCCTAATATCTGAATTACGTTTACACCAGCCTTGTAATTCCAAGGGATAAAATCAAGCATTTTCAACTTATTCCAAAAGTTTCAAACCATCAAAAAGCATGTTGCAGTGCATTCTGGGAGCCATCAATCAAAATAATTCCATGGCTCCCATCATTCATTGCTGCATGAATAAATTATTACAAGCTGTTTGTCACCATTGTTGAGATTCCTACACTGATTCTTGATTTGCGTGCCTAAAAATTTTTTTCAGATCAACTTTTAAAAAATCCTTAGCATTATATTGAAAATACTGGATTTTATGTTATAATCAACATCTCTAAATGAGGTTAGTGATTCAGGTCAAGTAATGACGGGGTCAAAACATAACCAACACCAAGCAATCAGCATTTGTCATTGTTCTGGCTGTTACAACTCAGTTACAGCACCAAACAAAATAAAATATTAAAGTCAAGGGTCAAGATCAAAAGTAAAGCAAACACTGTTCTCCATAATGGTGACATTTTTTATTTTTCTCATTTGGTGATTCTGCTTGTTAACATCAGGTGTTCATCACTAATGGCCAATCATCACTCAATGAATCACTTAATTATCTCATTAACTTTAACACTGCTTCAGTGTTACTTTAACACTCTTATTTTAACACTTTAACACTCTTGAGTGGGGTCTCACATATACTCCCAGGAGAGTTAATTTAACACTGGAGTTTTTGCTGTGTAATAACCACGGCCTCGTCCCGCTCTCAAGGTCCCTCAGCCTTGCTGCTCACCACAAAGACAATAATAGCATTTCATGTAATATTCATGATGTTTTATCCTTTATTGTGTACATATATTGCACATACATGTTCCCATATAAATGTGAATGTAATGTACACACATATTGAGTTACAACAGACTTCTATTCCCAGCATGCTTTGCTTCTGCCGGTTGATTGAGAGTAAATGTTCAAATTAAGAGTTATTTTGTGTGTTTTTTTCTCAATAATCTGTTAGTGTTTAATGTTGTATTATTTTGTAATTTAAAAGGTTTTCTGGTGTGTGTGAGTTTTTGGGGTTACCGTTGATATGAAGAGAAGAGCCTGTGGTGAGGATGATGATGGCCAAACACCATTATGACTATGTTAGTATGTTATAAAATTAATGGCTGTGCTTTCTTCTGTTACTTTTGTTAACTATGTTAGAAATATGACAGATTTATAATGTGATTATACTGTATGAGTGAATATCTCTGCCATATGTTACATGTGCACAACCATATCAGATTGCACATATGTGTGTGTGTGTGTGTGATCAGATATGGTAATGCACGTGTACACTATTATTAAGTATTACTGAATATACAATTAAATACATTTAGATATAGTAGCAAATATATTGTCACATATTTTTCAATATACATTCCTTATGTATTGCCTATTCAATATATTGTAATCTATTGACACAATATATTTGCATTTATATTTTTAAATATACAGTTAAATCATTTAATATATTGATCATGCATAGTGAAATATAGGCCTACTTTCTTTGCGTAAGGGTTCCTTCTTCTTGGATAGATGTTGTTCATTTTAAACTGGAGAAAGGTAACTCTTAACGCTGACATTGTGCAACAGAGCAAAGGCTGCAGGGCAATCTTAGTTTTCAAAAGAAAAAAAAGAGCGAAAGTGAAAGAGATCGAAGCCGGAGAACAAGGAAGCGCACGGACTACAACAACTATACCATCAACTCTGTGAGTACAACATTATCTTAATTCAACAAGTATTTCGGTACAGCCTGTGTTAGTTGGCACCAGTAACATTATCTAAGAGTTTGAGTCGAGTTTAAACAGCAAGTGTTTCTCTAGCAGGTTCAAACATGTCGTGTTTAAAGAGGAAAGACACATCCGTTTTACCCGCCCGCATGCCTGAAGCCTACAGAGAAACCACTTTAAATCATACTCACAAACATCTGATCAGGAAATGAGGCGAGAGTCGTTTCTGTGTGGTCACACTTTAACCTTGCGAAAGCTCAGTTAGGACGGTCATACATCGTTCACATATTATGCAATTTTATTGTAACGTAAATAATCTTGAATCTCTTTACTTATTTTGTAAGTCTGATCAGGTCCACATTACTCAAGACCGTTGTGACACAAAATGGCTACAACCCCAGGAGTTACAATGAACATAAACGCTGCCAGTGGAGGAACCGTAACGGCCCCTGTTCTTCATGGTGGTGTTTTTCACGGCCCTGTGAACTTCGGCGGGAATTTTCAGGAAGGTAAAGCATGCAAACCGATTGCCTTAAAAGAACCAAGTAAAGTGAAATAGGAATAGTATGACAAGTTCACTTACACAAGAGTACACTAAAGAACTTACTATAAATAAAAATGTATTTTTTGCCATTGTTGTGTTTTGATGTGGAATGTGTGTGTGATTCAAGCATTCTCAATTACAAGACATTGTCACAAATATAGAAGGATCATATCAAACCAATTAAGTTACACAAGGTGTTTATGACATAAGTGTTAGCAATAAAGTTGTAAAATATATTTTTTTGACATTAAATATGCTATCTGACCCCTTTTCTGTTAAGCTGGACATACACTGTGTGATTTGAATGATCTTTGTTCTACGGGCTGTTGATATATTTCGATGTGTGTTTTCCTGGCTTCAGTTCAACAGCCTGAGCAGGTGGACGGAGGAAGTGCTCCAGAGTCTGTGGAGGAGCCGCTGCTCATCCAGTCTGATTGGAACAGACCACTCAGGATTAATCCATGCAGCCAAGAGGCTAAGAACAGGATTCTCAAAGAAAACAGAAATAATGCAAGTATCTCGGTTTAAATTAACAATACATTCAGAGACTGCCAGTGCTGCTTTTGGAGGGCCGGCGTCCTGCAGAGTTTATCTCCATCCAGCAGCTGAAGCAGCAAGTGTTCAGGAACATACCTTTATATATAACATTTTTATTTAATGATTATAGCCATTGCTTTATGTAATATTATTTTTCTCTCATGATATCAACAAATGAGATAGGAAAACATTAATTTATGACCTGTAAATCTAAATAACATTTATATTATTATGGATTTTATATTGTTGAATCGTCTATATTTATGCAATGCATTTATCATCAATTCTTATTTAGTTTCAGTTCAGATGACTCCAACAGCTTGTGCTCTAATTCTGCATATTACTGATGTTTTCTCATAGATTTACATACCAAAGGACAAGACTCAGAGGAAACGTCTAGCTCTGCTAGTCACCAACATAAAATTTGATTATGAAGAGTATGACAGGGCCGGAGCAGAGGAAGACGAGAAGAACATGGAGTGGCTGCTGAAGGCTTTGGGTTACAGTGTTGAGAAACACACAAATCTCTCTGGAAAAGTGTGTATAGAGCTAGTGGACTTCTAGTGTGGATATAGAGATGTGAACAAATATTTTACAATTTATTATATACTATGCATTTCTTTAAAACACATTTTTATATTGACAGGAAATAGATGCTAAAGTCAAGAACTTCGCTAAACGTTCTGAACATCGAGACTCGGACAGCACCTTTGTGGTTCTGATGTCTCACGGGGACAGAATTGATAATAAAGATGCCATTTTAGGTGTCAACTATCATGACAAGAAGAACCCCAAAGATGTCTTCTTTGTTGACGACATCTTCTCCCATCTGAACTCAGAGAATTGTCCTGCTCTGATTGATAAACCAAAGGTTATTCTGATTCAAGCCTGCAGAGGAGGTACGACATGACTGATGAAACCCAAGTCCTCTTATCATATTGATACACTCCATATTTATATTTTTATTGTAATATTGCCATCCATATCATTAACCATTTCTCTGTCCAGAATACACAGGAGGTGTGGAAATACTATCAGATGCCACACATAGAGTTGTGCACGTAGAGAAGGACTTTGTCAGTTTTAAGTCCTGCCTCCCTGGTAAGTGCTCAGAAAACACTGATGGCTGAAATGAGATGGACACTTCTGTTCATTTTCTTCATATTCAAAGAGCTGGTAAAAGCCGCTCACTAGTGAAATGTCACCATAGGCTGCCATTCAGATTCAAATGTTGATATCAAGAATTCATATCCTGTGAATGAATAAAAGTCAAAACAGCTTGCCATAGTTCATGTTGATCCTGATAGCAGACTAACACTGAATCAAGGTTGAAATTTAACATAAGAAATAGAACAAAATGGACATAAAATCAATATTTGTTCAACTTAAATTATATCACTTATTTTATATCGAATCAACATTGAAACAGTATCAAATCACTCTTGCTTCATGTACAGCAAAAATCTAATCTGTGGCAAGAAAGTTTTGTTGGTGAATATAATTTATTAATAACAAATACACAGTTTTGTTCAGGGATGAGATTAGTGAATTATTCTACTGTATGATGCTGAAAACTACATCACCTGATCATCTTTGTTTCTGGCGTTCTGTCAGTCTGTTTAGTAATAATTGAAGAGGGTAAATCTGTTTGTTTGGGAGTTAGTGACTTGTTGGTTCAAACCCATGATAACTTCAGCCCTGCATCATGATCTCAGCTTGAAGATCTTTATCTTTGCTCCACAGGTATCAGTGCGTTCAGGAATCGTGTCAATGGGAGTTATTTTATCATGTACATCCTCGAGGTGTTCTATAGATGGGCTCATACTGATGACATTATGGAGTTGTTCAGGAAGGTAAATGTTTAATCCCATTCAAATTGGCTTGATTTATTTCAGCCCAAAGTTCTTCCTCAGTTCACTGCTCAGCTAAAAAGAATACAGGAGTTTGCTTCTTGTCACTGAAATATGATCTTTCTTTTATAGGTCACCTCATGCATGGAGAAAGACCCACGATTCGAAAATGTATGGGTTGAGGGTGGACCAGCCAAACTAATGCCGTGTATTGACAGAGCATCCCTTCCCAACAAACTCTACCTGTTCCCTGGACTCTGAAGATGTGCGGTTTGAAATCAGTTTAAGGCAAGACGCCACTGGTTAATAGTAGGAATGAAATGAGGCATCATCTAAATAAATATGCATCAATTTGAATACATGTGCTAAGCAGAAATTGGATTCGGGTCGGGTTCAAAACTTATTTTGAGAATTTTTTATTTGTAATTTTTTTTAGTTTTATCAAACTTATTTTTTATTGTAACTGAAATCTTCAAAAGAAATAGATAAAGTGTAATAAAAAGCAAAACAGACCAAAATCTCAACAAAACCTTGCCTTAAATCAAGTTAAAGAGGCCTTTTATGCAAAAACACACAAACAATATATACAGTATGCAGTTATCATTTATATACATTCATTTTAATGACGTTTTTTCATATATCATTTGCTATTGTCATATTACTTTATTAACCATTTAAGGAGTCTTCTCCATCCAAAACAGTGTCGATGTGCATTTCTTCATCAGATTGCTTGTTATTAGAATATTTCCCAATCTTTTTTTTGTTTTAGATAACTTTGATAAAAGTGCAAATTAATCAATAAAGTTTTTCTAATTGGTTACCTTGCCTTCGTATCTATCTATCTGCACTACATTGCTTCCTTCTACACTGCAAAAATAGATGTGTTAAAATATCATCAACACACTCAGTGTTGTGTAGATATAACACACAATGTGCACTGTAAAACCTAACAGTTGTATGTACTACAAAAAAAATGAGTTCACTGCACTCAAATATTACCGAATGTTGTGTGGACACAATGACTGAAACAGAACTCAAACTGAATGAGTTTTAGAACATTTCTAGTTCCCAGCATGATAATTGGATAATAATTGTATTGTTAAGTGGTTAAATAAGTGATAATTGTGTATTGGTGGTGACACCTGATGATAATAATGAGCAGAATCACTAAAGGACAGAGAAACACAAGAACTACAACTGACTTCAGCCTCAGCTTTAGATGAAATCAACTGAAGATAAAAGAAGACATTAAATCTCTGAAGATCTCAGCAGAGGAGGATTAAACAACTCCACAAACAGCATTACCAGCTTCACACATTACTAACCACACTGACTTTATTTCTGTCATTTCTGATATATTGAAAATAATAGTTTTGTTTGAATTCACCATGATGGTGATCAGTGTTTGCTTTTGTTGGGATCTTGACCCTTGACAAAACACGTGTCGCTCTGGCTGCTTTAACTGTATTTATGAAGCACATTTGTTATGGTAAGAAAAGCTGAGAGAAAATGTGATCAGCTGGTATTGGTTGTTTTTTTGCTGATGATATTATCATCATGCAGTGACTGAATCACTGATCTCATTCAGAGTCTAATGCTCTGGTTATAGCGGTTTTGTGTTATTTTTTTTTGTATTATTCATAATAGAACCTATGTGATTCTACAGCCCAAAATCCAGGATGGTTGTGGTAATTGAACAATATGCAGGATTTAAATGAATAAATTAATGCACAAAAGGTTTGAATCTACAACAGTACTTGGACACACACAGACATCAAGAATCAGAGTATGAATCTCAACAATGGTGACAATCAAAAAAAACTTTGAACATAAAACAAGCCACAAAAACATCACAACAAACAGCAAAAAGTAAAAGCAAATAGTAAGAATCAAAGAAAATTAGTCATAATTCAGATGCATAATTTATTCATACCGCAATGCATGCTGGGACCCATGAGGCAGTTTTGATGTTGGGTTAAATGTTTGCTTAAAACAACCCAATTGCTGGGTTAAATTAACCCAATCACTGGGTTAAAACAACCCAATTGCTGGGTTAAAACAACCCAATTGCTGGGTTAAAGCAACCCAATAACTGGGTTAAAACAACCCAATTGCTGGGTTAGTCCATTTTCAACCCAATTTGGGTTATTTTTAACCCAGCATTTTTAGATTGTTAAAAAAGAGGAAACTAATGTTATTTTACAGGTGGAGCTAAACAAACATAATTTTGTAATACATTTTATTCTTTAGGATAAACCTATCGAGATTAATCATCTCGTTTTCAAGGGGGTCCTAAGATTTTAGGTTTAATGGCAGTCATACAAATAAACAAACAAACAAAAAAAAATCTGTGAGGATATTAACTATAAGCAGGGGCATTAAAATCAGGGAAGGAGGTCAGGAAGAAGTGGCAGGACTTTGCAAGCCTCAAGCGTACCACAGAGGTCAACATATAATAAAACAGGTGCATGATGGGCCAAATGACTCCCCCCTTCTTACACTGGAAGAAGAAAAGGCACTGTCAATACTTGGCCTCAGATGGGATTGTGGTGGTATTGACCTCCATGGAGGAATAGGAATGCCTGAACCTGAACCAGGTCCATCATGCTCACAGGAGCAATCAGGTTCACCTCCCATTGGCAGACACCTACCATCTCCCAGTCCTCCCAACAGCCTACCCATGACCTCCATCTTCAATTGTCAGACAACAACACCTTTGAGAATTAGCTTTGAGAATGTTTGTGGTTGTAGTCAGGACTTAGTGCAGCTGGAGAGGGAGAAACTAGATGTCCTAAAAGACATCAGAAAATTTCTTAAAGATGCCAATGAGAGGGACATCAACTTTCAGCAGCAGCTCACAGACCAGAAGAGAGGAGACTGGCACTGGAGGAGATGAGGTTTGAAGGCCCTCCATTTTGGTGCCAATTACCTTGCCAGATGATTCAGATAATATTGTTTAATGTTGGTTAATCATGACTACTTATATGTTTTAATAATCTCTTGTGCAACATGAAATATTATTTTCCGTTATGTAGTTAGGACTTATCCCATTGTGCAATGTATTTTGCAAATCCTAAGGAACAAACAACAAACTCAAATAATTGAGATTCAATGGTTTGATGTCCTTGTGTTTGTTGAACCACTCAAAGACTAAAGCTCCATGAAATACTGCAGCATAAGTATTCTTAAGTTTTTCAAATTTAAATAGCTATTTTAAGTACTGAAAATTAGCATAAAACCCCTATGAAGGTCAAGTCAAGTCAACTTTATTTATATAGCGCTTTTAACAATGCAGATTGTTTCAAAGCAGCTTTACAGTGTTAAACAGGAAAATAATGCAGCATCATTTTATTAAGCCGTATAGCCATTCTGGAGAAAACGGTGATGTCATCAGTTCATTTCAATTATCATACAGTGACAGTGTGGGCTTTAGATCAGTAATTAGATCAGTAATTTAGTTTATATGGTTAATTTAGTTTAATAATTAGATTTATTTGGATATTTAGTTGAAAAATTTAGAAAACATTTTGTGTGCCCAACTGAGAAAGCCAAGCCAGAGGCAACAGTGGCAAGGAAACCAAAACCCCATCAGGTGACCTAATGGAGAAAAATAAACCTTGGGAGAAACCAGGCTCAGTCGGGGTGCCAGTTCTCCTCTGGCCAATTAACGAACAGCGTATGATTATTATTCTGACAACTTTACAGGTCAGAGGTCATAATAGATCGGAATATTCGAATGATTGGAGTCATCACGCTGGAGACGGGTTTATTGAGGATAACATCGATTTAAGAATTATTAAAGTGCAATATTCGAAAGATCGGAGGCAACACGCTGGAGACGGGTTTATTGAGGATGACATATCAATTTAAGTATTATTATTATTAAATTGTAATATTCAAACAATCAGAGTCATCACGCCGGAGACGGGTTTATTGAGGATGCCGTGACGATGAGGCAGTTTCAGGGGGAGTCTAATCACGGTCAGTGTCTGCAGACACTTCGGGGTCCTGCGTTGGTCTTCTCTGGGCGCAGGTCCACCATCTGATCTGCATACGGCCCGGATCCGGCTGACTGCAGTAAACCTCGGGATAAAACAGTGAGACTATCATTAGCGTAGATGCCATTCTTCTGATGATGTAACGATTACATCAGGTGTTATGGGAAGTGTTCCTGGTTCCGGCTGACCTAGTTAATGCAGCCTAACAATCAATTCATTGAAAAAGTGTTTTATGTGTATGCCATAGTAAAGAGATGTGTTTTTAGTCTAGATTTAAACTGACAGAGTGTGTCTGCTTCCCGAACAATGCTAGGAAGACTGTTCCAGAGTTTAGGTGCTAAATAGGAAAAGGATCGACCGCCTGCAGTTGATTTAGATATTCTCTGTATTATCAACTGGCCAGAATTTTGAGACCACAGTAGACGTGATGGAGTATAATGTGTTAAGAGCTCGCTCAAGTATTGGGGAGCTAAACCATTTAGTGCTTTGTAAGTAATAAGCAAGATTTTAAAATGTATGCGATGTTTAATAGGCAGCCAGTGCAGTGTTGACAGAACTGGTCTAATATGGTCATACTTCCTGGTTCTAGTAAGTACTCGAGCTGCTGCGTTTTGGACCAGCTGGAGTTTATTTATTAAGCGAGCAGGGCAACCACCCAGTAGAGCATTACAATAATCTAACCTTGAGTTCATGAACGCATGAACTAACTGTTCAGCATTTTGCATTGAGAGCATGTGCCATAATTTAGATATATTTTTAAGATGGTAGAATGCAGTTTTACAGATGCTAGAAATGTGGCTTTCAAACGAAAGATTGGTATCAAAGAGCACACCCAGGTTCCTCACTGACGACGAGGACTTGACAGAGCAGCCATCAAGTGTTAGACAGTATTCTAGGTTACTACTTGTGGAGCTTTTTTGTTCAATAATTAAAAATTCATTTTTTTCTGAATTGAGTTGCAGGAAATTACTGGTCATCCAGTGTTTTATATCAGCTATGCATTCCATTAATCTTGTGAATTGGTAAGTTTCTTCAGGGCGTGAAGAAATATAGAGCTGAGTATCGTCAGCATAACAATGAAAACTAACGCCATGCTTCCTAATGATATCTCCCAGTGGTAGCATGTACAGGGTGAAGAGCAGCGGTCCTAGCACTGAGCCTTGCGGTACTCCATACTGAACATGTGATCGGTGTGATATCTCTTCATTTACTGCAACAAACTGATAACGGTCACTTAGGTATGATTTAAACCATGACAAAGCAATTCCACTAATACCTACATAATTTTCGAGTCTATTCAAAAGAATGTTGTGGTCGATAGTATCAAATGCAGCGCTATATACATATACAGCAGTGCACTTTTTTTTTGTTCAGACATGTAGTTTTTATTTATTTTATTTATTCATTCATTATTATTTCTTTATTGAATTATTCAATATGGAAGCCCGTTTCCGCCACTAAATAAAAAAATAAAAACAGTAATTGCGACATTTTATCTCAGAATTCTGACTTTTTTTCTCACAATTGCGTGATATAAAGTCAGAATTCTGAGATATAAAGTCGCAATTGCGAGTTATAAAGTCAGAATTCTGAGATATAAAGTCGCAATTGCGAGTTAAAAAAGTCTGAATTCTGAGATATAAAGTCGCAATTGCGTGATATAAAGTCAGAATTCTGAGATATAAAGTCAGAATTCTGAGATCTAAAGTCGCAATTGCGTGATATAAAGTCAGAATTCTGAGATCTAAAGTCCAATTGCGTGATATAAAGTCAGAATTCTGAGATATAAAGTCGCAATTGCGTGATATAAAGTCAGAATTCTGAGATATAAAGTCGCAATTGCGTGATATAAAGTCAGAATTCTGAGATCTAAAGTCGCAATTGCGTGATATAAAGTCAGAATTCTGAGATATAAAGTCGCAATTGCGTGATATAAAGTCAGAATTCTGAGATATAAAGTCGCAATTGCGTGATATAAAGTCAGAATTCTGAGATATAAAGTCGCAATTGCGTGATATAAAGTCAGAATTCTGAGATATAAAGTCACAATTGCGTGATATAAAGTCAGAATTCTGAGATCTAAAGTCGCAATTGCGTGATATAAAGTCAGAATTCTGAGATATAAAGTCGCAATTGCGAGTTATAAAGTCAGAATTCTGAGATATAAAGTCACAATTGTGTGATATAAAGTCAGAATTCTGAGATATAAAGTCACAATTGTGTGATATAAAGTCAGAATTCTGAGATATAAAGTCACAATTGCGTGATATAAAGTCAGAATTCTGAGATATAAAGTCACAATTGTGTGATATAAAGTCAGAATTCTGAGATATAAAGTCACAATTGTGTGATATAAAGTCAGAATTCTGAGATATAAACTCGCAATTGCGAGTTATAAAGTCAGAATTCTGAGATATAAAGTCACAATTGCGTGATATAAAGTCAGAATTCTGAGATATAAAGTCACAATTGTGTGATATAAAGTCAGAATTCTGAGATCTAAAGTCGCAATTGCGAGTTATAAAGTCAGAATTCTGAAATATAAAGTCGCAATTGTGTGATATAAAGTCAGAATTCTGAGATATAAAGTCACAATAGTGTGATATAAAGTCAGAATTCTGAGAAATAAAGTCACAATTGTGTGATATAAAGTCAGAATTCTGAGATATAAAGTCAGAATTGTGTGATATAAAGTCAGAATTCTGAGATCTAAAGTCGCAATTGTGTGATATAAAGTCAGAATTCTGAGATCTAAAGTCGCAATTGCGAGTTATAAAGTCAGAATTCTGAAATATAAAGTCGCAATTGCGTGATATAAAGTCAGAATTCTGAGATATAAAGTCACAATTGTGTGATATAAAGTCAGAATTCTGAGATATAAAGTCACAATTGTGTGATATAAAGTCAGAATTCTGAGATATAAAGTCACAATTGTGTGATATAAAGTCAGAATTCTGAGATATAAAGTCGCAATTGCGAGTTATAAAGTCAGAATTCTGAGATATAAAGTCGCAATTGCGTGATATAAAGTCAGAATTCTGAGATATAAAGTCACAATTGTGTGATATAAAGTCAGAATTCTGAGATCTAAAGTCGCAATTGTGTGATATAAAGTCAGAATTCTGAGATCTAAAGTCGCAATTGCGAGTTATAAAGTCAGAATTCTGAAATATAAAGTCGCAATTGCGAGTTATAAAGTCAGAATTCTGAGATATAAAGTCGCAATTGCGTGATATAAAGTCAGAATTCTGAGATATAAAGTCACAATTGCGTGATATAAAGTCAGAATTCTGAGATATAAAGTCAGAATTCTGAGATCTAAAGTCGCAATTGCGTGATATAAAGTCAGAATTCTGAGATATAAAGTCGCAATTGCGTGATATAAAGTCAGAATTCTGAGATATAAAGTCGCAATTGCGTGATATAAAGTCAGAATTCTGAGATATAAAGTCGCAATTGCGTGATATAAAGTCAGAATTCTGAGATATAAAGTCACAATTGTGTGATATAAAGTCAGAATTCTGAGATCTAAAGTCGCAATTGTGTTATATAAAGTCAGAATTCTGAGATATAAAGTCGCAATTGCGTGATATAAAGTCGCAATTGTGTGATATAAAGTCAGAATTCTGAGATCTAAAGTCGCAATTGCGTGATATAAAGTCAGAATTCTGAGATATAAAGTCGCAATTGCGTGATATAAAGTCAGAATTCTGAGATATAAAGTCAGATCGAATGGGGGTTTCGCTTAGAAGCCTATCATCTTCGAGAATTCAACAGTGCCCAATGGCAGTGCCAATGCCATGAGCATGCGGAATTTGCATGCGTAACTCCGCCCCACCCTGTGGGTATATAAGGAAGTACGCTGGCAACATCGCATTATGTTTCTGCTTTGGAGCCAAGAGCATCTCTTCACTACTACAAGCCTGAATTCTGAAGTCTTCTCTTCAGTCTTCGAGACGAGCGGTTCTCCAGGGTGTTGGTGTGACGGCGCATTCCAGCGATCTCGCATTGCCTGCCTGCTGATCTGTGCAGTGATCTGCAACAGCTGTGTGTGTTATTACTGGGCGCTTCGGCACTCTGCAGAGCTTTCCTCTCACAAAAAGAGCTTGCGCGTGGCACGTCTTTTTCAAGACGGTTCGCTCGTGCACTTCCGGGAGCGATCGATCTCCGTTGCTGTCTATGGGCACATTCACTGCTCGACGTGTTTGGGCTTCAGCACGTTCGGGCAGTGATTGTGGATGTGTCATGTTCCCACTGCGGGAACGTGACCATCGCAATGTCGCGGTCGAGACTCAGTGATCTCCGCGAGGAGAGAGAGTCCCCTCTGCCACACCCCAAACTACCATCTCTGAGAGAGGTGGTGCTTTGGCTGGTGGCCAGGGTGACCTGAGGGCGGTGCGTGGTATAAGAACCCCGACGATCATTCCTCGGGCCACGCCCCCCTCTCGCACATTGCTTCCCGCGAGTGCTGGACTGAAACAGCGGCCCGTCTCTGACGCCTCGTTCGTTTCGTTCACACTCCAGATAGCGGCGAGATGTCGATCGCCGCATCCCAAGGTGGGCTAGATCCTTTGGGGATGACGATTAGGTTGTGCTCCGCCTCCGGGTGTGTCAGCACTGCCTGATCTGACCTAGAGTTGATAGCCATGTTATCTCGGGCAGCCGCGAGCCTCGCGCTGGTGTGGAACTCTACCCAGTCGCGAGTGCACGTGGTTGCGCGATCGGTTTTTGTGGGCGGCACCCGACAGCTGTTGGGCCCCGCCCCCAATGCCTTTCGCTCCCGAGGTGCATGAGGAGATCACGCGGTCCTGGAAGTCCCCGTGCTTCCCGTGACCGTTTGGTGGCCTCCTCCGCCTTCTCTGCCCTTGATGGGGCCGCGACCTAGGGTACACTGGGGCCCCCCCCCCACTGTTGAACAACTCTGTTGCGCACTACGGTGTCCACAGAGGGCTTTGACGTGGTGTGGCTGTCCTAAGCACCCTCCCTAAGCCTGTGGGCTCGTCTACTTTGGTGGCGTGGTCCTGCAGTGCTATGGGGTAGGCCGCCGCCCCTCTGCACATGCACAAGGGTGGAGCTGACCCAGGGCTCTTTTTTGAGCTGCGTGCCGCCACTGATCCCGCCCTCTGGGTGGTGAAGGTGGCCACACGCTCCCTCGGTCGGGCGATGTCCACAGCTGTGGTCCGGGAGAATTTCCTGGCCATACCTGGTGATATGGGGGGGGTTGACTGAGCCCGCCTCCTCAACTCGCCTATATCCCATGCTGGCCTCTTCGGCGGCGCGGCTGAGAACTGCGCCCAACAGTTCTCGGCCGCCCCAGAGCAGACTGAGGCTTTAACACGTACTGCCCCGGTGGCTGGCTGCTGCACCAGCCGCCGGCCCAGTCGCCTCAGTCCGCTCGCCGCCGAGGGCACCCTCCCTCCTCCCGTCCGGCCCCAGCAGCAGCCTTCTCCGGGCCGCGCCGTGGAGGTGGTTGCAGGATGTCGCCCAGTCCGCTCCTCAGCCTGGCTAAACGCCAGGCTGGAGGTGGACAACTCAGAGATGGGTTCCAGTTCTTTCCAGGGGATGGTAGCAGGGCCTTTCCTTCCCCCGGTGGAGGGCCGGGGGAAAATCCTTCTGCTGCTGGCCCTCGGGCTAGCAGCGCTTGGAAAGAACTCATGTTCCTGTCTCTGAGGACCCAGAGACCGGTGATGGCAGTGTGTGCCGCCTCCGGGCCGCGCCACTCTCGTCCCTCTCTCTCGCCAGCCTCCTCTCAGAGCAGACCCCAGTGGAACGTGCGTCCTTCCCTGGTCTCCTCTGTCAGGACGCAGCAGTTAACCGTGCCCCCGCACCGGGACGCCCAACAGCCTCCCATGTCCGGGCCGGTAACGCTGCCTCGCTGCCCCACCCTGGGTACGTCTGTGGTCCAAATGACCCTGCTGGTGCAGTTCCTGGGAGTCTGGCTTCAGCTTCCGGGACTGTTCCGCTGGGTCGCGAAGACTGTCAGGCGCGGCTACGCGATTCAGTTCGCGCAGGTTCCTCCCCGCTCTGGGGAGGCCGCCCGCTATGATGGGGCCTATCCCCTGTCATGCGTGCGGAGGTTGTCACCCTACTGGCGAAGGGTGCGATCAAGCCTTTCCCTCCAGCCGGAATGAAGTCCGGCTTCTCAGCCCTTGCTTCATTGTACCCTAGGAAACCGGTGGGTTATGGCCAATCCTGGATCTGCCCGTCTTGAACCGATCCTTCACAGGCTTCCGTTCAGGATGTCGTTAGCGAACGCCTCTTTGGACGCGTTCGTCCGGTAGATTGGTTGCAGCGATCGACCTGAAGGACGCTTACTTCATGTCTCCTTCCTCGACGCGGACCGTTCCTACGGTTTGCTTCGAGGGGCGGACATTCAGTACGCAGTCCCCCCATTCGGGCAGCTCTGTCCCCTCGTGACTCTACGTAGTCTATCGAGGCAGCCCTTGCGCCACTCGGCAGCACGGGGGTCGCATCCTGAACTACTTCGATGACTGGCTCATACTGGGTCACTCTCGTAAGCAGGTCTGCGGACACAGAGTCCAAGTGCTCCAGCACTTAGCCCGTCTGGGCCTTCGGGTTGACTGGGAGAAGAGCGACTCTGCCCCGTGCAGAGGATCTCCTTTCTCAGTGTGGTTTCCAACTCGGTCGCAGGTGCGTGCTGCTTACCAGCGAGCGTGCACATAGTCTCTGCTGACTTGCCTTCGTCAAATCGAGGGCTAGAGTGCGGTCCCACTGAAGCTATTTCAGAGGCTCCTGGGGCATATGGCATCTGCAGCCGCGGTGACGCCGCTCGGATTGCTACATATGAGACCGCTTCAGCACTGGCTACGCGATCAAGTCCCGAGATGGGCATGGCGGTCTGGCACGCTCCGGGTACAAGTGACTCGGGCCTGCTTTTAGACTCTCACCTCGTGGTCGAACCTCAAGTTTCTACGGACCGGAGTGTCCTTAGAACGAGTTTCCAGGCATCTTGTTGTATCAACAGATGCATCATCCACGGGCTGGGGTGCCATGTGCAATGGACAAGCAGCCGCGGGCTCCTGGACAGGACCCCAGCGCCTTCTGCATGTCAATTGCCTCGAGTTACTGGCAGTACGGTTCGCCCTGCACCGCTTCCGAGCGTTGCTGAGGGGTCAACATGTACTAGTCAGGACAGACAACACGGCCGTAGTAGCGTACATCAACCACCAGGGCGGTCTACGCTCCCGCCGTATGTCTCAACTCGCCCGCCATCTCGTTTTATGGAGTCAGAAGCATCTGAGGTCCCTTCATGCTGTCCACATCCCGGGAGCCCTGAACCGTGCAGCCGACGAGCTCTCACGGCTTCAGACACTTCCTGGAGAATGGAGACTCCATCCCCAGACGGTCCAGCTGATTGGGAACGGTTCGGCGACGCACAGGTAGACCTGTTGCCTCCCAGGACTCTTCCCATTGCTCCCTGTATTATTCCCTGACTGATGGTCGGCACGGATGCACTGGCGCACAGCTGGCCGCAGGGCCTACGCAAGTATGCGTTCCCCCAGTGAGCCTTCTCGCACAGGTACTGTGCAAGATCAGGGAGGACAAGGAGCAGGTCATGTTGGTCGCCCCGTTGGCACGGCCAGACCTGGTTCTCAGAACTGCTACTCCTTACGACAGACCCTCCCTGGCCTATTCCTCTGAGTCAAGACCTTCTCACTCAGAGACGGGGCACCCTATGGCACCCGCGTCCAGCGCTCTGGAAGCTCCACGTGTGGCTTCTGGACGGGATGCGGCTGGTTTGAGTAGCCCTCCACCTGCGGTGGTCGCTACCATCACTTCCACTAGGGCAGAGTCTACACGATACCTCTATGCGTTGAAGTGGAACCTCTTCGTCACATGGTGTTCTTCCCGCCAAGAAGACC
This sequence comes from Romanogobio albipinnatus, assembly GCA_023566225.1. Classification (NCBI taxonomy): domain Eukaryota; kingdom Metazoa; phylum Chordata; class Actinopteri; order Cypriniformes; family Gobionidae; genus Romanogobio; species Romanogobio albipinnatus. The sequence continues at coordinate 5,894,973 of CM042241.1, forward strand.
CCTGGGAATGCCCGATCGGGTCTGTGCTATCGTTTCTCCAGGAGGGGGTGGTACGAAGGCTGTCTCCTTCCACCCTTAAGTGTACGTGGCCGCAATATCTGCCTACCAGGATCTCCTGGGAGACAAAAAGGTAAGTCAGCACGACCTGATCATCAGGTTCCTGAGGGGGGCGAGGAGACTGAATCCTCCTCGCTCTCCTCTCGTTCCCTCTTGGGACCTCTCAGTAGTCTTAAGTGCTCTGCAGAGGCCTCCCTTTGAGCCTTTGCGGTCGGTTGAGATTAAGTTCTTGTCTATGAAGATGGCTCTGCTGACCGCATTGGCCTCTTTTAAGAGTGTCGGGGACCTGCAAGCATTTTCGGTTGACGAAGCGTGCCTTGAGTTCGGGCCAGCTAACTCTCACGTGATCCTGAGACCCCGGCCCGGATATGTGCCCAAGGTTCCTACCACTCCGTTCCGAGATCAGGTGGTGAACCTGCAAGCGCTGCCTTTGGAGGAGGCAGACCCAGCCTTGGCATTGCTCTGTCCAGTACGCGCTCTCCGCGCTTATGTAGACAGTACGCGATGTTTCAGGACCTCAGACCAGCTCTTTGTCTGTTATGGTGGAGAGCGGAAGGGAAGAGCTCTCTCAAAGCAGAGGTTGTCTCACTGGATAGTGGACACCATTGTTTTGGCTTACCAGCAGCAAGGTCGACCATGTCCCCTTGGGGTTAGGGCACACTCCACCCGGAGTGTGGCCTCCTCTTGGGCTTTAGCGCATGGCGCCTCGCTAACAGACATCTGCAGAGCTGCAGGCTGGGCGACACCAAACACATTCGTCAGATTCTACAATCTCCGAGTGGAGCCAGTGTCCGACTATGTATTCGCCCCTACGGGTGGCCGGTAATGGGCCAGGCTCAGGTGTCTTCGCTTGCTCGCCATTCCACTCCAAGGACTGGATACGTGTGATATTTTCCCTTAGGTGAGCTCCCCGAGAGCCCTGAGCTCCTTCAGCACTGCTTACGCCGACATCAGTTCAGTCTGCCCTTTCGCCGACATCAGTTCAGTCTGCCCTTTCGAGCCCAGACCCTCATGTCCGGCCAGGTGCTCCGTGTGCATGGTTCCCCTCCGGCGACCCCCACACGAGTATTTCCACCGTAAGCCTCCTCAGCGAGCAGGTGTCTTTCCCTTGGCAAGTCCCTGCCGCCCCTAGGGTTAAAAATCCACCTTCGGCTGGTACCCTAGAGATCTTCCATATGCAGCCCTTAGCGGGTCAGAATTCTGAGATATAAAGTCGCAATAGCGTGATATAAAGTCAGAATTCTGAGATATAAAGTCACAATTGCGTGATATAAAGTCAGAATTCTGAGATATAAAGTCAGAATTCTGAGATATAAAGTCGCAATTGCGTGATATAAAGTCAGAATTCTGAGATATAAAGTCATTGATCTGCCGCGACCCGACACATGAGTTGTGAACACATTAATGAGTATATTAACTGTAGTTTTAGCTGCTAATGATGGAGAATTCTGAGATATAAAGTCGCAATTGCGTGATATAAAGTCAGAATTCTGAGATATAAAGTCAGAATTCTGAGATATAAAGTCGCAATTGCGTGATATAAAGTCAGAATTCTGAGATCTAAAGTCAGAATTCTGAGATATAAAGTCGCAATTGCGTGATATAAAGTCAGAATTCTGAGATATAAAGTCAGAATTGTGATATAAAGTCAGAATTCTGAGATATAGTCAGAATTGTGATATAAAGTCAGAATTCTGAGATATAAAGTCAGAATTCTGAGATATAAAGTCGCAATTGCGTGATATAAAGTCAGAATTCTGAGATATAAAGTCAGAATTGTGATATAAAGTCAGAATTCTGAGATATAAAGTCAGAATTCTTAGATATAAAGTCGCAATTGCGTGATATAAAGTCAGAATTGTGATATAAAGTCAGAATTCTGAGATATAAAGTCGCAATTGCGTGATATAAAGTCAGAATTCTGAGATATAAAGTCACAATTGCGTGATATAAAGTCAGAATTCTGAGATATAAAGTCACAATTGTGATATAAAGTCAGAATTCAGAGATATAAAGTCACAATTGCGTGATATAAAGTCAGAATTCTGAGATATAAAGGCGCAATTGCGTGATATAAAGTCAGAATTGTGATATAAAGTCAGAATTGTGATATAAAGTCAGAATTCTGAGATATAAAGTCACAATTGCGTGATATAAAGTCAGAATTCTGAGATATAAAGTCACAATTGCGTGATATAAAGTCAGAATTCTGAGATATAAAGTCGCAATTGCGTAATATAAAGTCAGAATTCTGAGATATAAAGTCAGAATTCTGAGATATAAAGTCGCAATTGCGTGATATAAAGTCAGAATTCTGAGATATAAAGTCGCAATTGCGTGATATAAAGTCAGAATTCTGAGATATAAAGTCAGAATTCTGAGATATAAAGTCGCAATTGCGTGATATAAAGTCAGAATTCTGAGATATAAAGTCGCAATTGCGTGATATAAAGTCAGAATTCTGAGACATAAAGTCAGAATTCTGAGATATAAAGTCAGAATTCTGAGATATAAAGTCGCAATTGCGTGATATAAAGTCAGAATTCTGAGATATAAAGTCAGAATTCTGAGATATAAAGTCAGAATTCTGAGATATAAAGTCGCAATTGCGTGATATAAAGTCAGAATTCTGAGATATAAAGTCGCAATTCTGAGATATAAAGTCGCAATTGCGAGATATAAAGTCAGAATTCTGAGATATAAAGTCGCAATTGCGTAATATAAAGTCGCAATTGCGTGATATAAAGTCAGAATTCTGAGATATAAAGTCAGAATTCTGAGATATAAAGTCGCAATTGCGTGATATAAAGTCAGAATTCTGAGATATAAAGTCGCAATTGCGTGATATAAAGTCAGAATTCTGAGACATAAAGTCAGAATTCTGAGATATAAAGTCAGAATTCTGAGATATAAAGTCGCAATTGCGTGATATAAAGTCAGAATTCTGAGATATAAAGTCATTGATCTGCCGCGCCCCGACACATGAGTTGTGAACACATTAATGAGTATATTAACTGTAGTTTTAGCTGCTAATGATGGAGAATTCTGAGATATAAAGTCGCAATTGCGTGATATAAAGTCAGAATTCTGAGATATAAAGTCAGAATTCTGAGATATAAAGTCGCAATTGTGTGATATAAAGTCAGAATTCTGAGATCTAAAGTCAGAATTCTGAGATATAAAGTCGCAATTGCGTGATATAAAGTCAGAATTCTGAGATATAAAGTCAGAATTGTGATATAAAGTCAGAATTCTGAGATATAGTCAGAATTGTGATATAAAGTCAGAATTCTGAGATATAAAGTCAGAATTCTGAGATATAAAGTCGCAATTGCGTGATATAAAGTCAGAATTCTGAGATACAAAGTCAGAATTGTGATATAAAGTCAGAATTCTGAGATATAAAGTCAGAATTCTGAGATATAAAGTCGCAATTGCGTGATATAAAGTCAGAATTGTGATATAAAGTCAGAATTCTGAGATATAAAGTCGCAATTGCGTGATATAAAGTCAGAATTCTGAGATATAAAGTCACAATTGCGTGATATAAAGTCAGAATTCTGAGATATAAAGGCGCAATTGCGTGATATAAAGTCAGAATTGTGATATAAAGTCAGAATTGTGATATAAAGTCAGAATTCTGAGATATAAAGTCGCAATTGCGTGATATAAAGTCAGAATTCTGAGATATAAAGTCACAATTGCGTGATATAAAGTCAGAATTCTGAGATATAAAGGCGCAATTGCGTGATATAAAGTCAGAATTGTGATATAAAGTCAGAATTGTGATATAAAGTCAGAATTCTGAGATATAAAGTCACAATTGCGTGATATAAAGTCAGAATTCTGAGATATAAAGTCACAATTGCGTGATATAAAGTCAGAATTCTGAGATATAAAGTCGCAATTGCGTAATATAAAGTCGCAATTGCGTGATATAAAGTCAGAATTCTGAGATATAAAGTCAGAATTCTGAGATATAAAGTCGCAATTGCGTGATATAAAGTCAGAATTCTGAGATATAAAGTCATTGATCTGCCGCGACCCGACACATGAGTTGTGAACACATTAATGAGTATATTAACTGTAGTTTTAGCTGCTAATGATGGAGAATTCTGAGATATAAAGTCGCAATTGCGTGATATAAAGTCAGAATTCTGAGATATAAAGTCAGAATTCTGAGATATAAAGTCGCAATTGCGTGATATAAAGTCAGAATTCTGAGATCTAAAGTCAGAATTCTGAGATATAAAGTCGCAATTGCGTGATATAAAGTCAGAATTCTGAGATATAAAGTCAGAATTGTGATATAAAGTCAGAATTCTGAGATATAGTCAGAATTGTGATATAAAGTCAGAATTCTGAGATATAAAGTCGCAATTGCGTGATATAAAGTCAGAATTCTGAGATATAAAGTCACAATTGTGATATAAAGTCAGAATTCTGAGATATAAAGTCACAATTGCGTGATATAAAGTCAGAATTCTGAGATATAAAGGCGCAATTGCGTGATATAAAGTCAGAATTCTGAGATATAAAGTCAGAATTCTGAGATATAAAGTCAGAATTCTGAGATATAAAGTCAGAATTCTGAGATATAAAGTCACAATTGCGTGATATAAAGTCAGAATTCTGAGATATAAAGGCGCAATTGCGTGATATAAAGTCAGAATTCTGAGATATAAAGTCAGAATTCTGAGATATAAAGTCAGAATTCTGAGATATAAAGGCGCAATTGCGTGATATAAAGTCAGAATTCTGAGATATAAAGTCAGAATTGTGATATAAAGTCAGAATTCTGAGATATAGTCAGAATTGTGATATAAAGTCAGAATTCTGAGATATAAAGTCGCAATTGCGTGATATAAAGTCAGAATTCTGAGTATAAAGTCACAATTGTGATATAAAGTCAGAATTCTGAGATATAAAGTCACAATTGCGTGATATAAAGTCAGAATTCTGAGATATAAAGGCGCAATTGCGTGATATAAAGTCAGAATTCTGAGATATAAAGTCAGAATTCTGAGATATAAAGTCAGAATTCTGAGATATAAAGTCAGAATTCTGAGATATAAAGTCACAATTGCGTGATATAAAGTCAGAATTCTGAGATATAAAGGCGCAATTGCGTTATATAAAGTCAGAATTCTGAGATATAAAGTCAGAATTCTGAGATATAAAGGCGCAATTGCGTGATATAAAGTCAGAATTCTGAGATATAAAGTCAGAATTCTGAGATATAAAGTCAGAATTCTGAGATATAAAGGCGCAATTGCGTGATATAAAGTCAGAATTCTGAGTTATAAAGTCAGAATTCTGAGATATAAAGTCAGAATTCTGAGATATAAAGTCGCAATTGCGTGATATAAAGTCAGAATTCTGAGATATAAAGTCAGAATTCTGAGTTATAAAGTCATTGATCTGCCGCGACACGACACATGATGAGTTGTGAACACATTAATGAGTTTATTAACTGTAGTTTGAGCTGCTAATGATGGAATGATTGTCTTATTATCTGAACGGCATTAATATCTCTGAGCAAACGCGCTCTTGAGGGGATTTTAAGCGCAAGCTTTGGCGCAGAAACAGAACGGATGTGAGGGGCAACGTTCATTGAACATATTCTGATGTGTTATTATGGAAATATGATCCCCAGAACTCCACCACCCTCAGAATGTGCTGTAATTCACAATGTCCTCAGAGAACGAGTGTGTCCAGTAATGACACGTCCAGTATGATCTGTCGCTACATACAGTCACCTGAGGGTGGCGCTGTTCTGGGATCATATTTCATAAATAACGCATCAGAATATGCTGTAATGCAAGATTTCGTTTGAGAATGAATTTTATTGACCTCCATGTGCTCGGTTTTGATAATATTTAAAATAATATTAATATTATATTATATTCATATAAAATAATAATTGATGTAGGTGAGTTCTGTACAGTGAGTTCTGCTGCCGAACAGTTGTAACTATAAATATGAGGTAGAGATGGAGCAGTTTTCATTAAACAGTAATAGCCTGTAAAAAATGATCTTATGTTTTAATAAATGGCACACGTGACAATTCAACCAGAGTACCTCTTTGTATTTAAGCTCCATGCCTTACTCTATTAATTCTCGAAATCCTACATACAGCATATTCTGATGCGTTATTAACGAAATATGATCCCAGAACAGCGCCACCTCAGGTGACTGTATGTAGCGACAGATCATACTGGACGTGTCATTACTGGACACACTCGTTCTCTGAGGACATTGTGAATTACAGCACATTCTGAGGGTGGTGGAGTTCTGGGAATCATATTTCCATAATAACACATCAGAAAAATGTTCAATGAACGTTGCCCCTCACATCCGTTCTGTTTCTGCGCCAAAGCTTGCGCTTAAAATCCCCTCAAGAGCGCGTTTGCTCAGAGATATTAATGCCGTTCAGATAATAAGACAATCATTCCATCATTAGCAGCTCAAACTACAGTTAATATACTCATTAATGTGTTCACAACTCATCATGTGTCGGGTCGCGGCAGATCAATGACTTTATAACTCGCAATTGCGACTTTATATCTCAGAATTGTGAGAAAAAAGTCAGAATTACTGTTTTTATTTTTTTATTTAGTGGCGGAAAAAGGCTTCCATAAATTTGGCACCTGTGACTATATGCTACAGAAATGTAAAGACAAAGTTGAATCCTATAACAACACAAACATCTTCACCTCGTCCAGAATGTCTCTTCTCGTTTGTTGATTAAAAATAGCTCAATTTAAGAAATCATTCCTAACACAACACTTCTTTCCCTTACTAAAACTAAAATATATGGGAATATACTGCAACATATAATGCAATATGTTACATAATACATTTCCATATATAGGAAACTAGTGCTTATATTTTTCAATATACTGCATTGACTGTGTGTGGCTATATATTGATACATATAAAATGTTTATAAATGAAGACTGTAGTAAAGTTAGTTTGTGTGGGAAGAAGGAGACAGGAACCGGCAAACGAAACATAAACAAAACACAACTTAAAATCCAGGCCTGGGGCCCGTTCTTCGTACTTCGCTAACTCAGTTAGCCGGATTTGATTGTTGACGATTTGGCGTGATCTTGGATTGTTTGGTTCTTCGACGCTCATCCTGGACTTGCTGTCATAGCAACAGGTCCGCAAACTTAAACCTGTTCGCGAGCGGCTTATTTCATGTAAACAGGATTAGATTGCATCTTGAGGTGATACTTAAAATCTGCCCAAGCCACTGCTACTTTATTTCAAGAGTTCCTTACTGAACCAGGGGCAATAATAATCATTTTAAATAATAATAATGTACAAATTTTAAATTGTATATGTATATGAGAATGTATATAATATTATAAAGTTGTGTATAATACTATAGACACAGCCACTTGATTGAGCGATTTATTTGTGATGGAATAATTACTTTATAATTTTATTGGAGGTTTGCACACATGTTGTACAGTTAATCTGAGCCGTGCATTAATTTAAGTGATGACGGATATTATGGGATGGCTTGATGCAGCGCAGGAGATGCAGAGAATTTGATCTTGACCCTTAAGAAACTTTAATACTGTCACGTTACAAATCTGCTTCAAATTGAATTACAACATTGAAATAAAAATGTAAAGGGTGTACAAATACTGTATAAAATCGTCAATATAAATAATTGGTAATCATGTAAAAAAAAAAAAAAAAAAATTTATCATTGATCTATTATAACTTTTATGTTGGTTTGGTCGTTTAGCTGTTTCCGTATGAAGGTCCAGATATTCGTGGGTTTTTTTTGTGTAATTTGCCAAGTGTTTTGCCAGGTGGCTTTTTTAATTATATGATGTCATTACGTTGCTCTCTTGACGCCAGCCAATCGCTGCATTGCTGATCATGGTTTCGAGTATCGATGCATCTGCCCTCTTCAGGGAAAACAAGAACGCGCAGTGATCTTAGATCATTTAATACAGATATTTAAATCCAATCCACAAATTCGTTTGAAGAACCAAATTAGCCAGACATCAGTTATCACGATTAAAAGATCTGAGATCTGTCAAATCATCTCAGATGTATTAAGCGAGGTACGAAGAATGGACCCCTGGTCCTTCACTGTCGTCGCTCCTCCTTTATACTCCTGTCACGCCTCCGTGAGACACGAAGCCGATGCGGCACGCAGCTGGCGCTCATCAAACATACACAGCAAAAACTCCAGTGTTAAATGAACTCTCCTGGGAGTATATGTGAGACCACACTCAAGGGTGTTTAAGTGTTAAAATAAGAGTGTTAAAGTAACACTGAAGCAGTGTTAAAGTTAATGAGATAATTAAGTGATTAATTGATTGATGATTGGCCATTAGTGACGAACACCTGATGATAACAAGCAGAATCGCCAAAGGAGACGCCACAATTATTAAGTCACCATTATGGTGATCATTGTTTGATTTAGTTTGGATCTTGACCCTTGACATTTAACACATTAGATTTTATTTTGGTTGTTTTAACAGCCAGACAAGCAAAGAGTAAAAGTTGATCAAGTGGTGTTGGTTATGATTTGACTAATACTGCCTTCACGTGCTAACGGAAATTTGATAATTTTGACTTTGAAGTCGTGATTGCGAGCTCATTGTATTCAAGTTTCAAAATGTCAGGGCATTCATGTGCAATTTTTACCTAGGAATCTCGTATTTACGATAATTCTGAGGGCACGTGAAGACAGCAATAGTCATCAACTGAGCTGAATCATTGATTATAGCCTAATATCTGTATTTACGTTTACACCAGCCTTGTAATTCCAAGGGATAAAATCAAGCATTTTCAACTTATTCCAAAAGTTTCAAACCATCAAAAAGCATGTTGCAGTGCATTCTGGGAGCCATCAATCAAAATAATTCCATGGCTCCCATCATTCATTGCTGCATGAATAAATTATTACAAGCTGTTTGTCACCATTGTTGAGATTCCTACACTGATTCTTGATTTGCGTGCCTAAAAATTTTTTTCAGATCAACTTTTAAAAAATCCTTAGCATTATATTGAAAATACTGGATTTTATGTTATAATCAACATCTCTAAATGAGGTTAGTGATTCAGGTCAAGTAATGACGGGGTCAAAACATAACCAACACCAAGCAATCAGCATTTGTCATTGTTCTGGCTGTTACAACTCAGTTACAGCACCAAACAAAATAAAATATTAAAGTCAAGGGTCAAGATCAAAAGTAAAGCAAACACTGTTCTCCATAATGGTGACATTTTTTATTTTTCTCATTTGGTGATTCTGCTTGTTAACATCAGGTGTTCATCACTAATGGCCAATCATCACTCAATGAATCACTTAATTATCTCATTAACTTTAACACTGCTTCAGTGTTACTTTAACACTCTTATTTTAACACTTTAACACTCTTGAGTGGGGTCTCACATATACTCCCAGGAGAGTTAATTTAACACTGGAGTTTTTGCTGTGTAATAACCACGGCCTCGTCCCGCTCTCAAGGTCCCTCAGCCTTGCTGCTCACCACAAAGACAATAATAGCATTTCATGTAATATTCATGATGTTTTATCCTTTATTGTGTACATATATTGCACATACATGTTCCCATATAAATGTGAATGTAATGTACACACATATTGAGTTACAACAGACTTCTATTCCCAGCATGCTTTGCTTCTGCCGGTTGATTGAGAGTAAATGTTCAAATTAAGAGTTATTTTGTGTGTTTTTTTCTCAATAATCTGTTAGTGTTTAATGTTGTATTATTTTGTAATTTAAAAGGTTTTCTGGTGTGTGTGAGTTTTTGGGGTTACCGTTGATATGAAGAGAAGAGCCTGTGGTGAGGATGATGATGGCCAAACACCATTATGACTATGTTAGTATGTTATAAAATTAATGGCTGTGCTTTCTTCTGTTACTTTTGTTAACTATGTTAGAAATATGACAGATTTATAATGTGATTATACTGTATGAGTGAATATCTCTGCCATATGTTACATGTGCACAACCATATCAGATTGCACATATGTGTGTGTGTGTGTGTGATCAGATATGGTAATGCACGTGTACACTATTATTAAGTATTACTGAATATACAATTAAATACATTTAGATATAGTAGCAAATATATTGTCACATATTTTTCAATATACATTCCTTATGTATTGCCTATTCAATATATTGTAATCTATTGACACAATATATTTGCATTTATATTTTTAAATATACAGTTAAATCATTTAATATATTGATCATGCATAGTGAAATATAGGCCTACTTTCTTTGCGTAAGGGTTCCTTCTTCTTGGATAGATGTTGTTCATTTTAAACTGGAGAAAGGTAACTCTTAACGCTGACATTGTGCAACAGAGCAAAGGCTGCAGGGCAATCTTAGTTTTCAAAAGAAAAAAAAGAGCTAAAGTGAAAGAGATCGAAGCCGGAGAACAAGGAAGCGCACGGACTACAACAACTATACCATCAACTCTGTGAGTACAACATTATCTTAATTCAACAAGTATTTCGGTACAGCCTGTGTTAGTTGGCACCAGTAACATTATCTAAGAGTTTGAGTCGAGTTTAAACAGCAAGTGTTTCTCTAGCAGGTTCAAACATGTCGTGTTTAAAGAGGAAAGACACATCCGTTTTACCCGCCCGCATGCCTGAAGCCTACAGAGAAACCACTTTAAATCATACTCACAAACATCTGATCAGGAAATGAGGCGAGAGTCGTTTCTGTGTGGTCACACTTTAACCTTGCGAAAGCTCAGTTAGGACGGTCATACATCGTTCACATATTATGCAATTTTATTGTAACGTAAATAATCTTGAATCTCTTTACTTATTTTGTAAGTCTGATCAGGTCCACATTACTCAAGACCGTTGTGACACAAAATGGCTACAACCCCAGGAGTTACAATGAACATAAACACTGCCAGTGGAGGAACCGTAACGGCCCCTGTTCTTCATGGTGGTGTTTTTCACGGCCCTGTGAACTTCGGCGGGAATTTTCAGGAAGGTAAAGCATGCAAACCGATTGCCTTAAAAGAACCAAGTAAAGTGAAATAGGAATAGTATGACAAGTTCACTTACACAAGAGTACACTAAAGAACTTACTATAAATAAAAATGTATTTTTTGCCATTGTTGTGTTTTGATGTGGAATGTGTGTGTGATTCAAGCATTCTCAATTACAAGACATTGTCACAAATATAGAAGGATCATATCAAACCAATTAAGTTACACAAGGTGTTTATGACATAAGTGTTAGCAATAAAGTTGTAAAATATATTTTTTTGACATTAAATATGCTATCTGACCCCTTTTCTGTTAAGCTGGACATACACTGTGTGATTTGAATGATCTTTGTTCTACGGGCTGTTGATATATTTCGATGTGTGTTTTCCTGGCTTCAGTTCAACAGCCTGAGCAGGTGGACGGAGGAAGTGCTCCAGAGTCTGTGGAGGAGCCGCTGCTCATCCAGTCTGATTGGAACAGACCACTCAGGATTATTCCATGCAGCCAAGAGGCTAAGAACAGGATTCTCAAAGAAAACAGAAATAATGCAAGTATCTCGGTTTAAATTAACAATACATTCAGAGACTGCCAGTGCTGCTTTTGGAGGGCCGGCGTCCTGCAGAGTTTATCTCCATCCAGCAGCTGAAGCAGCAAGTGTTCAGGAACATACCTTTATATATAACATTTTTATTTAATGATTATAGCCATTGCTTTATGTAATATTATTTTTCTCTCATGATATCAACAAATGAGATAGGAAAACATTAATTTATGACCTGTAAATCTAAATAACATTTATATTATTATGGATTTTATATTGTTGAATCGTCTATATTTATGCAATGCATTTATCATCAATTCTTATTTAGTTTCAGTTCAGATGACTCCAACAGCTTGTGCTCTAATTCTGCATATTACTGATGTTTTCTCATAGATTTACATACCAAAGGACAAGACTCAGAGGAAACGTCTAGCTCTGCTAGTCACCAACATAAAATTTGATTATGAAGAGTATGACAGGGCCGGAGCAGAGGAAGACGAGAAGAACATGGAGTGGCTGCTGAAGGCTTTGGGTTACAGTGTTGAGAAACACACAAATCTCTCTGGAAAAGTGTGTATAGAGCTAGTGGACTTCTAGTGTGGATATAGAGATGTGAACAAATATTTTACAATTTATTATATACTATGCATTTCTTTAAAACACATTTTTATATTGACAGGAAATAGATGCTAAAGTCAAGAACTTCGCTAAACGTTCTGAACATCGAGACTCGGACAGCACCTTTGTGGTTCTGATGTCTCACGGGGACAGAATTGATAATAAAGATGCCATTTTAGGTGTCAACTATCATGACAAGAAGAACCCCAAAGATGTCTTCTTTGTTGACGACATCTTCTCCCATCTGAACTCAGAGAATTGTCCTGCTCTGATTGATAAACCAAAGGTTATTCTGATTCAAGCCTGCAGAGGAGGTACGACATGACTGATGAAACCCAAGTCCTCTTATCATATTGATACACTCCATATTTATATTTTTATTGTAATATTGCCATCCATATCATTAACCATTTCTCTGTCCAGAATACACAGGAGGTGTGGAAATACTATCAGATGCCACACATAGAGTTGTGCACGTAGAGAAGGACTTTGTCAGTTTTAAGTCCTGCCTCCCTGGTAAGTGCTCAGAAAACACTGATGGCTGAAATGAGATGGACACTTCTGTTCATTTTCTTCATATTCAAAGAGCTGGTAAAAGCCGCTCACTAGTGAAATGTCACCATAGGCTGCCATTCAGATTCAAATGTTGATATCAAGAATTCATATCCTGTGAATGAATAAAAGTCAAAACAGCTTGCCATAGTTCATGTTGATCCTGATAGCAGACTAACACTGAATCAAGGTTGAAATTTAACATAAGAAATAGAACAAAATGGACATAAAATCAATATTTGTTCAACTTAAATTATATCACTTATTTTATATCGAATCAACATTGAAACAGTATCAAATCACTCTTGCTTCATGTACAGCAAAAATCTGATCTGTGGCAAGAAAGTTTTGTTGGTGAATATAATTTATTAATAACAAATACACACTTTTGTTCAGGGATGAGATTAGTGAATTATTCTACTGTATGATGCTGAAAACTACATCACCTGATCATCTTTGTTTCTGGCGTTCTGTCAGTCTGTTTAGTAATAATTGAAGAGGGTAAATCTGTTTGTTTGGGAGTTAGTGACTTGTTGGTTCAAACCCATGATAACTTCAGCCCTGCATCATGATCTCTGCTTGAAGATCTTTATCTTTGCTCCACAGGTATCAGTGCGTTCAGGAATCGTGTCAATGGAAGTTTTTTTATCATGTACATCCTCGAGGTGTTCTGTAGACGGGCTCATACTGATGACATTATGGAGTTGTTCAGGAAGGTAAATGTTTAATCCCATTCAAATTGGTTTGATTTATTTCAGCCCAAAGGTCTTCCTCAGTTCACTGCTCAGCTAAAAAGAATACAGGAGTTTGCTTCTTGTCACTGAAATATGATCTTTCTTTTATAGGTCACCTCATGCATGGAGAAAGACACACGATTCGAAAATGTATGGGTTGAGGGTGGACCAGCCAAACTGATGCCGTGTATTGACAGAGCATCCCTTCCCAACAAACTCTACCTGTTCCCTGGACTCTGAAGATGTGCGGTTTGAAATCAGTTTAAGGCAAGACGCCACTGGTTAATAGTAGGAATGAAATGAGGCATCATCTAAATAAATATGCATCAATTTGAATACATGTGCTAAGCAGAAATTGGATTCGGGTCGGGTTCAAAACTTATTTTGAGAATTTTTTATTTGTAATTTTTTTTAGTTTTATCAAACTTATTTTTTATTGTAACTGAAATCTTCAAAAGAAATAGATAAAGTGTAATAAAAAGCAAAACAGACCAAAATCTCAACAAAACCTTGCCTTAAATCAAGTTAAAGAGGCCTTTTATGCAAAAACACACAAACAATATATACAGTATGCAGTTATCATTTATATACATTCATTTTAATGACGTTTTTTCATATATCATTTGCTATTGTCATATTACTTTATTAACCATTTAAGGAGTCTTCTCCGTCCAAAACAGTGTCGATGTGCACTTCTTCATCAGATTGCTTGTTATTAGAATATTTCCCAATCTTTTTTTTGTTTTAGATAACTTTGATAAAAGTGCAAATTAATCAATAAAGTTTTTCTAATTGGTAACCTTGCCTTCGTATCTATCTATCTGCACTACATTGCTTCCTTCTACACTGCAAAAATAGATGTGTTAAAATATCATCAACACACTCAGTGTTGTGTAGATATAACACACAATGTGCACTGTAAAACCTAACAGTTGTATGTACTACAAAAAAAATGAGTTCACTGCACTCAAATATTACCGAATGTTGTGTGGACACAATGACTGAAACAGAACTCAAACTGAATGAGTTTTAGAACATTTCTAGTTCCCAGCATGATAATTGGATAATAATTGTATTGTTAAGTGGTTAAATAAGTGATAATTGTGTATTGGTGGTGACACCTGATGATAATAATGAGCAGAATCACTAAAGGACAGAGAAACACAAGAACTACAACTGACTTCAGCCTCAGCTTTAGATGAAATCAACTGAAGATAAAAGAAGACATTAAATCTCTGAAGATCTCAGCAGAGGAGGATTAAACAACTCCACAAACAGCATTACCAGCTTCACACATTACTAACCACACTGACTTTATTTCTGTCATTTCTGATATATTGAAAATAATAGTTTTGTTTGAATTCACCATGATGGTGATCAGTGTTTGCTTTTGTTGGGATCTTGACCCTTGACAAAACACGTGTCGCTCTGGCTGCTTTAACTGTATTTATGAAGCACATTTGTTATGGTAAGAAAAGCTGAGAGAAAATGTGATCAGCTGGTATTGGTTGTTTTTTTGCTGATGATATTATCATCATGCAGTGACTGAATCACTGATCTCATTCAGAGTCTAATGCTCTGGTTATAGCGGTTTTGTGTTATTTTTTTTTGTATTATTCATAATAGAACCTATGTGATTCTACAGCCCAAAATCCAGGATGGTTGTGGTAATTGAACAATATGCAGGATTTAAATGAATAAATTAATGCACAAAAGGTTTGAATCTACAACAGTACTTGGACACACACAGACATCAAGAATCAGAGTATGAATCTCAACAATGGTGACAATCAAAAAAAACTTTGAACATAAAACAAGCCACAAAAACATCACAACAAACAGCAAAAAGTAAAAGCAAATAGTAAGAATCAAAGAAAATTAGTCATAATTCAGATGCATAATTTATTCATACCGCAATGCATGCTGGGACCCATGAGGCAGTTTTGATGTTGGGTTAAATGTTTGCTTAAAACAACCCAATTGCTGGGTTAAATTAACCCAATCACTGGGTTAAAACAACCCAATTGCTGGGTTAAAACAACCCAATTGCTGGGTTAAAGCAACCCAATAACTGGGTTAAAACAACCCAATTGCTGGGTTAGTCCATTTTCAACCCAATTTGGGTTATTTTTAACCCAGCATTTTTAGATTGTTAAAAAAGAGGAAACTAATGTTATTTTACAGGTGGAGCTAAACAAACATAATTTTGTAATACATTTTATTCTTTAGGATAAACCTATCGAGATTAATCATCTCGTTTTCAAGAGGGTCCTAAGATTTTAGGTTTAATGGCAGTCATACAAATAAACAAACAAACAAAAAAAAATCTGTGAGGATATTAACTATAAGCAGGGGCATTAAAATCAGGGAAGGAGGTCAGGAAGAAGTGGCAGGACTTTGCAAGCCTCAAGCGTACCACAGAGGTCAACATATAATAAAACAGGTGCATGATGGGCCAAATGACTCCCCCCTTCTTACACTGGAAGAAGAAAAGGCACTGTCAATACTTGGCCTCAGATGGGATTGTGGTGGTATTGACCTCCATGGAGGAATAGGAATGCCTGAACCTGAACCAGGTCCATCATGCTCACAGGAGCAATCAGGTTCACCTCCCATTGGCAGACACCTACCATCTCCCAGTCCTCCCAACAGCCTACCCATGACCTCCATCTTCAATTGTCAGACAACAACACCTTTGAGAATTAGCTTTGAGAATGTTTGTGGTTGTAGTCAGGACTTAGTGCAGCTGGAGAGGGAGAAACTAGATGTCCTAAAAGACATCAGAAAATTTCTTAAAGATGCCAATGAGAGGGACATCAACTTTCAGCAGCAGCTCACAGACCAGAAGAGAGGAGACTGGCACTGGAGGAGATGAGGTTTGAAGGCCCTCCATTTTGGTGCCAATTACCTTGCCAGATGATTCAGATAATATTGTTTAATGTTGGTTAATCATGACTACTTATATGTTTTAATAATCTCTTGTGCAACATGAAATATTATTTTCCGTTATGTAGTTAGGACTTATCCCATTGTGCAATGTATTTTGCAAATCCTAGGGAACAAACAACAAACTCAAATAATTGAGATTCAATGGTTTGATGTCCTTGTGTTTGTT
Organism: Romanogobio albipinnatus; assembly: GCA_023566225.1. Taxonomy (NCBI): domain Eukaryota; kingdom Metazoa; phylum Chordata; class Actinopteri; order Cypriniformes; family Gobionidae; genus Romanogobio; species Romanogobio albipinnatus. Next base: position 5,911,603 of record CM042241.1, read on the forward strand.
GAACCACTCAAAGACTAAAGCTCCATGAAATACTGCAGCATAAGTATTCTTAAGTTTTTCAAATTTAAATAGCTATTTTAAGTACTGAAAATGAGCATACAACCCCTATGAATGTCAAGTCAAGTCAACTTTATTTATATAGCGCTTTTAACAATGCAGATTGTTTCAAAGCAGCTTTACAGTGTTAAACAGGAAAATAATGCAGCATCATTTTATTAAGCCGTATAGCCATTCTGGAGAAAACGGTGATGTCATCAGTTCATTTCAATTATCATACAGTGACAGTGTGGGCTTTAGATCAGTAATTAGATCAGTAATTTAGTTTATATGGTTAATTTAGTTTAATAATTAGATTTATTTGGATATTTAGTTGAAAAATTTAGAAAAAATTTTGTGTGCCCAACTGAGAAAGCCAAGCCAGAGGCAACAGTGGCAAGGAAACCAAAACCCCATCAGGTGACCTAATGGAGAAAAATAAACCTTGGGAGAAACCAGGCTCAGTCGGGGTGCCAGTTCTCCTCTGGCCAATTAACGAACAGCGTATGATTATTATTCTGACAACTTTACAGGTCAGAGGTCATAATAGATCGGAATATTCGAATGATTGGAGTCATCACGCTGGAGACGGGTTTATTGAGGATAACATCGATTTAAGAATTATTAAAGTGCAATATTCGAAAGATCGGAGGCAACACGCTGGAGACGGGTTTATTGAGGATGACATATCAATTTAAGTATTATTATTATTAAATTGTAATATTCAAACAATCAGAGTCATCACGCCGGAGACGGGTTTATTGAGGATGCCGTGACGATGAGGCAGTTTCAGGGGGAGTCTAATCACGGTCAGTGTCTGCAGACACTTCGGGGTCCTGCGTTGGTCTTCTCTGGGCGCAGGTCCACCATCTGATCTGCATACGGCCCGGATCCGGCTGACTGCAGTAAACCTCGGGATAAAACAGTGAGACTATCATTAGCGTAGATGCCATTCTTCTGATGATGTAACGATTACATCAGGTGTTATGGGAAGTGTTCCTGGTTCCGGCTGACCTAGTTAATGCAGCCTAACAATCAATTCATTGAAAAAGTGTTTTATGTGTATGCCATAGTAAAGAGATGTGTTTTTAGTCTAGATTTAAACTGACAGAGTGTGTCTGCTTCCCGAACAATGCTAGGAAGACTGTTCCAGAGTTTAGGTGCTAAATAGGAAAAGGATCGACCGCCTGCAGTTGATTTAGATATTCTCTGTATTATCAACTGGCCAGAATTTTGAGACCACAGTAGACGTGATGGAGTATAATGTGTTAAGAGCTCGCTCAAGTATTGGGGAGCTAAACCATTTAGTGCTTTGTAAGTAATAAGCAAGATTTTAAAATGTATGCGATGTTTAATAGGCAGCCAGTGCAGTGTTGACAGAACTGGTCTAATATGGTCATACTTCCTGGTTCTAGTAAGTACTCGAGCTGCTGCGTTTTGGACCAGCTGGAGTTTATTTATTAAGCGAGCAGGGCAACCACCCAGTAGAGCATTACAATAATCTAACCTTGAGTTCATGAACGCATGAACTAACTGTTCAGCATTTTGCATTGAGAGCATGTGCCATAATTTAGATATATTTTTAAGATGGTAGAATGCAGTTTTACAGATGCTAGAAATGTGGCTTTCAAACGAAAGATTGGTATCAAAGAGCACACCCAGGTTCCTCACTGACGACGAGGACTTGACAGAGCAGCCATCAAGTGTTAGACAGTATTCTAGGTTACTACTTGTGGAGCTTTTTTGTTCAATAATTAAAAATTCATTTTTTTCTGAATTGAGTTGCAGGAAATTACTGGTCATCCAGTGTTTTATATCAGCTATGCATTCCATTAATCTTGTGAATTGGTAAGTTTCTTCAGGGCGTGAAGAAATATAGAGCTGAGTATCGTCAGCATAACAATGAAAACTAACGCCATGCTTCCTAATGATATCTCCCAGTGGTAGCATGTACAGGGTGAAGAGCAGCGGTCCTAGCACTGAGCCTTGCGGTACTCCATACTGAACATGTGATCGGTGTGATATCTCTTCATTTACTGCAACAAACTGATAACGGTCACTTAGGTATGATTTAAACCATGACAAAGCAATTCCACTAATACCTACATAATTTTCGAGTCTATTCAAAAGAATGTTGTGGTCGATAGTATCAAATGCAGCGCTATATACATATACAGCAGTGCACTTTTTTTTTGTTCAGACATGTAGTTTTTATTTATTTTATTTATTCATTCATTATTATTTCTTTATTGAATTATTCAATATGGAAGCCCGTTTCCGCCACTAAATAAAAAAATAAAAACAGTAATTGCGACATTTTATCTCAGAATTCTGACTTTTTTTCTCACAATTGCGTGATATAAAGTCAGAATTCTGAGATATAAAGTCGCAATTGCGAGTTATAAAGTCAGAATTCTGAGATATAAAGTCGCAATTGCGAGTTAAAAAAGTCTGAATTCTGAGATATAAAGTCGCAATTGCGTGATATAAAGTCAGAATTCTGAGATATAAAGTCAGAATTCTGAGATCTAAAGTCGCAATTGCGTGATATAAAGTCAGAATTCTGAGATCTAAAGTCGCAATTGCGTGATATAAAGTCAGAATTCTGAGATATAAAGTCGCAATTGCGTGATATAAAGTCAGAATTCTGAGATATAAAGTCGCAATTGCGTGATATAAAGTCAGAATTCTGAGATCTAAAGTCGCAATTGCGTGATATAAAGTCAGAATTCTGAGATATAAAGTCGCAATTGCGTGATATAAAGTCAGAATTCTGAGATATAAAGTCGCAATTGCGTGATATAAAGTCAGAGTTCTGAGATATAAAGTCGCAATTGCGTGATATAAAGTCAGAATTCTGAGATATAAAGTCACAATTGCGTGATATAAAGTCAGAATTCTGAGATCTAAAGTCGCAATTGCGTGATATAAAGTCAGAATTCTGAGATATAAAGTCGCAATTGCGAGTTATAAAGTCAGAATTCTGAGATATAAAGTCACAATTGTGTGATATAAAGTCAGAATTCTGAGATATAAAGTCACAATTGTGTGATATAAAGTCAGAATTCTGAGATATAAAGTCACAATTGTGTGATATAAAGTCAGAATTCTGAGATATAAAGTCGCAATTGCGAGTTATAAAGTCAGAATTCTGAGATATAAAGTCGCAATTGCGTGATATAAAGTCAGAATTCTGAGATATAAAGTCACAATTGTGTGATATAAAGTCAGAATTCTGAGATATAAAGTCACAATTGTGTGATATAAAGTCAGAATTCTGAGATATAAACTCGCAATTGCGAGTTATAAAGTCAGAATTCTGAGATATAAAGTCGCAATTGCGTGATATAAAGTCAGAATTCTGAGATATAAAGTCACAATTGTGTGATATAAAGTCAGAATTCTGAGATCTAAAGTCGCAATTGTGTGATATAAAGTCAGAATTCTGAGATCTAAAGTCGCAATTGCGAGTTATAAAGTCAGAATTCTGAAATATAAAGTCGCAATTGCGAGTTATAAAGTCAGAATTCTGAGATATAAAGTCGCAATTGCGTGATATAAAGTCAGAATTCTGAGATATAAAGTCACAATTGCGTGATATAAAGTCAGAATTCTGAGATATAAAGTCAGAATTCTGAGATCTAAAGTCGCAATTGCGTGATATAAAGTCAGAATTCTGAGATATAAAGTCGCAATTGCGTGATATAAAGTCAGAATTCTGAGATATAAAGTCGCAATTGCGTGATATAAAGTCAGAATTCTGAGATATAAAGTCGCAATTGCGTGATATAAAGTCAGAATTCTGAGATATAAAGTCACAATTGTGTGATATAAAGTCAGAATTCTGAGATCTAAAGTCGCAATTGTGTTATATAAAGTCAGAATTCTGAGATATAAAGTCGCAATTGCGTGATATAAAGTCGCAATTGTGTGATATAAAGTCAGAATTCTGAGATCTAAAGTCGCAATTGCGTGATATAAAGTCAGAATTCTGAGATATAAAGTCGCAATTGCGTGATATAAAGTCAGAATTCTGAGATATAAAGTCAGATCGAATGGGGGTTTCGCTTAGAAGCCTATCATCTTCGAGAATTCAACAGTGCCCAATGGCAGTGCCAATGCCATGAGCATGCGGAATTTGCATGCGTAACTCCGCCCCACCCTGTGGGTATATAACGAAGTACGCTGGCAACATCGCATTATGTTTCTGCTTTGGAGCCAAGAGCATCTCTTCACTCCTACAAGCCTGAATTCTGAAGTCTTCTCTTCAGTCTTCGAGACGAGCGGTTCTCCAGGGTGTTGGTGTGACGGCGCATTCCAGCGATCTCGCATTGCCTGCCTGCTGATCTGTGCAGTGATCTGCAACAGCTGTGTGTGTTATTACTGGGCGCTTCGGCACTCTGCAGAGCTTTCCTCTCACAAAAAGAGCTTGCGCGTGGCACGTCTTTTTCAAGACGGTTCGCTCGTGCACTTCCGGGAGCGATCGATCTCCGTTGCTGTCTATGGGCACATTCACTGCTCGACGTGTTTGGGCTTCAGCACGTTCGGGCAGTGATTGTGGATGTGTCATGTTCCCACTGCGGGAACGTGACCATCGCAATGTCGCGGTCGAGACTCAGTGATCTCCGCGAGGAGAGAGAGTCCCCTCTGCCACACCCCAAACTACCATCTCTGAGAGAGGTGGTGCTTTGGCTGGTGGCCAGGGTGACCTGAGGGCGGTGCGTGGTATAAGAACCCCGACGATCATTCCTCGGGCCACGCCCCCCTCTCGCACATTGCTTCCCGCGAGTGCTGGACTGAAACAGCGGCCCGTCTCTGACGCCTCGTTCGTTTCGTTCACACTCCAGATAGCGGCGAGATGTCGATCGCCGCATCCCAAGGTGGGCTAGATCCTTTGGGGATGACGATTAGGTTGTGCTCCGCCTCCGGGTGTGTCAGCACTGCCTGATCTGACCTAGAGTTGATAGCCATGTTATCTCGGGCAGCCGCGAGCCTCGCGCTGGTGTGGAACTCTACCCAGTCGCGAGTGCACGTGGTTGCGCGATCGGTTTTTGTGGGCGGCACCTGACAGCTGTTGGGCCCCGCCCCCAATGCCTTTCGCTCCCGAGGTGCATGAGGAGATCACGCGGTCCTGGAAGTCCCCGTGCTTCCCGTGACCGTTTGGTGGCCTCCTCCGCCTTCTCTGCCCTTGATGGGGCCGCGACCTAGGGTACACTGGGGCCCCCCCCCCACTGTTGAACAACTCTGTTGCGCACTACGGTGTCCACAGAGGGCTTTGACGTGGTGTGGCTGTCCTAAGCACCCTCCCTAAGCCTGTGGGCTCGTCTACTTCGGTGGCGTGGTCCTGCAGTGCTATGGGGTAGGCCGCCGCCCCTCTGCACATGCACAAGGGTGGAGCTGACCCAGGGCTCTTTTTTGAGCTGCGTGCCGCCACTGATCCCGCCCTCTGGGTGGTGAAGGTGGCCACACGCTCCCTCGGTCGGGCGATGTCCACAGCTGTGGTCCGGGAGAATTTCCTGGCCATACCTGGTGATATGGGGGGGGTTGACTGAGCCCGCCTCCTCAACTCGCCTATATCCCATGCTGGCCTCTTCGGCGGCGCGGCTGAGAACTGCGCCCAACAGTTCTCGGCCGCCCCAGAGCAGACTGAGGCTTTAACACGTACTGCCCCGGTGGCTGGCTGCTGCACCAGCCGCCGGCCCAGTCGCCTCAGTCCGCTCGCCGCCGAGGGCACCCTCCCTCCTCCCGTCCGGCCCCAGCAGCAGCCTTCTCCGGGCCGCGCCGTGGAGGTGGTTGCAGGATGTCGCCCAGTCCGCTCCTCAGCCTGGCTAAACGCCAGGCTGGAGGTGGACAACTCAGAGATGGGTTCCAGTTCTTTCCAGGGGATGGTAGCAGGGCCTTTCCTTCCCCCGGTGGAGGGCCGGGGGAAAATCCTTCTGCTGCTGGCCCTCGGGCTAGCAGCGCTTGGAAAGAACTCATGTTCCTGTCTCTGAGGACCCAGAGACCGGTGATGGCAGTGTGTGCCGCCTCCGGGCCGCGCCACTCTCGTCCCTCTCTCTCGCCAGCCTCCTCTCAGAGCAGACCCCAGTGGAACGTGCGTCCTTCCCTGGTCTCCTCTGTCAGGACGCAGCAGTTAACCGTGCCCCCGCACCGGGACGCCCAACAGCCTCCCATGTCCGGGCCGGTAACGCTGCCTCGCTGCCCCACCCTGGGTACGTCTGTGGTCCAAATGACCCTGCTGGTGCAGTTCCTGGGAGTCTGGCTTCAGCTTCCGGGACTGTTCCGCTGGGTCGCGAAGACTGTCAGGCGCGGCTACGCGATTCAGTTCGCGCAGGTTCCTCCCCGCTCTGGGGAGGCCGCCCGCTATGATGGGGCCTATCCCCTGTCATGCGTGCGGAGGTTGTCACCCTACTGGCGAAGGGTGCGATCAAGCCTTTCCCTCCAGCCGGAATGAAGTCCGGCTTCTCAGCCCTTGCTTCATTGTACCCTAGGAAACCGGTGGGTTATGGCCAATCCTGGATCTGCCCGTCTTGAACCGATCCTTCACAGGCTTCCGTTCAGGATGTCGTTAGCGAACGCCTCTTTGGACGCGTTCGTCCGGTAGATTGGTTGCAGCGATCGACCTGAAGGACGCTTACTTCATGTCTCCTTCCTCGACGCGGACCGTTCCTACGGTTTGCTTCGAGGGGCGGACATTCAGTACGCAGTCCCCCCATTCGGGCAGCTCTGTCCCCTCGTGACTCTACGTAGTCTATCGAGGCAGCCCTTGCGCCACTCGGCAGCACGGGGGTCGCATCCTGAACTACTTCGATGACTGGCTCATACTGGGTCACTCTCGTAAGCAGGTCTGCGGACACAGAGTCCAAGTGCTCCAGCACTTAGCCCGTCTGGGCCTTCGGGTTGACTGGGAGAAGAGCGACTCTGCCCCGTGCAGAGGATCTCCTTTCTCAGTGTGGTTTCCAACTCGGTCGCAGGTGCGTGCTGCTTACCAGCGAGCGTGCACATAGTCTCTGCTGACTTGCCTTCGTCAAATCGAGGGCTAGAGTGCGGTCCCACTGAAGCTATTTCAGAGGCTCCTGGGGCATATGGCATCTGCAGCCGCGGTGACGCCGCTCGGATTGCTACATATGAGACCGCTTCAGCACTGGCTACGCGATCAAGTCCCGAGATGGGCATGGCGGTCTGGCACGCTCCGGGTACAAGTGACTCGGGCCTGCTTTTAGACTCTCACCTCGTGGTCGAACCTCAAGTTTCTACGGACCGGAGTGTCCTTAGAACGAGTTTCCAGGCATCTTGTTGTATCAACAGATGCATCATCCACGGGCTGGGGTGCCATGTGCAATGGACAAGCAGCCGCGGGCTCCTGGACAGGACCCCAGCGCCTTCTGCATGTCAATTGCCTCGAGTTACTGGCAGTACGGTTCGCCCTGCACCGCTTCCGAGCGTTGCTGAGGGGTCAACATGTACTAGTCAGGACAGACAACACGGCCGTAGTAGCGTACATCAACCACCAGGGCGGTCTACGCTCCCGCCGTATGTCTCAACTCGCCCGCCATCTCGTTTTATGGAGTCAGAAGCATCTGAGGTCCCTTCATGCTGTCCACATCCCGGGAGCCCTGAACCGTGCAGCCGACGAGCTCTCACGGCTTCAGACACTTCCTGGAGAATGGAGACTCCATCCCCAGACGGTCCAGCTGATTGGGAACGGTTCGGCGACGCACAGGTAGACCTGTTGCCTCCCAGGACTCTTCCCATTGCTCCCTGTATTATTCCCTGACTGATGGTCGGCACGGATGCACTGGCGCACAGCTGGCCGCAGGGCCTACGCAAGTATGCGTTCCCCCAGTGAGCCTTCTCGCACAGGTACTGTGCAAGATCAGGGAGGACAAGGAGCAGGTCATGTTGGTCGCCCCGTTGGCACGGCCAGACCTGGTTCTCAGAACTGCTACTCCTTACGACAGACCCTCCCTGGCCTATTCCTCTGAGTCAAGACCTTCTCACTCAGAGACGGGGCACCCTATGGCACCCGCGTCCAGCGCTCTGGAAGCTCCACGTGTGGCTTCTGGACGGGATGCGGCTGGTTTGAGTAGCCCTCCACCTGCGGTGGTCGCTACCATCACTTCCACTAGGGCAGAGTCTACACGATACCTCTATGCGTTGAAGTGGAACCTCTTCGTCACATGGTGTTCTTCCCGCCAAGAAGACCCCTGGGAATGCCCGATCGGGTCTGTGCTATCGTTTCTCCAGGAGGGGGTGGTACGAAGGCTGTCTCCTTCCACCCTTAAGTGTACGTGGCCGCAATATCTGCCTACCAGGATCTCCTGGGAGACAAAAAGGTAAGTCAGCACGACCTGATCATCAGGTTCCTGAGGGGGGCGAGGAGACTGAATCCTCCTCGCTCTCCTCTCGTTCCCTCTTGGGACCTCTCAGTAGTCTTAAGTGCTCTGCAGAGGCCTCCCTTTGAGCCTTTGCGGTCGGTTGAGATTAAGTTCTTGTCTATGAAGATGGCTCTGCTGACCGCATTGGCCTCTTTTAAGAGTGTCGGGGACCTGCAAGCATTTTCGGTTGACGAAGCGTGCCTTGAGTTCGGGCCAGCTAACTCTCACGTGATCCTGAGACCCCGGCCCGGATATGTGCCCAAGGTTCCTACCACTCCGTTCCGAGATCAGGTGGTGAACCTGCAAGCGCTGCCTTTGGAGGAGGCAGACCCAGCCTTGGCATTGCTCTGTCCAGTACGCGCTCTCCGCGCTTATGTAGACAGTACGCGATGTTTCAGGACCTCAGACCAGCTCTTTGTCTGTTATGGTGGAGAGCGGAAGGGAAGAGCTCTCTCAAAGCAGAGGTTGTCTCACTGGATAGTGGACACCATTGTTTTGGCTTACCAGCAGCAAGGTCGACCATGTCCCCTTGGGGTTAGGGCACACTCCACCCGGAGTGTGGCCTCCTCTTGGGCTTTAGCGCATGGCGCCTCGCTAACAGACATCTGCAGAGCTGCAGGCTGGGCGACACCAAACACATTTGTCAGATTCTACAATCTCCGAGTGGAGCCAGTGTCCGACTATGTATTCGCCCCTACGGGTGGCCGGTAATGGGCCAGGCTCAGGTGTCTTCGCTTGCTCGCCATTCCACTCCAAGGACTGGATACGTGCGATATTTTCCCTTAGGTGAGCTCCCCGAGAGCCCTGAGCTCCTTCAGCACTGCTTACGCCGACATCAGTTCAGTCTGCCCTTTCGCCGACATCAGTTCAGTCTGCCCTTTCGAGCCCAGACCCTCATGTCCGGCCAGGTGCTCCGTGTGCATGGTTCCCCTCCGGCGACCCCCACACGAGTATTTCCACCGTAAGCCTCCTCAGCGAGCAGGTGTCTTTCCCTTGGCAAGTCCCTGCCGCCCCTAGGGTTAAAAATCCACCTTCGGCTGGTACCCTAGAGATCTTCCATATGCAGCCCTTAGCGGGTCAGAATTCTGAGATATAAAGTCGCAATAGCGTGATATAAAGTCAGAATTCTGAGATATAAAGTCACAATTGCGTGATATAAAGTCAGAATTCTGAGATATAAAGTCAGAATTCTGAGATATAAAGTCGCAATTGCGTGATATAAAGTCAGAATTCTGAGATATAAAGTCATTGATCTGCCGCGACCCGACACATGAGTTGTGAACACATTAATGAGTATATTAACTGTAGTTTTAGCTGCTAATGATGGAGAATTCTGAGATATAAAGTCGCAATTGCGTGATATAAAGTCAGAATTCTGAGATATAAAGTCAGAATTCTGAGATATAAAGTCGCAATTGCGTGATATAAAGTCAGAATTCTGAGATCTAAAGTCAGAATTCTGAGATATAAAGTCGCAATTGCGTGATATAAAGTCAGAATTCTGAGATATAAAGTCAGAATTGTGATATAAAGTCAGAATTGTGATATAAAGTCAGAATTCTGAGATATAGTCAGAATTGTGATATAAAGTCAGAATTCTGAGATATAAAGTCAGAATTCTGAGATATAAAGTCGCAATTGCGTGATATAAAGTCAGAATTCTGAGATATAAAGTCAGAATTGTGATATAAAGTCAGAATTCTGAGATATAAAGTCAGAATTCTTAGATATAAAGTCGCAATTGCGTGATATAAAGTCAGAATTCTGAGATATAAAGTCGCAATTGCGTGATATAAAGTCAGAATTCTGAGATATAAAGTCACAATTGCGTGATATAAAGTCAGAATTCTGAGATATAAAGTCACAATTGTGATATAAAGTCAGAATTCAGAGATATAAAGTCACAATTGCGTGATATAAAGTCAGAATTCTGAGATATAAAGGCGCAATTGCGTGATATAAAGTCAGAATTGTGATATAAAGTCAGAATTGTGATATAAAGTCAGAATTCTGAGATATAAAGTCACAATTGCGTGATATAAAGTCAGAATTCTGAGATATAAAGTCACAATTGCGTGATATAAAGTCAGAATTCTGAGATATAAAGTCGCAATTGCGTAATATAAAGTCAGAATTCTGAGATATAAAGTCAGAATTCTGAGATATAAAGTCGCAATTGCGTGATATAAAGTCAGAATTCTGAGATATAAAGTCGCAATTGCGTGATATAAAGTCAGAATTCTGAGATATAAAGTCAGAATTCTGAGATATAAAGTCGCAATTGCGTGATATAAAGTCAGAATTCTGAGATATAAAGTCGCAATTGCGTGATATAAAGTCAGAATTCTGAGACATAAAGTCAGAATTCTGAGATATAAAGTCAGAATTCTGAGATATAAAGTCGCAATTGCGTGATATAAAGTCAGAATTCTGAGATATAAAGTCAGAATTCTGAGATATAAAGTCAGAATTCTGAGATATAAAGTCGCAATTGCGTGATATAAAGTCAGAATTCTGAGATATAAAGTCGCAATTCTGAGATATAAAGTCGCAATTGCGAGATATAAAGTCAGAATTCTGAGATATAAAGTCGCAATTGCGTAATATAAAGTCGCAATTGCGTGATATAAAGTCAGAATTCTGAGATATAAAGTCAGAATTCTGAGATATAAAGTCGCAATTGCGTGATATAAAGTCAGAATTCTGAGATATAAAGGCGCAATTGCGTGATATAAAGTCAGAATTGTGATATAAAGTCAGAATTGTGATATAAAGTCAGAATTCTGAGATATAAAGTCACAATTGCGTGATATAAAGTCAGAATTCTGAGATATAAAGTCACAATTGCGTGATATAAAGTCAGAATTCTGAGATATAAAGTCGCAATTGCGTAATATAAAGTCAGAATTCTGAGATATAAAGTCAGAATTCTGAGATATAAAGTCGCAATTGCGTGATATAAAGTCAGAATTCTGAGATATAAAGTCGCAATTGCGTGATATAAAGTCAGAATTCTGAGATATAAAGTCAGAATTCTGAGATATAAAGTCGCAATTGCGTGATATAAAGTCAGAATTCTGAGATATAAAGTCGCAATTGCGTGATATAAAGTCAGAATTCTGAGACATAAAGTCAGAATTCTGAGATATAAAGTCAGAATTCTGAGATATAAAGTCGCAATTGCGTGATATAAAGTCAGAATTCTGAGATATAAAGTCAGAATTCTGAGATATAAAGTCAGAATTCTGAGATATAAAGTCGCAATTGCGTGATATAAAGTCAGAATTCTGAGATATAAAGTCGCAATTCTGAGATATAAAGTCGCAATTGCGAGATATAAAGTCAGAATTCTGAGATATAAAGTCGCAATTGCGTAATATAAAGTCGCAATTGCGTGATATAAAGTCAGAATTCTGAGATATAAAGTCAGAATTCTGAGATATAAAGTCGCAATTGCGTGATATAAAGTCAGAATTCTGAGATATAAAGTCGCAATTGCGTGATATAAAGTCAGAATTCTGAGACATAAAGTCAGAATTCTGAGATATAAAGTCAGAATTCTGAGATATAAAGTCGCAATTGCGTGATATAAAGTCAGAATTCTGAGATATTAAGTCATTGATCTGCCGCGCCCCGACACATGAGTTGTGAACACATTAATGAGTATATTAACTGTAGTTTTAGCTGCTAATGATGGAGAATTCTGAGATATAAAGTCGCAATTGCGTGATATAAAGTCAGAATTCTGAGATATAAAGTCAGAATTCTGAGATATAAAGTCGCAATTGTGTGATATAAAGTCAGAATTCTGAGATCTAAAGTCAGAATTCTGAGATATAAAGTCGCAATTGCGTGATATAAAGTCAGAATTCTGAGATATAAAGTCAGAATTGTGATATAAAGTCAGAATTCTGAGATATAAAGTCAGAATTCTGAGATATAAAGTCGCAATTGCGTGATATAAAGTCAGAATTCTGAGATATAAAGTCAGAATTGTGATATAAAGTCAGAATTCTGAGATATAAAGTCAGAATTCTGAGATATAAAGTCGCAATTGCGTGATATAAAGTCAGAATTGTGATATAAAGTCAGAATTCTGAGATATAAAGTCGCAATTGCGTGATATAAAGTCAGAATTCTGAGATATAAAGTCACAATTGCGTGATATAAAGTCAGAATTCTGAGATATAAAGGCGCAATTGCGTGATATAAAGTCAGAATTGTGATATAAAGTCAGAATTGTGATATAAAGTCAGAATTCTGAGATATAAAGTCACAATTGCGTGATATAAAGTCAGAATTCTGAGATATAAAGTCACAATTGCGTGATATAAAGTCAGAATTCTGAGATATAAAGTCGCAATTGCGTAATATAAAGTCGCAATTGCGTGATATAAAGTCAGAATTCTGAGATATAAAGTCAGAATTCTGAGATATAAAGTCGCAATTGCGTGATATAAAGTCAGAATTCTGAGACATAAAGTCATTGATCTGCCGCGACCCGACACATGAGTTGTGAACACATTAATGAGTATATTAACTGTAGTTTTAGCTGCTAATGATGGAGAATTCTGAGATATAAAGTCGCAATTGCGTGATATAAAGTCAGAATTCTGAGATATAAAGTCAGAATTCTGAGATATAAAGTCGCAATTGCGTGATATAAAGTCAGAATTCTGAGATCTAAAGTCAGAATTCTGAGATATAAAGTCGCAATTGCGTGATATAAAGTCAGAATTCTGAGATATAAAGTCAGAAATAGTCAGAATTGTGATATAAAGTCAGAATTCTGAGATATAAAGTCGCAATTGCGTGATATAAAGTCAGAATTCTGAGATATAAAGTCACAATTGTGATATAAAGTCAGAATTCTGAGATATAAAGTCACAATTGCGTGATATAAAGTCAGAATTCTGAGATATAAAGGCGCAATTGCGTGATATAAAGTCAGAATTCTGAGATATAAAGTCAGAATTCTGAGATATAAAGTCAGAATTCTGAGATATAAAGTCAGAATTCTGAGATATAAAGTCACAATTGCGTGATATAAAGTCAGAATTCTGAGATATAAAGGCGCAATTGCGTGATATAAAGTCAGAATTCTGAGATATAAAGTCAGAATTCTGAGATATAAAGTCAGAATTCTGAGATATAAAGTCAGAATTGTGATATAAAGTCAGAATTCTGAGTTATAAAGGCGCAATTGCGTGATATAAAGTCAGAATTCTGAGATATAAAGTCAGAATTGTGATATAAAGTCAGAATTCTGAGATATAGTCAGAATTGTGATATAAAGTCAGAATTCTGAGATATAAAGTCGCAATTGCGTGATATAAAGTCAGAATTCTGAGACATAAAGTCAGAATTCTGAGATATAAAGTCAGAATTCTGAGATATAAAGTCGCAATTGCGTGATATAAAGTCAGAATTCTGAGATATTAAGTCATTGATCTGCCGCGCCCCGACACATGAGTTGTGAACACATTAATGAGTATATTAACTGTAGTTTTAGCTGCTAATGATGGAGAATTCTGAGATATAAAGTCGCAATTGCGTGATATAAAGTCAGAATTCTGAGATATAAAGTCAGAATTCTGAGATATAAAGTCGCAATTGTGTGATATAAAGTCAGAATTCTGAGATCTAAAGTCAGAATTCTGAGATATAAAGTCGCAATTGCGTGATATAAAGTCAGAATTCTGAGATATAAAGTCAGAATTGTGATATAAAGTCAGAATTCTGAGATATAGTCAGAATTGTGATATAAAGTCAGAATTCTGAGATATAAAGTCAGAATTCTGAGATATAAAGTCGCAATTGCGTGATATAAAGTCAGAATTCTGAGATATAAAGTCAGAATTGTGATATAAAGTCAGAATTCTGAGATATAAAGTCAGAATTCTGAGATATAAAGTCGCAATTGCGTGATATAAAGTCAGAATTGTGATATAAAGTCAGAATTCTGAGATATAAAGTCGCAATTGCGTGATATAAAGTCAGAATTCTGAGATATAAAGTCACAATTGCGTGATATAAAGTCAGAATTCTGAGATATAAAGGCGCAATTGCGTGATATAAAGTCAGAATTGTGATATAAAGTCAGAATTGTGATATAAAGTCAGAATTCTGAGATATAAAGTCACAATTGCGTGATATAAAGTCAGAATTCTGAGATATAAAGTCACAATTGCGTGATATAAAGTCAGAATTCTGAGATATAAAGGCGCAATTGCGTGATATAAAGTCAGAATTGTGATATAAAGTCAGAATTGTGATATAAAGTCAGAATTCTGAGATATAAAGTCACAATTGCGTGATATAAAGTCAGAATTCTGAGATATAAAGTCACAATTGCGTGATATAAAGTCAGAATTCTGAGATATAAAGTCGCAATTGCGTAATATAAAGTCGCAATTGCGTGATATAAAGTCAGAATTCTGAGATATAAAGTCAGAATTCTGAGATATAAAGTCGCAATTGCGTGATATAAAGTCAGAATTCTGAGACATAAAGTCAGAATTCTGAGATATAAAGTCAGAATTCTGAGATATAAAGTCGCAATTGCGTGATATAAAGTCAGAATTCTGAGATATAAAGTCATTGATCTGCCGCGACCCGACACATGAGTTGTGAACACATTAATGAGTATATTAACTGTAGTTTTAGCTGCTAATGATGGAGAATTCTGAGATATAAAGTCGCAATTGCGTGATATAAAGTCAGAATTCTGAGATATAAAGTCAGAATTCTGAGATATAAAGTCGCAATTGCGTGATATAAAGTCAGAATTCTGAGATCTAAAGTCAGAATTCTGAGATATAAAGTCGCAATTGCGTGATATAAAGTCAGAATTCTGAGATATAAAGTCAGAATTGTGATATAAAGTCAGAATTCTGAGATATAGTCAGAATTGTGATGTAAAGTCAGAATTCTGAGATATAAAGTCGCAATTGCGTGATATAAAGTCAGAATTCTGAGATATAAAGTCACAATTGTGATATAAAGTCAGAATTCTGAGATATAAAGTCACAATTGCGTGATATAAAGTCAGAATTCTGAGATATAAAGGCGCAATTGCGTGATATAAAGTCAGAATTCTGAGATATAAAGTCAGAATTCTGAGATATAAAGTCAGAATTCTGAGATATAAAGTCAGAATTCTGAGATATAAAGTCACAATTGCGTGATATAAAGTCAGAATTCTGAGATATAAAGTCAGAATTCTGAGATATAAAGTCAGAATTCTGAGATATAAAGGCGCAATTGCGTGATATAAAGTCAGAATTCTGAGATATAAAGTCAGAATTGTGATATAAAGTCAGAATTCTGAGATATAGTCAGAATTGTGATATAAAGTCAGAATTCTGAGATATAAAGTCGCAATTGCGTGATATAAAGTCAGAATTCTGAGTATAAAGTCACAATTGTGATATAAAGTCAGAATTCTGAGATATAAAGTCACAATTGCGTGATATAAAGTCAGAATTCTGAGATATAAAGGCGCAATTGCGTGATATAAAGTCAGAATTCTGAGATATAAAGTCAGAATTCTGAGATATAAAGTCAGAATTCTGAGATATAAAGTCAGAATTCTGAGATATAAAGTCACAATTGCGTGATATAAAGTCAGAATTCTGAGATATAAAGGCGCAATTGCGTGATATAAAGTCAGAATTCTGAGATATAAAGTCAGAATTCTGAGATATAAAGTCAGAATTCTGAGATATAAAGGCGCAATTGCGTGATATAAAGTCAGAATTCTGAGTTATAAAGTCAGAATTCTGAGATATAAAGTAAGAATTCTGAGATATAAAGTCGCAATTGCGTGATATAAAGTCAGAATTCTGAGACATAAAGTCAGAATTCTGAGATATAAAGTCATTGATCTGCCGCGACCCGACACATGATGAGTTGTGAACACATTAATGAGTTTATTAACTGTAGTTTGAGCTGCTAATGATGGAATGATTGTCTTATTATCTGAACGGCATTAATATCTCTGAGCAAACGCGCTCTTGAGGGGATTTTAAGCGCAAGCTTTGGCGCAGAAACAGAACGGATGTGAGGGGCAACGTTCATTGAACATATTCTGATGTGTTATTATGGAAATATGATCCCCAGAACTCCACCACCCTCAGAATGTGCTGTAATTCACAATGTCCTCAGAGAACGAGTGTGTCCAGTAATGACACGTCCAGTATGATCTGTCGCTACATACAGTCACCTGAGGGTGGCGCTGTTCTGGGATCATATTTCATAAATAACGCATCAGAATATGCTGTAATGCAAGATTTCGTTTGAGAATGAATTTTATTGACCTCCATGTGCTCGGTTTTGATAATATTTAAAATAATATTAATATTATATTATATTCATATAAAATAATAATTGATGTAGGTGAGTTCTGTACAGTGAGTTCTGCTGCCGAACAGTTGTAACTATAAATATGAGGTAGAGATGGAGCAGTTTTCATTAAACAGTAATAGCCTGTAAAAAATGATCTTATGTTTTAATAAATGGCACACGTGACAATTCAACCAGAGTACCTCTTTGTATTTAAGCTCCATGCCTTACTCTATTAATTCTCGAAATCCTACATACAGCATATTCTGATGCGTTATTAACGAAATATGATCCCAGAACAGCGCCACCCTCAGGTGACTGTATGTAGCGACAGATCATACTGGACGTGTTGTGATCGGGCAGCAGTTTTCATTAAACGGTGAATATAGCTTATGCTCCTGTAAAATGATATTGTATGTTTCAATAAATGGTGCATGTGACAAATTGAACCAGAGTAGCTCTTTTGTATTTAACCAGAATCAGAAAGAATCAAAAGGAGCTTTATTACCATTTTTGCACACACAAGGAATTTGTTTCCAGTACACAGAGACAACCACAGTGCACAATAAAGAATAAAGATAAATGAATGAGATACACATATGCATAATAAACAAAAATAGACAAATTTGTATGTACAGGTGTGCTATGGAACAGAATACAATAGAATTAACAGGGAATGGAGTAAGAGATTCTTTTCAAATAAATATTGCACATATTTATCATTGGAGGCATTTAATATGTCTTACTCTATATCTATTTAAAAGCACAGAGAAAGATGACATTAGATAATGTTTGCAGATGAGATTTAATGATATGCAATTATATTACTTTATTAGAATTTGTAACATTTGCTAAAGATCAATTCATTTATTATTTTAAATATTATCAAAACCGAGCACATGGAGGTCAATAAAATTCATTCTCAAACGAAATCTTGCATTACAGCATATTCTGATGCGTTATTAACGAAATATGATCCCAGAACAGCGCCACCCTCAGGTGACTGTATGTAGCGACAGATCATACTGGACGTGTCATTACTGGACACACTCGTTCTCTGAGGACATGGTGAATTACAGCACATTCTGAGGGTGGTGGAGTTCTGGGGATCATATTTCCATAATAACACATCAGAATATGTTCAATGAACGTTGCCCCTCACATCCGTTCTGTTTCTGCGCCAAAGCTTGCGCTTAAAATCCCCTCAAGAGCGCGTTTGCTCAGAGATATTAAAGGAGCTGTATGTAGGACTGTGGCCAAAACTGGTACTGCAATCACTTTCAAATTACTGTAGTGCAGTGTATCCCTCTACCCCTCCCCCTGACTCGAGGTTGCCAGATAGGCTGCAGGATCCAGCGGGAACGTAGGCTGCTACACGGAGCTTTCAATGGCAAGTGACTGACGAGTCGTACACAGTACGGTTTTTTTTCTTTCCTTTTATTATGTTTATGCTTCAAGAGCGATGTTTTGTGAAGTAATTATGAATCGCAAAAATTTACTAATGGCGATTAGCCAAATATAATCGTAAATATGAACGCTCCTATGTGACAGTACATTCCCACATGAAAAATACTATAGTATATTATATTAAAATTACAGCAAAATTAATCTAGTAAATACTATAGTGTTTTTGAACCATACTGTAGTAAAGATGCTACAGTATATTGTAGTAACGTTATATTATAGTATATACTACACTTTGTTAATTTACTGTTAATTTACTGACGGTTCAAAAACACTATAGTATTTACTAGAGTAATTTTACTATAATATACTATAGTATTTTTTTCATGTGGGTTGTTAGAACAGTAAGTTAGCTGTTAGTCTAACTTGCTGGGGCCATAATAGCTGAAGAGACACGCGTTTTTGTCACAAGTAGGCTAACAAATAACAAACATTGCCACAGCAAGTATAACGCGGGACAAATTACGCCATGTCAGCGTTCAATATCAACAATGGCTATCACATGGTTGATTTCAGTCCCATCAGAAACGATTGAGAGTAACTAAATAACATTTGCAATGGTCATACAGGTCAACTTGCAGCATGTTTTATCCACTATATATACGAAGAAAGAATGAGGAATAATTTTTACCGAGGTAACGTTAGGCTACTGTCTCAAATACGTTTTCACATTGCCATAATAGGCGTGCTAATGTTGTTTTCATCAGCGTCTCAGCATAATGACAGAGAAACGGGCTCTGATAATGCATTACTAATGTTAGCAATGACGACTCGCCATTTTTATTTACCAAACAATTCCTTAACGTTACCTTTTCAATTCAATGACCCACCTCCTCCATCTGCGCTAACCTAACGTTACTTTGCATGAACATGCACAACTTTGTTCGACTGTCGTGAATATTTGAAATGTCCATTTACATTAAGTACAAGTTAGCCAAACATAGATGAACCTTAACGTTACCTGTCCAGGAGAAAATTAACAACGTTGGCGTCAAATTCTTCTCCGTTTTCAGCCGTCTCCATCTTTCAAAGGCATCTCCTATACAAATCCTTGTTTTATTTCGGACACTGTCACTACGTTTTTCTGATTCATATCGAGGTCGTTTAGGTTTCGTAAAGTTAGACATTGTTTATCCAAAAAGTTTGTAGCTGCAGCTGTGGTAACTAGCAGAGCTGGCAACCCGAATGCAGAAACACTACTGACTTCGTGATTGGTAGATAGGTGGAGGGCGGCGCTTCAGGCCAAAACACAACATGTCAACATCAACATCAGTTGAGGGCTG
Source organism: Romanogobio albipinnatus (assembly GCA_023566225.1). Taxonomy (NCBI): domain Eukaryota; kingdom Metazoa; phylum Chordata; class Actinopteri; order Cypriniformes; family Gobionidae; genus Romanogobio; species Romanogobio albipinnatus. Next base: position 5,931,107 of record CM042241.1, read on the forward strand.
CAACTTCAATTTTAAAATGACAATATCTTGGCCGGACAACTGTTGTCAGTGATATAAGTATTTGAAATTAACATGATTTCTTAATGTCTATTGACATATTAGGGCCATTTTATGATTAATTGAAATACATTTCTTACATATAGTTCCTTTAATGCCGTTCAGATAATAAGACAATCATTCCATCATTAGCAGCTCAAACTACAGTTAATAAACTCATTAATGTGTTCACAACTCATCATGTGTCGGGTCGCGGCAGATCAATGACTTTATAACTCAGAATTCTGACTTTATAACTCGCAATTGTGAGAAAAAAAGTCAGAATTCTGAGATAAAAATGTGCAATTACTGTTTTTATTTTTTTATTTAGTGGCGGAAACGGGCTTCCATAGTAATCTATTGACACAATATATTATCATTTATATTTTTAAATAAACAGTTAAATCATTTAATATATTGATCATGCATAGTGAAATATAGGCCTACTTTCTTTGCGTAAGGGTTCCTTCTTCTTGGATAGATGTTGTTCATTTTAAACTGGAGAAAGGTAACTATTAACGCTGACATTGTGCAACAGAGCAAAGGCTGCAGGGCAATTTTAGTCTTCAAAAGAAAAAAAAGAGCGAAAGTGAAAGAGATCGAAGCCGGAGAACAAGGAAGCGCGCGGACTACAACAACTATACCATCAACTCTGTGAGTACAACATTAACTTAATTCAACAAGTACTTCGGTACAGCCTGTGTTAGTTGGCGCCAGTAACATTATCTAAGAGTTTGAGTCGAGTTTAAACAGCAAGTGTTTCTCTAGCAGGTTCAAAAATGTCGTGTTTAAAGAGGAAAGACACATCCGTTTTACCCGCCGCATGCCTGAAGCCTACAGAGAAACCACTTTACTCACAAACATCTGATCAGGAAATGAGGCGAGAGTCGTTTCTCTGCGGTCACACTTTAACCTTGCGAAAGCTCAGATGGTCATCGTTCACATCAGTGATGCGCGGGTTGATCCAAAATGAGCGGTTTCCTGCGGTTACGAGTCATCCAAAAATATTTGTAAATACAAAGATAATAAATCCTCATTTTCCTTTTGAATGTTGAGCGTTATTAACTTTTGAATAAATGCTGGCGCGGGACAAAATGCCTGATTTCCCAACACGTTGAACTGAGCAATGCCATTGTACCATTTGAATAGGCTACTTTTAAACGCATTTAGCTCAGTAAAGTCAGTTTTATGTATTTTCTGAGAGGGATTTTTGCTGGGAAAGTCGGGGGAGAGACGCACACTTCGATTAGACTGGATAAACACATGCAGCATCTTAATTGTTAAGACAATGAAACGAAATAAATGAATAAATCAAGCCTTTATTACATAACACTAGACTAGGCTATATCATACAGCATTCAGAAAAAGAACAGTTTGCTCTCCTAAGGGCTTTCTCACTTCTCTCAGTTGACTAACCCGCTGATGAATTCTTCAAGCAGGGTCGAAACATAAACATCGCGTTCATCAATAATATGCATCCAGACAGTTGAAGAACTGCTGCTCTCGCCGCTGAGCTCACCACGCCAGGGCCTGAAACATTTTCTCAATCAGTTGGCTTTTTTTTTTGTGATTATGCGGCATGTTTTCTTAAAAAATTCGATGAAAAATGCGGGAACTTGCAAAAACTGCGGTTTGATGAAAAAGAGAAAAAAAGCACTACATCACAGAAAGTGCTGGGGATATTTAAGTTCTCATTTTGTTTTATTGAAGACCTTAATAATGGCTCAAAATTACAAAACATTGAGTCAAACAAGTTCTGTAGCTTTACAAAAGGAATATGCTACAACTTCTGAAAAATGAATAAATAACTTCCTGTTTTACAGACATTTGAGTGCTTCCAATGCACAAAGTGCAATCTCTGTCGAGTTATCTTCTAGGATAACACACATCAGTCTTCCCTCTAACTCGACAAGGTCCTTAGTCAACCACAGACACAAGGTTCAACTCGAAATTTTCCTTTACTTCAGATCTTCAAATAAACTTGTTACAATTAGTTGGTTTGCAGTCCGTTGATTTCCATTCTCATCACAACTGATTAAAGCAGTTCTTACAGTTGGATTTATCTTGAAGTTCAATCAATGACTCAAACAGTTCTTTTTAGTAGCATAGGTTGTTTAAGCTTCAAGCACAAATAAGCTTGATAACCTTTAAAGAAAACAAAACAAAATCCTAGATTATAAACAAACATTTAACATCATATGTATTAATACAATATATAAATTACCAGACTTTTAAATACCTGCATAAATATATATACCCCTATATGAACCATAAAGACTCTAATGCAACATTTTATACCCATAAATTAGTAGACATGTCTCAAAAAGCACTTAAATAGTTCAAATACCACCCAAGATGCACTTAAATAAATGCAACCTAGCATTTTGCTTAATCAAACAGTCATCCTACCAGCAGCATCTCGGGTTGACTAGTTACTGATGTGCATCCGATTTCTGTTGTCCTCACTCACACATAGCTCTTCTCAGTCAAGCAATTCTTTCCTCAAAAGGATATAGTGTTACTGGACAAATCACTGCATCTTTTCTCTTTTAGAACAAGCACTCGGTTTTTACTTGTCTGCCCGCGATCGGCGCTCAATGTGGACTAATTACAAGCGCACCTGATACACATTTCTCATGAGTCGAGTCACTTGTTCACTCAATTCGGCTCTTTCGATTCAATTCAGTTCTTTCCAGCGACGCCCATCATGGATCTCCGTAACGACTTCCATGACGTAATCGTTCAGCACGCAGTGTTTTCTTCAGCCATTCCGGATACCATTTAAATCAATTTAAATCATGTTTATAACTTCACACCTCCCACTTGACATTCTTGGTTCTTAAATCCAAGAGGTCACACTCAACTCCTTTCCTCCAGATTCTTGGACTGCTCTTCCACTGGGATCAATACAACCAACCGCCGAACATCTCTATGAATAATGGTTGATGGGATCTTGTTGTTTTCACTTTTGGTGACCCTCTTTGTGTCAGACTTTCCACGACCTGAACAAAAGACTGGGTGACTTAAAGAAACTCGGACGTCAACATCTCTTACGATACCTTTAGAATCAGCATTCGCCTTAATGACTCTTCCTAACTTGTATTGATTCCTTAGAGCATTCTGGTCTGCAACCCAGACAATGTCTCCTACAGTGACATTCCTTTCCTTTGTGTGCCACTTACTCCTTATGAACAGGTTTGGTCCTGCCAGCTGGCTCCACCTTTTCCAGAATTTATTGATTTCTCCTTGGATGATTCTCAGCCTTTTGTACGGGTATCCTTCGAAATCAAAATCGCCTGGATCTCCTCTTGGACTTGCTCTTCCCAATAAAAGAGAGTTCGGTGTAATGTACTCCAGACAATACTCACGACTTTGTGTTCGCGCATCAATGGGCCTTTCATTCGCCAAGTTCGCTGCCATACACAGGAAAGTTTGGAATTCTCCCCATGTGAAGACACCTTCACCCCCCAGGTTATGAAGAGATCTCTTTACCACACGAACAGCAGCTTCAACCGCCCCATTCCTATGGGGTGAATTTGCTGGATGAAACCTCCAGGACCACTCTGTCCCATGTTTCCCGGCTTCCTCTTCAAGTCCTGGTTTCTCTACTCTTTCCAAAAACTCATAGAGATCTTTCAGGGCAGACTGCGCTCCCACAAAGTTTGAGCCTGGATCTGACCACACTTTTTTGGGATGTCCCCTTAAGGCTGTGAACCGCTTATAAGACAACAAGAAACCTTCTGTGGACTGATCGCTGACGATATCTGTGTGAATAGCCCGTGAAGCCATGCAACAATACACAATCCCCCAAACCTTCAGTCACACTCTTTTTTTCACTTCGTCCTTCACTTCATAGGGACCGAATAGATCTACTGTTACGAACTCAAAGGGTGCAGCTGGTCCAATTCTCTCAGGTGGGAGATCACTCATGATCTGCTTACACCTCTTTGCCCGTGCTTTTCTGCAGATTACACACCTTTCTACAACTCTTTTGGCCAACCTCCGACCCTTTACTACCCAGGCTACTTTCCTCATTCTCAAAAGAGTCCCAGCAATCTCCTCATGGTTCGTTTCATGAGCTTCATGAGCCAGTAGCAATGACACTCTTGCTTCCATGGGTAATATTGGCACAGTGTTTCTCTCCTTCCCAAAGGCTTCATACCTTCCACTGCATACAAGAAGTCCATTGTTTTCTTTGAATACAGCCAGTCTGCAGAGTGTGGTCAAAGGGAATGTTGTGCTCTTTTGAGCCACTAGAAAGAGTGCCTCCAAAACATCCTTTCTTTCTTTCACTGTCAGCACACGGTCATTTACTGGATTTTGTGTTCCACACATTAAACCACACTTCCTTCTTCCGAGCCATTTCCTCACACTGCGCCACACCCAACCAATGACTCTTAACAACCTGGACAGACTACTAAACTTCTCAATGTCCACCAACCCTTCGGTGATCAGCTTGCCCAGCATTTCCAGTCGAGACGACTCCTCAGCTACCGAAACTTCCTTTTCTTCAGTGCTTGCCTTTACCTGACCTCGAGTCACTGCAGCTGAAAAAACTTTCCTCTGGAGCTTATTCACCCTTTCTCTAGCATCACCAGCAATTTCAGCTGCTGATCTTTTGGGCCATTCCCCCACTGACCTTTTGAGGAATTCCGGTCCATTCTGCCAAAAGGAATTTTCTTCAAGATCTTTAGAGCCTGCCCCTCGTGTGATGATATCTGCGATGTTCAGATTCCCTGGAATCCACCACCAGTCACTGGTTGCTCCTGTCTTCTGAATCTCCCCGATCCTATTCGCGAAGAAAGTTTGATATCCATAGCTATCACGCTGGATAGCCCCCAGTACTGTTTGACTATCCACAAGATGGAACCACTTCTCTACTTCAATCCGTCCATGCTTTTCAAAATAGTTTCTAAGACGTGTTGCAAATACTGCACCGCAGATTTCAGCCTTTACAGGGTCGCCCTTCAATTCTAGTGGTGTTAATTTGGCTTTAGACTCAACCAAACGAACAACCACTCCTTGGCTTGAATTCCACCTGAGATATAATACTGCACCATAAGTTTTGTCACTCCCATCCGAGAACGTGACTCCCCATGGCTTCCCTTTCCAGTCTGCAGGCGTAAGACTTCTGTGGAACTTGACCGTCTGGAGTCGCACATAATCCTCAAATAACTCAATAGCTTCTCCTCGAATTCCTTCTGAGAGTGCTGTGTCCCATGTTTGCCTCGTTAGACCTCTGCCTCCAGTTTCCTGGAAGGCTCTTCTGACGAGAATTGCACCCTTCTGTTTAGCTGGTGTAATAAGGCCAATTGGGTCGTAGAGTCCTGCCACCTGACTCAGTAGATGTCTTCTTGTCAATGGATTTGGAGTCTTCAGCCTTACTTCCTCTTCAAGTAGATCCTGCTCCGTCCTCACCTTCTTTTTCCTTTTAGAGAAATTAATGGAAGTCATAATATACAACTTATCCTCTTCTGCTAGGTATCCAACTCCCAGGGCCTTATCATCCTCTTCACCCAACTGGTTAGGAAGTATGATACTTTTGTCAGGAAACGGGTTTGAAGATGCTTTATTTGCCTTTTCAGATCCAGACCTCCCACTTTGACCAGTCCAGACCCACGCCTTGAGCGAGAATCCACCTGCTTTTAGAATTTCTTCAAGCCCCTTTACGATCTCAATCAGTTTTTTCTGATTATTATGAGAGGTGAGGATATCGTCGACGTAACTGTCTTCTTCGAGGACTCTTCGCTCCTCCTTCAATTGTGCAAAAGCTGTCAAACTAGCTGTCTCCCGCATTGCCAACTGTGCGATACACCCAGCCGGACGATCTCCAATATTAACTCTGGTTATGGCGTACTCTTCTATTTCTTCCTCTGGTGTATCCCTCCAGAGAAATCTATGGAGGTGCACTTCTTGTTCTTCTAGCCATACTGAATTATACATCTTTCTGATGTCTCCCAAAGCTCCAAACACCCCTTTTCTGAACCGGAGCAGGACGGCTCTGATAGGATTCAACACGTCAGGCCCTTTCAGCAGGAGGTCGTTCATACTCAGCCCCTTAAATTTCTGGCTGCTATTCCACACAAGACGTACAGGTGTGGTGACTGAATGTGGGTTTGGTGCCACTAGGTGACTTACGTACCAAATTGGACCCTTCCACTTGTCAAGCGCATCTTTTGTAAGCTTTACTGCCGCACCTCTCTTGACCATATCATGAACTTGAGCACTGTAGACTTTCTTCCACTCAGGCACTTTCCCAAGCTGCTTTTCCGTCCTCAGGAACGTCGACTCTACTCCACTTCGATTATACGGAAGAGAGGAAGGCTCTTGGATCCATGGGTACTTTGCGTCCCAGTGAGGTTGACTGCTGTGAGAATCCTCTTGCACATATGTGAGACCCCTTCTTATAATTTCCAGCTCTTTTTCCTCTGCCAGTGTCATCTCTTTTCCTCCCGGCTGGCAGTTCCCGCAACGGCAGCCTCCACACTTTGGCTCACAAGCAGCTCCAATGCTATCCCAGCTCCACCACTGAAGAAACTCTTTGCCACTTGCAAGTGTGGTTCCTACTTTAGCACAGACCATTTTATTTCCTTTAAGGGTTTTGGAGATGCACAGTGGATCACTTTCTCTGAGAACTTCCTCGTACCTAACTGCGGCAGTCCTCATAGATCGTGCAAAGTGTGTCTTCGACTCATGTGCTGTCATGTCTACTGCCTCGAACAAATCCGGATGAGCGCCACCCACTATCTTTCCAAGCGGGCTGTCCCACAGAACAAGGTCTCCTACAATTTTTTCCCTTTGCGGTGCCAGTTTTCCTTCCCGATGACTGAGAAGTAGTTCAATCTTTTCAGGCCTCCTTAGTTCTGCCAAGTCTACTTCTGGGAAGAACCTTTTTAGTCGCTCTGGACTCACCCTCATGTGCACCCTTGCAATTTCCTCCAGACCATAACAGACTAACTGGTAAGCCTTTTCTCTTCCCACTGGCGTTCTCACTCGAATTCGGAGGAGATACCTTTTGGTTCTCACACGGACAGCCATCTTCCCCACTCCATGAACAACTAGGTTGATTTCTTCACTTCTCAATCGGAGCCTGTCAGCAGCTTCATGAGTTATGTAGTTTGTATCGGACGCCAGGTCGATTAGGGTACCGATTTTCTGTCCTGTATTGGTCATCACTTCTTTTAACATCATAACAACTGGTAGCTCTTGTAGTCCATTCTCCTCCAACAGTCCTAACTTCTTGTCTTTGGGTCTTTCCATCCTAGTACTGTTGGTAAATGCTTTTTTACACTTTTCTGCCAACTCAGGGGAAAGCTCAGACAGGAACTCCTCTTGGTCTACAGTTAATTGGCCTCCCTTCTTCCCCTCTCTGAAGGTGACTCTACCTTTATACCCAGGCTTGGTCTCCCCTCTAGGACAGACGAGGTAATGATGATCCGCAGAGGATGCTCCTTTACAATCCTTACGCCTGCATAGAAATGAGTCCCTACACTTGCTGTCATCTTCATGATGTCCCAGGCACTTTATACACACTCCAAGCTTTCTCAAGATTACCTTCTTTTCAGCTAGTTCCAGTTCCTTGAACTTTCCGCAAAAGAAGATTTTCCCTTGGTGTTTCTCAGATCCACACACGATGCACGGACTTTCATATGGCAGTGATTTTGTTGATTTAGTGAATGCATGACTTCTTTCTAGCTTTCTCTCTTGCCTTTCCACTTTCTCTGTGACTCTAAGTTGCTCCAGTCTCTCAAGGATTCCTTCCTCCTTCTTCAAGAACTCGAGAAGCTTGTCAAAGTGGTTTTCTGATGTAACATCACTTTCAGGAGCCATCATCAGAGCAAGCCAATCCCTTTTCATGAACTCAGGAAGTTTACTTTCAATGGATTTGACCACAAGAGGGTTTTTTATGGCCCCAGTGTCTCCAAGATCAGTGAGATCCACTAAAGCCTTCTCCACTGTTTGGACAAGTTCAATTACTTTACGTGGCTGATTTCCTCTCATCACCGGGAGTCTTTCTAGTTCTTCCACAATCTCCATTGTGATTGCATACTTGTTTCCATAACGATTTGTCAGAACCCTGAAAATATCTTCAGCAGTATTGTAAGAGGACAATCTAAGATCTTTCACAATCCTGACATCTATGCTGTCTAGTAATTGAATCTTTTTGACTTCCACAGATCCAGAAGGTTCTCCCTGTTGTTGAAGTTTTTCCCAGTCCTTTCTCCAGCGATAGAAATTTCTCTTGTTTCCATCAAACACAGGCAGACTTGCTGGTCTGAATCTCACAATTGGAGCGGCTTGAGTTATCATTGATGTAGCATCTGACATTGTTCTTCTGCTGGGGTCTATGGCTAATGCACCTTCAGCGGCCCTCCGCGCTCTAGCAAACTCACCCTTCCTTGCTTCAAGGTCATTATGGTCCTCCTTTAACCTCCTTACACGCCCCTCCAAGACTTTCCTTTCATCCCCAGGGGTCCATTTCTCCCAGCTTGACAAAGCTCTTCTTGCCTCTTTAACAAGTTTTGAGAGAAAGTCGGTTTGAATTTCATAGTTTTCATACTCACTGCTATCAATAACCATATTTGCTACTCGCTCACAGGTTTTCTCCGCCGCAGATATTGCATCAGTCACTTCATGCGATCCGTATCTTGACCAGAGATTATCTTGAACAATTTTTTCGACTTCATTAAACTTAACGTCACACTCACTTGCGGACTTCCTAATGTCGGCTTCCTGCTGCACTGAAAGTTCTGCGTCCTCGTCTTTGCTATCATCAGCCTCCATATTGGCGAGAAGTCCAGTTCTATAATCATCGTTCATCTCAAAAACCCTCCTTGCACTGAGTGATAGCTTCTTGAACTCTTCCTTGAGCTCCTCTTCCAGTAACCTATGAGCTTCTCTGCTAAGGAAGTTAACTTGTCTAGTGAAACTTACTTTTGCAGCAGTCCTTTCTTTTTTAAGTTGCTCAATTGGTTTCCCCACTGCTTCTTCAGCCATTTTTCAACTTATCCACTTGGCACTCCAACAGCAACACCAACTTTCCTGTCTTTCACCTTCCTGCTCCGATGACGCACCGTCTGAGCTTGGCCGTTCTGCACTGCCACGAATGTGAAGTCCACTGCTGATATGCTGCTAGTCAATTGTGGTTACAAGCTGTGGCTGTCCGCCGTGGTTATCAACTGTCGAGTTATCTTCTAGGATAACACACATCAGTCTTCCCTCTAACTCGACAAGGTCCTTAGTCAACCACAGACACAAGGTTCAACTCGAAATTTTCCTTTACTTCAGATCTTCAAATAAACTTGTTACAATTAGTTGGTTTGCAGTCCGTTGATTTCCATTCTCATCACAACTGATTAAAGCAGTTCTTACAGTTGGATTTATCTTGAAGTTCAATCAATGACTCAAACAGTTCTTTTTAGTAGCATAGGTTGTTTAAGCTTCAAGCACAAATAAGCTTGATAACCTTTAAAGAAAACAAAACAAAATCCTAGATTATAAACAAACATTTAACATCATATGTATTAATACAATATATAAATTACCAGACTTTTAAATACCTGCATAAATATATATACCCCTATATGAACCATAAAGACTCTAATGCAACATTTTATACCCATAAATTAGTAGACATGTCTCAAAAAGCACTTAAATAGTTCAAATACCACCCAAGATGCACTTAAATAAATGCAACCTAGCATTTTGCTTAATCAAACAGTCATCCTACCAGCAGCATCTCGGGTTGACTAGTTACTGATGTGCATCCGATTTCTGTTGTCCTCACTCACACATAGCTCTTCTCAGTCAAGCAATTCTTTCCTCAAAAGGATATAGTGTTACTGGACAAATCACTGCATCTTTTCTCTTTTAGAACAAGCACTCGGTTTTTACTTGTCTGCCCGCGATCGGCGCTCAATGTGGACTAATTACAAGCGCACCTGATACACATTTCTCATGAGTCGAGTCACTTGTTCACTCAATTCGGCTCTTTCGATTCAATTCAGTTCTTTCCAGCGACGCCCATCATGGATCTCCGTAACGACTTCCATGACGTAATCGTTCAGCACGCAGTGTTTTCTTCAGCCATTCCGGATACCATTTAAATCAATTTAAATCATGTTTATAACTTCACAATCTCTTAAAGGGTTAGTTCATCCAAAAATTTAAATTCTGTCATTAATGACGTCCCCTCATGTCGTTGGACACCCGTAAGACCTCCGTTCGTCTCTAAATAACGACTTATATAGTGATGACCGATTTCAAAACACAGCATCATGAAGCTTCAAAGCGTTATGAATCAGTGAGTCGATTCAGCGGTTTGAAGCGTTATGAATCAGTGAGTCGATTCATGATTCGGATCGCGTGTCAAACTGCTGAAATACGTGACTCTGGCGATCCGAACCGCTGAATCGACTCACTGATTCATAACGCTCTGAAGCTTGCTGTGTTTTGAAATCGGTCAACACACCGGGAAACTGCTTTGCTCTTTTGCTGTTATTTTTGTTGGCCAATGGGAGTTTGCGCTTCATCATGGTTTCTCTGATATCTATGGTTTCTCCACGGGGTTTGCAGCTTTTCGATGACGTTCGCGTCGGGTAATCACGTCACTTCAAAGCGTTCCCATGGCAACAGGGGGAAATGGCGGCTCTTGTGTGAAGTAAACAAACATTTTTCAACTTTCTGCTAATATATATATGACTTTTTTGCGACAAAAATGCGGGGATTATGAAATCATGCTAGCCCCGCATATTTTGCACGCGGAAATGTACAATTTATGCGGCGAAAGTGCGGCGTATTTGAAAAAATGCGGCCCCCGCATAAATATGCAGACTTTGGCTGATTATGCGTTAAATCACGCGATCGCATAATCACGTTTTTCCGGAGGGACTGCTCAATGGCCCAATGAAGCTACGATGAGACTTTTAAAAAATGCGGGTCAGGATACAATATTTTCTTCTTTTTTTTGCGGTCCGAGTTGCGGGCGGGTTAGTTGAAAACGGGTGCGGGTTGTTTGTACATTGACCCGCGCATCACTGGTTCACATATTATGCAATTTTATTGTAATGTAAATAATCTTGAATCTCTTTACTTATTTTGTAAGTATACAAGGCTGATCAGGCTCCACATTACCCAAGAACGTTGTATTTTTTCCTAGAGTGACATAAAATGGCTACAACCCCAGCAGTGCTTCTTGAGTCACTTAAAGATCTACTGGATAAAGAGTTCGAAGAGTTCAAATGGTACCTGTTGAACGGCGGGTTAACAGACAGCTCTATTGCTCGAGGAGATCTGGAGAAAGCTGAGCGCCAGAAAGTTGTGGATCTCATGGTGCGGCAGTACAAAGAAGCAGATGCCGGTAGGATTGCAGTCAGAGCGCTACGCAGCATTAAGCAAAATGAGCTGGCTGAACAACTGAAGAGAAAACTTCCGGAAGGTACCACTACTACACAATATGCATTTGCAGTATTTGATCTGAGCTGTTGTGCATTCTGAGTTTATCTCTGTCTGTCCATCAGTTCCAGAGGATGTTCCTGCTGGAGGTGGAGCTTCATCCGGTGGGACAGCTGGAACTGCTCAGGCTGCAGGAGTTACAATGAACATAAACGCTGCCAGTGGAGGAAACGTAAAGGCCCCTGTTCTTCATGGTGGTGTTTTTCATGGCCCTGTGAACTTCAGCTAATGCTCAGGGATCTATCTATCTGGATTTTAAAGGGGTCATTAATTGAAAAATCAATGTTTCCTTGATCTTTTGACATATATGAGGTCATTTGCTTTACAAATCCATCTTATATATATATATATATATATATATATATATATATATATATATATATATATATATATATATATATATATATATATATATATATATATATATAAAGATGGATTTGTAAGTACATAGTACTTAAGGCCACCTAATATAAAGTGGGGCCATATATATATATATTCCAGAATAAAGGTGTGAATGAATGATTATAATACTGGTGTGGCATTAATGTATCAGCAAATGCTCTTTTTTTTAATCACGCATGCTTTTATCTACATTTGCATTACTAATAAACTTGACATTACAAAGAAAAATTGATTTTGATTTGGGCAGTTGATGCATCAAATTTTTAGGTTTGAATTTATACAAGCGAAAAAAGTGAAACCACGGTGTCATTAATTTAACGTTTTTTTTTTTTAAATGTTGGCCTTATCAGAGTCTGGTTTTAAACCGTGTCAAAAAACAACACTCCATATATAAAAATGTAACAAGTACAAAACAAGTACATTTTGTTTAAATAGTATTTTACATTTACATAGTACATAAAAAGGATGCATATTTAAAAAGACATCACAATAAACATTAAGGTTTTTCAAAGTTGTCCAAATAGTAAATGTATAACACAAAAAATGTTTCAAGTTTTATCTTAAAAGGCTCATGACATTAGTTTTTTGTTGTTTTAATAGCCTAAGTTCTTTGAGGTTCACGTATAACATACTGGGTACACATTTTTTTGTTCTGATTTTTTCTTATTCAGTAAATCTGTCTGAATCCAGGCGATATAGGTACACTCTAAAAAATGGTTGGTTGTTTCAACCCAAATTTCGGTCAAATATGGAAAAACCTATTATTTATTTATTTGTCCATATTTGACCTAAATGTGGGTTGAAACAACCAACCATTTTTTAGAGTGTACGGTTTGGAATTTGGGTTACTTCCAACAAGATTATTTCAGATATTAAAGGAACACACCAACTTTTTGGGACTTTAGCTTATTCACTGTATCCCCCAGAGTTAGATAAATCCATACATACCATTCTCATCTCTGTGCGTGCCATATCTCTGTCTGACACACTCACTGCTAGCCTAGCTTAGCACAAAGACTGGAGGTAAATGGCTCCAGCTAGCCTGCTGCTCAATAAGTGACAAAATAACGCCAACATTTTCCTATTTACAGGTTGTGATGTGTGTAGTTACATTGTGTACTAAGAACGACCGAAAAAGAAAAGTTGCGATTTTCTAGACTGATATGGCTAGGAACTATACTCTCATTCCTGCGTAATGATCAAGGAGCTTTGAGCCGTAGCATGAGTGCAGGCGCAATGATATTATGCAGCAGCTGATAATAGTCCCCAGCGCTCTCTGTGCAAGCAGATTGTCATGTTGTGTAGCGGACCCTGTCCGAATGATGGCCAGACTTTACTGATGTTTCATGGAGTTTATTGAAACCGTTTGATCTCCAAAAAATCACTTTAAAAGCTGAACAAATAAAGCAAAGAAGTGCACATTAACACCTCGTACACAAACTCTCTCTCTTCATAGCATTATCATCAACATACAGTGAAATACACAAAAATACTCATTACAGATGACAGTAAACAAGAACATACACACCTTATGCCTTTAAATCTTCCTAACCACTCCTTTTCCGTCGACTACAACATCCGTCAAAATAAAAGTCCCTACTTATTAAGACAGATAATGCAGACCTTAAACCTATTTAAAGGTCCTGTTCTTCGTGATCCCACTGTTCAAACTTTAGTTAGTGTGTAATGTTGCTGTTAGAGCATAAATAATACCTGTAAAATTATAAAAAGCTCAAAGTTCAATGCCATGCGAGATATTTTATTTAACAGAAGTTCCCTTTCAAAGCCTACAGCGAACGGCCGGCTTGGACTACATCCTGGTACTTCCTGCTTTAATTACGTCAGTAGAACAGTTCGTTGACTAACCTCCGCCCACAAGAATACGTGAAAAAGGGGGGCGTGGTCTTGTTGCTCTTCCACGTGGAGAAGAGGAAGTGTTGCGTTTGAGTGTGTTTGTCGCCATGTCGTCGAGACGCTGTTATTTTCATCCCGGAGTCAAATCATCTTTGTTTGGCTTTCCCAGGGACACTGTAGAGATCATTGAGTGCATACATCTCCCCGTTAAGAGGCGTGACCTTTCCATGCAACGTGCGCTAAGCTGCTGTCGAATCACAACACAGGAAACGTGCCATGTGCGCTAAGCTGCGGTCAAATCACAACACGGGAACCGCTGGCACAATCAGAACTCGTTACGTATTTCTGAAGGAGGGACTTCATAGAACAAGGAACTCATCAGCCCGTTTTTAGGACAGTGAAAACAGCGGTATACAGATGAGTAAATTGTGTGAAAAATACTGTTTTTTTACACGCGAAACATGAACACATGTTTTATTGCACACTGTGAACACAATCAAAGCTTCAAAAAGACACGAAAAACGGGACCTTTAAACACACAGAAATGTCAAAAATGTACACAAAAAAACGAATTAAAGGATAAATCACAATGAAGTCTGTTACACGTTGATTATGTTGATGGAAGTTAGCCTATTTTCAGGTGCTGCGTAATATCATTGCGCCGCTGCACTCATGGGACAGCAGTAAAATTCCTTGATTATTACGCAGGAATGAGAGAATAGTTCCTAGTCATATCGGTCTAGAAAAAAACAACTTTTAATTTTCCTTCGGTCTTAGTACACAATGTAACTATACACATCACAACATGTAAATAGGAAAATGTTGGCGTTATTTTGTCAATTATTGAGCAGTCGGCTAGCTGGAGCCGTTTACCTCCAGTCTTTGTGCTAAGCTAGGCTAGCGATGGGAGCGTCAGACAGAGCTATGGCACGCACAGAGATGAGTATGGTATGTATGGACTTATCTAACTCTGGGGGATATAGGGAATAAGATAAAGTCTAGGGGTGCACCGATCCGACTTTTTTTTTGTCCCTATACCGATGCCTGGGCTTTGTGTATCTGTCGATACCTGATACCGATCCGATACTATTGTTGAATTAATGATACATACATCTTCCACCTTATACCTTCCTTGAAGAGACTAAAGGCACCAGACTTTACTAACTAAACGTAACTAAGACAAAATAACAGATGTATGTAAAGTGTTGAATTCTTATTTATTTAAAAAACAATTGTGCATTCAAATTTAAAATAGAATGTAATCAAACTTCTTTAAATAAATAAAATGCAGCAGTGGAAACAAAAAACAGAGTATTGGTCAAACATACAATAGTAATCTGACAGTTACCAAACATTTTTTACACTACAGATAATTGTTTTGGTATACAGTGAGGAAAATAAGTATTTGAACACCCTGCTATTTTGCAAGTTCTCCCACTTGGGAATCATGGAGGGTCTGAAATTGTCATCGTAGGGGCATGTCCACTGTGAGAGACATAATCTAAAAAAAAAAAAATCCAGAAATCACAATGTATGATTTTTTTAACTATTTATTTGTATGATATAGCTGCAAATAAGTATTTGAACACCTGAGAAAATCAATGTTAATATTTGGTACAGTAGCCTTTGTTTGCAATTACAGAGGTCAAACGTTTCCTGTAGTTTTTCAGCAGGTTTGCACTGCAGGAGGGATTTTGGCCCACTCCTCCACACAGATCTTCTCTAGATCAGTCAGGTTTCTGGCCTGTCGCTGAGAAACACGGAGTTTGAGCTCCTCCAAAGATTCTCTATTGGGTTTAGGTCTGGAGACTGGCTAGGCCATGCCAGAACCTTGATATGCTTCTTACAGAGCCAATCCTTGGTTATCCTGGCTGTGTGCTTCGGGTCATTGTCATGTTGGAAGACCCAGCCATAAAAAGGCTAATCCAAAAGCAGTAATCCTTTCTGAAAACATGGTTCAATTGTTAAACAATTACAGTAAAACATGTGAAAGCTTTGCATGTACCATAAAATCTTATCAAATTTGATTTGAATTTCTACTCAGTCACACAGCACAAAACAAGATGCCAATAAATGTGCACAAATTGTAAGATAAAGAGACTTTCAGGTTACAACATCTGACAAAAGGACACGGAGTCGCTTTCCACCTTGAATGCTGCATAGAGAGTATCTTTAAAAGACGCGAGGAAGGTGTACAAGTGCGTGAGCGTGTCAGAAACACTGTAAAAGGATAAAACTCCAGCTGTTGTGTCCACATAAACACCTACTCTCTTACTTGAATGAGAGGTCGTAGTCTTTATATTAATGTTTTCTGTAGCGTGAGAAACATATGGATGAGATCCACATGTTATTTTCCATGACAAATCATTGTTTCCAAGCTGATTCCAAGCCTCCACAAAACTAAGATCATGGTTTATCCTTTCAATGCCCTTGTACGTCACTCCGACCGTCCCCTGCAAACCCGTCCATTCAACCTCCCAGTAACAGCGGCCAGACAGACTCTCTCTAGACAGCACTTGTTCAACAGGATCAAATCTTTCTGGGTGATCAGGATATGGCTGCATCTGTTTTACTAGTGTCGCTGTTCTGTCTTCATCGGAGAGACACAACTGAACGTGAGCTGTGTTTGGATCCAACGTGAGATGGCAGGCATCTGTGAGACATAAAACACTTCAGTTAGAAATTTCAATCAGGCATCTGTGAGACACTTCAGAGAAACATAGAGAGATGGAGAATGATTCACTTACACTTTCTTATCCCTGGTTTCATGAAGTGTTCACCCATAGGATCAGTTCTGCAGAAGTCAATGAAGAAGAAGAGGAAATTAAGGAAAGCAAATAATAACAAAAGACCATTTGATTGACAAGGAATGGATGAATGAACCACAAATTAACCCCTTTGCAGTCAAAGATCGCAGACGGCCCCAGATTTAACATTCGTTCAACATTCACTGCTCGTTAAAACATCACGCTCTAACTTTATCTGGACAAACAGATAGACAGATTAGACAGATTAAAGACTCCAGCTTCGATATTTGACCACTGTTTATGATAAAACTGGGTTGCAGTGACATTAATTTCTTAATTTATGTCAGGAGTGCAAAATAACCAATTTGTAATGAACAATATTTTGAATGAAATATCACACGCAAATTAATTATCTCTAGTCTACTGAGGTTCAGTTGTGTTCACACAGCTCGCAAATAACAGATTTTAGTTCAGCTCTTAGTTCAAAAGTGCACATATTTGGAGAAATATTGATTTATTACGTTTACAAAATATTTCGTCATACAGAATACCATTTCTATTCATTTCTCACTGAATTATCCGATCTCCATACAGCTGAAACATATACACAGCTCTCTCTGTCTCTCCTCGTCATATCATCATATCGTCAGATATGAGTCATCATGCACTCATTCATTGTCTAGAGCTGTCAATCATTTTACCTGCTCAATCCTGCCCTCTGCGTGACGCTCCTCTGGGTTTACACTTTCTCATTCTCTCTCTGTGAAGAACGAACCAATTCTACATTTCTATGCATGAACTAAGAAGCTAATAAACACACGATAACTATGGTATAAGGTTTTTGTGTGATTTTTCATGTGATTTCGACTATTTTATATAAATAATGGATGTTTACATTGTAACTGCTAGCGGGTGTAGCGATGAGCTCCGTATAAAATGCTAATAAATATAACATGTTTTAACATAACCATATGAATGAAATCCCCATTATATCGCGACAGAAAGCTAATACAAACACTCGATGGTGGTCTAAACTGATATTTTGAGTGAAAGTTTAATTTGAATCGTTTAAATTGTGTTATGTAGCTTGATGCTAACTGTAGCACTAATGCACCTGTTGGGCCAGGAGCTTTCTCTATTTTGTTACAATAATACACATAAGGTTCCAAGTATGTGTTTTAGTTTTTATTTTTATTTTTAGAAAGACTTCAGATAATATGTGGATTACTGAGAATGCTTAATGAGGCTTAATGGGCCATCATGTGCCAGCATAAAGGCTGTAGCTAATTGCTGAATATGAACAATAGAATAACGATAAAACAATGAGGATTAAGTCTCATACACTCAGAGGTGTAAAACGATTATCGATTGAGGACATTGTAGCATTAGCTGAGCTGTTCTCCTCGCCAAACATTTGCAGGCCAACAAATACCATCTTCTCTATAAGATCCTGACATGGTCTTAGAAAATGTTTAATAAAATTCATAGTTTTGGACATAACAGCCTTATCAAGCCTTATTAGTTGTTATACTACATTCACATAATATTTTTACAATATATTATTAATATATTTTTAATTTTTGTTTTTATCTTTGAGCCTATATATCTCCATATCAATAACAGTAATTCTGACTGTATTCAGTACTCAGTATTCAGCAGTAAACTCTCAAGTGTTGGCTTTCTAGAAATATATTTGTTATGTGTCTATTCAGAATAACGTGTGAGCAGCAGCCTTTTTACAATGGGTATGTTAAAATGCCCCTCTTGCCAAAATGGGGGCTGACAGGCAAGGGGTTAAAAGTCGATCTGGACAATTAACTGCCAAAAACATAAATGTGTAATTGCTTCCCCCATGTTGCCTAAACAAAATTGACCTTATATTGTTAAAATAATGTTTTTTTTTTCTCAATTCCAAACAGCTATACCGATAGATTTTTAATAAAAAGCATTTAAAAACATTGAATCATTCAGGCATTGAATCATAGTAAATGATTTTGTCAAGCCATTGTCTGAATATACACTGCACATTTCTCAGTGTTAAATTAACACTGCTCAGAGTTTATATAATCCACACTCATATATTGTTATAAGTAACACGGAATCAGTGTTGAAGTTAATGAGATAATTAAGAGATTCATTGAGGGATGATTGAGCATTAATGATGAACACCTGATAACAATGAGCAGAATCACTGAAGGAAAGAGAAACACAAGAACTACAACTGACTTCAGCCACAGCTTTAGATGAAATCAACTGAAGATAAAAGAAGACATTAAATCTCTGAAGATCTCAGCAGAGGAGGATTAAACAACTCCACAAACAGCATTACCAGCTTTACACATCACTAACCAGACTGACTTTATTTCTGTCAGACGACTACAGAAGCTCTTATTGAGGTTTAGATGTTGATGATTTATTGAAATAGTTTAGTTTGAAGTCACCATTATGGTGATTAGTGTTGCTTTAGTTGGGCTCTTGAGCCTTGACTTTTTAACATACATTTTTCTCTGACTGCTGTAATCGTTTCTTATGGCGAGAACAGTGAGACAAAATTGATGATGACAAGTTGATGGCAGTTGATACAGTTGTTATCATCATAGAGTGTTGTTTTGCTGATCTCCTGAGAGTCATTGTTTATAGTAGCCTTGTGACTCTACAGTAGGAGATCCAGCAGTGTTTACATCAGATAAACTGATCGATGTTTAAAACTTGTACATACGTTTTTTTTCTCCGGGTTAACAACACCTCACATTGTGTCAAACTGTCCAACTTAATAAAACACTGATCTCCATGATGGTGACATAAAAAACAAACAAAAATGTAACACAAAATCAACAAAAAAACCTGTTCGTTCTCAATAAGACCTTCTGTAGACATATAACAGACATAAAGTCAGTCTGGTTAGTAATGTGTGAAGCTGGTAATGCTGTTTGCTGGTAATGCTGTTTGTAATGCCTCTGCTGAGATCTTCAGAGATTTAATGTCTTTTTTTATCTTCAGTTGATTTCATCTAAGGCTGTGGCTGAAGTCAGTTGTAGTTCTTGAGTTTCTCTTTTCTTCAGTGATTCTGCTCATTATCATCAGGTGTTCATCATTAATGCTCAATCATCACTCAATTAATCTCTTAATTATCTCATTAACTTCAACACTGATTCAGAGTTACTTATAACACTCTGGGTGTGAATTATATAAACTCTAAGCAGTGTTAATTTAACACTGGGAAATTTGCAGTGTACAAGTTTAAATTTGGGTTTTTATTCAGAGCGAGGATGCATTAAATTGGTCAAAAGTAATTTAAAATGTTACAAAAGACTGTTTTCAACATTGATAATAACAATAAATGTTTCTTAAGCAGCAAATCAGCATATTAGAATGATTTTTCAAGGATCATGTGACACTGAAGACTGAAGTAATGATGCTGAAAATTCAGCTTTGATCATAGGGATTTAAAATTGTACTATATATTCACATAGAAAATGGCTGTCTTAAATTGTACTTTAATAGATCTTTGGGAACAAATGAATGTCACATCATTGACCCACGACATACTTGAGTATCTGCAGTGAGAAGTTTGGATCCTTCAGTTTGTTGTCGAGCAGATTCACTCCAGATTGTCCTGGGTGATTGTAGCTCAGATCCAGCTCTCTCAGGTGTGAGGGGTTTGAACTCAGAGCTGAAGACACATAACCACAGCCTTCCACTGTCACCATACAGCCTGACACCCTACAGACAGATAAAACAGATAAGCAGCAATGCATTTCTCAAAGAAATAAATTATAGCAAAAATCCTAGTCTTACCTGAGTATCTCCAGCTGACAGTGTGGGCTCTTCAGTCCATCAGAGAGCAGCCTCACTCCTGAATCATGGCAGTCATTGTTACTCAGGTCCAGCTCTCTCAGGGGCAAATCTGAGCTGAAAATCGAGGAAAGGCACTCACAACTCTTCTCAGTTAGATTACACCAGCTCAACCTGCAAGAAAACATTTCAAAATGGTCTTCTATCAAACATCTGTCTCATTCAGTGTACTTAATATCCTGTATTACAAAAATTATGGATAGTGTCAAAAGGATATTTCACCCAAAAATAAAAAAATATTTTATCATCTTCCTTGTGCATTTCATCAAATTGCTTCAACTTGCTGTAACACTAAATAGCATCAATACTTTCCTCAGAACTTGAAGCTTTCTGTCTGTATTTTCCATCCCTTGTAGGAGATGATTGAGTCCAGAATCCTGCAGGTCATTGCCGCTGAGATCTAGCTCTTTTAGACGATGTGAGATTGTTTGGATCGCAGAGACCAGCTCCATACAGCTGTCCTGGCTAAAATGACACTGGGACAACCTGAATGAGAACAATATCAGCATTACATTTCAGGCTAGCCAGTAAACATTTACACAGCAATGGACACGGTAATGACCTCAGTGTCTCCAGATGACAGTGTGGGCTCTTGAGTCCAGCAGAAAGCGCCTTCACTCCTGCCTCGATACTATAATTGTGACTCAGGTCCAGCTCTCTCAGAGGACCATCTTCTAACTGGAGAGCCGAAGCCACCGTTTCACAGCATGTTTCTGTCAGTCCACAGTCTGCAAACCTGTAAAGATGGCAATATGTTTACTAATCATGAAGAGTTTACCTTTACATTCAATAAATACAGATCACAATAAATTTAACCTAAAATCTAATTTGCTATACAAATATATTAGAAATATAGACAAAGGAAAATAAGATATTTTAAAGCTAAAGAAGGTTGAATGAATTCTATTCATTGTAATCCATTTCTGATTATTAAAATGTAAACTATTGTAAACTATTGTAAACAGAATCATGAAAAAAATACATTTGGGGAATACTACAGCAGAATAAAAAAAAAAAAAAAAAAAAATATATATATATATATATATATATATATATATATATATATCGTCGCTGTCCGATGAAACTCACGTATGTCCAAAACGCTTACTTTTCAGGAAGTGAAATAAACACTGTATTTCAAAAGCAGTTGAATGTAGCGTTGTCATACTTGGTACGGCATCTTTACATGTAACCATATTCTTGCCAGTGTAATGATATTATCCACATTTGACCAAAATTGAGTTTAAATGGACATACGTGCATATTTTACAGTAACGGTGGTCGATACGCGTTCTTCCGATCATTAATTAGAATGGCAAAGTCGCGTTTCAGCAGAGGAATACGTGAGGAATACAGAGGAATACGTGCTGGATATTCTCAGCCTCTGGCAAGCGGTGATAGCAGTATGAGTGAGGCATGTTCTAGTGACAATCATGACAGTAGCATTACAGGCTATAATTTGATCAGTTTGACTGAGAAAAAAAGGCTGAATCTTATCAAAGAGACCGAGTTTATTTACATACTAGCAAGCAAACTAATCTGTGAAGAACTAGATTAGAACTAAACTGCGGAGAGCTTCAATGTCGTACTATCGGCTATCCAGTGCTGAGCTTCGATGAAACAACTTCACGATACCAGCGAGACCGGCGAGATGCTTCCACAGGGCGGGAGATACGCGGCGTGATTGACAGCTTTGACACCAAATGGATATACATGAAAATCAGATGACATGATTTCACAACTTTTCATTGGCCATTTAGATATGTGACGCATACTGTATACGGAAATGAACCTGGACATTCAATCCGTCGAAAAATCTCAAAATCGGCAAAATGGACATACGTGGTTTTCATCGGACAGCGACGATATATATATATACAAACTATTAATAAACTTGTGCTGGAAAAAAATAAGGAAAAACATCTAAACATCTAACATTACTTCTAAGGGGAAAAAAACCCAACAATGTAGAATATGCTGAAAAAATTAAACAGATTTTGTTTTTGGCTTTCAACGACTATGAAACCAAGATACTCAAGGTAAAATGATTATTGTGCAGCTGCCGCATTCTGTCCAAATCACCTTCCTTTCATTCACAGTGGTGCACTTTCGTTCTGTGCATTAGCTCTTAAAGTGACAGCAGCCAAATAAACCTGCTGCAGTCGGTTATCATAATCAAACAATAAATGACAAAGGAAACTCACCCAGTGATCATTGACTTAACAACTTAAGTAGCTTTTATACATTAATCTATATTTAATGTGTACAGTAAGACTATGTTGTTTGTAATTCGTTTCTTTGTTCTTATTGCATTGCTGACTGTTTACTTGTCTTATGTAATTATTTTGAGGACCTTTTTCCTTACATTTAGTTAGCCAGTTATTCTTTTTTGCAGAAGTGCTGACAATTGTGAAATATAATATTGAAAATTACTCATATCCTGAAATAAGACTTTGATCATATCGCCCACCAATAGTCATGTTAAATAATCCTGATTTCAATATTGACCAAAATAACTGTGATTATGATTTTTGGCATAATACAGCATCCTTAAAAGAATATGTTGAAAAATAAAACAGAAAGTAATATAACGCCTTTCATTTGTCTCTACTTACAGGGCTTTTCTGCAGCATCTCACAGCTGGCACGAGTCTCCTGCATCCAGGAAATGTGTCGTTCAATGTCTTCGGGTTGAAGTCATCCAGCACCTCTTCTGACATCAGAAGCACATATACCAGCGCTGAGCAGTTTGAATTGGACATTGTTTTCGGCTTGCCGCTCTCTGACCTCAAATATTTCATGATTTGTTGGTACAGGCTTCTGTCCTGCAGTTCCAGTATGCAGAAGAAGTGGTTGATGGATTTATCTGGGCACTTGTCATTGTTTTGCAATTGCTTGATGTATTGGATGGTTTTATTGATGCACTTTCTACTGTCCACCGTTTCGTCCAGCAAGCCGGCAAGGAGTCTCTGATTGGACTCGAGAGAAATGCCCAGCAAAAAACGCAGAAAGAGATCAAAATGCCCTCGCTCGCTCTGCTTAGCTTTAT
Organism: Romanogobio albipinnatus; assembly: GCA_023566225.1. Classification (NCBI taxonomy): domain Eukaryota; kingdom Metazoa; phylum Chordata; class Actinopteri; order Cypriniformes; family Gobionidae; genus Romanogobio; species Romanogobio albipinnatus. Next base: position 5,954,503 of record CM042241.1, read on the forward strand.
CAATCGTCTTTCTCAGCAAAATGTACAGCATCTGGTCTTTCTTGGGACGTGAATTTTCCAGGAAGAATGCCAGCTCGTCCATGTCCAGCTTCAAATAGCAGAGGAACACGTGCAATGCGGCGAGAAACTCCTGCACACTCAAGTGTATGAAGTAATAAACCTTTACCTCATGCAGGACATTGTCTTTCTTGAAGATTTCGGCGCACAGTCCTGTGGACTCTTCACTTGCGTTGATGCCGCACGCTTTCAGATCCTTCTCGTAAAACATGACATTCTCCTTCTTCAGCTGTTCAAATGCCAATTTAGCTAACTTGGAGATAATTTCTTTGTTTGAATCCAAAACTTTTGTGCGATCTCTTTCGGGTTTCTTCTCGTACTTCTGGCTTTTTATGTTCATCTGTATCAGCAGGAAGTGGATGTACATTTCGGTGAGTGTCGAGGGAATGTCTTGCCCGTTGTTTCTAGTTAGAATGTCCTGAAGAACGGTGGCCGTGATCCAGCAAAACACGGGAATGTGGCACATGATGTAGAGACTACGAGACGTCCTAATGTGAAAGATTATTTTGGAGGCCTGAGCTTCATCTTTGATCCTTTTTCTGAAGTACTCCTCTTTCTGTTGGTCGGTGAATCCACGCACCTCTGTGAACAATCCTACGTACTCCGTAGGGATCTGATTTGCCGCCGCCGGTCGTGATGTCACCCAGACGAGAGCCGACGGAAGCAGTTTCCCTTTAACAATACTTGTAAACAAAGCATCAGCAGATGATCGCTCTTTCACACATTTCACTGGCTTACAGTTAAAATTCAATTCCAGGCGACTCTCATCAAGCCCATCAAAGATAAACGCCAGTTTGCATTTTTCATAAAACTTGGTGTTTTCCACGTCTTTCAGTTCAGGATGAAATTCTAGCAGAAGCTCATGGAGACTGACCTCATTACCATCTTTAATCGAGTTATCTTTAATCAAGTTAATCTCTCTGAATGGAAGCAGAAACATACAATCCACATCCGGATTGGCATTTCCCTCAGCCCAGTCCAGGATGAACTTGTGCACAGAGAACGTCTTTCCAATACCAGCGATGCCTTTGGTCAACACAATGTTTCCCTCCTCCTTTTGCCTCAATAAACAGAATATGTCATTGCAGTTGATCGGCGTGTCTTCAAATTTGGGTGTTTTCAAGGCTTGGTCAATCTTCAGAACCTCATGTTCATGATAGATGTCTGTAATGTCCCCTTCAGTGATGAACAGTTCAGTGTACACTTTGTTGAGATGTGTTTTGTTTTCTTTTTTGCCCTCAAAAACACGTCCTGTTCTGACCTTCATTTTGTCTTTGTGCTTTTTCAGGATGTTTTGCAAGACATTTTCGTCTAGAACAAATCAAATACACAAGAATTATTGCTAATCAACAGGACTTCTGTCTAAAATCGTTAATATGTTGGGAATAGTAACTTGTAAAGGGTCAGCAACTGCAAATGCAAGTCAAATTTATAACCAGAATAAAAATGTGGCGATTTTTTTTGTACCTTCTTTTTCAGTGGTCTGTCCCTCTGTCCCTTTGAGGATGGCAGTAAGCGTCAGAATAAAGCCAGAGAAAATGCATTATACACAAATCATTTATCTATTAAAGTATTAACAAAGCATATTTCCTCAAAGCTTACAAACTATTTGCAATTTCATAGTGACACATGTTAACTGCACATGCTATAATCTTACCAATAACACCAGTAATTGGGTTTGAGTTGATGATTATTGAGCCTTTAACGACGCATCCAATGACTACTGGCATAATTGTAGTTGCACCCGTTTCAGCTCTCAGATCAACATTAACTTCAGTGTGAGGAGGGCTGATTGTCTGCACTGGGATAGAGACTGAGAGATTTACACACTTTCTTACATTACAGCTTTAACATTACTGACATTTTACTTCATTACCATTCCTCTGTTCAGCTTGGTTCCTCTGCAGGTCTATCTTTACTTCATCTGATCCATGACACTCAATCGTCTCATCTACAGCGTCACTGGTATCCTCCCTCACCAGTTCGTCAGCTGTAACTTCTCTTTTTGGCCTCTTTGGTTTGTCATTGTCCAGCTCAACCACTGCTTCCAGAAGCTGCTTTGGATTTGATGCCATCTTGTCTACCCCGGTCTTGTAAAAGATCAGAAGAGTGGAGATATATGACCTGAGACTTGCTTAGTAGTTTGCTCAAAATGTACATTAAATTATTAAATCACTGGCATCTTAATAATAATAATAATAATAATAATAAATTTAGCTGTGAGCCGCAATTATCGGGGTTCAAGCAACTTAAGGCCTTTAAGCACATATGCATAAAAAGTCATTATGTTTTATTTACCAATCATGTAACCTTTTAAATCATAGAGCAAAAAGACCATTTACAGCCAATACAGGCACTTTACCATAGGAAATACATGGTTTTTAAAGCTTTTTAACAGCTACAGCGCCAACTATGGTCATCTTTAGAGTCATATGTTGCACATGCTCACCTATTTTTGTGAACTTTTGAGTTTTCCTTCAGGATTAATAGGCTTTTGAGTATATTTTGCCACACCCATTTTTTTAAATGAACCTGTTATTATTGAACCCCTAATAATAATAGTTGTTGTTGTTGTTGATACTTTATTGATCATTTACAGGAAATTACATTGTCATGGCAGCTTCAGCACACGAAAAAAATGTAGTAGCCTGTAGTAAGTCAGTCTGGCCAGTAGGAATGTACTACAACCTTTGGATCATGAAAAAAAAACTTTTTGGTGAGTTACTGTAATTGTTTTTCTATAAATATTAGTGTACTGTACATACAGTAAGGGCGATATTGGCATAATTTCACCTGTAGTAAGTCAGTCTGGCCAGTAGGAATGTACTACAACATTTGGATCATGAAGAAACCCTTCTGGTGAGTTACTGTAATTGTTTTTCTATAAATATTAGTGTACTGTACATACAGTAAGGGCGATATTGGCATAATTTCACCTGTAGTAAGTCAGTCTGGCCAGTAGGAATGTACTACAACCTTTGGATCATGAAGAAACCCTTTTGGTGAGTTACTGTAATTTTTTTCTATAAATATTAGTGTACTGTACATACAGTAAGGGCGATATTGGCATAATTTCACCTGTAGTAAGTCAGTCTGGCCAGTAGGAATGTACTACAACCTTTGGATCATGAAGAAACCCTTTTGGTGAGTTACTGTAATTTTTTTCTATAAATATTAGTGTACTGTACATACAGTAAGGGCGATATTGGCATAATTTCACCTGTAGTAAGTCAGTCTGGCCAGTAAGAATGTACTACAACATTTGGATCATGAAGAAACCCTTTTGGTGAGTTACTGTAATTGTTTTTCTATAAATATTAGTGTACTGTACGTACAGTAAGGGTGATATTGGCATAATGTCACCTGTAGTAAGTCAGTCTGGCCAGTAGGAATGTACTACAACCTTTGGATCATGAAGAAACCCTTTCAGTGAGTTACTGTAATTGTTTTTCTATAAATATTAGTGTACTGTACATACAGTAAGGGCGATATTGGCATAATTTCACCTGTAGTAAGTCAGTCTGGCCAGTAGGAATGTACTACAACCTTTGGATCATGAAGAAACCCTTTTGGTGAGTTACTGTAATTTTTTTCTATAAATATTAGTGTACTGTACATACAGTAAGGGCGATATTGGCATAATTTCACCTGTAGTAAGTCAGTCTGGCCAGTAAGAATGTACTACAACATTTGGATCATGAAGAAACCCTTTTGGTGAGTTACTGTAATTGTTTTTCTATAAATATTAGTGTACTGTACGTACAGTAAGGGTGATATTGGCATAATGTCACCTGTAGTAAGTCAGTCTGGCCAGTAGGAATGTACTACAACCTTTGGATCATGAAGAAACCCTTTCAGTGAGTTACTGTAATTGTTTTTCTATAAATATTAGTGTACTGTACATACAGTAAGGGCGATATTGGCATAATTTCACCTGTAGTAAGTCAGTCTGGCCAGTAGGAATGTACTACAACCTTTGGATCATGAAGAAACCCTTTCAGTGAGTTACTGTAATTGTTTTTCTATAAATATTAGTGTACTGTACGTACAGTAAGGGCGATATTGGCATAATGTCACCTGTAGTAAGTCAGTCTGGCCAGTAAGAATGTACTACAACCTTTGGATCATGAAGAAACCCTTTTGGTGAGTTACTGTAATTTTTTTCTATAAATATTAGTGTACTGTACATACAGTAAGGGCGATATTGGCATAATTTCACCTGTAGTAAGTCAGTCTGGCCAGTAAGAATGTACTACAACATTTGGATCATGAAGAAACCCTTCTGGTGAGTTACTGTAATTGTTTTCTATAAATACTAGTGTACTGTACGTACAGTAAGGGTGATATTGGCATAATTTCACCTGTAGTAAGTCAGTCTGGCCAGTAGGAATGTACTACAACCTTTGGATCATGAAGAAACCATTTTGGTGAGTTACTGTAATTGTTTTTCTGTAAATATTAGTGTACTGTACGTACAGTAAGGGCGATATTGGCATAATTTCACCTGTAGTGAGTCAGTCTGGCCAGTAAGAATGTACTACAACATTTGGATCATGAAGAAACCATTCTGGTGAGTTACTGTAATTGTTTTCTATAAATATTAGTGTACTGTACGTACAGTAAGGATGATATTGTCTAAAACGAGATATTGGCAAAATATAATAGAAGTTTTAATAAAAATAATAAATAATATATATATAAATATAAATAAAGTTTTTTAACCATGTGTGTTACAGCTAACCCCGCTTTAGGTTGTGCCCAGCTCACCCCTAGTACAAAATGTGTTGTTCCAAAATAGCACACTTCAAGTTAACTAATCATTAGCTGATATTTAGTTTGGCTGCAAGCATACTTTTTTCACCAGGGATCACATACTGTATGTACACACATGCTCATTGTCACGTAAAGTCCAAAGTCTCATCTAAAAGCCAATTCACACCGATAACTATTTCTATGATGATAACTATATTTGTGTGCATCTACTCCAACGGATGATAATGTTTTTTTCACTGCGCGTTTCCTTTGTGTTCTGCGCCGCAATCTGCAGCACTTTAAAGTATAGGAAGGGTTTTGTTTGGCTATCCATGTTTTATCGTTAATCAGCTGGAAAACGAATGTGCCATTCTTCTTTGCCTTTTATAGTGTGGTTTGGACTTTGCTATTCTCTATAGTTTTCTTTAAAACTTTAAAACGTTATGTTGGCGTGAAAGAGCCATGAACGAAGCATGCAAAACAGAATGACAACAAAAGTATTAACCATTTAATGTATAATGACAGCTTATTAAACCTAGTATTGCGGTTTAGTCAGGTTATATTAAGACATAACGCTGGGTGAATGCAAAGAGTGTAGCCTATAATAGTTTGGTTTTAATCAGCATAAAACTCACACAGATTTCACATGGCACAGAGATAAAAGTAACACAAAAGTTGGTAAATATTAAACACTCACGAGCGAAACATGTTCCGTACTGGCCTCTGTTACTTTCACTTTAGAAAGTCGTTTCCCCCTTTTATCAGTACAAAATAACATCCTGTCACAAACCGCGATTTCATGTTCCACCTGAAGGGGGCGCTGATGCTCAGATATAGAGTCAAACATAAAGATATTAAACTGTGAATCAGAGTTCATCTTCAGTTTCTTACCTTGCAGGACTTGATGGTGTGACTGTAAAGCCTGTATTGGGATTAACTGAAGATACTCAACAATACGCCTTTATTGTTCCCCCGCAAAGCTATGGATATCATAAATACTTCCTGCTCATTTAAGGTCTTCCCACAAAAATGAACTATGGTTTTATTATAGTAAAAGTGTAGTAACTATGGTTTTTTGATTACCATTCATATAACCACGGTTTTACCACAAATACCATGGTTAAACTATGGTTAACCCTTTAACTGTCACCCCCCTTTTTGAGAATACACATGAAAATGCACTATCCAAACATAAAGGGCTGTAATTCAAGAATGCTTTGGAATATAGACCAAAGTTTGGCCTCGTTTTAAAGACGACACTCAGCAGATTATTGCTGAAGTGAAATATGAAAGTATGAAAAGTATGAAAGTATACTTTAAATGAAAAATACTGTACTAAATATTTTTTATTTCATATAAAATATATATTTTACAAAAAATAATTTACTCTAAAATTACTATAAAATCAAAGCCATATGTCTAACCAATTTGTGTTCCAGATTTGAAGTTCATATCACAAAAATTGAAGTCCCCATGAGATTTTGTTTTGGTGCTGTACCAAAAACAGCCACCGGGTGTCATTCAAATTCCATTGATTGTTTTTTTTTAATGCATTTTCCTGTAAATTTCTGTCCAAATATCACTTCCATCACAAAACAGTCACCAAATATGGACCCTTGAGACTCAGACCTTTCCAACGATATGTGTTTTGTCAAGATTGGAAAAGATTTTGAATATAAAGTAGTTAAAATAATTGTTGTAATATGAAACATGACACCGCCCACTAGGGGGAGGAGCCCGCTAGAATAATTTAGAGTAAGGTTTCCATGGTAACACAATGTCCGATTTCAAAACGGTTTTCACAGGATGAATTTTGAGTAAAAGTGTAGTAACTATGGTTTTTTGATTACCATTCATATAACCACGATTTTACCACAAATACCATGGTTAAACTATGGTTAAGTAGCAATCCCATGGTTAATTTGTGGTTAGCATGGTTTAACTACAATAACCATGGCTTTTTGGTTTTATTTGTAGTTACAGGGTTACGTCACGCAATGACTCCCAGAAGAAAACCATAAGCCATGGATAAATCACATAGACTTTGTGAACGGCATGTGAAATTTGACTGCAACATCAAAATAAATAAATAAGTTACACCAGGAAATATGTTTAGAGTGCGAGGGCAGGTTTTAAAGCTACACTGTGTAACTTTTTTTGTTTATTCTTAGCTAAAAACACTTAGTTCTTTCAAAAATATATGTGCTCATTAATGTATATTTACTTCTTTCAAGCAATAAAGTATTCTCGTAAGTTTATAATATGCCATTGAAAATACATACGGGTAAGGGGTTCGAATGGGGGTCGCCATGTTGCCCCTCCATCTTGAAAGTACATTAGCCAAAGAGGGACATACCCGTAAATTCAAGCTTCGCCTTTTGCGTTTTAACACTTGATGGCACCGTGTCGAATGTGAAGAGGGGGATTGCTTGAGACTGCTATATACACATACAATATACAGAATAACCATAGCACTGATAAAAGTTACTTTACTAAGATTAGCTTGCATTCGTCTGGGAACCTGATAGCTGATGTTAGCAATGAAATGGTAAATAAATTACCAAAACGTAAAACTATTATTCATTTTACATAGACGTCATAACCTACATGTTGACTGACAAATTAAATAACTGCAAATTATAATAGTTTTCTAAAGTAACCTCATCACTTGAAGGAACACTAATGGACGAGGTCGAACTGGAAGCCATGTTAATCTTGGACTAAATCGGCCACCGTAGGAGTTAAAACGAAATCGGAATTGGGAGGAACAGAAACTAATATTTACTGGATGGTTACACTCTAAAAAAAAAAGGTTCTATATAGCACCAAAAAAGGTTCTTGGCTCGTAATCATAGGGGAACCTTTTTTAGTGCTATATAGCACCAATTTTGGTGCTTCAGCGGTTCTTCAGAGGTTCTTCACTGGTTCTTTGACTAAGGTGCTATATAGCACCTCTGAAGAACCGCTGAAGAACCACTGAAGCACCAAAATTGGTGCTATATAGCACTAAAAAAGGTTCCCCTATGATTACGAGCCAAGAACCTTTTTTGGTGCCATATAGAACCTTTTTTTTTTTAGAGTGTATACCTTTTCACCGCTAGATGGGGGAAAATATCACACAGTGTAGCTTTAATAAATGCGGGGACTATATAGCCTGGTCCCATGGGCGTCGGAAGCAAAAAAAATGTGGGTGGGTCCTCAGAATTTTTTTTTACTGGAGTATTAAGTACAAATATACTGCTTTGCTTGCTAAACGTATAGTTCGGAAAAACAAAATTACGGTAATCGCCTTAACATGGAAAGCGGTAGTAGTACAAATCGACCCGCGGTTCGAGTCCGCCTTTCGTCGAGCTCAATCTTCTCCCTTTTCCCATCACATATCAGATCGGAAAGGCATTTATTTTCAATAAAAAATGAAGAAAATATTAGAAAAGTGGAAATATAGCGTCTAACATGTGTTTAATAATACGTGTTTCTCGATTAGGGGTAGGTAAACACACATGTGCTGAATGTTAGAGACGATTAAAGTGAGTGGGTCCAATATCATTGATCATAAAAAGTGGGTGGGTCTTGTCCCACCCACATACAATGGTTCCGATGCCCATGCCTGGTCCTATATTTACTGCTTTGTTGCTCACCAGACCATTCTCAGTAGTAACTATACTGTATGGTCTGGCAAAGCTTCATAGACAAATCATTTCCAAAGGGGCGTCACCAACGGGCGTCGCTCAAATGCCTCTTGGCGCAATTGGACAGACCTAAAACCAATCAGAGCGATGAGGGAGATGACGTATGCAGAGCAACGGAGAAACATCTCAGACTCTGGCCGTCTCTCAATATGCTCGACCGTGGCGCATTTACTGCAGTTCAGCTTTACTGCAGTTATATTGCAGTATTATTGTAGTATTACTTCAGCTTTACTGAAGTTATATTGCAGTATTATTGTAGTATTACTTCAGCTTTACTGCAGTTATATTGCAGTATTATTGTAGTATTACTTCAGCTTTACTGCAGTTATATTGCAGTATTATTGTAGTATTACTTCAGCTTTACTGCAGTTATATTGCAGTATTATTGTAGTATTACTTCAGCTTTACTGCAGTTATATTGCAGTATTATTGTAGTATTACTTCAGCTTTACTGCAGTTATATTGCAGTATTATTGTAGTATTACTTCAGCTTTACTGAAGTTATATTGCAGTATTACTGTAGTATTACTTCAGCTTTACTGCAGTTATATTGCAGTATTATTGTAGTATTACTTCAGCTTTACTGCAGTTATATTGCAGTATTATTGTAGTATTACTTCAGCTTTACTGCAGTTATATTGCAGTATTATTGTAGTATTACTTCAGCTTTACTGCAGTTATATTGCAGTATTATTGTAGTATTACTTCAGCTTTACTGCAGTTATATTGCAGTATTATTGTAGTATTACTTCAGCTTTACTGCAGTTATATTGCAGTATTATTGTAGTATTACTTCAGCTTTACTGCAGTTATATTGCAGTATTATTGTAGTATTACTTCAGCTTTACTGCAGTTATATTGCAGTATTATTGTAGTATTACTTCAGCTTTACTGCAGTTATATTGCAGTATTATTGTAGTATTACTTCAGCTTTACTGCAGTTATATTGCAGTATTATTGTAGTATTACTTCAGCTTTACTGCAGTTATATTGCAGTATTATTGTAGTATTACTTCAGCTTTACTGCAGTTATATTGCAGTATTATTGTAGTATTACTTCAGCTTTACTGCAGTTATATTGCAGTATTATTGTAGTATTACTTCAGCTTTACTGCAGTTATATTGCAGTATTATTGTAGTATTACTTCAGCTTTACTGCAGTTATATTGCAGTATTATTGTAGTATTACTTCAGCTTTACTGCAGTTATATTGCAGTATTATTGTAGTATTACTTCAGCTTTACTGCAGTTATATTGCAGTATTACTGTAGTATTACTTCAGCTTTACTGCAGTTATATTGCAGTATTACTGTAGTATTACTTCAGCTTTACTGCAGTTATATTGCAGTATTATTGTAGTATTACTTCAGCTTTACTGCAGTTATATTGCAGTATTATTGTAGTATTACTTCAGCTTTACTGCAGTTATATTGCAGTATTATTGTAGTATTACTTCAGCTTTACTGCAGTTATATTGCAGTATTATTGTAGTATTACTTCAGCTTTACTGCAGTTATATTGCAGTATTATTGTAGTATTACTTCAGCTTTACTGCAGTTATATTGCAGTATTATTGTAGTATTACTTCAGCTTTACTGCAGTTATATTGCAGTATTATTGTAGTATTACTTCAGCTTTACTGCAGTTATATTGCAGTATTATTGTAGTATTACTTCAGCTTTACTGCAGTTATATTGCAGTATTATTGTAGTATTACTTCAGCTTTACTGCAGTTATATTGCAGTATTATTGTAGTATTACTTCAGCTTTACTGCAGTTATATTGCAGTATTATTGTAGTATTACTTCAGCTTTACTGCAGTTATATTGCAGTATTATTGTAGTATTACTTCAGCTTTACTGCAGTTATATTGCAGTATTATTGTAGTATTACTTCAGCTTTACTGCAGTTATATTGCAGTATTATTGTAGTATTACTTCAGCTTTACTGCAGTTATATTGCAGTATTATTGTAGTATTACTTCAGCTTTACTGCAGTTATATTGCAGTATTATTGTAATATTACTTCAGCTTTACTGCAGTTATATTGCAGTATTATTGTAGTATTACTTCAGCTTTACTGCAGTTATATTGCAGTATTATTGTAGTATTACTTCAGCTTTACTGCAGTTATATTGCAGTATTATTGTAGTATTACTTCAGCTTTACTGCAGTTATATTGCAGTATTATTGTAGTATTACTTCAGCTTTACTGCAGTTATATTGCAGTATTATTTTAGTATTACTTCAGCTTTACTGCAGTTATATTGCAGTATTATTGTAGTATTACTTCAGCTTTACTGCAGTTATTTTGCAGTATTATTGCAGTATTACTTCAGCTTTACTGCAGTTATATTGCAGTATTATTGTAGTATTACTTCAGCTTTACTGCAGTTATATTGCAGTATTATTGTAGTATTACTTCAGCTTTACTGCAGTTATATTGCAGTATTATTGTAATATTACTTCAGCTTTACTGCAGTTATATTGCAGTATTATTGTAATATTACTTCAGCTTTACTGCAGTTATATTGCAGTATTATTGTAGTATTACTTCAGCTTTACTGCAGTTATATTGCAGTATTATTGTAGTATTACTTCAGCTTTACTGCAGTTATATTGCAGTATTACTGTAGTATTACTTCAGCTTTACTGCAGTTATATTGCAGTATTATTGCAGTATTACTTCAGCTTTACTGCAGTTATATTGCAGTATTATTGTAATATTACTTCAGCTTTACTGCAGTTATATTGCAGTATTATTGTAGTATTACTTCAGCTTTACTGCTGTTATATTGCAGTATTACTGTAGTATTACTTCAGCTTTACTGCAGTTATATTGCAGTATTATTGTAGTATTACTTCAGCTTTACTGCAGTTATATTGCAGTATTATTGTAGTATTACTTCAGCTTTACTGCAGTTATATTGCAGTATTACTGTAGTATTACTTCAGCTTTACTGCAGTTATATTGCAGTATTATTGTAGTATTACTTCAGCTTTACTGCAGTTATTTTGAAGTATTATTGTAGTATTACTTCAGCTTTACTGCAGTTATTTTGCAGTATTATTGCAGTATTACTTCAGCAGTACTGCAGTTATATTGCAGTATTAATTCAGCTTTACTGCAGTTATATTGCAGTATTATTGTAGTATTACTTCAGCTTTACTGCAGTTATATTGCAGTATTACTGTAGTATTACTTCAGATTTACTGCAGTTATATTGCAGTATTATTGTAGTATTACTTCAGCTTTACTGCAGTTATATTGAAGTATTATTGTAGTATTACTTCAGCTTTACTGCAGTTATATTGCAGTATTACTTCAGCTTTACTGCAGTTATTTTGCAGTATTATTGTAGTATTACTTCAGCTTTACTGCAGTTATATTGCAGTATTACTTCAGCTGTACTGCAGTTATATTGCAGTATTATTGTAGTATTACTTCAGCTTTACTGCAGTTATATTGCAGTATTATTGTAGTATTACTTCAGCTTTACTGCAGTTATTTTGCAGTATTATTGCAGTATTACTTCAGCTTTACTGCAGTTATATTGCAGTATTATTGTAGTATTACTTCAGCTTTACTGCAGTTATATTGCAGTATTATTGTAGTATTACTTCAGCTTTACTGCAGTTATATTGAAGTATTATTGTAGTATTACTTCAGCTTTACTGCAGTTATATTGAAGTATTATTGCAGTATTACTTCAGCTTTACTGCAGTTATTTTGCAGTATTATTGCAGTATAACTTCAGCAGTACTGCAGTTATATTGCAGTATTAATTCAGCTTTACTGCAGTTATATTGCAGTATTATTGTAGTATTACTTCAGCTTTACTGCAGTTATATTGCAGTATTACTGTAGTATTACTTCAGCTTTACTGCAGTTATATTGCAGTATTATTGTAGTATTACTTCAGCTTTACTGCAGTTATTTTGAAGTATTATTGTAGTATTACTTCAGCTTTACTGCAGTTATTTTGCAGTATTATTGCAGTATTACTTCAGCAGTACTGCAGTTATATTGCAGTATTAATTCAGCTTTACTGCAGTTATATTGCAGTATTATTGTAGTATTACTTCAGCTTTACTGCAGTTATATTGCAGTATTACTGTAGTATTACTTCAGCTTTACTGCAGTTATATTGCAGTATTATTGTAGTATTACTTCAGCTTTACTGCAGTTATATTGAAGTATTATTGTAGTATTACTTCAGCTTTACTGCAGTTATATTGCAGTATTACTTCAGCTTTACTGCAGTTATTTTGCAGTATTATTGTAGTATTACTTCAGCTTTACTGCAGTTATATTGAAGTATTATTGTAGTATTACTTCAGCTTTACTGCAGTTATATTGCAGTATTACTTCAGCTTTACTGCAGTTATTTTGCAGTATTATTGCAGTATTACTTCAGCTTTACTGCAGTTATATTGAAGTATTATTGTAGTATTACTTCAGCTTTACTGCAGTTATATTGCAGTATTACTTCAGCTTTACTGCAGTTATTTTGCAGTATTATTGCAGTATTACTTCAGCTTTACTGCAGTTATATTGCAGTATTACTTCAGCTGTACTGCAGTTATATTGAAGTATTATTGTAGTATTACTTCAGCTTTACTGCAGTTATATTGCAGTATTACTTCAGCTGTACTGCAGTTATATTGAAGTATTATTGTAGTATTACTTCAGCTTTACTGCAGTTATATTGCAGTATTACTTCAGCTGTACTGCAGTTATATTGAAGTATTATTGTAGTATTACTTCAGCTTTACTGCAGTTATATTGCAGTATTACTTCAGCTTTACTGCAGTTATTTTGCAGTATTATTGCAGTATTACTTCAGCTTTACTGCAGTTATATTGCAGTATTACTTCAGCTTTACTGCAGTTATTTTGCAGTATTATTGCAGTATTACTTCAGCTTTACTGCAGTTATATTGCAGTATTACTTCAGCTTTACTGCAGTTATTTTGCAGTATTATTGTAGTATTACTTCAGCTTTACTGCAGTTATATTGAAGTATTATTGTAGTATTACTTCAGCTTTACTGCAGTTATATTGCAGTATTACTTCAGCTTTACTGCAGTTATTTTGCAGTATTATTGCAGTATTACTTCAGCTTTACTGCAGTTATATTGCAGTATTACTTCAGCTGTACTGCAGTTATATTGCAGTATTATTGTAGTATTACTTCAGCTTTACTGCAGTTATATTGCAGTATTATTGTAGTATTACTTCAGCTTTACTGCAGTTATATTGCAGTATTATTGCAGTATTACTTCAGCTTTACTGCAGTTATATTGCAGTATTATTGTAGTATTACTTCAGCTTTACTGCAGTTATAATGCAGTATTATTGTAGTATTACTTCAGCTTTACTGCAGTTATTTTGCAGTATATTTGCAGTATTACTTCAGCTTTACTGCAGTTATATTGCAGTATTATTGTAGTATTACTTCAGCTTTACTGCAGTTATATTGCAGTATTATTTTAGTATTACTTCAGCTTTACTGCAGTTATATTGCAGTATTATTGTAGTATTACTTCAGCTTTACTGCAGTTATAATGCAGTATTATTGTAGTATTACTTCAGCTTTACTGCAGTTATTTTGCAGTATTATTGTAGTATTACTTCAGCTTTACTGCAGTTATATTGCAGTATTATTTTAGTATTACTTCAGCTTTACTGCAGTTATTTTGCAGTATTATTGCAGTATTACTTCAGCTTTACTGCAGTTATATTGCAGTATTACTGTAGTATTACTTCAGCTTTACTGCAGTTATATTGCAGTATTATTGCAGTATTACTTCAGCTTTACTGCAGTTATATTGCAGTATTACTGTAGTATTACTTCAGCTTTACTGCAGTTATTTTGCAGTATTATTGCAGTATTACTTCAGCTTTACTGCAGTTATATTGCAGTATTACTGTAGTATTACTTCAGCTTTACTGCAGTTATATTGCAGTATTACTTCAGCTTTACTGCAGTTATTTTGAAGTATTATTGTAGTATTACTTCAGCTTTACTGCAGTTATATTGCAGTATTATTGTAGTATTACTTCAGCTTTACTGCAGTTATATTGCAGTATTATTGTAGTATTACTTCAGCTTTACTGCAGTTATATTGCAGTATTATTGCAGTATTACTTCAGCTTTACTGCAGTTATATTGCAGTATTATTGTAGTATTACTTCAGCTTTACTGCAGTTATAATGCAGTATTATTGTAGTATTACTTCAGCTTTACTGCAGTTATTTTGCAGTATATTTGCAGTATTACTTCAGCTTTACTGCAGTTATATTGCAGTATTATTGTAGTATTACTTCAGCTTTACTGCAGTTATATTGCAGTATTATTTTAGTATTACTTCAGCTTTACTGCAGTTATATTGCAGTATTATTGTAGTATTACTTCAGCTTTACTGCAGTTATAATGCAGTATTATTGTAGTATTACTTCAGCTTTACTGCAGTTATTTTGCAGTATTATTGTAGTATTACTTCAGCTTTACTGCAGTTATATTGCAGTATTATTTTAGTATTACTTCAGCTTTACTGCAGTTATTTTGCAGTATTATTGCAGTATTACTTCAGCTTTACTGCAGTTATATTGCAGTATTACTGTAGTATTACTTCAGCTTTACTGCAGTTATATTGCAGTATTATTTTAGTATTACTTCAGCTTTACTGCAGTTATATTGCAGTATTATTGTAGTATTACTTCAGCTTTACTGCAGTTATATTGCAGTATTATTGTAGTATTACTTCAGCTTTACTGCAGTTATATTGCAGTATTATTGTAGTATTACTTCAGCTTTACTGCAGTTATATTGCAGTATTATTGTAGTATTACTTCAGCTTTACTGCAGTTATATTGCAGTATTATTGTAGTATTACTTCAGCTTTACTGCAGTTATATTGCAGTATTATTGTAGTATTACTTCAGCTTTACTGCAGTTATATTGCAGTATTATTGTAGTATTACTTCAGCTTTACTGCAGTTATATTGCAGTATTATTGTAGTATTACTTCAGCTTTACTGCAGTTATATTGCAGTATTATTGTAGTATTACTTCAGCTTTACTGCAGTTATATTGCAGTATTATTGTAGTATTACTTCAGCTTTACTGCAGTTATATTGCAGTATTATTGTAGTATTACTTCAGCTTTACTGCAGTTATATTGCAGTATTATTGTAGTATTACTTCAGCTTTACTGCAGTTATATTGCAGTATTACTTCAGCTTTACTGCAGTTATATTGCAGTATTATTGTAGTATTACTTCAGCTTTACTGCAGTTATATTGCAGTATTATTGTAGTATTACTTCAGCTTTACTGCAGTTATATTGCAGTATTATTGTAGTATTACTTCAGCTTTACTGCAGTTATATTGCAGTATTATTGTAGTATTACTTCAGCTTTACTGCAGTTATATTGCAGTATTATTGTAGTATTACTTCAGCTTTACTGCAGTTATATTGCAGTATTATTGTAGTATTACTTCAGCTTTACTGCAGTTATATTGCAGTATTATTGTAGTATTACTTCAGCTTTACTGCAGTTATATTGCAGTATTATTGTAGTATTACTTCAGCTTTACTGCAGTTATATTGCAGTATTAGTGTAGTATTACTTCAGCTTTACTGCAGTTATATTGCAGTATTACTGTAGTATTACTTCAGCTTTACTGCAGTTATATTGAAGTATTATTGTAGTATTACTTCAGCTTTACTGCAGTTATATTGCAGTATTATTGTAGTATTACTTCAGCTGTACTGCAGTTATATTGCAGTATTATTGTAGTATTACTTCAGCTTTACTGCAGTTATATTGAAGTATTATTGTAGTATTACTTCAGCTTTACTGCAGTTATATTGAAGTATTATTGCAGTATTACTTCAGCTTTACTGCAGTTATTTTGCAGTATTATTGCAGTATTACTTCAGCAGTACTGCAGTTATATTGCAGTATTACTTCAGCTTTACTGCAGTTATATTGCAGTATTATTGTAGTATTACTTCAGCTTTACTGCAGTTATATTGCAGTATTATTGTAGTATTACTTCAGCTTTACTGCAGTTATATTGCAGTATTATTGTAGTATTACTTCAGCTTTACTGCAGTTATTTTGCAGTATTATTGCAGTATTACTTCAGCAGTACTGCAGTTATATTGCAGTATTAATTCAGCTTTACTGCAGTTATATTGCAGTATTATTGTAGTATTACTTCAGCTTTACTGCAGTTATATTGCAGTATTATTGTAGTATTACTTCAGCTTTACTGCAGTTATATTGCAGTATTATTGTAGTATTACTTCAGCTTTACTGCAGTTATTTTGCAGTATTATTGTAGTATTACTTCAGCTTTACTGCAGTTATATTGCAGTATTATTGTAGTATTACTTCAGCTTTACTGCAGTTATATTGCAGTATTATTGTAATATTACTTCAGCTTTACTGCAGTTATATTGCAGTATTATTGTAGTATTACTTCAGCTTTACTGCAGTTATATTGCAGTATTATTGTAATATTACTTCAGCTTTACTGCAGTTATATTGCAGTATTATTGTAGTATTACTTCAGCTTTACTGCAGTTATATTGCAGTATTATTGTAGTATTACTTCAGCTTTACTGCAGTTATATTGCAGTATTATTGTAGTATTACTTCAGCTTTACTGCAGTTATATTGCAGTATTATTGTAGTATTACTTCAGCTTTACTGCAGTTATTTTGCAGTATTATTGCAGTATTACTTCAGCAGTACTGCAGTTATATTGCAGTATTAATTCAGCTTTACTGCAGTTATATTGCAGTATTATTGTAGTATTACTTCAGCTTTACTGCAGTTATATTGCAGTATTATTGTAGTATTACTTCAGCTTTACTGCAGTTATATTGCAGTATTATTGTAGTATTACTTCAGCTTTACTGCAGTTATTTTGCAGTATTATTGTAGTATTACTTCAGCTTTACTGCAGTTATATTGCAGTATTATTGTAGTATTACTTCAGCTTTACTGCAGTTATATTGCAGTATTATTGTAGTATTACTTCAGCTTTACTGCAGTTATATTGCAGTATTATTGTAATATTACTTCAGCTTTACTGCAGTTATATTGCAGTATTATTGTAGTATTACTTCAGCTTTACTGCAGTTATATTGCAGTATTATTGTAGTATTACTTCAGCTTTACTGCAGTTATATTGCAGTATTAGTGTAGTATTACTTCAGCTTTACTGCAGTTATATTGCAGTATTACTGTAGTATTACTTCAGCTTTACTGCAGTTATATTGAAGTATTATTGTAGTATTACTTCAGCTTTACTGCAGTTATATTGCAGTATTATTGTAGTATTACTTCAGCTGTACTGCAGTTATATTGCAGTATTATTGTAGTATTACTTCAGCTTTACTGCAGTTATATTGAAGTATTATTGTAGTATTACTTCAGCTTTACTGCAGTTATATTGAAGTATTATTGCAGTATTACTTCAGCTTTACTGCAGTTATTTTGCAGTATTATTGCAGTATTACTTCAGCAGTACTGCAGTTATATTGCAGTATTAATTCAGCTTTACTGCAGTTATATTGCAGTATTATTGTAGTATTACTTCAGCTTTACTGCAGTTATATTGCAGTATTACTGTAGTATTACTTCAGCTTTACTGCAGTTATATTGCAGTATTATTGTAGTATTACTTCAGCTTTACTGCAGTTATTTTGAAGTATTATTGTAGTATTACTTCAGCTTTACTGCAGTTATTTTGCAGTATTATTGTAGTATTACTTCAGCAGTACTGCAGTTATATTGCAGTATTAATTCAGCTTTACTGCAGTTATATTGCAGTATTATTGTAGTATTACTTCAGCTTTACTGCAGTTATTTTGAAGTATTATTGTAGTATTACTTCAGCTTTACTGCAGTTATATTGCAGTATTATTGTAGTATTACTTCAGCTTTACTGCAGTTATATTGCAGTATTATTGTAGTATTACTTCAGCTTTACTGCAGTTATTTTGAAGTATTATTGTAGTATTACTTCAGCTTTACTGCAGTTATTTTGAAGTATTATTGTAGTATTACTTCAGCTTTACTGCAGTTATATTGCAGTATTATTGTAGTATTACTTCAGCTTTACTGCAGTTATATTGCAGTATTATTGTAGTATTACTTCAGCTTTACTGCAGTTATTTTGAAGTATTATTGTAGTATTACTTCAGCTTTACTGCAGTTATTTTGAAGTATTATTGTAGTATTACTTCAGCAGTACTGCAGTTATATTGCAGTATTAATTCAGCTTTACTGCAGTTATATTGCAGTATTATTGTAGTATTACTTCAGCTTTACTGCAGTTATATTGCAGTATTACTGTAGTATTACTTCAGATTTACTGCAGTTATATTGCAGTATTATTGTAGTATTACTTCAGCTTTACTGCAGTTATATTGAAGTATTATTGTAGTATTACTTCAGCTTTACTGCAGTTATATTGCAGTATTACTTCAGCTTTACTGCAGTTATTTTGCAGTATTATTGTAGTATTACTTCAGCTTTACTGCAGTTATATTGCAGTATTACTTCAGCTGTACTGCAGTTATATTGCAGTATTATTGTAGTATTACTTCAGCTTTACTGCAGTTATATTGCAGTATTATTGTAGTATTACTTCAGCTTTACTGCAGTTATTTTGCAGTATTATTGCAGTATTACTTCAGCTTTACTGCAGTTATATTGCAGTATTATTGTAGTATTACTTCAGCTTTACTGCAGTTATATTGCAGTATTATTGTATTATTACTTCAGCTTTACTGCAGTTATATTGAAGTATTATTGTAGTATTACTTCAGCTTTACTGCAGTTATATTGAAGTATTATTGCAGTATTACTTCAGCTTTACTGCAGTTATTTTGCAGTATTATTGCAGTATTACTTCAGCAGTACTGCAGTTATATTGCAGTATTAATTCAGCTTTACTGCAGTTATATTGCAGTATTATTGTAGTATTACTTCAGCTTTACTGCAGTTATATTGCAGTATTACTGTAGTATTACTTCAGCTTTACTGCAGTTATATTGCAGTATTATTGTAGTATTACTTCAGCTTTACTGCAGTTATATTGAAGTATTATTGTAGTATTACTTCAGCTTTACTGCAGTTATATTGCAGTATTACTTCAGCTTTACTGCAGTTATTTTGCAGTATTATTGTAGTATTACTTCAGCTTTACTGCAGTTATATTGCAGTATTATTGTAGTATTACTTCAGCTTTACTGCAGTTATATTGCAGTATTATTGTAGTATTACTTCAGCTTTACTGCAGTTATATTGCAGTATTATTGTAGTATTACTTCAGCTTTACTGCAGTTATATTGCAGTATTACTGTAGTATTACTTCAGCTTTACTGCAGTTATATTGCAGTATTATTGTAGTATTACTTCAGCTTTACTGCAGTTATATTGAAGTATTATTGTAGTATTACTTCAGCTTTACTGCAGTTATATTGCAGTATTACTTCAGCTTTACTGCAGTTATTTTGCAGTATTATTGTAGTATTACTTCAGCTTTACTGCAGTTATATTGCAGTATTATTGTAGTATTACTTCAGCTTTACTGCAGTTATATTGCAGTATTATTGTAGTATTACTTCAGCTTTACTGCAGTTATTTTGCAGTATTATTGTAGTATTACTTCAGCTTTACTGCAGTTATATTGCAGTATTACTGTAGTATTACTTCAGCTTTACTGCAGTTATATTGCAGTATTATTGTAGTATTACTTCAGCTTTACTGCAGTTATATTGCAGTATTATTGTAGTATTACTTCAGCTTTACTGCAGTTATATTGCAGTATTATTGTAGTATTACTTCAGCTTTACTGCAGTTATATTGCAGTATTATTGTAGTATTACTTCAGCTTTACTGCAGTTATATTGCAGTATTACTGTAGTATTACTTCAGCTTTACTGCAGTTATTTTGCAGTATTATTGTAGTATTACTTCAGCTTTACTGCAGTTATATTGCAGTATTATTGTAGTATTACTTCAGCTTTACTGCAGTTATATTGCAGTATTATTGTAGTATTACTTCAGCTTTACTGCAGTTATATTGCAGTATTATTGTAGTATTACTTCAGCTTTACTGCAGGTATATTGCAGTATTATTGTAGTATTACTTCAGCTTTACTGCAGTTATATTGCAGTATTATTGTAGTATTACTTCAGCTTTACTGCAGTTATATTGCAGTATTATTGCAGTATTACTTCAGCTTTACTGCAGTTATATTGCAGTATTATTGTAGTATTACTTCAGCTTTACTGCAGTTATATTGCAGTATTATTGTAGTATTACTTCAGCTTTACTGCAGTTATAATGCAGTATTATTGTAGTATTACTTCAGCTTTACTGCAGTTATTTTGCAGTATTATTGCAGTATTACTTCAGCTTTACGGCAGTTATATTGCAGTATTATTGTAGTATTACTTCAGCTTTACTGCAGTTATATTGCAGTATTATTTTAGTATTACTTCAGCTTTACTGCAGTTATTTTGCAGTATTATTGCAGTATTACTTCAGCTTTACTGCAGTTATATTGCAGTATTATTGTAGTATTACTTCAGCTTTACTGCAGTTATATTGCAGTATTATTTTAGTATTACTTCAGCTTTACTGCAGTTATTTTGCAGTATTATTGCAGTATTACTTCAGCTTTACTGCAGTTATATTGCAGTATTATTGTAGTATTACTTCAGCTTTACTGCAGTTATATTGCAGTATTATTGTAGTATTACTTCAGCTTTACTGCAGTTATATTGCAGTATTATTTTAGTATTACTTCAGCTTTACTGCAGTTATTTTGCAGTATTATTGCAGTATTACTTCAGCTTTACTGCAGTTATATTGCAGTATTACTGTAGTATTACTTCAGCTTTACTGCAGTTATATTGCAGTATTATTGTAGTATTACTTCAGCTTTACTGCAGTTATATTGCAGTATTATTGTAGTATTACTTCAGCTTTACTGCAGTTATATTGCAGTATTATTGTAGTATTACTTCAGCTTTACTGCAGTTATATTGCAGTATTATTGTAGTATTACTTCAGCTTTACTGCAGTTATATTGCAGTATTATTGTAGTATTACTTCAGCTTTACTGCAGTTATATTGCAGTATTATTGTAGTATTACTTCAGCTTTACTGCAGTTATATTGCAGTATTATTGTAGTATTACTTCAGCTTTACTGCAGTTATATTGCAGTATTATTGTAGTATTACTTCAGCTTTACTGCAGTTATATTGCAGTATTACTTCAGCTTTACTGCAGTTATATTGCAGTATTATTGTAGTATTACTTCAGCTTTACTGCAGTTATATTGCAGTATTATTGTAGTATTACTTCAGCTTTACTGCAGTTATATTGCAGTATTATTGTAGTATTACTTCAGCTTTACTGCAGTTATATTGCAGTATTATTGTAGTATTACTTCAGCTTTACTGCAGTTATATTGCAGTATTATTGTAGTATTACTTCAGCTTTACTGCAGTTATATTGCAGTATTATTGTAGTATTACTTCAGCTTTACTGCAGTTATATTGCAGTATTATTGTAGTATTACTTCAGCTTTACTGCAGTTATATTGCAGTATTATTGTAGTATTACTTCAGCTTTACTGCAGTTATATTGCAGTATTATTGTAGTATTACTTCAGCTTTACTGCAGTTATATTGCAGTATTATTGTAGTATTACTTCAGCTTTACTGAAGTTATATTGCAGTATTATTGTAGTATTACTTCAGCTTTACTGCAGTTATATTGCAGTATTATTGTAGTATTACTTCAGCTTTACTGAAGTTATATTGCAGTATTATTGTAGTATTACTTCAGCTTTACTGCAGTTATATTGCAGTATTATTGCAGTATTACTTCAGCTTTACTGCAGTTATATTGCAGTATTATTGCAGTATTACTTCAGCTTTACTGCAGTTATATTGCAGTATTATTATAGTATTACTTCAGCTTTACTGCAGTTATTTTGCAGTATTATTGTAGTATTACTTCAGCTTTACTGCAGTTATATTGCAGTATTATTGTAGTATTACTTCAGCTTTACTGCAGTTATATTGCAGTATTATTTTAGTATTACTTCAGCTTTACTGCAGTTATATTGCAGTATTATTGTAGTATTACTTCAGCTTTACTGAAGTTATATTGCAGTATTATTGTAGTATTACTTCAGCTTTACTGCAGTTATATTGCAGTATTATTGTAGTATTACTTCAGCTTTACTGCAGTTATATTGCAGTATTATTGTAGTATTACTTCAGCTTTACTGAAGTTATATTGCAGTATTATTGTAGTATTACTTCAGCTTTACTGCAGTTATATTGCAGTATTATTGCAGTATTACTTCAGCTTTACTGCAGTTATATTGCAGTATTATTGCAGTATTACTTCAGCTTTACTGCAGTTATATTGCAGTATTATTGTAGTATTACTTCAGCTTTACTGCAGTTATTTTGCAGTATTATTGTAGTATTACTTCAGCTTTACTGCAGTTATATTGCAGTATTATTGTAGTATTACTTCAGCTTTACTGCAGTTATATTGCAGTATTATTGTAGTATTACTTCAGCTTTACTGCAGTTATATTGCAGTATTATTGTAGTATTACTTCAGCTTTACTGCAGTTATATTGCAGTATTACTGTAGTATTACTTCAGCTTTACTGCAGTTATATTGCAGTATTACTGTAGTATTACTTCAGCTTTACTGCAGTTATATTGCAGTATTATTGTAGTATTACTTCAGCTTTACTGCAGTTATATTGCAGTATTATTGTAGTATTACTTCAGCTTTACTGCAGTTATATTGCAGTATTATTGTAGTATTACTTCAGCTTTACTGCAGTTATATTGCAGTATTATTGTAGTATTACTTCAGCTTTACTGCAGTTATATTGCAGTATTAGTGTAGTATTACTTCAGCTTTACTGCAGTTATATTGAAGTATTATTGTAGTATTACTTCAGCTTTACTGCAGTTATATTGCAGTATTATTGTAGTATTACTTCAGCTTTACTGCAGTTATATTGCAGTATTATTGTAGTATTACTTCAGCTTTATTGCAGTAAAACTTTTTTTGTGTCCAAAAAACGTACTCGGTTACTTAACGTAACCTCGGTTCCCTGAGATAAGGGAAGGAGTACTGCGTCTTAAGACGCCATGGGTAGGTTCTCCTACTCTCGAATATACTGAAGTAATTGTAAAATCACGCAGTGCTACTGCCCAGTCAAAACAGTGTCGAGACATCTCGCACGCTATTGGCTGGCCAGTGGGAACTGCATGAACCAATGGCAGAACAGCGTAATCTGAGCGAACCAAAGGGCACAAAGCCCGCGAAGCTGAGCGCAAGAGCCCGCGAAAGGGGCATATAAAATACGCTGTAACTGTCAAAAACGTCAGGTTAAATCGACTGAAGCGACGATCACCCGAGTCAGCGCCATAGCACGGCCGTCTACGCAGTACTCCTTCCCTTATCTCAGGGAACCGAGGTTACGTTAAGTAACCGAGTACGTTCCCTTTCGAACGGTCAGTTCGTACTGCGTCTTAAGACGCCATGGGAACCTGTAAAATCCCGCCGTGCTATGATAAGCGCAGTGACATGTACTCCCTCAAGTTTGAACACTTATTAGAAAGGGCTCAAGACTAGAGTTACTGACACATCATTTATATTAATAATATATATGTACACACGTCTTATACTACTGGGCTCATAGAGGCCGGTAACTATAAGGAATGTGTAAGCATTGAAGCATATGAAGGCCCCAATGCCAACTTATGACGGGGACGGGCTTACAAGGCCGTCTGATATTCGTTAGGCCGTCTTAGTATTTTTATACAGCGAGGACTTGTGCCTGCAGTGCAGGGACATCCAGAC
The DNA here is from genome assembly GCA_023566225.1 of Romanogobio albipinnatus. Classification (NCBI taxonomy): domain Eukaryota; kingdom Metazoa; phylum Chordata; class Actinopteri; order Cypriniformes; family Gobionidae; genus Romanogobio; species Romanogobio albipinnatus. Next base: position 5,978,941 of record CM042241.1, read on the forward strand.
TGAAGAATCTGGTTAAAGTAGATGGTGAGGACCAACCTGCCGATCTACAAATGTCACCCATAGAAAACTCCACTAGACCACGCCCAAGAGGAGGCCATGCCTCTGGTGGAGTGAGCTTTGACACCTATGGGGCATTGGAGGCCCATAGTGTCATATGCTAACGCTATCGCGTCCGCTAGCCATCTGGCTAGGTTTTGTTTGGTGACCGGAAGTTCCTTAGTTCGGTCACCAAAACTTACAAAGAGCTGCTCCGACTGTCTAAAGTGGGAGGACCGCTCAATATATGCTCTAAGCGACCTAACAGGGCCGAGCAGGTGTAACTGTCTCTCATCCTCCGAAGTGGGGAGGGCAGAGAGAGTGATTACCTGTGCTTTGAACGGTGTTGAAAGCACTTTAGGTACATAACCATGCCCTGGTTTGAGGATGACTTTAGAATCGCCTGGGCCAAATCTAAACATGATGCGTTCACAGATAACGCTTGAATGTCACTGACACGCTTAACAGATGCCAGTGCTAGTAGCAGGGCAGTTTTCAGCGAAAGTGGCTTTAATTCAGCCGTCTGCAGCGGCTCGAAGGAAGGTCTTTTTAGTGCTCTTAGGACTAATGAAGGTCCCAGGATGGCACCGTAGGAGGGAGAAGGGGGTTAAGCCTCCTGGCTCCTTTTAAGAATTTTATGACCATGGTGTGTCTGCGTACTGATTGGCCAGCTATAGGCGTATGGGATGCGGCGATAGCTGCCGTGTAGACTTTGAGTGTGGATGGAGTGTGTCCTGCATCCAACATCTCTTATAGAAAAACAAGAATTGTGATATCTCGCATGACACTGGGTTATAGTTCCTGACTGAACACCAGTCAGAGAACACTGACCATTTAAGGGCATAGAGACGTCTAGTAGACGGAGCTCTAGCTTCACTGACGGTGCTCAAGACACTCACTGGGAGGTTCTTGAGCCCCCCTTGAGTTGCCAAACATGTAACGCCCACAATTTTGGGGTGGGGGTGCCGGATTGTCCCGTTCGCCTCAGAAAGGAGATCTTTCCTTAGGGGAACTGGCCATGGGGCTGCTGATAGTAACTGAATCAACTCGGGAAACCTGATGTGGGTTCGCCAGAGTGGAGCCACTAGCAGGACTGTGTGCTCTCATTCCCTGATCCTTTTTAAAATTTGGGGAATGAGCGGTACTGGTGGAAAAGCATAAAGTATGCAGCTGGGCCATTTGTGGGCCAGCGCATCCTTGTTCTTTGAAAAATAGATTGGGCAATGACAGTTGTCTTCGGAGGCGAAGAGGTCGACCTCTGCCCTCCCAAAAACACTCCATATCATTTGAACCATTTAGGAATGGATGGCCCATTCCCCCGGGGACACGAGGCCCCTGGAGAGCATGTCTGCTCCCTGGTTCAGTCTGCCTGGCACATGCACTGCTTTTTAGTGAATGTAATTTGCCTTTTGCCCATAGGAGGAGATGTCTGACCTGTTGGTTGAGCCATCTCGACCTGAGCCCGCCTTGGCGGTTTATGTAGGAGATCACAGTTCGTGTTGTCCGTGCGGACTAGAACATGGTGACCTGAGAGACGTGGTAAAAAAGTCTTGAGGGCTAGCACTACTGCCAGCATTTCTAGGCAGTTTATGTGCAACCGTGACTCCGTGCTCGACCATGAGCCGAAGGCCGGTTCGCCCTCGTACAGAGCGCCCCAAACTGAGTTGGAGGTGTCCGTGGTGACCACCACCCGTCTGGAAACTGTTTCCAAGTGACCACGGGGCCAGGGCTTTGACACAGCCGCGGCCCACTTTGATCCAAAGCTGGCCTGAATGCCACGCTTGGGAAGGAACCCGTGATTTCAGCCAGTACTGCAGGGGGCGCATGTGCTTCATACCCAGCGGAAGTACTGGAGAAGCTTTTGCCATTAGGCCTAGCATTCTCTGAAATTTTTTAGGGGTGTGTTGGTTCCCATTTTGAATGAACATGCAAGCTGCTGTGTAGTCAGAGCGCGTTCGTCCAATAGCCACGCCCTCATTTGGGCTGAGTCTAAAATCGTTCCCAGGAAGGAGGTTCTCTGCCTGGGAAGCAATAAGCTCTTGGCTGTATTTATTCTGAGACCCAGGCATTCTAGATGGCTGAGTAGCATAGATTTGTGAGATTTTATTTCTTCCTCTGACTGGGCCAGTATGAGCCAGTCGTCGAGGTAGTTCAGAATGCGCATTCCCGCTTGTCTTAAGGGGGAGAGAGCTGCATCCATGCACCTCATGAAAGTGCGGAGGGCCAGGGACAGGCCAAATGGCAGGACTGTGTACTGATAAGCCTTCCCGTCGAACGCGAATCTCAAAAGACTCGCCTTATGGCGGTAAAATGCAGGGAACACGCATTAAGCAGACTCGTAGTTTACAATCATTGCATGAAAAAACATTCAGAACAGTATGTTTTTCTCCCTGACCGGAACAAAAAACGGGCCGTGAGGAGACTCAGAGTCTTTTGGGAGGCGGACCGGCTTGGGCGGGACTCAAACCTCCTCTCTTCCTGATCAGCCTGTCAGGGCTGCTTTCTGTGTTCAGTTTTGTCAGCATTCTGAAAGCCATTTGATAAGGGCTCTGTTCAGATGTCCGCCGGTTGGTTTGTGTTTGTGACACTGTGCGGACAGCACTTATGTGTAGCGGAGCACACTTGTAGTGGGCGCGCGCTAAAGAGCGAAAATCTGTGAGAACAGTGCTTATGTGCAAGGTGCACGTATTTTAGTAAGATCGTTGTTAAAACAGCATTGGTGTACAGGCGAGCATGTTTGACAACAGGCTAGTTGACTGCAATATTTACATCTCCAGTCGCCTGAACTGAGGGGATTGAGAGAATGTAAAGGAAGTCTGTGGTGGTAATCCAGCCACAGCAGGACTTTTGAGTGGTTCTATAGCGCTGAATTAACAGTGCATAGGGGTACACCCTATGTAGGGGACACACTGCCTGCAGTCATAACAGAGGAAAAAACTCTTAATTGTTTATTAGGATCGCCGTTAATACAACGTTTTGTGTACAGGCGTGCATGTTTTATAACAGGCTCGTTTACTGTAATGGTGAACCTCTCCATTCACCTGAATAGGGGACTGAGAGAAGTGGTGGAGTGCTTGGCCACCATTCACTAAATTGAGACTCACTGAGAAACCTGTGAGAGCGGGGCTCGAACCGGCAACCCTGTGTGCAAAAGTGCACCGTAACAGCAGAGGGCGTGGCTATGACGTAAGTCGCGCTCTCAACTGTGTTTGGTATGTAGGGTGTGCTTCATAACAGGCTCGTTTACTACACTGTTGAACCTCTTCAGTCGCCTGAATAGGGGACTGAGAGAAGTGGTGGAGTGCTTGGCCGCCATTCACTAAATTGAGACTCAATGAGAAACCTGTGAGAGCGGGGCTCGAACCAGCAACCCTGTGTGCGAAAGTGCACGTAACAGCAGAGGGCGTGGCTATGACGTAAGTCGTGCTCTCGGCGGTGTTTTGGTTTGTAGGGGGGGCGTGCTTCATAACAGGCTCGTTTACTACACTGTTGAACCTCTTCAGTCGCCTGAATAGGGGACTGAGAGAAGTGGTGGAGTGCTTGGCCGCCATTCACTTAATTGAGACTCCATGAGAAACCTGTGAGAGCTGGGCTCGAACCAGCGACCCTGTGTGCGAAAGTGCACGTAACAGCAGAGGGCGTGGCTATGATGTAAGTCGCGCTCTCGATGGTGTTTTGGTTTTGTAGTGTGGGCGTGCTTCATAACAGGCTCGTTTACTACATTGTTGAACCTCTCTAGTCGTCTGAATAGAACTGAGAGAAGTGATAGAGAGTGAAAAAGGCGCAGGGCTTGGCCGCCATTATGCGCTAGACAGCAATGACGTAAGTCACGCTCTCGATAGTGAGCGCGCGCTGAGAGAGAGAGAGAGAGGGAGCACGCGCTGCCGCTGTAGAAAGCGGAGTCTGTAACGGCCGCGCTCTCAATATCTCTAGCAGTCTGAGAGCGAGTAATGCGGGAAGCTCCGGCATTAGTTCGCTCGTCCACTCTGGCATTCTCTGTCCGCGGCGCTTCTTAGCGCGGCCCGAGTGAGAGAAGAGGAAGAGCGAGACGTTGGTAATCGTGCGGATTCGTCTTCCTCATTGCCGCAGAATGAGACCAAGCCCTCAGCGTTGAGCGGAGGGAGCAGGTCCGATCGAGGGAAAGTCACAGGGGAAACGTCTCTCTGAGGTGAAGACGAGTCACGCGGGCACTGGGCCGACGTGAACTCGCTAGCCTCGGTATACTCAGCCCTCTGGCTCCGCCGTTCTTTCCCGCCGCGGCTCGGGCGGAAAGGGGAACGGGAGAGCGCGAGGGCCGGGGTCGCGCTCTGAAAAGAGCGCTATCCGCGAACGGAGGGAGGAAATGGGCATACCCTCGCAGTGAGAGCAGCCGGACCCGGCAAGAGCAGCGTCCGCGTGGGCCTTGCCCAGACAGATCACGCACCCGTCGTGGTTATCCTCCTAGTGCAGGTAAGTACTGCACACAAGTGATATGTTTTTCTCAGTATTGTACAGAAAGGATACACCGTAGTGTTTCACCAAAGAGCGCAGGGGAAAGGCGTGACAGCTCGCGGGATCGCTGGCGATTTGAGCGCGCTGAAAAATACAGCAGGCCGCTGACTCTCGCAGGACGTCCGGGCTGGCTAGCTCGCTATTCCGCTGCAGGCTCGTCAATTCACGGTGAAGGTGGTGTAGTTCGAGTTTATCAGCGAGGACCGTAGATCGTCGCTGAAGGAGATTAATCTGACGTTTTTGACAGTTACAGCGTATTTTATATGCCCCTTTCGCGGGCTCTTGCGCTCAGCTTCGCGGGCTTTGTGCCCTTTGGTTCGCTCAGATTACGCTGTTCTGCCATTGGTTCATGCAGTTCCCACTGGCCAGCCAATAGCGTGCGAGATGTCTCGACACTGTTTTGACTGGGCAGTAGCACTGCGTGATTTTACAATTACTTCAGTATATTCGAGAGTAGGAGAACCTACCCATGGCGTCTTAAGACGCAGTACGAACTGACCGTTCGAAAGGGAACTGCATTTTTCTACATGAACAAAAACTGCAGTATTTTTTCCCCAAAATAAAACAGCACCAGTATTTCCACAACCTTGATGCAAGGTGCGCCAAGTCAAATCTTGCTAGGGCAGCAAATTGGCCTAACCCTGATTTGGCCAGTGATTTAAACCCCACTTTTTAACCTCGACTTGTATCTCTTTAACACTTGTTTGCCTCAGAGCCTACATTACATCCCATCAGTGTCCAGTGAAGTGACCTGTGACGTCACTTAGATAGATCGATCCGCGCGCTCACTGTGACGCCATCGAACAAGTGTTTTCAGCTCTTCACGGACTCAGAAAAGTCTACACTTTACCTGCGATTCACATCGATTTACTGACGATACTTATACGATCAGATACACATTTCAGCCTTTACAGACTTTTCTGACAACCTTTTGAAATCCTTCAGTTGTCTGTCTTCAACGACTTTGGTTTACTCGTTTAACTGTTGAAGAAAACGCTCGTTGAAGCCCATGTCGGACTTAAAGAAGACAGTACAGGATCAGGTGTGTAATGTTATTTTCTCTAAAGTAAGTTTGAGTAAAACATGTTTACAGACTTCCAGATTGACTGGATATGATAAAGACATAGGGGTAAACGTGCTCAACTAAGTCTGCATTGAGACATTTCAGTGTTGTTTAAATAAAATATGAGTCTCTCACACAATAATATTTAATTTGATTTTAAATTACAAAAGCATTTAAATTAAGTATATTCTACAGATGGGGTGTGTTGTGACACTGCGTTACAATGAGCCCCTATTAGAAATATGCCATTATATTCTATACTTTTATGAATTCTTTTGAAAAACAATGAGAAAAGTGTGAATAATGACTGAGAGTTAATGTTCTTTAATTATTATTATGTTATTAGGAGGTATATAGTAACAAACACATCAATTGGTTAAGACATCAAGTAGGATGATACATAATTTGTTCTTTTTATAATCTGAGCTCAAAGATGTAAGTGTGCTTAATGGGTAATTGAGCTTAATAGGTGCGGCGTTTACCCTAGTATTTCACAGGCAGTGTATTTACGTGCATAAATTATTTGTTTGGTCTTTTAGATTGACATGATTTTGCAGGAATTGTAGTGTTTATACTATATAGATATAAATCCAGTGGTCAAATGTTGTATGGCCTCTCCATTTTCTGTGTAGTTAGTAACCTGACTACTAGCGGCTGGTCTGCATGTGCAATTCCACAAAAAACCTGAAATGTAAATATATGTAAGCGGTGGGAAAATGTAAAAGCAATCATTTTTGGTGTAATTTCTTTGATAATGGTCATTCCTTAAGTGGACAATGACATGTTATTGAGGCTAACTTTGGTTATCTCCTCTTCTTTAGGTGTTTCCAGCCAATACTCCAGTGGTTGCACAGGGAATGGAGCCTCCCCAGCAGAGTGGGCGATTGTTAAACCGGCCCTCCAAGCCTCTGCCCAAACTCATCCCAGGCACCTCTCTAAAGAGTGTGAGTTCTTGTGCAATTATTTAAAGCACACAATAGTTTAGAATCGGTAATACAGTCACAGATCCTTTCATTCATTAGATAAGACATTTTAGTGAGAGATACATTAACTCCTTAGAAAGCGAATGTACTTACAAAATATGGAAAAAAAAAAGTATAGCACTTGAATTAATTTTTGTTCTCTTTTTCCAGCTGGAAAAAAAAAAGCACACGCAAATGCCGGGGGAACAGAAGAAAGCACTTGGTGCCATAGGTATCAGATTATTAATGTTTTACCTTTAGATCATAAGCATTTCAAAAAAGTTGATTTAAAGAGTGTACAACTGATGTGTTAAAAATGTGTTTTTTTTGCCACCTTTGTCAGAGGCCATTGAGAAATATGGCCACTTGCTGACTGAGTATGAGAAGAAAGAGATTCTGGGATACTCAGAGGTCTGGTTTCTCGGTCTGAAAGCTACGAAGACCCAAAAATTTGATGCCCCGAATGGCTTTTATTTGTTGGTATGTATTGTCATTCATGTTAAAGAGCCCCTATTATGGATTTTTGAAAGTTGGTGTGTAACATAGATCAATTAATGAAAACCACTGATCTATATAAATCTATATAGATCAGCGATGAAAACATCCTGCAAAAAATTTTAATCTGAAAGAGCAGTGTATAAAAAGTGATTGTCTCTCAAAAGTAAGAGTCATCTAGTTTATCAAACGAATCGCAAGCCGTTTCGTTGTAACATCACGACGAAACATTAGCATTATTGCCTGTCCACTTATTGCGCGCGCAGACACCGGGGAAAACTTGAACCGCCTCCAACACTGCACCGGATACTGGATAGCATCATGTCGAGAAGACGCTGTGCTCTACAATGTGTTTATAGGCCTTTATCACAGAGGAATTGAATACCGGAAGTGCGTGTCAAAGTAGTGTATCGAATCTTCCGGTTTTGCATGTTTTCAGTGTGCTGTTAACACCTAGCTGAACAAACGTCCCTTAAAATAAGCATCTGGAGGAGGATTTAAAAATCCGGACATTTTCAGAGACAGGAGAAGAGATAAACTGATCATTACTGTGTACAGGATTTTCCAAACTCTGCTGAACTTGTAGTTTTTAAATCCAACATAAGCCGAGGGTCGTAAACATGCGTGATTATTTCACCACACAGTGTCAGTGCTCGTCTAAATAGTGACCGGGATGAAGTGTGTGAGAGACCTGGCGAATAAGATCTGAATGAACATATTTATTTATTTTTATTAAATATTTGAGTCATTTTTCACTGACAATCATTTCACTGTATATGTAATTCACACATTTATGCCAAAATTCAGTTAACGAATTACTGTTTAAGATGAATGAAATGTAGCCTGGTCCTACCAGACTCTCGTACATTTCATTTGTGCAGAGAGTCTGGCTGCTCTCCATTGACAAGCGTTTGCTTCCTTGAAGGCGGGAGCTCTGTTGAAGTTTAAAACTATTGGATCTGCCCAGAGCCGCTCTGGATCTACCATAACCAATCGCTAACGTTTAGTCGTGATGTATGTCGTGCGCCGTTCGCCTCTGTTTCTCACATGGAAGTCCGTAAAAATAAACGTGCAGCCACCTCAGTGATAAAACCTCGTGCATTCGGATTGGGATTTATTCACAGTGGCGGGGAGAGTTTTGTGATCAGGAACCGTGCTCACGTGATCCGTTAAATGATTGTATACTGTAAATAAAATATCATATGCTTGTATGATGCTGTCGTAAATAACGGCCCAATTCAAATGTTCACATGCTTTTCTTCCTTTTATTTTTTGAGCGGTGATGAAATATATCGCTCTTGTAAACACTTGCCAGCATTTAAAGAAATACAAGTCTAGAAATGCATCCAAATTACAGCGCAACCGTACGGTGCTCTGCAGTGGTCAAAAAGGATATAAACAGTGCATTTTGAAGGGATATATTCTTGAAAACTCAGAGATGTGGATTCGGACAGCAGTTAAATGACCACACGACCTTGGTGTTTGTCTAAAGCAGTCGGTCATTCGGTCGGGGATTTTTACGCGGGTGGTGGGAGACGGACGGCAATAAAATCACTGACTAGCCCCTGTAAATGATGACAATACCTTCCGACCGCACGAGAAATAATTACCGGGGCTTCAGCCAACTCCTTCACCACTAACGGAGCGAGCTGGAAAATCTTCCCGGGACACAACATCATGGCCACCAAAAAAACTCAGCAAAGATTGCTCCGGCTTTAACTTCTGGATATTCGGCGGACCGAATGGCTTCGCTCGCATCTTTCTCCGCCGCCATTACTGAACTACAACTCAAACTAGCGCATGACATCGTTCTCAGCCACTCCCTCTGTTCGCTGATTGGACCGGTAAAAATTTGTTCAGAGAAAACCTAATGCTGCGTTCACACCAAACGTGAATAGAGCACGAAACGCGCGTTACACGCGAGTGGTAAAAAGGTGTGAAAGTAGTTGTTTAAAGCTCAAATCTGTGGTTTATTTATAAAGAGAGCACCTATTTAAAAAAAAAGTCCTTCTGACGTCTGCCGCTGTCTCTGATGTCCTGTAGTGGTTCGTCTTGTGTGGATCTAACGGGCGATCTTTGGTGTCATGAATCTATAATTTGTTGTCTGCCGAATCGTTTTGACTGAGGGCAAAGAGAAGTTTCATAACTTTATTTTTTAAGGATATTTAAATATACATGCAGTGAAGATGATGTACGAGTTGCATGGACCACATTTGTGTGGCTATTAATGCTTAATATATATTTTTAATGAAAATGAAAAGAGGCAGAGTGGTGTTTTATGTCATATTCGCTTCAAACGCTCGATTTCTCGCGTCCAATTTGCCGCGGATGCACGAATGGATTTAAAATGTTCACGCATCAAACGAGACACGGTAGACGCGATTTTGACGCTCTATTCGCGTTTGGTGTGAACGCAGCATAAGACTATACCGCAGTCCCAGACAGAGTACTGAAGGAAAATGAAAATTGAGCGGACGTACGTAAGAGGGCGGAGCCAGGCTAAATTAAATGTTTAACACTGTTTAAAATTTCTTTAAGGCAGTTATCGCGCATTCATCCATCTATTTAATACTGCTGTCATAAAAATGAACCATGGTTTTATTACAAATAAAATAACTGTAGTTTAACCATGGTATTTGGTATTTGTAGTAAAACTAATACAAATGGTAGTCAATCCACGAAAAACTACTACATTCTTACTATAATAAAACCATGTTTAACGTTCGTAAGGGTGTTTATCAGTCAAATTCATTTAAAAATGTAAATTCAACAGGTATGAAATATGATAGTAAGAGAAAAACACTGTTAATGAGAAGACGAGCACTGGACTGCGGCAGGTTAGAAATGTATTTATTATTCAGAATGCACATTTGGAAGGGAACATTTCCGCAGGCTGACGATATGAGACGTAAACATCCTCAGTTTGGAAATGCATAGGCCTAACGTTACAACACACAACGCGTATTATTTTAAAAGAAGGACCTTCTTCCCGCCATATCAGCTTCACCCATGGTTTCCTCTATTCTTTAAGTGTTAGGAAATGGTCAAATCTGAGGTAAGGACGTCATTATTTAGTATCAGAGCATCGGATCACTGCAGCAACAGATTCAGACACTAGTTTTGATTGCGTCGCGATGGGACTGGAAGTAGCGGTGCCCTGCTTTACTCACCGGAAATAGGAAGTGTGATAAAGGCCTATTGTTGTTTCATATTGTGTAGGTATCTGACTAACGGGCTAACTCGTGTACTGTCTTACTGAAATACTGCTGTGAATCAGCTGTGGGCCACTATTACCCAAAACTGTGTCTATTAATGCAGATCATTCTTACTACTTTGAGTAAAGATAAAGGATGGAGCCAGATTTGTTTTACAAACGTTAATGTTTACATCAGCTGGGCTAACGTATGCACTGTTATTAATACAGTTCCCACATGTGCACCGCACTACACACACACACACACACACACACACACACACACACACACACACACACACACACACACACACACACACACACACACACACACACACACACACACACACACACACACACACACACACAGGTTTGTTGATGGAAGCACACTTTCTAATGCTGATGTTGAGGAATTACAGTTGAAACATCTCATGATGTACTTCAAACTGAGTAGCATCACTGAGAAACGCCCTGCTCAAGGTTCGGGTTGTATAATCAGTTCTTCCAATGTTTCATCATCGATTCGGACTTGCGCTAGGATTGGTGTAAAGTCAATGACATCATTATTGTCTTTACAGTGCGTAGCTTTAGGAAGCCTCAGCTGAAGTTCAGTTATGGTAATATGGGCGTTTGTTTCCGAAATACGCGGTAGACCAATCACAACAGACTGGGCCATCTGACCAATCAGAGCAGGCTCGTTTGAGAATCATTGAACATTGTGGTGGTGTGCAATGTATCTTATGTGAAAATGAAGCTGTTTTTTGACCTTTGATGCATGTAAACCTGTTGTTGGAGACATAAATTAGGAAACTTTAAAATAGCATAATACTTTAAATGTTCAACATATTAGGTTAAGGGATAATGTGCAGCCAGTTAGATGTTATTGATTAATGATAAGTTAACTGTGTGGATGTACATTATTCCAATTATTACACAGCTTGGCACATTTGGACACAAATATTTACATATTTTAGTACACTTGTAATAAACTCCAAGCCAGCATCTTTTAGCCAAGATGAACAAACAAGTTCAAGCACCAGTGCAAAGCCTCTTTTGGCGTCAAAAAACGATTGTCAGGATTTACTAAAGACACGCAGTGATAAATTAGAGCTGAAAAGGCGTCGACAGGTTATTTTTGCGGCATTTGTAGGAGTTCCCCTTTAAGGCGCAAAATGTATTTGAAATTGTTTTAAAATCATACTTGTATATTATCCTAAGTAAAAATAAAAAAACTATTAGCGTCACCGTGGCAACAAAACAAAAAAAACAATATTACGGTCATATTAATGCTGAAAATTTGCTTTTTCAATACACATATAGTCCATAACTGAGATGCAAGATGGCACCAGCAGCTGTGAGCTTCTGTTTCTGGATGGTAAATGTGTCTTTTGTGTTGTTCACAGGTTGAGCATGACCACATTGCCTATCGATATGAGATGCTTCGATGGATGGGTCAAGGTTCATTTGGTCAGGTGCTCAAATGTCGGGACAAGAAGACCAATGGGATTGTTGCAATCAAAATACTGCGCAGGTTGTAAGAGTCTGTTGCATTTGTATTTGATTTTATGTACATTTCAACTAAATATGGTTTCATTTAAAATAGACTTGTAACACAAAACTGTTGCTGCTGTTTGGCTGGAACTCTTCAGGTTTAACCCAGTATGTCTTTGTTGTGTAACAGAAAAGATCCAATTGACATGACAGAGGTCAAGATTTTGACGGCTCTGCGCAAGAAAGAAAAACGCACCAGCACCAACACCGTCCAAATGAAAAATTACTTCACCTTCCGCAATCATCTCTGCATCGTCTTCGAGATTATGGGGTCAGTGTGAATGAGAGTATAGATTTGAGCAGTTTCTAGTTGCAGCGATTTTTCGAAATACTAATGCATTGGTACATGTAGCAGAAACTCAGATCTTAATCAGTTTCTAAAGGACATGTGTGTTTTTTATCTCTGCATAGATCAAATCTGAAGGAAATTCTCGACCAGCAACACCGCCAGGGCTTTTCCAAGAAGCTGATCTGTCATTATGCCCGGTCAATGCTGAAGTGTCTGCTGGCGCTTCACAATGAGAAGATCATTCATGCTGATCTCAAGCCTGTAAGTTAACTAACAATCAACATTGTCTTAACCCTTGTGCATCCTTATGGACATTTTTGGCTTTTTCAGTTTTGTTTTTTTGATAACTTTGCCTGTGGTAATGCCAACTGCATACATTTTTGCCACAGGTGTGTATTTTACTGGAATTTTACCCATTTCCTTTAAAAAAATTAATTTTGCACTAGGTACACAAAATACTTCCTCTTAGCATCATTTGGACAAAAATGTCCCCATTGAAACCCATTAAAACTGCAATTTTCAATCCCATTGCCATTTAACTATAAAATGATGCTATCTTTGTGAATAGGCTTTTATTCTGTTGGCAATTTTAATTTTTACAATTTTTTTACCAGATGGTGCCATTTTTTTTTTAGGTTTGGCGTATAAAGCAAATACTCACTTTATTCCTGTTTTCTGTTTATGCATATTATAAAGCCAATTTGATAAATTATGCAGCTGTAACTGTGTGGGTGTGTTGGTATGGATGTCAGAGTGGTGTGTGTGTATGTATGTAATAAAAAAATTGTGTGTGTGTGTGTGTGTGTGTGTGTGTGTGTGCTTGTAATATTTGAGAGACAACTAAATCTTACTGAGAGCTCATTTTTTGAGATATCAACCTCACATTTGGAACACAGCTTGTTTAGATGGATGGCTTTGATAGCAGTTTTAGAGTTCAACATATTTCAAATATTTCAAAATATATATTTTTTTTTATAAAATATTATTCATAAATCGTTTTCATAAATATAAATCTCTATAACTTTTTTTGGTTTTTAAACTTTTTTGACTTCAACAATAATCTGCCACGGGTCTTTTGAGACCAAACTTTAGTCTGTGCTCCCAAGATTATTTTTTTTATTACAGTCACATTTTTGTCCTCTATGTGAAACTTTTTTTAATTGATGCACAAGGGTTAAGTATACAGATTTGTTTGTCTTTGGTCTGATGCACTGTTAGAAGATCTACAGTGAAATCATTTGTTCTATACTGCTTTTGCTCTGTATAGAATAACATCCTGGCGATCGACCAAGAGCACTCTGACATCAAGGTGGCTGATTTTGGATGCGGCTGCTATGAGGATGAGCAAGGTGAGTTAAGTTATAGAGGCTTTGAATGTGAGAGAGTAAGTGTTTAAATATGTGCGAGATTTTATTTTATTTGAGATTATTCTTGCATTTTCATGACCCTCCCCTCTCTCTCTTTATCCATTGTAGTTTACAGCATAGTAGGAACTCTATGGTACCGTGCACCTGAGTTGCTGATAGAACATCCCTACAGCACTGCCATAGATATGTGGAGCTTTGGCTGTGTCCTAGCAGAGCTTCACACTGGGAGGGCCATCTTTACCGGGAAAAATTCGCTTGATCAGCTGTGCTGTATAATGGAGGTAAAGGCAGTGTATGAAAGTCTGCTTTCAGAAACATGAATATTCATTTAATGTCCGAGTTTATATTGATTGTGTTTTATTGTTTAGGTGCTTGGAATGCCTCCCATTGATGAAAAAGAAAAATCTGAATTTTGGACTGCGTTCTTTGGTGAGCTCAAAACACACACATGATGTGATTTTTTTTTCAGTTGTTTTTAGTCTGCTATATGTGCTGAACTAGTATTGTGTGTTTTGTTCTATTATAGCTCATAAGTGGAAACTCGAGAGTGCAGCCAAACCCAAAACTAGACCTCTGGCCAGTATTCTGGGGCACTCTGATCCAGATTTTTTGGATTTTGTGAGACGCTGCCTGACGTATGTTCATTTTGATTACTATACAAGAGATTTGTTTATTTGTCTGATGAATGTAAATGTACTGACCATGTATTACTAACCTTTCCAGGTGGGACCCCAAGATGCGCATGACACCACAGGAAGCCATGCAGCATAAATGGATCATGGAGGGTCGCAGGACTCAGGTCCCTCGCAAGACTCATAAGTAGCCGAAGGACAGCACTGGGCAACCATCCCAGGACCCAGGTCCCTCACAGGGCTAATAAGCAGCCAAAGGACAGCACTGGGCAACCATCTCATGACCATCTCAGGACTCGAGTTCTGAGATGGTGCCCCAGTGCAGAAGGAGTGTGAATGGCTGGCACGTCTACAAAACCTGTACAATCCAAAGAAGAAAAAAAAAGCCTCAAGCCATCAGTGAAGCGCATACAATGAAGTGGTGACAATGAGGGAGATGTTTATAGTGCTTTTATTATGTACTGTTGTACATCCAAAGTGCTCTACAATTATATCAGCAGCCTCTCTTCACCCACCTGCTGTGTGCAGCATCCACCTGGATGACCTAGTCCAAACTACAAACACAAGAGCTTACGTTTTCACTAGCCCAGGAAGTTGTCCCTGCGTGCTTTAAAACCACCTTCGAGATTATGGGGTCAGTGTGAATGAGAGTATAGATTTTAGCAGTTTCTAGTTGCAGCGATTTTTCGAAATACTAATGCATTGGTACATGTAGCAGAAACTCAGATCTTAATCAGTTTCTAAAGGACATGTGTGTTTTTTATCTCTGCATAGATCAAATCTGGATGACATTCTCGACCAGCAACACCGCCAGGGCTTTTCCAAGAAGCTGATCTGTCATTATGCCCGGTCAATGCTGAAGTGTCTGCTGGTGCTTCACAATGAGAAGATCATTCATGCTGACCTCAAGCCTGTAAGTTAACTAACAATCAACATTGTCTTAACCCTTGTGCATCCTTATGGACATTTTTGGCTTTTTCAGTTTTGTTTTTTTGATAACTGCATACAATTTGCGATAGGTGTGTTTTAAAGGCGTTTCCTTTAAAAAAAATTATTTTGCTCTAAGTATACAAAATACTTCCTCTTAGCATCATTTGGACAAAAATGTCACCATTGAAACCCATTAAAACTGCAATTTTCAAGCAGTTTTTTAACTTTTAATCTTTTTTTTTATCTTTTCTAGCTTTTAATCTAAATCACCATCACACGTTAGCATTTCGCTAGCCTGTTAGCTTGTCATCTCTGCACCCGGATCTCCCTTTTTCTAAATTCATTTGTTGGATTAGTAAATAGTGTCCAGCAAACGATTGTGGTAAGTGGTAAGTTGGATTAATCAACAAATACGGTAAGTCATGTCTTCTCCTGTCATTATCACTTGCACTTCATGCTGCATGTTTAGTATAGGCTTCTCCGCTGGCGAACAGGGCTTCACATGTGATAAATGTAAGGAGATAGTTAGGCTGACGGAGAAGATTTCAAAATTAGAAACACGCATCCATACTTTATCTGAGAGTAGTGAGGATGTAACAGCTTTAGACACTGATTTGGATGCGAATAGCTTAGTGAACTCTGTACATTCTTCGGTTCCGGCTGCAGGGCCCGCGCAGCAGGGCAACTGGGTGACAGTGAGGCAGCATAGTCGCAGATCAAAGAACCGCTCTTACGTTCCGGTTAGAACATCAAACAGGTTCTCCCCTCTCAGTGAAGCACCCACTGAGTATCCTGTTGAAAGTGCCCTAGTCATTGGCGATTCTATTACACGGAACGTGAAGATACCAGCCACGATACTCACTTGTTTACCGGGAGCCAGAGCACCTGACATCAAAGCAAATTTAAAAGTGGTCAATATGGTGGTCAATATTCAAGTGGTCTTAATAAATAAACTCCAGCTGGTCCAAAACGCAGCAGCTCGAGTTCTTACTAGAACCAGGAAGTATGACCATATTAGCCCAGTTCTGTCAACATTGCACTGGCTGCCTATTAAACATCGCATACATTTTAAAATCTTGCTTATTACCAATACTTGAGCGAGCTCTTAACATATTATACTCCATCACGTCTACTGCGGTCTCATAATTCTGGCCAGTTGTTAATACCGAGAATATCCAAATCAACTGCAGGCGGTCGATCCTTTTCCTATTTAGCTCCTAAACTCTGGAACAGTCTTCCTAGCATTGTTCGGGAAGCAGACACACTCTGTCAGTTTAAATCCAGACTAAAAACACATCTCTTTACTGTGGCATACACATAAAACACTTTTTCAATGAAATGATTGTTAGGCTGCATTAACTAGGTCAGCCGGAACCGGGAACACTTCCCATAACACCTGATGTACTCCTTACATCATCAGAAGAATGGCATCTACGCTAATGATAGTTTCTCTGTTTTATCCCGAGGTTTACTGCAGTCAGCCGGATCCGGGCCGTATCCAGATCAGATGCTGGACCTGCGCCCAGAGAAGACCAACACAGGACCCCGAAGTGTCCGCAGAGACCGTGTCAATTAGCCTCCCCCTGCAACTGCCTCATCGACACGGCATCTTAATCCCGTCTCCAGCGTGATGACTCAGATTGTTCGAATATTACAATTAAATAATACTTAAATCGATATGTCTTCCGCAATAAACCCGTCTCCAGCGTGTTGCCTCCGATTGTTCGAATATTACAATTAAATAATACTTAAATCGATATGTCATCCGCAATAAACCCAAATATTGCACTTTAATACTTATTTAATCAACATCATCCTCAATAAACCCGTCTCCAGCGTGTTGCCGATCCTTCGAATATTCCGATCTATTGTGAGCTCTGACCTGTAAAGCTGCCAGAATAATAATAATAATAATAATACACTATTTGTTAATTGGCCAGAGGAGAACTGGCACCCCGACTGAGCCTGGTTTCTCCCAAGGTTTATTTTTCTCCATTAGGTCACCTGATGGGGTTTTGGTTTCCTTGCCACTGTTGCCTCTGGCTTGGCGTGCTCAGTTGGGGACACTATATTTTTCAACTAAACATCGAAATAAATCTAATTAATAAACTAATTTAACCATATAAACTAAATTACTGATCTAATTATTGATCTAAAGCCCACACTGTCACCGTATGGAAATTGAAATGAACGGATGACATCAAATGGCTATACAGCTGAATAAAATTATGCTGCATTATTTTCCTGTTTAAACTGTAAAGCTGCTTTGAAACAATCTACATTGTTAAAAGCACTATATAAATAAAGTTGACTTGACTTTAAATATGTGTGAGATTTGGTTTTATTTAACATTATTCTTGCATTTTCATGACCCTCCATATCTATGGCAGTGCTGTAGGGATGTTCTATCAGCAATTCAGGTGCACGGTACCATCGAGTTCCTAAGTAGATGTAAACTACAATGGATCTCTTCATCTCGATGGTACCGTGCACCTGAGTTGCTGATAGAACATCCCTACAGCACTGCCATAGATATGTGGAGCTTTGGCTGTGTCCTAGCAGCGCTTCACACTGGGAGGGCCATCTTTACCGGGAAAAATTCGCTTGATCAGCTGTGCTGTATAATGGAGGTAAAGGCAGTTTATGAAAGTCTGCTTTCAGAAACATGAATATTCATTTAATGTCCGAGTTTATATTGATTGTGTTTTATTGTTTAGGTGCTTGGAATGCCTCCCATTCCCAGCCAGCACAGTCATGTGGGGCCCATATGGGCGTCACCTGGGCTGTCTAACTGGGGCCCAGCCGGTTTTGTCCTCAGTTTCCATGGAGGCCCCACATGGGCTAGCCCAGATGAACTGAACACTACTCAGTGTGCACACTACAGGCTGTTAAATGTAACTGAATCAGTGTTGGAGTTAATGAGATAATTAAGTGATTAATAGAGTAATGACTGAATATTACTGAAGACTCCTGATGATAACAAGCAGAATCACTGAAGGACAGAGAAACACAAAAGACTTCAGACACAACTTCACAAAAGCATTATCAGCTTCCCTTTTTACCTATTAGATTGACTTTCTGTCATCTTAGTTTTTATTGATAATTCCCACTGAGCAAAGGTGTACGTTGAAAAGATGTCCACTGAGGAGCCAGAATGAAAGTTTTTATGACGTCTGTTTTTGACGTGTTCTGCACGTCCGATATAGACGTTCATGGAACCTCAAGGTTAAAAACTAGTAATGTGCTCATTGTGGACATATTTCCCATTTGTAATTGCAAAGCAACTCACAGACAGTGTGTGTTTGTCCAGAAATCATGACAATAAAAGAAACTTAGCTCACACCTTTAGACACTTTAGACAACTTAGCATCTGTAATTCACACATCTTTGGATCGTGAGAGAATCGTGGGATTCAATCCAGGATCTTCTTGCTGTGAGGAGACGGTGTTTCCCACTGAGACACTGGTGCTGCCCTTAATCACAGACATAAGACACACTTTGACTATTTCTGTCAGACGTCTACAGAAGCTCTTACTGACAATTAACAGAGCTTTAGATGTTGATGTTTGTTTCATTTGAAGTCACCATTGTGGTGGGAAGCGTTTGCTTTAGTTGGGCTCTTGGTCCCTGTACTTGAGTTAGCTTTTCTTTGTCTGCTGTAACTGTGTGTGTGAAACACAATACTTATGGCTGAGAAAGCAAAGATAAAGCCACTTCAGGTGTTGTCAGCTCCTTGTTGATGACTAAATCATCAGAAGTCTAGAATCTGATGTTGTGCTTTTGAGTTTTGTGTTCTTGTTTGGCAAATAATAATTTGTTTATATACTATAACCTTGTGAATACACTGTATCGGGACTAATAGCAATAAAATAATCACTTATCCTGAAAGATGATAAAACAGCAGGTGCACATTGTTTTGAGAAAATATTTCACATAGTCCCACACAGACATCAAGATTTTGCATATGATTCACAACAACGGTGACTATCATAACAAAAAAAAGCTTCATGCTGCAATGCATGATGGGTAGCTTCAAAGTACAAAACTCATGCTTGATTGTCACCGTTGTTGTGAATCATATGCAAAATCTTGACGTCTGTGTGTGACTATGTGAAATATTTTCTCAAAACAATGTGCACATGCTGTTTTATCATCTTTCAGGATAAGTGATTATTTTATTGCTATTAGTCCCGATACAGTGTATTCACAAGGTTATAGTATATAAACAAATTATTATTTGCCGAACAAGAACACAAAACTCAAAAGCACAACATCAGATTGACAACACCTGAAGTGGCTTTATCTTTGCTTTCTCAGCCATAAGTATTGTGTTTCACACACACAGTTACAGCAGACAAAGAAAAGCTAACTCAAGTACAGGGACCAAGAGCCCAACTAAAGCAAACGCTTCCCACCACAATGGTGACTTCAAATGAAACAAACATCAACATCTAAAGCTCTGTTAATTCTCAGTAAGAGCTTCTGTAGACGTCTGACAGAAATAGTCAAAGTGTGTCTTATGTCTGTGATTAAGGGCAGCACCAGTGTCTCAGTGGGAAACACCGTCTCCTCACAGCAAGAAGATCCTGGATTGAATCCCACGATTCTCTCACGATCCAAAGATGTGTGAATTACAGATGCTAAGTTGTCTAAAGTGTCTAAAGGTGTGAGCGAAGTTTCTTTTATTGTCATGATTTCTGGACAAACACACACTGTCTGTGAGTTGCTTTGCAATTACAAATGGGAAATATGTCCACAATGAGCACATTACTAGTTTTTAACCTTGAGGTTCCATGAACGTCTATATCGGACGTGCAGAACACGTCAAAAACAGACGTCATAAAAACTTTCATTCTGGCTCCTCAGTGGACGTCTTTTCAACGTACACCTTTGCTCAGTGGGAATTATCAATAAAAACTAAGATGACAGAAAGTCAATCTAATAGGTAAAAAGGGAAGCTGATAATGCTTTTGTGAAGTTGTGTCTGAAGTCTTTTGTGTTTCTCTGTCCTTCAGTGATTCTGCTTGTTATCATCAGGAGTCTTCAGTAATATTCAGTCATTACTCTATTAATCACTTAATTATCTCATTAACTCCAACACTGATTCAGTTACATTTAACAGCCTGTAGTGTGCACACTGAGTAGTGTTCAGTTCATCTGGGCTAGCCCATGTGGGGCCTCCATGGAAACTGAGGACAAAACCGGCTGGGCCCCAGTTAGACAGCCCAGGTGACGCCCATATGGGCCCCACATGACTGTGCTGGCTGGGTTGATGAAAAAGAAAAATCTGAATTTTGGACTGCGTTCTTTGGTGAGCTCAAAACACACACATGATGTGATTTTTTTTTCAGTTGTTTTTAGTCTGCTATATGTGCTGAACTAGTATTGTGTGTTTTGTTCTATTATAGCTCATAAGTGGAAACTCGAGAGTGCAGCCAAACCCAAAACTAGACCTCTGGCCAGTATTCTGGGGCACTCTGATCCAGATTTTTTGGATTTTGTGAGACGCTGCCTGACGTATGTTCATTTTGATTACTATACAAGAGATTTGTTTATTTGTCTGATGAATGTAAATGTACTGACCATGTATTACTAACCTTTCCAGGTGGGACCCCAAGATGCGCATGACACCACAGGAAGCCATGCAGCATAAATGGATCATGGAGTGATCTGCATATTTGGGAATGTTTTTTAACCTTTTATAAAGGGCATTTTTTCCCCCAATCTAATTAAATGTATGCTACTTCATCGTTTCAATTTAAATCATAAATTAAATTAGAATGACACTGACACTATAGGGCTGTTTTCAATCAAATTAAATAATTTACACTGAAAAATTACAATTGCATTGAATAAATGTTATGAGATTGTTTTAAATATACAAATAAGAAATGTTGGAAAGAATGATACTTTAAACATGACACTAAATCGCCAGTAGGTGGCGGCAGGTGACTGTCTTAATGAGTGAGTCATTGAGTCGTTCATTCAAACGATTCATTCAATTCACTGATTCATTTAAGAATGAGACTGGCCCTGTCCCAAATGACACACTTCATGTGCACTTTCGGTCTTGTGGTCTTGCAATGGCTGCCCCGCGCAGGTGTCTGTTAAGTCCATGTGACCGTAGGGTGTCCCATTTGTCATTTTAAGTCTCAGGCAGAGACTACAAAGACAGCTAATGTCACGTGTGTGTGTGCGCTCCTGACCGCTGGTCATTCACACAGAGACGCAGAACTGGAGTAATATTTAAATAGTATTTTGCAGTTTAATATTCACAGACACTAGCAGTGTTGGGGGTAACGCATTACAAGTAACTTGAGTTACGTAATCAGATTACTTTTTTCAAGTAACTAGTAAAGTAATGCATTACTTTTAAAATTGACAACAATATATCGGAGTTACTCTGAGTCTCGCTTTTCAAAAAAGTAACGCAAGTTACTTTTTCACATTTATTTGACTGACAGATCTCCTGTCCTCATGTTGAGAAGAATCGAGAGTAAGTGGAGAGGCTTTGTGTGTAAACATAATGGTGTCTCACTTGCACAATAAAGATTCAGTACTCCTCAAAATGAATCAAATCAGTCAAATGCAAAATCAGAATACTATGCAAACCTCCAATAATTAAATGTTAAATAAAGCAAATATTTGTATGCATTTAATCTACCTTTATTGACCAATGTCTTGCTGCTGACCTTTGATAATTCAGTTAAACCATGAACAAAAATGACTAGATTACTAAACTGTTCATACGTCAATTTGCATTTTTGCCTCAGCCTGAGGCTTATTATTTAAATTTTGGTATGAAGAGGTCTTTACATTTGCACAAAATATAACTTTTTTGTTATAAAAAAAAAAAAACAAGCCCAGCCCAGGTGAGAAAAAGTAACGCAACACATTACTTTTCTTAAAAAGTAACTAATAACTCACTTTGTTACTTTTTAAGGGAGTAACGCAATATTGTAATGCATTACTTTTCGAAGTCACTTTCCCCAACACTGGACACCAGTATATGGGCCATTCTACAGAACTGGTGCAAAGTCAGAGGTGGAAACATCTTGAAATTTTGCAATGTATGCAAATTGTTTAATATCCAAGGTACACATTTCTAGTAATTCTCATATTGTATTTTCATAAAATGCTGGAATATTTTCCTTCTCCCCAAATTTGTCACTACCAAAACACAAAGAAGAAGCTAAGAAGGCTTATAATGACCTATTAAGATCTACCTTGTAAATATATATTTTTCAAAATTGTTTTTACAGGTTAAATCAATAACAATGACTATTTTAATAATATTTTTATTAGTGTTATTTATGAGACTTGTTGTATTTGAATCCAAATTTTCTTTGTAAAAGGCATAAAGTTCATCATTCTGATTTCAAAGTGAAGTAGTGGCCGTGACTGCACATGTTCGGTAGTGACAGTAATGTTGTGGTAGTGACCACTATACTTAGTTTGCCATGGCTGAATCAGACAGTTATTTTTATTAACATAAAATGTTGACAATGATGCACATTTGCAGTCAGCACATATAGCAGACACACATCTGACAGTAAATATCTGATAAGAACACCGAGAGCTATTCGATACTTTGGGTCTTGAGGTGCAAGTGAGAAGAGATTGCACATCGATTATTCTACCTAAAAAAATCTTACAGTGTAGATTGTTTCAGAACCACTTTGTTTTATTTTCACAAAATGTCCATTGCAATAGACAATACAATTATTTTAATGTACAAAATGGTCTCACTTAAAGGAATGGTTCACCCAGAAATGTAAATTAGCCCATGATTTACTCCCCCTCAGGTCATCCTAGGTGTGTATGACATTCTTCTTTCAGACGAATCCAATCAGAGTTATATTAAAAATGTCCTGACTCTTCCAAGCTTTATAACAACATTTATGGTGCATACATCCATTATAAAAGTGCTTCTATCTATAATAAAAGTGCATCTATCTATAATAAAAGTGCTTCTATCTATAATAAAAGTGCATCTATCTATAATAAAAGTGCATCTATCTATAATAAAAGTGCTTCTATCTATAATAAAAGTGCATCTATCCATAATAAAAGTGCATCTATCCATAATAAAAGTGCATCTATCCATAATAAAAGTGCTTCTATCTATAATAAAAGTGCTTCTATCTATAATAAAAGTGCTTCTATCCATAATAAAAGTGCATCTATCCATAATAAAACTGCATCTATCCATAATAAAAGTGCATCTATCTATAATAAAAGTGCATCTATCTATAATAAAAGTGCTTCTATCTATAATAAAAGTGCATCTATCCATAATAAAAGTGCATCTATCTATAATAAAAGTGCATCTATCCATAATAAAAGTGCATCTATCTATAATAAAAGTGCTTCTATCTATAATAAAAGTGCTTCTATCTATAATAAAAGTGCATCTATCTATAATAAAAGTGCATCTATCTATAATAAAAGTGCATCTATCCATAATAAAACTGCATCTATCCATAATAAAAGTGCATCTATCTATAATAAAAGTGCATCTATCTATAATAAAAGTGCTTCTATCTATAATAAAAGTGCATCTATCTATAATAAAAGTGCATCTATCTATAATAAAAGTGCTTCTATCCATAATAAAAGTGCATCTATCCATAATAAAACTGCATCTATCCATAATAAAAGTGCATCTATCTATAATAAAAGTGCATCTATCTATAATAAAAGTGCTTCTATCTATAATAAAAGTGCATCTATCCATAATAAAAGTGCATCTATCTATAATAAAAGTGCATCTATCCATAATAAAAGTGCATCTATCTATAATAAAAGTGCATCTATCTATAATAAAAGTGCTTCTATCTATAATAAAAGTGCATCTATCCATAATAAAAGTGCTTCTATCTATAATAAAAGTGCTTCTATCCATAATAAAAGTGCATCTATCCATAATAAAACTGCATCTATCCATAATAAAAGTGCATCTATCTATAATAAAAGTGCATCTATCTATAATAAAAGTGCTTCTATCTATAATAAAAGTGCATCTATCCATAATAAAAGTGCATCTATCTATAATAAAAGTGCATCTATCCATAATAAAAGTGCATCTATCCATAATAAAACTGCATCTATCCATAATAAAAGTGCTTCTATCTATAATAAAAGTGCTTCTATCCATAATAAAAGTGCATCTATCCATAATAAAACTGCATCTATCCATAATAAAAGTGCTTCTATCCATAATAAAAGTGCATCTATCCATAATAAAACTGCATCTATCCATAATAAAAGTGCATCTATCTATAATAAAAGTGCATCTATCTATAATAAAAGTGCATCTATCCATAATAAAAGTGCATCTATCCATAATAAAACTGCATCTATCCATAATAAAAGTGCTTCTATCTATAATAAAAGTGCTTCTATCTATAATAAAAGTGCTTCTATCCATAATAAAAGTGCATCTATCCATAATAAAACTGCATCTATCCATAATAAAAGTGCATCTATCTATAATAAAAGTGCATCTATCTATAATAAAAGTGCTTCTATCCATAATAAGTGCTTCTATCTATAATAAAAGTGCATCTATCCATAATACAAGTGCATCTATCCATAATAAAAGTGCATCTATCTATAATAAAAGTGCATCTATCCATAATACAAGTGCATCTATCCATAATAAAAGTGCATCTATCCATAATAAAAGTGCATCTATCCATAATAAAACTGCATCTATCCATAATAAAAGTGCATCTATCTATAATAAAAGTGCATCTATCTATAATAAAAGTGCATCTATCTATAATAAAAGTGCATCTATCCATAATAAAAGTGCATCTATCCATAATAAAAGTGCATCTATCCATAATAAAAGTGCTTCTATCTATAATAAAAGTGCTTCTATCTATAATAAAAGTGCTTCTATCCATAATAAAAGTGCATCTATCCATAATAAAACTGCATCTATCCATAATAAAAGTGCATCTATCTATAATAAAAGTGCATCTATCTATAATAAAAGTGCTTCTATCTATAATAAAAGTGCATCTATCCATAATAAAAGTGCATCTATCTATAATAAAAGTGCTTCTATCTATAATAAAAGTGCATCTATCTATAATAAAAGTGCATCTATCTATAATAAAAGTGCATCTATCCATAATAAAAGTGCATCTATCTATAATAAAAGTGCTTCTATCTATAATAAAAGTGCTTCTATCTATAATAAAAGTGCATCTATCTATAATAAAAGTGCTTCTATCCATAATAAAAGTGCATCTATCCATAATAAAACTGCATCTATCCATAATAAAAGTGCATCTATCTATAATAAAAGTGCATCTATCTATAATAAAAGTGCATCTATCTATAATAAAAGTGCATCTATCCATAATAAAAGTGCATCTATCTATAATAAAAGTGCTTCTATCTATAATAAAAGTGCTTCTATCTATAATAAAAGTGCATCTATCTATAATAAAAGTGCATCTATCTATAATAAAAGTGCATCTATCCATAATAAAACTGCATCTATCCATAATAAAAGTGCATCTATCTATAATAAAAGTGCATCTATCTATAATAAAAGTGCTTCTATCTATAATAAAAGTGCATCTATCTATAATAAAAGTGCATCTATCTATAATAAAAGTGCTTCTATCCATAATAAAAGTGCATCTATCCATAATAAAACTGCATCTATCCATAATAAAAGTGCATCTATCTATAATAAAAGTGCATCTATCTATAATAAAAGTGCTTCTATCTATAATAAAAGTGCTTCTATCTATAATAAAAGTGCATCTATCCATAATAAAACTGCATCTATCCATAATAAAAGTGCATCTATCTATAATAAAAGTGCATCTATCTATAATAAAAGTGCTTCTATCTATAATAAAAGTGCATCTATCTATAATAAAAGTGCATCTATCTATAATAAAAGTGCTTCTATCCATAATAAAAGTGCATCTATCCATAATAAAACTGCATCTATCCATAATAAAAGTGCATCTATCTATAATAAAAGTGCATCTATCTATAATAAAAGTGCTTCTATCTATAATAAAAGTGCATCTATCCATAATAAAAGTGCATCTATCTATAATAAAAGTGCATCTATCCATAATAAAAGTGCATCTATCTATAATAAAAGTGCATCTATCTATAATAAAAGTGCTTCTATCTATAATAAAAGTGCATCTATCCATAATAAAAGTGCTTCTATCTATAATAAAAGTGCTTCTATCCATAATAAAAGTGCATCTATCCATAATAAAACTGCATCTATCCATAATAAAAGTGCATCTATCTATAATAAAAGTGCATCTATCTATAATAAAAGTGCTTCTATCTATAATAAAAGTGCATCTATCCATAATAAAAGTGCATCTATCTATAATAAAAGTGCATCTATCCATAATAAAAGTGCATCTATCCATAATAAAACTGCATCTATCCATAATAAAAGTGCTTCTATCTATAATAAAAGTGCTTCTATCCATAATAAAAGTGCATCTATCCATAATAAAACTGCATCTATCCATAATAAAAGTGCTTCTATCCATAATAAAAGTGCATCTATCCATAATAAAACTGCATCTATCCATAATAAAAGTGCTTCTATCTATAATAAAAGTGCTTCTATCTATAATAAAAGTGCTTCTATCCATAATAAAAGTGCATCTATCCATAATAAAACTGCATCTATCCATAATAAAAGTGCATCTATCTATAATAAAAGTGCATCTATCTATAATAAAAGTGCTTCTATCCATAATAAGTGCTTCTATCTATAATAAAAGTGCATCTATCCATAATACAAGTGCATCTATCCATAATAAAAGTGCATCTATCCATAATAAAAGTGCATCTATCCATAATAAAACTGCATCTATCCATAATAAAAGTGCATCTATCTATAATAAAAGTGCATCTATCTATAATAAAAGTGCATCTATCCATAATAAGTGCTTCTATCTATAATAAAAGTGCATCTATCCATAATACAAGTGCATCTATCCATAATAAAAGTGCATCTATCTATAATAAAAGTGCATCTATCCATAATACAAGTGCATCTATCCATAATAAAAGTGCATCTATCTATAATAAAAGTGCATCTATCCATAATAAAAGTGCTTCTATCTATAATACAAGTGCTTCTATCCATAATAAAAGTGCATCTATCTATAATAAAAGTGCATCTATCTATAATAAAAGTGAATCTATCTATAATAAAAGTGCATCTATCCATAATAAGAGTGCATCTATCTATAATAAAAGTGCTTCTATCTATAATAAAAGTGCTTCTATCCATAATAAAAGTGCATCTATCTATAATAAAAGTGCTTCTATCCATAATAAAAGTGCATCTATCTATAATAAAAGTGCATCTATCTATAATAAAAGTGCTTCTATCCATAATAAAAGTGCATCTATCTATAATAAAAGTGCATCTATCTATAATAAAAGTGCATCTATCCATAATAAAAGTGCATCTATCCATAATAAAAGTGCATCTATCTATAATAAAAGTGCATCTATCTATAATAAAAGTGCATCTATCTATAATAAAAGTGCTTCTATCTATAATAAAAGTGCTTCTATCTATAATAAAAGTGCATCTATCTATAATAAAAGTGCATCTATCCATAATAAAAGTGCTTCTATCCATAATAAAAGTGCATCTATCTATAATAAAAGTGCATCTATCCATAATAAAAGTGCTTCTATCCATAATAAAAGTGCATCTATCCATAATAAAAGTGCATCTATCCATAACAAAAAAGTGCATCTATCCATAATAAAAGTGCATCTATCCATAATAAAACTGCATCTATCCATAATAAAAGTGCTTCTATCCATAATAAAAGTGCATCTATCCATAATAAAAGTGCTTCTATCTATAATAAAAGTGCTTCTATCCATAATAAAAGTGCATCTATCCATAACAAAAGTGCATCTATCCATAATAAAAGTGCTTCTATCTATAATAAAAGTGCATCTATCCATAATAAAAGTGCATCTATCCATAATAAAAGTGCTTCTATCCATAATAAAAGTGCTTCTATCCATAATAAAAGTGCATCTATCTATAATAAAAGTGCATCTATCCATAATAAAAGTGCATCTATCTATAATAAAAGTGCATCTATCCATAATAAAAGTGCATCTATCCATAATAAAAGTGCATCTATCCATAATACAAGTGCATCTATCTATAATAAAAGTGCATCTATCCATAATAAAAGTGCATCTATCTATAATAAAAGTGCATCTATCCATAATAAAAGTGCTTCTATCCATAATAAAAGTGCATCTATCCATAATAAAAGTGCATCTATCCATAATAAAAGTGCATCTATCCATAATAAAAGTGCTTCTATCCATAATAAAACTGCATCTATCCATAATAAAAGTGCTTCTATCCATAATAAAAGTGCTTCTATCCATAATAAAAGTGCATCTATCCATAATAAAAGTGCATCTATCCATAATAAAAGTGCATCTATCCATAATAAAAGTGCTTCTATCCATAATAAAACTGCATCTATCCATAATAAAAGTGCTTCTATCCATAATAAAAGTGCTTCTATCCATAATAAAAGTGCTTCTATCTATAATAAAAGTGCATCTATCCATAATAAAAGTGCATCTATCCATAATAAAAGTGCTTCTATCCATAATAAAAGTGCATCTATCTATAATAAAAGTGCATCTATCCATAATAAAAGTGCATCTATCTATAATAAAAGTGCTTCTATCCATAATAAAAGTGCTTCTATCCATAATAAAAGTGCATCTATCCATAATAAAAGTGCATCTATCCATAATAAAAGTGCATCTATCTATAATAAAAGTGCATCTATCATCATAAAAGTGCATCTATCTATAATAAAAGTGCTTCTATCCATAATAAAAGTGCTTCTATCCATAATAAAAGTGCATCTATCCATAACAAAAGTGCTTCTATCCATAATAAAAGTGCTTCTATCCATAATAAAAGTGCATCTATCCATAACAAAAGTGCTTCTATCCATAATAAAAGTGCTTCTATCTATAATAAAAGTGCTTCTATCCATGATAAAAGTGCTTCTATCTATAATAAAAGTGCATCTATCCATAATAAAAGTGCATCTATCCATAATAAAAGTGCTTCTATCCATAATAAAAGTGCTTCTATCTATAATAAAAGTGCTTCTATCTATAATCAAAGTGCTTCTATCTATAATCAAAGTGCTTCTATCCATAATAAAAGTGCTTCTATCCATAATAAAAGTGCTTCTATCTATAATAAAAGTGCTTCTATCCATAATAAAAGTGCTTCTATCCATAATAAAAGTGCATCTATCCATAATAAAAGTGCATCTATCTATAATAAAAGTGCATCTATCTATAATAAAAGTGCATCTATCCATAATAAAAGTGCATCTATCCATAATAAAAGTGCATCTATCCATAATAAAAGTGCATCTATCCATAATAAAAGTGCTTCTATCTATAATAAATGTGCATCTATCCATAATAAAAGTGCATCTATCCATAATAAAAGTGCATCTATCTATAATAAAAGTGCATCTATCTATAATAAAAGTGCATCTATCCATAATAAAAGTGCATCTATCTATAATAAAAGTGCATCTATCCATAATAAAAGTGCATCTATCCATAATAAAAGTGCTTCTATCTATAATAAAAGTGCATCTATCCATAATAAAAGTGCATCTATCCATAATAAAAGTGCATCTATCCATAATAAAAGTGCATCTATCCATAATAAAAGTGCTTCTATCTATAATAAAAGTGCATCTATCTATAATAAAAGTGCATCTATCTATAATAAAAGTGCTTCTATCTATAATAAAAGTGCTTCTATCCATAATAAAAGTGCATCTATCTATAATAAAAGTGCATCTATCTATAATAAAAGTGCTTCTATCTATAATAAAAGTGCATCTATCCATAATAAAAGTGCTTCTATCTATAATAAAAGTGCATCTATCTATAATAAAAGTGCTTCTATCCATAATAAAAGTGCATCTATCTATAATAAAAGTGCTTCTATCCATAATAAAAGTGCATCTATCTATAATAAAAGTGCATCTATCTATAATAAAAGTGCTTCTATCTATAATAAAAGTGCATCTATCCATAATAAAAGTGCATCTATCCATAATAAAAGTGCATCTATCTATAATAAAAGTGCATCTATCTATAATAAAAGTGCATCTATCTATATTAAAAGTGAATCTATCTATAATAAAAGTGCATCTATCATTAATACAAGTGCATCTATCCATAATAAAAGTGCTTCTATCTATAAAAAAGTGCATCTATCTATAATAAAAGTGCTTCTATCTATAATAAAAGTGCATCTATCTATAATAAAAGTGCATCTATCTATAATAAAAGTGCTTCTATCTATAATAAAAGTGCATCTATCTATAATAAAAGTGCATCTATCTATAATAAAAGTGCATCTATCTATAATAAAAGTGCATCTATCCATAATAAAAGTGCTTCTATCCATAATAAAAGTGCATCTATCCATAATAAAAGTGCATCTATCCATAACAAAAAAGTGCATCTATCCATAATAAAAGTGCATCTATCCATAATAAAACTGCATCTATCCATAATAAAAGTGCTTCTATCCATAATAAAAGTGCATCTATCCATAATAAAAGTGCATCTATCCATAATAAAAGTGCTTCTATCTATAATAAAAGTGCATCTATCCATAATAAAAGTGCATCTATCCATAATAAAAGTGCTTCTATCTATAATAAAAGTGCTTCTATCCATAATAAAAGTGCATCTATCCATAACAAAAGTGCATCTATCTATAATAAAAGTGCTTCTATCTATAATAAAAGTGCATCTATCCATAATAAAAGTGCATCTATCCATAATAAAAGTGCTTCTATCCATAATAAAAGTGCATCTATCCATAATAAAAGTGCATCTATCTATAATAAAAGTGCATCTATCCATAATAAAAGTGCTTCTATCCATAATAAAAGTGCTTCTATCCATAACAAAAGTGCATCTATCTATAATAAAAGTGCTTCTATCTATAATAAAAGTGCATCTATCCATAATAAAAGTGCATCTATCCATAATAAAAGTGCTTCTATCCATAATAAAAGTGCTTCTATCTATAATAAAAGTGCTTCTATCTATAATAAAAGTGCATCTATCCATAATAAAAGTGCATCTATCCATAATAAAAGTGCATCTATCTATAATAAAAGTGCATCTATCTATAATAAAAGTGCATCTATCTATATTAAAAGTGAATCTATCTATAATAAAAGTGCATCTATCATTAATACAAGTGCATCTATCCATAATAAAAGTGCTTCTATCTATAAAAAAGTGCATCTATCTATAATAAAAGTGCTTCTATCTATAATAAAAGTGCATCTATCTATAATAAAAGTGCATCTATCTATAATAAAAGTGCTTCTATCTATAATAAAAGTGCATCTATCTATAATAAAAGTGCATCTATCTATAATAAAAGTGCATCTATCTATAATAAAAGTGCATCTATCCATAATAAAAGTGCTTCTATCCATAATAAAAGTGCATCTATCTATAATAAAAGTGCATCTATCCATAATAAAAGTGCTTCTATCCATAATAAAAGTGCATCTATCCATAATAAAAGTGCATCTATCCATAACAAAAAAGTGCATCTATCCATAATAAAAGTGCATCTATCCATAATAAAACTGCATCTATCCATAATAAAAGTGCTTCTATCCATAATAAAAGTGCATCTATCCATAATAAAAGTGCATCTATCCATAATAAAAGTGCTTCTATCTATAATAAAAGTGCATCTATCCATAATAAAAGTGCATCTATCCATAATAAAAGTGCTTCTATCTATAATAAAAGTGCTTCTATCCATAATAAAAGTGCATCTATCCATAACAAAAGTGCATCTATCTATAATAAAAGTGCTTCTATCTATAATAAAAGTGCATCTATCCATAATAAAAGTGCATCTATCCATAATAAAAGTGCTTCTATCCATAATAAAAGTGCATCTATCCATAATAAAAGTGCATCTATCTATAATAAAAGTGCATCTATCCATAATAAAAGTGCTTCTATCCATAATAAAAGTGCTTCTATCCATAACAAAAGTGCATCTATCTATAATAAAAGTGCTTCTATCTATAATAAAAGTGCATCTATCCATAATAAAAGTGCATCTATCCATAATAAAAGTGCTTCTATCCATAATAAAAGTGCTTCTATCTATAATAAAAGTGCATCTATCCATAATAAAAGTGCATCTATCCATAATAAAAGTGCTTCTATCCATAATAAAAGTGCTTCTATCCATAATAAAAGTGCTTCTATCTATAATAAAAGTGCTTCTATCCATAATAAAAGTGCATCTATCCATAACAAAAGTGCATCTATCTATAATAAAAGTGCTTCTATCTATAATAAAAGTGCATCTATCCATAATAAAAGTGCATCTATCCATAATAAAAGTGCTTCTATCCATAATAAAAGTGCATCTATCCATAATAAAAGTGCATCTATCTATAATAAAAGTGCATCTATCCATAATAAAAGTGCTTCTATCCATAATAAAAGTGCTTCTATCCATAACAAAAGTGCATCTATCTATAATAAAAGTGCTTCTATCTATAATAAAAGTGCATCTATCCATAATAAAAGTGCATCTATCCATAATAAAAGTGCTTCTATCCATAATAAAAGTGCTTCTATCCATAATAAAAGTGCATCTATCTATAATAAAAGTGCATCTATCCATAATAAAAGTGCATCTATCTATAATAAAAGTGCATCTATCCATAATAAAAGTGCATCTATCCATAATAAAAGTGCATCTATCCATAATACAAGTGCATCTATCCATAATAAAAGTGCTTCTATCCATAATAAAAGTGCATCTATCCATAATAAAAGTGCATCTATCCATAATAAAAGTGCTTCTATCCATAATAAAACTGCATCTATCCATAATAAAAGTGCTTCTATCCATAATAAAAGTGCTTCTATCCATAATAAAAGTGCTTCTATCCATAATAAAAGTGCATCTATCCATAACAAAAGTGCTTCTATCCATAATAAAAGTGCTTCTATCCATAATAAAAGTGCTTCTATCTATAATAAAAGTGCATCTATCCATAATAAAAGTGCATCTATCCATAATAAAAGTGCTTCTATCCATAATAAAAGTGCATCTATCTATAATAAAAGTGCATCTATCTATAATAAAAGTGCATCTATCTATAATAAAAGTGCATCTATCCATAATAAAAGTGCATCTATCCATAATAAAAGTGCTTCTATCTATAATAAAAGTGCATCTATCCATAATAAAAGTGCATCTATCCATAATAAAAGTGCTTCTATCCATAATAAAAGTGCTTCTATCCATAATAAAAGTGCATCTATCCATAATAAATGTGCATCTATCCATAATAAAAGTGCATCTATCCATAATAAAAGTGCATCTATCTATAATAAAAGTGCATCTATCTATAATAAAAGTGCATCTATCCATAATAAAAGTGCATCTATCCATAATAAAAGTGCATCTATCTATAATAAAAGTGCATCTATCCATAATAAAAGTGCTTCTATCTATAATAAAAGTGCATCTATCCATAATAAAAGTGCATCTATCCATAATAAAAGTGCATCTATCCATAATAAAAGTGCATCTATCCATAATAAAAGTGCTTCTATCTATAATAAAAGTGCATCTATCCATAATAAAAGTGCATCTATCTATAATAAAAGTGCTTCTATCCATAATAAAAGTGCATCTATCTATAATAAAAGTGCATCTATCTATAATAAAAGTGCTTCTATCTATAATAAAAGTGCATCTATCCATAATAAAAGTGCATCTATCCATAATAAAAGTGCATCTATCTATAATAAAAGTGCATCTATCTATAATAAAAGTGCATCTATCTATATTAAAAGTGAATCTATCTATAATAAAAGTGCATCTATCATTAATACAAGTGCATCTATCCATAATAAAAGTGCTTCTATCTATAAAAAAGTGCATCTATCTATAATAAAAGTGCTTCTATCTATAATAAAAGTGCATCTATCTATAATAAAAGTGCATCTATCTATAATAAAAGTGCTTCTATCTATAATAAAAGTGCATCTATCTATAATAAAAGTGCATCTATCTATAATAAAAGTGCATCTATCTATAATAAAAGTGCATCTATCCATAATAAAAGTGCTTCTATCCATAATAAAAGTGCATCTATCTATAATAAAAGTGCATCTATCCATAATAAAAGTGCTTCTATCCATAATAAAAGTGCATCTATCCATAATAAAAGTGCATCTATCCATAACAAAAAAGTGCATCTATCCATAATAAAAGTGCATCTATCCATAATAAAACTGCATCTATCCATAATAAAAGTGCTTCTATCCATAATAAAAGTGCATCTATCCATAATAAAAGTGCATCTATCCATAATAAAAGTGCATCTATCCATAATAAAAGTGCTTCTATCTATAATAAAAGTGCATCTATCCATAATAAAAGTGCATCTATCCATAATAAAAGTGCTTCTATCTATAATAAAAGTGCTTCTATCCATAATAAAAGTGCATCTATCCATAACAAAAGTGCATCTATCTATAATAAAAGTGCTTCTATCTATAATAAAAGTGCATCTATCCATAATAAAAGTGCATCTATCCATAATAAAAATGCATCTATCTATAATAAAAGTGCATCTATCCATAATAAAAGTGCTTCTATCCATAATAAAAGTGCTTCTATCCATAATAAAAGTGCATCTATCTATAATAAAAGTGCATCTATCCATAATAAAAGTGCATCTATCCATAATAAAAGTGCATCTATCCATAATACAAGTGCATCTATCCATAATAAAAGTGCTTCTATCCATAATAAAAGTGCATCTATCCATAATAAAAGTGCATCTATCCATAATAAAAGTGCTTCTATCCATAATAAAACTGCATCTATCCATAATAAAAGTGCTTCTATCCATAATAAAAGTGCTTCTATCCATAATAAAAGTGCTTCTATCCATAATAAAAGTGCATCTATCCATAACAAAAGTGCTTCTATCCATAATAAA
Organism: Romanogobio albipinnatus; assembly: GCA_023566225.1. NCBI lineage: Eukaryota > Metazoa > Chordata > Actinopteri > Cypriniformes > Gobionidae > Romanogobio > Romanogobio albipinnatus. Next base: position 6,014,073 of record CM042241.1, read on the forward strand.
AGTGCTTCTATCCATAATAAAAGTGCTTCTATCTATAATAAAAGTGCATCTATCCATAATAAAAGTGCTTCTATCCATAATAAAAGTGCTTCTATCCATAATAAAAGTGCTTCTATCCATAATAAAAGTGCTTCTATCCATAACAAAAGTGCTTCTATCCATAATAAAAGTGCTTCTATCCATAATAAAAGTGCTTCTATCTATAATAAAAGTGCATCTATCCATAATAAAAGTGCATCTATCCATAATAAAAGTGCTTCTATCCATAATAAAAGTGCATCTATCCATAATAAAAGTGCATCTATCCATAATAAAAGTGCATCTATCCATAATAAAAGTGCTTCTATCTATAATAAAAGTGCATCTATCCATAATAAAAGTGCATCTATCCATAATAAAAGTGCTTCTATCCATAATAAAAGTGCTTCTATCCATAATAAAAGTGCATCTATCCATAATAAAAGTGCATCTATCCATAATAAAAGTGCATCTATCCATAATAAAAGTGCATCTATCTATAATAAAAGTGCATCTATCCATAATACAAGTGCATCTATCCATAATAAAAGTGCATCTATCTATAATAAAAGTGCATCTATCCATAATAAAAGTGCTTCTATCTATAATAATCTATCCTGCTGTGCTGAAATGAGGAATAACTGATGATGGAACAGTTTGATCTTCGGCCGACCAATCAGCAGAAAGGGGCGTATAATTCCCGCCCACGTCTAGAAATCGAATATTCAAGCCGTTTATTAATTTTCCTCCTTTTTAATGAAAAATCGAGCTGAATTCTTGTTTTTCGTTTTGTTTAAAAAACAAAAAAACGAAAAAGGAGCCGTTTTTTGTTTTTTAATACCCGTTTCTATAAGGAAAATCAAATGGCCAAAATATACACGGTTGTTCAGCTTAGGCTTGCGCCCTTGACCTTTCCGCACTGAAATTCCTCCAGATTCCTTGAATCTTTTAATTATGTTATGCACTGTTGAATGTGAAATATCCAAATCTCTTCCTATCTTTCTTTGAGGAACATTGTTTTTAAACATTTCAATAATTTCCTCACGTATTTGTTGGCAAACTGACGATCCTCGGCCCATCTTTGCTCCTAAAGGATTAGAACTTTCTTGGATGCTGCTTTTGTACCAAATCATAATTACAATCACCTGTTGACATCACCTGTTTCAAATCACATTATTATTTAACCATTTTACCTCGTTACTAGCCCTAAATTGCTCCTGTCCCAATTTTTTTATTAAATGTGTTGCAGGTCTGAATGACAGGAAAGGATGCATATTTACAAATGACATGAAGTTGACCAGACAAAACATGAAATATTTTTTGTTCATATTGTCTGCAATGAAATACAAGTCAAAGTAAATTTAGAAATCACTTCTTTTGTTTTTTATTTGCGTTTTCCATACTGTCCCACCTTTTTCTGATTTGGGGTTGTATAATAAACGTGCATCTATCTATAATAAAAGTGCATCTATCCATAATAAAAGTGCATCTATCCATAATAAAAGTGCATCTATCCATAATAAAAGTGCATCTATCTATAATAAAAGTGCATCTATCCATAATAAAAGTGCATCTATCTATAATAAAAGTGAATCTATCTATAATAAAAGTGCATCTATCTATAATAAAAGTGCATCTATCTATAATAAAAGTGCTTCTATCCATAATAAAAGTGCTTCTATCTATAATAAAAGTGAATCTATCTATAATAAAAGTGCATCTATCCATAATAAAAGTGCATCTATCCATAATAAAAGTGCATCTATCATCATAAAAGTGCATCTATCCATTATAAAAGTGCATATATCTATAATAAAAGTGCATCTATCCATAATAAAAGTGCATCTATCATCTTAAAGTGAATCTATATATAATAAAAGTGAATCTATCTATAATAAAAGTGCATATATCCATAATAAAAGTGCATCTATCATCTTAAAGTGAATCTATATATAATAAAAGTGACTCTATCTATAATAAAAGGGCATCTATCCATAATACAAGTGCATCTATCCATAATAAAAGTGCATCTATCATAATAAAAGTGCATCTATCCATAATAAAAGTGCATCTATCATCATAAAAGTGACTCTATCTATAATAAAAGTGAATCTATCTATAATAAAAGTGCATCTATCCATAATAAAAGTGCATCTATCATCATAAAAGTGACTATCTATAATAAAAGTGCATCTATCCATAATAAAAGTGCACCTATCCATAATAAAAGTGCATCTATCTATAATAAAAGTGCATCTATCTATAATAAAAGTGAATCTATCTATAATAAAAGTGCATCTATCCATAATAAAAGGGCATCTATCATCATATAAGTGAATTTATCTATAATAAAAGTGCATCTATCTATAATAAAAGTGCATCTATCCATAATAAAAGTGCATCTATCTATAATAAAAGTGCATCTATCTATAATAAAAGTGAATCTATCCATAATAAAAGTGAATCTATCTATAATAAAAGTGAATCTATCTATAATAAACGTGCATCTATCCATAATAAAAGTGCATCTATCTATAATAAAAGTGCATCTATCATCATAAAAGTGAATTTATCTATAATAAAAGTGCAACTATCTATAATAAAAGTGCATCTATCCATAATAAAAGTGCATCTATCTATAATAAAATTGCATCTATCCATTATTCACGAGTTCACACTTACATCAAATTAAATAGTGTAAAGATTATGCGTATTTGGCGGTTGTCCGGTGGAGGGCTCCGGGCTCTGAATTTTGGCCCAAACCCAGAGTGTCCCCCAAAATGCAAGAACAGAGGACAGCCACCAGAAACCCCCCCCAAATACGCAGATAATTGGTGGGTTGGCATTTTGATAAGCCTGGTTGCTTGACCGGGAGGGCCTGTGTTGCTTCTGATGGGAGCAGCTCACGGCATCGGGCGGACGAGCCCTACTGGCTGATGGCTGAAAGCAGCCTTAGTTTGGAACGACTGGTCAGGAAGGCTCTTGCAACATCCAATGGGAGGCCAATGCTCACTGAATCGGATGGAAAAACCCTACCGGCAGATAAATGAGAACATTTACATTTAGTAATTTAGCAGACGCTTTTATCCAAAAGCAGCATGGTTTGGAACAACTGGTCGGGAAGGCTCTTGCAACATCCAATGGGAGGCCAATGCTCACTTTATCAGATGGAAAAACCCTACCGGCCGATAAATGAGAAGCAGCATGGTTTGGAACTACCTGGCCGGGAGGACCCGTGTTGCCTCTGACGGGAGCTCATAGCTCCTGGCGGAACGGGCCCTACTGGCTGCTAAGTGTGGAGCAGTCAGAATTTGGGGTGACCGATCGGGAAGGCTTTTGCGACATCCAATGGGAGGCCAATGCCTACTGTATTGGACGGGGAAAAAACCCTACCTGTCGAAAAAAAAGGGGAGCACATGATTTAATCCGCCCAAACAGAGAGGCCGCCTACTGGCTGGTGAACGGGGGGCGCGTTGTTTGGAACGGCCGATCAGGAAAGCTCAGGCCGCATCTGACAGGGAGATCAATACTCGTGACGTCAGACAGGTGAGCCCTACTGACCGATAGACGGGGCGGCGCAATTAAAAAGAAACGACTGACCGAGGGGGCCCACCCAGCCTCCACCAGGAGCAGTTTCTGACGTCAGGTGAGTGGGTCCTACCGGCTGACGGCACGGTAAAGGAGAAGTGAAACACCCGGCCAGGAAGCTCTCGCCGACATCTGATGGAAGATCAATACTCGGTGTATCAGATCGGTAAGCTTCGCTGGCGGACAGGTGGAAGGTAAAGCATAAAAGTTCACCCAGGCGAGCTCTTGCCGCATCCGAAAGGAGATCAATACTCGCGGTATTAGGTAAGCCTTGCTGGACGGAGGAAAGAGAAGGGATAGACATAGACCTGGAGAGCTCTGTGGTGTCCGAAAGGAGATCAATACTCACGGTATCGAACGAGCAAGCCTCGCTGGATGGAAAAAGAAAAAGATTGATAGCAACCTGGAGGGCCCTCGCGGCATCCGATGGGAGAACGATGGGTTACTTAACGTAATCCCGGGTTCTTTGATAACAGAGTGAGGTGTTTCACTTATGGGGAATCGCTTTGGGCGTGACCAACTACGGAAGCTCCTATGACACCACGTCTGTCTTTGACAGACAGGTCGACCTGAGATCAGGCTCCGCCCCCACCTATAACACTCAGGTCGACCCCTATCGAAGTCATTATAGAGAGATTTCTTCCCGTTCCTGTGCAAGGAGGGAAGTGTTGGTGAAACACCTCACTCTGTTATCAAAGAACCCGGGATTACATTAAGTAACCCATCGTTCTTTTTCTAACTTGGCTCTGGCTCCTAGCACTGCATGAGCTAAGGATGGTTCAGATACATCCAGTCTATAAAACCGCACGAAAGTGTGCGGCGTAGCCCAACTTGCTGCCGCACATATCTCCTGAACAGAAACTCCCTTAAGTAAGGCCCACGACGTAGCCATGCCCCTAGTGGAGTGGGCCCTTAAGCCCTCAGGAGGTTGAGCACCTCTGCATTTATATGCTAGAGATATAGCTTCTACAATCCAATGGGACAGCCGCTGACGCGACAGTGGCTTCCCTTTGTGAGGAGTAGCCCACGACACAAACAGCTGGTCATTCCTTCTGAAAACTGCTGTCCTTTCTACGTACCAATGAAGCGCCCGTACTGGACATAAAGAATTCAATCTCTTATCCTCTGCAGAAGAGAACGGAGGAGGGTGGAAAGATGTAAGTTCTGTAGCTGGACATCTGTAAGACGAGTCCACCACTTTAGGTACAAAAGCCGGATTGGGGCGAAAGGAAACCTTAGTGAGCCCTGGGGAGAACTGAAAACAAGACGGGCTGATAGACAAGGCCTGCAAGTCGCTCACACGCTTCGCTGTCACCAGTGCTAACAGCAGTGCTGTTTTAAGAGAGAGAAACTTCAACCCTATGCCCTCTAACGGCTCAAATGGGTGTTGTGAAAGGGCCTCTAAAACCATAGACAAATCCCACAGACCATCCGCCTGGCCACTGGCCTTTTACGCCGTGCCCCTTTCATAAAACAACTTATTAAAGGGTGCTGACCCGCCGACTTGTCACCAAAACCAACATGACAAGCAGAAATGGCTGCTAAATACACTTTCAGTGTAGAGAAAGCTTTCCCTTTATCCAACAGATCCTGGAGAAAACATAATATGTCCCTCACTGAGCATTGAAAAGGGACAATATGATTCCGTCTACACCATTCTTCAAAGACTCGCCACTTATTATTATAAAGAGAGCGAGTGGAAGAGGCTCTGGAACTCTGTATAGTGTGTATGACTGATGGGGGCAGACCTGCTGCACTCAGATTCCACCTCTCACGGGCCAGGCCCAGAGAGCTACCCTGTCTGGGTGAGGATGGTAAATTTCCCCCCCTGCCTGTGACAGGAGGTCCCTCCGGGGAGGGAGGGGCCATGGCTGGCCTGACAGTAGTTGAACTATCTCGGCTACCCAATGTCTGGATGTCCAACGTGGAGCTATCAGTATTAGTGATAATCCCATTTCCCTCACCCTGGCCAGAGTGGGTGAAATCAGGCTCAGAGGAGGGAATGCATTCAGCAGGACGTTTGGCCATGGGTGGGCTAAAGCATCCACACCCAACGGTGCATTTCCGCCCGCCAGAGAAAAATACAGAGGACATTGAGCGTTTTCTTGCGAGGCGAAGAGATCTACGACAGCCTGACCGTACTTCTGCCATATCTGCTTCACCACCTGAGGATGAAGCTTCCATTCCCCGTATAGAGGATTTCCCCTGGACAATAAATCTGCCCCCCTGTTCAATATCCCTGGAACATGGGTTGGCCTGATGGATAAGAGCTTTGTGTTGCACCACACGATCAGCTTTTTCGCTAACTGGTGCAGCTGAAGAGAGCGTGTGCCTCCCTGTCGGTTGATATAAGCGACCACTGTAGAATTGTCTGTTTTCACCAAAACATGCTGGCCCTTGATGAAGCTCAGAAAATGTTTTAGCGCTAGAAACACTGCCAACAATTCCAAGTAATTTATGTGCTTGTGAATCAGCTGTGGAGGCCACACACCGTTCACCGCTCTGCCCATCAGAGTTGCTCCCCAGCCCTTTAATGACGCGTCCGTCGTCATAACGACTCTCGACGACACCGCCCCCAAGGGGATCCCCGTTCTGAAAATCGCGGGGCTTCTCCAATGTCTGAGCGCTCTGATGCACGCATACGTTACTCTCACTGGTCGACCGAGATGACGCTGAGAACATAGACGCAGGTGTGCGACCCAGCGCTGAAAATCTCTCATTATGAGTAGTCCCAGATGTACTACCGAAATCGATGAGGCCATTAAACCCAGCATTCGTAAGCACAGCCTGAACGGGACAATTTTCCCCGTCTGAAAACGGGAGAGACACTGAGTGAAGGACGTGATCCTCCCCTCTGTCAGAGTGACCCGATAAGAGAGGGAGTTTATACTGAGCCCCAGATATTCTGTGTACTGTGCTGGCTCTAAGTGGCTCTTTTTCATGTTTATTCTGAATCCCAAGCTTTCGAGATGAATTAACACCCTGTGTGCATCTCTGATAGCTTGCTCTTTCAACGAGGCGCATATCAGATAGTCGTCTATGTACAACAATATTCTTATCCCTCTGTTTCTCAACGGAAATAGTGCTGCTTCCACACATTTGCTGAAAACTCTTGGTGCTAAAGATAGACCAAATGGGATGGTTTGAAACTCGTAAGCTGTGCCTCGGTATGCAAACCTGAGAAATTTTCTGTGAGACGGGTAAACGTCTATGTGAAAATATGCATCTGACAGATCGATCGTCACAAACCAATCGTTCTGGCGAATGGATCGACAAAGTGTTTTATGTGTCAACATTTTGAATGAGTACTTCCTTAGGTGTTTGTTTAACACACGGAGATCTAAGATTGGACGTAGAGATGCGCTCCCCTTCTTTGAAATCACAAAGTAGCGGGAGTAAAACCCCTGACAGGTCGCTTCCTTTGGTACCACTCTGATGGCTCGTTTGACTTAAAGAGTGTCTATCTCGGCTGTCAGGACGCGAGCTGATTCTCCCTCGGCCACTGAGACTATAATACCATTGAATCTGGGTGGTTTCATGGCAAATTGAAGTCTGTATCCCTGTAAAATTGTCTTTATAACCCACAGATGAACTGCGCATGCTCGCCAATTGAGTATACGAGCCAATAGGGGTCCTTTGTATACTTCTCTCTCACGGGCGCGCTTTGATGACGTCATTACTGTATCGTCTCTGCGCTGACCCCCGCTGGAGAAGCGTGCGCTTCCCCCAGCGGTGAAACTGGGGAAACACTGTTCAATTTTTGAATTCTTTTGCAATCTATCGCCCTCGGCTGTCTGCCTGGCTGCGATAGTGAAACATTTATTAGTGCATTTATTGTATTTGGGGAGCTTATCGCCCTTGGCCCGTGGCTTGGATGCGATAGTGCAATCTTTATTATGTTTTCCCCTGAAAAGATGGGCGTTTGAAAACACAGTGTGAATGCTTGGTGACACTGTTGAACGTTTTCTTAGAGCCCTTACTGAACTTAGAACAACCGGGCTGGACCCCTTCCTTCTCTTTGTGGGCGGAGAGAGAAGTGCAGGGGAACATTCGTGTGTTAGGTTGCACGCTTCTTCATCCGTTCCTCGGGGTGGGGCGGGCGGTTCCTAGCCGCCGCGGCCGCAAATGAATACTTACCCCATGGTCCGGATCCATCTGACCTCGGACGATGGCCAGATTGTTGTCCACTGGACGCAGGTCTCACATTCCTGGCCCCCGCCGGTCTCCCTCTCGCTGCAGAGGCTGCACCAAAGCCCTGCCGAGAGGCTGAGAGGGTGGTCGCGGTGTTTGCTTGCGTGGTAAACAGAGGCTAAAAGCTTCATCGTTTTGTTTCCTAAGGGTGCTGGTTTCTCTCATTTTCTCGAGAGCCGGTCCGAACAAGCCCTTAGTTTGGTCGAACGCTGCGTCCATCACCTCCGCTTTCTGAGCGTCGCTCAACCCTGACAGGTTTAGCCATAACGCTCTCTCACCTGATACGGCTAGGCCCATCATGCGGCCACAACCCTGCACCGCACCTGCACTGCAGAGCGGAGAATTAGATCGTTCACTACACAGATCTCATCCCAGGGCTGGGTTCGGCACTCCTGTATCCAGCTGTCGCCCCATCTCCTCCAAAATCTCTGCCTGGTACGTTGACAGCAAAGTCACGCGTTAAGTGAGCACACTGACTGCGCCGCATACTTGTACATTCGCTGATAGACGGACGCGGTTAGGCGTTCCATCTTGCTTGGCAGTGAAATCTGAGAGGAGGCAGAGATAGAGCGTCGACTCGGATGGAGGTGATAAGCCACTGAAGACTCTACCGCTGGGGGTCCGGCCAGCTCCAGCTCTGCCATCCCTTGCACCTCCAGTTTAGAACATCCCTTGGTCGGGAGCTTGCTCTTAAAGGGGGTACCCCAATGGCGGGACATCTCTTTCATGCACGCCGGCACGGCTGGTAGGAGTTGACTCGCTGTGGGTTGAGCAGGCGGCAGCCTTTTTCCGTCGTAAAGGTCCCGCTCTGCTCCCTCTGCATCTCCCTCTGCATCTTGTGCCGCGGGCCACGCTAGGCCCAGCTTAACCGCGGCTCGTTTGCACACCTCGTGCAGGTTACTGTCTGCCTGAGAGCCCTTGTCAGTTGTGCTCGGGGGTCTAGACTGTTGGACCGGGAAGGGAGAGTTGTCATCTTCCTCCTCGTCCTCCATATCCAAGTCGAGGAGGTCAGAGTTAGCATCACCCTCTGTGTCCTCGCCACCCGGCTCTTCCTCCTCGTGTGCGAGCAGGTTCTCGAACAGAGGAGGCATATCCGGGGATTTGGCTTCCATCATTTCGGCCCAGCTCGTGGCAGCTCGCATATGATGGTCAGTAGCCGTAGGTTTCGCGGCAGCTCCGGCCAGACATGGGTCTTGCTGGCTTGCCACCGCCACTCTCAGCCTTCTCTCCAGAATTTCCACTGGCATTGACGCACAGTGGACGCATTTTTGTGGGTCTGCAAGCGACGTTTGAGCGTGCTTTGTGCCCATACACACAATGCACATGGGATGGGGGTCCCTGCCCGAGATGGTTGCTCCACATGACGATGGACACAGGCGGGGTGCCACCTCCCTGCTTTTCGACTCATTCCCTTTGGCGGGGGTAATGTCTGTCGACATGATGGCTGGAGAAGAGTGATTCGACGACTCGTCACAACACGTTAGTCTGATGTTTCACGTAGGGTATAAGCCCTTTCAACGGCTCGCCTTAACGCGTAAAGCCTAAGATGACTTGACGTCGCTTAAAATCCTACCGTCGTAATTTAATACGTGATAGTCCGAACCAAATAGCTCGCCTTGACGCGGAAACTATTCAGTGTTTAGCGATGCCACTCAACACAGTCCAATCCACTGATATCGCGTTCGGTGGCGTAATCCAATGACGGTCCGCCTGTTGAACAGTTTAGCGAAAATTAGCGATGAGGTCGGACGTGCTGAGAGAGCTTGTTGTAGTCCCTCACGGGAAGAAAGCGTGAATGACTTCGATAGGGACAGTCAAAGACAGACGTGGTGTCATAGGAGCTTCCGTAGTTGGCCACGCCCAAAGTGATTCCCCATAAGTGAAACACCGAGCAAAGTTAGAAAAAGAACAATTCTCAAGGCATCGGAAAGGGAATCCTCGCTGGTCAGAGAAAGAAAAAGATGGAAGCTGGCCTGGAGGGCTTTCACGGCATCCGACGGGAAATCAGCTCAAGGTGTCGGATGAGTGAGCCTCGCCAGATGAAAAAGAGGAAAAGGAAAAGGAATAGCCACTGTCCAGGAGAGCTCTTGCAGCATTCGACAGGAGATCAAGACTCGCTGTATTGAATGGGTGAGCCTGGCTAGATGGAAAAAAGAGAAAAGATAGGATAGGGTTTTTAATAAGGGTTATTAATTAATAAGGGTTTGGTGAGCTTTCCTGATGTGGTATCGGTCGATCCTGATGTAGCTTTGAAAAGCGTGAGAAGACCATCTTCCGAGAGCTTGGATCTGCTGCTGGGAGAGTCCTTTTTGCGCTGCTGTTGTTGCTGCCCCTATGCGGATGGAGTGGCTTGAAAAGTTTTGCGCTGAGGTGCCTGATTGCTGGAGAACAGATTTGAGCTTTTTAAGACAATGATCATGTGCGTTTAGCCCCATCACTCGACAACAAGTTATGGACTGCAGCTTTAAATACTCTAATTTGATTTATTTATTGTGCCAGTTCCGAAATTAATGAGAGATTGTGTCAAAAATGTCATAAAAATTCATACAAATTCTCAAAAAATTCAAGCTATACTGTTGCAAAAAAAGTACTTGTATGAGATCTGGATTTTTGTGATGTTCCTAAACTTAATTTAGGGAGGAGCGAGCCCATCTAATCTTCCAATCAACAGCCAGAGTATATAAGCAGCTGCTTACCTCTCCTCAGTCTCAGCTGTTCCAGCATCCCACCACCTCCCTAACTCCACCTTTATCTTAGGTACCTTGCCCTACATAGACATTTCCTATATTTAGTCAATGTGGGTGGGGGTGTATCAGAGCTCGAGTTGAAGCTGCTTCATCGAGCCCCTCATCAGGTGACAGCAAGCCAAATAAGTTTAACCTAAAATATTTTTCATTTGATTGGTAATGTAACAGAGGCCAGCTAGTTTCTGTGCGAGTAAAGTTTCTGAACCTTCGTTCTAGCGACTGACACTAGATGTTGCAGCCTTTAGCCTCCTTGTTAGAGGAGCCGGCAGACCCGGGGTTCGAGTCCCGCTTGGAGCGGGCGATTCGAACAGGAGGGGTTACAGTAACGTCTCTATAAGTGTCCTATTCTAATTATATTTATTGATTAAAAATAATGCATTTATCAGGCGGTGATGTGGATCTTTATTCATTTAAGGAGTGCTGGTTTGGTCTTGACTCTGTCTCGCCCTGCTTTGGACTTGGTTTTGTTCTTGTCTGCAGTTGATAATACCTAGAATATCAAAATCAACTGCAGGCGGTCGATCCTTTTCCTATTTAGCTCCTAAACTCTGGAATAGTCTTTCTAGCATTGTTCGGGAAGCAGACACACTCAGTCAGTTTAAATCTAGACTAAAAACACATCTCTTTACTATGGCATACACATAAAACATTTTTTAATTTATATTATTCAAAAAGCTGGGGAAAAAAAGTGGTGTCCGATAGTTGCTGGTCAGTTTGTGTTAGGGTTGCCAACCGTTCCGTATAATACGGAATCGTCCCGTATTTGACACATTAAAGTCTTGTTCCGTATTTAACTGATACGGAACGCACTTTGTTCCGTATTTTTGAGAATCAATTCAGTGCAAATCCATGACAGACATATTCACATTTTTTTACCGTTAAATCACAGTCATTTTTTGCAGTGTGCGGTAGATAGGCCTACTAATTTCCAGAGCTGCCAACTCTCACGCTTTCGCCGTGTGACACACGGTTTTGCCGGTTTTCACACGCACTCACGCCACACATCTAATTTCTCACGCAAACCCCCCCCCGATGGTAGGTCACCGTGATTTTGCCAAGTAAGATGTGTTCCTGGATCAACATCCTTTTGTTGATCCTGGATCAACATTTAATCAACCAATCACAAGCCTCTGATGTCATCAGCGTGTGCCGACCACAAATGCCATTAGTCCATTTTAAATATTCCCTCCAACATCACCTTGACTGACTGACAAAAGGTAAGTTATTTTGTCTGTATTCTTTCTTTAACTGTCTCTGCAGCCAAAAATATGGCAATATAAATGTATTTATTCACTAAAAAGTCCTGAAATGGAACACTTAAATGGCATAATGTGATGCAAAACTGAACATGCACCCAACAGCCATGTGCTGTTTAGCTAATAGCTAAGCTTACTTTACTCCAATCCCCAAACGTAAATCCTTCTCTCTTACATTTACACACAAACACACATGTAATATTTAGTTTTAACAACTTTATAAAAATGTATAATAATTTTTACAATTGTCAAACTGATCTTTGCCAAAAAGTATGACATTTAAAAAAATTGTAGAATAATTTTTTTTTTTTTTTCTAATTGTAATCAATATTTTGATCATTGCTTTTTAATACAGGGTAGATTAATAAATAAATGTTGATCCAGGACCGTCATGATCATATCAATATGGGATAGATTCACTAATGTTGATCCAGGATCATCATGATCATATCAATATGGGATAGATTCACTAATGTTGATCCAGGACCATCATGATCATTTCAATATGGGATAGATTCACTAATGTTGATCCAGGACCATCATGATCATTTCAATATGGGATAGATTCACTAATGTTGATCCAGGATCATCACGATCATATCAATATGGGATAGATTCACCAATGTTGATCCAGGATCAACATTGAATCTATCCCATATTGAAATGATCATGATGGTCCTGGATCAACATTGGTGAATCTATCCCATATTGAAATGATCATGATGGTCCTGGATCAACATTGGTGAATCTATCCCATATTGATATGATCATGATGGTCCTGGATCAACATTGGTGAATCTATCCCATATTGAAATGATCATGATGATCCTGGATCAACATTAGTGAATCTATCCCATATTGATATGATCATGATGATCCTGGATCAACATTAGTGAATCTATCCCATATTGAAATGATCATGATGGTCCTGGATCAACATTGGTGAATCTATCCCATATTGATATGATCATGATGATCCTGGATCAACATTAGTGAATCTATCCCATATTGAAATGATCATGATGGTCCTGGATCAACATTAGTGAATCTATCCCATATTGAAATGATCATGATGATCCTGGATCAACATTAGTGAATCTATCCCATATTGAAATGATCATGATGGTCCTGGATCAACATTGGTGAATCTATCCCATATTGAAATGATCATGATGGTCCTGGATCAACATTAGTGAATCTATCCCATATTGAAATGATCATGATGGTCCTGGATCAACATTAGTGAATCTATCCCATATTGAAATGATCATGATGGTCCTGGATCAACATTGGTGAATCTATCCCATATTGAAATGATCATGATGGTCCTGGATCAACATTGGTGAAACTATCCCATATTGATATGATCATGATAATCCTGGATCAACATTAGTGAATCTATCCCATATTGAAATGATCATGACGGTCCTGGATCAACATTAGTGAATCTATCCCATATTGATATGATCATGATGATCCTGGATCAACATTAGTGAATCTATCCCATATTGAAATGATCATGATGATCCTGGATCAACATTAGTGAATCTATCCCATATTGAAATGATCATGATGGTCCTGGATCAACATTAGTGAATCTATCCCATATTGAAATAATCATGATGATCCTGGATCAACATTAGTGAATCTATCCCATATTGAAATGATCATGATGGTCCTGGATCAACATTAGTGAATCTATCCCATATTGAAATGATCATGATGGTCCTGGATCAACATTGGTGAATCTATCCCATATTGAAATGATCATGATGGTCCTGGATCAACATTAGTGAATCTATCCCATATTGAAATGATCATGATGATCCTGGATCAACATTAGTGAATCTATCCCATATTGAAATGATCATGATGGTCCTGGATCAACATTGGTGAATCTATCCCATATTGAAATGATCATGATGGTCCTGGATCAACATTAGTGAATCTATCCCATATTGAAATGATCATGATGGTCCTGGATCAACATTGGTGAATCTATCCCATATTGAAATGATCATGATGGTCCTGGATCAACATTGGTGAAACTATCCCATATTGATATGATCATGATAATCCTGGATCAACATTAGTGAATCTATCCCATATTGAAATGATCATGACGGTCCTGGATCAACATTAGTGAATCTATCCCATATTGAAATGATCATGATGGTCCTGGATCAACATTAGTGAATCTATCCCATATTGAAATGATCATGATGGTCCTGGATCAACATTAGTGAATCTATCCCATATTGAAATGATCATGATGATCCTGGATCAACATTAGTGAATCTATCCCATATTGAAATGATCATGATGGTCCTGGATCAACATTGGTGAATCTATCCCATATTGAAATGATCATGATGGTCCTGGATCAACATTAGTGAATCTATCCCATATTGAAATGATCATGATGGTCCTGGATCAACATTAGTGAATCTATCCCATATTGAAATGATCATGATGGTCCTGGATCAACATTGGTGAATCTATCCCATATTGAAATGATCATGATGGTCCTGGATCAACATTGGTGAAACTATCCCATATTGATATGATCATGATAATCCTGGATCAACATTAGTGAATCTATCCCATATTGAAATGATCATGACGGTCCTGGATCAACATTAGTGAATCTATCCCCTATTGATATGATCATGATGATCCTGGATCAACATTAGTGAATCTATCCCATATTGAAATTATCATGATGATCCTGGATCAACATTAGTGAATCTATCCCATATTGAAATGATCATGATGGTCCTGGATCAACATTAGTGAATCTATCCCATATTGAAATGATCATGATGATCCTGGATCAACATTAGTGAATCTATCCCATATTGAAATGATCATGATGGTCCTGGATCAACATTAGTGAATCTATCCCATATTGAAATGATCATGATGGTCCTGGATCAACATTAGTGAATCTATCCCATATTGAAATGATCATGATGGTCCTGGATCAACATTGGTGAATCTATCCCATATTGAAATGATCATGATGGTCCTGGATCAACATTAGTGAATCTATCCCATATTGAAATGATCATGATGATCCTGGATCAACATTAGTGAATCTATCCCATATTGAAATGATCATGATGGTCCTGGATCAACATTAGTTAATCTATCCCATATTGATATGATCATGATGATCCTGGATCAACATTAGTGAATCTATCCCATATTGAAATGATCATGATGGTTCTGGATCAACATTAGTGAATCTATCCCATATTGAAATGATCATGATGGTCCTGGATCAACATTAGTGAATCTATCCCATATTGAAATGATCATGATGGTCCTGGATCAACATTAGTGAATCTATCCCATATTGAAATGATCATGATGATCCTGGATCAACATTAGTGAATCTATCCCATATTGAAATGATCATGATGGTCCTGGATCAACATTAGTTAATCTATCCCATATTGATATGATCATGATGATCCTGGATCAACATTAGTGAATCTATCCCATATTGAAATGATCATGATGGTTCTGGATCAACATTAGTGAATCTATCCCATATTGAAATGATCATGATGATCCTGGATCAACATTAGTGAATCTATCCCATATTGATATGATCATGATGATCCTGGATCAACATTAGTGAATCTATCCCATATTGATATGATCATGATGATCCTGGATCAACATTAGTGAATCTATCCCATATTGATATGATCATGATGATCCTGGATCAACATTAGTGAATCTATCCCATATTGATATGATCATGATGATCCTGGATCAACATTAGTGAATCTATCCCATATTGAAATGATCATGATGGTCCTGGATCAACATTAGTGAATCTATCCCATATTGAAATGATCATGATGGTCCTGGATCAACATTAGTGAATCTATCCCATATTGAAATGATCATGATGGTCCTGGATCAACATTGGTGAATCTATCCCATATTGAAATGATCATGATGGTCCTGGATCAACATTGGTGAAACTATCCCATATTGATATGATCATGATAATCCTGGATCAACATTAGTGAATCTATCCCATATTGAAATTATCATGACGGTCCTGGATCAACATTAGTGAATCTATCCCATATTGATATGATCATGATGATCCTGGATCAACATTAGTGAATCTATCCCATATTGAAATGATCATGATGATCCTGGATCAACATTAGTGAATCTATCCCATATTGAAATGATCATGATGGTCCTGGATCAACATTAGTGAATCTATCCCATATTGAAATAATCATGATGATCCTGGATCAACATTAGTGAATCTATCCCATATTGAAATGATCATGATGGTCCTGGATCAACATTAGTGAATCTATCCCATATTGAAATGATCATGATGGTCCTGGATCAACATTGGTGAATCTATCCCATATTGAAATGATCATGATGGTCCTGGATCAACATTAGTGAATCTATCCCATATTGAAATGATCATGATGATCCTGGATCAACATTAGTGAATCTATCCCATATTGAAATGATCATGATGGTCCTGGATCAACATTGGTGAATCTATCCCATATTGAAATGATCATGATGGTCCTGGATCAACATTAGTGAATCTATCCCATATTGAAATGATCATGATGGTCCTGGATCAACATTGGTGAATCTATCCCATATTGAAATGATCATGATGGTCCTGGATCAACATTGGTGAAACTATCCCATATTGATATGATCATGATAATCCTGGATCAACATTAGTGAATCTATCCCATATTGAAATGATCATGACGGTCCTGGATCAACATTAGTGAATCTATCCCATATTGAAATGATCATGATGGTCCTGGATCAACATTAGTGAATCTATCCCATATTGAAATGATCATGATGGTCCTGGATCAACATTAGTGAATCTATCCCATATTGAAATGATCATGATGATCCTGGATCAACATTAGTGAATCTATCCCATATTGAAATGATCATGATGGTCCTGGATCAACATTGGTGAATCTATCCCATATTGAAATGATCATGATGGTCCTGGATCAACATTAGTGAATCTATCCCATATTGAAATGATCATGATGGTCCTGGATCAACATTAGTGAATCTATCCCATATTGAAATGATCATGATGGTCCTGGATCAACATTGGTGAATCTATCCCATATTGAAATGATCATGATGGTCCTGGATCAACATTGGTGAAACTATCCCATATTGATATGATCATGATAATCCTGGATCAACATTAGTGAATCTATCCCATATTGAAATGATCATGACGGTCCTGGATCAACATTAGTGAATCTATCCCCTATTGATATGATCATGATGATCCTGGATCAACATTAGTGAATCTATCCCATATTGAAATTATCATGATGATCCTGGATCAACATTAGTGAATCTATCCCATATTGAAATGATCATGATGGTCCTGGATCAACATTAGTGAATCTATCCCATATTGAAATGATCATGATGATCCTGGATCAACATTAGTGAATCTATCCCATATTGAAATGATCATGATGGTCCTGGATCAACATTAGTGAATCTATCCCATATTGAAATGATCATGATGGTCCTGGATCAACATTAGTGAATCTATCCCATATTGAAATGATCATGATGGTCCTGGATCAACATTGGTGAATCTATCCCATATTGAAATGATCATGATGGTCCTGGATCAACATTAGTGAATCTATCCCATATTGAAATGATCATGATGATCCTGGATCAACATTAGTGAATCTATCCCATATTGAAATGATCATGATGGTCCTGGATCAACATTAGTTAATCTATCCCATATTGATATGATCATGATGATCCTGGATCAACATTAGTGAATCTATCCCATATTGAAATGATCATGATGGTTCTGGATCAACATTAGTGAATCTATCCCATATTGAAATGATCATGATGGTCCTGGATCAACATTAGTGAATCTATCCCATATTGAAATGATCATGATGGTCCTGGATCAACATTAGTGAATCTATCCCATATTGAAATGATCATGATGATCCTGGATCAACATTAGTGAATCTATCCCATATTGAAATGATCATGATGGTCCTGGATCAACATTAGTTAATCTATCCCATATTGATATGATCATGATGATCCTGGATCAACATTAGTGAATCTATCCCATATTGAAATGATCATGATGGTTCTGGATCAACATTAGTGAATCTATCCCATATTGAAATGATCATGATGATCCTGGATCAACATTAGTGAATCTATCCCATATTGATATGATCATGATGATCCTGGATCAACATTAGTGAATCTATCCCATATTGATATGATCATGATGATCCTGGATCAACATTAGTGAATCTATCCCATATTGATATGATCATGATGATCCTGGATCAACATTAGTGAATCTATCCCATATTGATATGATCATGATGATCCTGGATCAACATTAGTGAATCTATCCCATATTGAAATGATCATGATGGTCCTGGATCAACATTAGTGAATCTATCCCATATTGAAATGATCATGATGGTCCTGGATCAACATTAGTGAATCTATCCCATATTGAAATGATCATGATGGTCCTGGATCAACATTGGTGAATCTATCCCATATTGAAATGATCATGATGGTCCTGGATCAACATTGGTGAAACTATCCCATATTGATATGATCATGATAATCCTGGATCAACATTAGTGAATCTATCCCATATTGAAATGATCATGACGGTCCTGGATCAACATTAGTGAATCTATCCCATATTGATATGATCATGATGATCCTGGATCAACATTAGTGAATCTATCCCATATTGAAATGATCATGATGATCCTGGATCAACATTAGTGAATCTATCCCATATTGAAATGATCATGATGGTCCTGGATCAACATTAGTGAATCTATCCCATATTGAAATAATCATGATGATCCTGGATCAACATTAGTGAATCTATCCCATATTGAAATGATCATGATGGTCCTGGATCAACATTAGTGAATCTATCCCATATTGAAATGATCATGATGGTCCTGGATCAACATTGGTGAATCTATCCCATATTGAAATGATCATGATGGTCCTGGATCAACATTAGTGAATCTATCCCATATTGAAATGATCATGATGATCCTGGATCAACATTAGTGAATCTATCCCATATTGAAATGATCATGATGGTCCTGGATCAACATTGGTGAATCTATCCCATATTGAAATGATCATGATGGTCCTGGATCAACATTAGTGAATCTATCCCATATTGAAATGATCATGATGGTCCTGGATCAACATTGGTGAATCTATCCCATATTGAAATGATCATGATGGTCCTGGATCAACATTGGTGAAACTATCCCATATTGATATGATCATGATAATCCTGGATCAACATTAGTGAATCTATCCCATATTGAAATGATCATGACGGTCCTGGATCAACATTAGTGAATCTATCCCATATTGAAATGATCATGATGGTCCTGGATCAACATTAGTGAATCTATCCCATATTGAAATGATCATGATGGTCCTGGATCAACATTAGTGAATCTATCCCATATTGAAATGATCATGATGATCCTGGATCAACATTAGTGAATCTATCCCATATTGAAATGATCATGATGGTCCTGGATCAACATTGGTGAATCTATCCCATATTGAAATGATCATGATGGTCCTGGATCAACATTAGTGAATCTATCCCATATTGAAATGATCATGATGGTCCTGGATCAACATTAGTGAATCTATCCCATATTGAAATGATCATGATGGTCCTGGATCAACATTGGTGAATCTATCCCATATTGAAATGATCATGATGGTCCTGGATCAACATTGGTGAAACTATCCCATATTGATATGATCATGATAATCCTGGATCAACATTAGTGAATCTATCCCATATTGAAATGATCATGACGGTCCTGGATCAACATTAGTGAATCTATCCCCTATTGATATGATCATGATGATCCTGGATCAACATTAGTGAATCTATCCCATATTGAAATTATCATGATGATCCTGGATCAACATTAGTGAATCTATCCCATATTGAAATGATCATGATGGTCCTGGATCAACATTAGTGAATCTATCCCATATTGAAATGATCATGATGATCCTGGATCAACATTAGTGAATCTATCCCATATTGAAATGATCATGATGGTCCTGGATCAACATTAGTGAATCTATCCCATATTGAAATGATCATGATGGTCCTGGATCAACATTAGTGAATCTATCCCATATTGAAATGATCATGATGGTCCTGGATCAACATTGGTGAATCTATCCCATATTGAAATGATCATGATGGTCCTGGATCAACATTAGTGAATCTATCCCATATTGAAATGATCATGATGATCCTGGATCAACATTAGTGAATCTATCCCATATTGAAATGATCATGATGGTCCTGGATCAACATTAGTTAATCTATCCCATATTGATATGATCATGATGATCCTGGATCAACATTAGTGAATCTATCCCATATTGAAATGATCATGATGGTTCTGGATCAACATTAGTGAATCTATCCCATATTGAAATGATCATGATGGTCCTGGATCAACATTAGTGAATCTATCCCATATTGAAATGATCATGATGGTCCTGGATCAACATTAGTGAATCTATCCCATATTGAAATGATCATGATGATCCTGGATCAACATTAGTGAATCTATCCCATATTGAAATGATCATGATGGTCCTGGATCAACATTAGTTAATCTATCCCATATTGATATGATCATGATGATCCTGGATCAACATTAGTGAATCTATCCCATATTGAAATGATCATGATGGTTCTGGATCAACATTAGTGAATCTATCCCATATTGAAATGATCATGATGATCCTGGATCAACATTAGTGAATCTATCCCATATTGATATGATCATGATGATCCTGGATCAACATTAGTGAATCTATCCCATATTGATATGATCATGATGATCCTGGATCAACATTAGTGAATCTATCCCATATTGATATGATCATGATGATCCTGGATCAACATTAGTGAATCTATCCCATATTGATATGATCATGATGATCCTGGATCAACATTAGTGAATCTATCCCATATTGAAATGATCATGATGGTCCTGGATCAACATTAGTGAATCTATCCCATATTGAAATGATCATGATGGTCCTGGATCAACATTGGTGAATCTATCCCATATTGAAATGATCATGATGGTCCTGGATCAACATTAGTGAATCTATCCCATATTGATATGATCATGATGATCCTGGATCAACATTAGTGAATCTATCCCATATTGAAATGATCATGATGGTCCTGGATCAACATTGGTGAATCTATCCCATATTGAAATGATCATGATGGTCCTGGATCAACATTAGTGAATCTATCCCATATTGAAATGATCATGATGGTCCTGGATCAACATTAGTGAATCTATCCCATATTGAAATGATCATGATGGTCCTGGATCAACATTGGTGAATCTATCCCATATTGAAATGATCATGATGGTCCTGGATCAACATTGGTGAATCTATCCCATATTGAAATGATCATGATGGTCCTGGATCAACATTAGTGAATCTAACCCCTATTGATATGATCATGATGATCCTGGATCAACATTAGTGAATCTATCCCATATTGAAATGATCATGATGATCCTGGATCAACATTAGTGAATCTATCCCATATTGAAATGATCATGATGATCCTGGATCAACATTAGTGAATCTATCCCATATTGATATGATCATGATGATCCTGGATCAACATTGGTGAATCTATCCCATATTGAAATGATCATGATGGTCCTGGATCAACATTGGTGAATCTATCCCATATTGAAATGATCATGATGGTCCTGGATCAACATTAGTGAATCTATCCCATATTGAAATGATCATGATGGTCCTGGATCAACATTAGTGAATCTATCCCATATTGATATGATCATGATGATCCTGGATCAACATTAGTGAATCTATCCCATATTGAAATGATCATGATGGTCCTGGATCAACATTGGTGAAACTATCCCATATTGATATGATCATGATAATCCTGGATCAACATTAGTGAATCTATCCCATATTGAAATGATCATGACGGTCCTGGATCAACATTAGTGAATCTATCCCCTATTGATATGATCATGATGATCCTGGATCAACATTAGTGAATCTATCCCATATTGAAATTATCATGATGATCCTGGATCAACATTGGTGAATCTATCCCATATTGAAATGATCATGATGGTCCTGGATCAACATTGGTGAATCTATCCCATATTGAAATGATCATGATGGTCCTGGATCAACATTGGTGAATCTATCCCATATTGAAATGATCATGATGGTCCTGGATCAACATTGGTGAAACTATCCCATATTGATATGATCATGATAATCCTGGATCAACATTAGTGAATCTATCCCATATTGAAATGATCATGACGGTCCTGGATCAACATTAGTGAATCTATCCCCTATTGATATGATCATGATGATCCTGGATCAACATTAGTGAATCTATCCCATATTGAAATTATCATGATGATCCTGGATCAACATTAGTGAATCTATCCCATATTGAAATGATCATGATGGTCCTGGATCAACATTAGTGAATCTATCCCATATTGAAATGATCATGATGATCCTGGATCAACATTAGTGAATCTATCCCATATTGAAATGATCATGATGGTCCTGGATCAACATTAGTGAATCTATCCCATATTGAAATGATCATGATGGTCCTGGATCAACATTAGTGAATCTATCCCATATTGAAATGATCATGATGGTCCTGGATCAACATTGGTGAATCTATCCCATATTGAAATGATCATGATGGTCCTGGATCAACATTAGTGAATCTATCCCATATTGAAATGATCATGATGATCCTGGATCAACATTAGTGAATCTATCCCATATTGAAATGATCATGATGATCCTGGATCAACATTAGTGAATCTATCCCATATTGAAATGATCATGATGGTCCTGGATCAACATTAGTGAATCTATCCCATATTGAAATGATCATGATGGTCCTGGATCAACATTAGTGAATCTATCCCATATTGAAATGATCATGATGATCCTGGATCAACATTAGTGAATCTATCCCATATTGAAATGATCATGATGGTCCTGGATCAACATTAGTGAATCTATCCCATATTGATATGATCATGATGATCCTGGATCAACATTAGTGAATCTATCCCATATTGAAATGATCATGATGGTTCTGGATCAACATTAGTGAATCTATCCCATATTGAAATGATCATGATGATCCTGGATCAACATTAGTGAATCTATCCCATATTGATATGATCATGATGATCCTGGATCAACATTAGTGAATCTATCCCATATTGATATGATCATGATGATCCTGGATCAACATTAGTGAATCTATCCCATATTGATATGATCATGATGATCCTGGATCAACATTAGTGAATCTATCCCATATTGATATGATCATGATGATCCTGGATCAACATTAGTGAATCTATCCCATATTGAAATGATCATGATGGTCCTGGATCAACATTAGTGAATCTATCCCATATTGAAATGATCATGATGGTCCTGGATCAACATTGGTGAATCTATCCCATATTGAAATGATCATGATGGTCCTGGATCAACATTAGTGAATCTATCCCATATTGATATGATCATGATGATCCTGGATCAACATTAGTGAATCTATCCCATATTGAAATGATCATGATGGTCCTGGATCAACATTGGTGAATCTATCCCATATTGAAATGATCATGATGGTCCTGGATCAACATTAGTGAATCTATCCCATATTGAAATGATCATGATGGTCCTGGATCAACATTAGTGAATCTATCCCATATTGAAATGATCATGATGGTCCTGGATCAACATTGGTGAATCTATCCCATATTGAAATGATCATGATGGTCCTGGATCAACATTGGTGAATCTATCCCATATTGAAATGATCATGATGGTCCTGGATCAACATTAGTGAATCTATCCCATATTGAAATGATCATGATGATCCTGGATCAACATTAGTGAATCTATCCCATATTGATATGATCATGATGATCCTGGATCAACATTGGTGAATCTATCCCATATTGAAATGATCATGATGGTCCTGGATCAACATTAGTGAATCTATCCCATATTGAAATGATCATGATGATCCTGGATCAACATTAGTGAATCTATCCCATATTGAAATGATCATGATGATCCTGGATCAACATTAGTGAATCTATCCCATATTGATATGATCATGATGATCCTGGATCAACATTGGTGAATCTATCCCATATCGAAATGATCATGATGATCCTGGATCAACATTGGTGAATCTATCCCATATTGATATGATCATGATGGTCCTGGATCAACATTAGTGAATCTATCCCATATTGAAATGATCATGATGGTCCTGGATCAACATTGGTGAATCTATCCCATATTGAAATGATCATGATGGTCCTGGATCAACATTAGTGAATCTATCCCATATTGATATGATCATGATGGTCCTGGATCAACATTAGTGAATCTATCCCATATTGAAATGATCATGATGGTCCTGGATCAACATTAGTGAATCTATCCCATATTGAAATGATCATGATGATCCTGGATCAACATTAGTGAATCTATCCCATATTGAAATGATCATGATGATCCTGGATCAACATTAGTGAATCTATCCCATATTGAAATGATCATGATGGTCCTGGATCAACATTAGTGAATCTATCCCATATTGAAATGATCATGATGGTCCTGGATCAACATTAGTGAATCTATCCCATATTGAAATGATCATGATGGTCCTGGATCAACATTAGTGAATCTATCCCATATTGAAATGATCATGATGATCCTGGATCAACATTGGTGAATCTATCCCATATTGAAATGATCATGATGGTCCTGGATCAACATTAGTGAATCTATCCCATATTGAAATGATCATGATGGTCCTGGATCAACATTAGTGAATCTATCCCATATTGAAATGATCATGATGATCCTGGATCAACATTAGTGAATCTATCCCATATTGAAATGATCATGATGGTCCTGGATCAACATTAGTGAATCTATCCCATATTGAAATGATCATGATGATCCTGGATCAACATTAGTGAATCTATCCCATATTGAAATGATCATGATGGTCCTGGATCAACATTAGTGAATCTATCCCATATTGAAATGATCATGATGATCCTGGATCAACATTAGTGAATCTATCCCATATTGAAATGATCATGATGGTCCTGGATCAACATTAGTGAATCTATCCCATATTGATATGATCATGATGGTCCTGGATCAACATTAGTGAATCTATCCCATATTGAAATGATCATGATGATCCTGGATCAACATTAGTGAATCTATCCCATATTGAAATGATCATGATGGTCCTGGATCAACATTGGTGAATCTATCCCATATTGAAATGATCATGATGGTCCTGGATCAACATTGGTGAATCTATCCCATATTGAAATGATCATGATGGTCCTGGATCAACATTAGTGAATCTATCCCATATTGAAATGATCATGATGATCCTGGATCAACATTAGTGAATCTATCCCATATTGAAATGATCATGATGGTCCTGGATCAACATTAGTGAATCTATCCCATATTGATATGATCATGATGGTCCTGGATCAACATTAGTGAATCTATCCCATATTGAAATGATCATGATGGTCCTGGATCAACATTAGTGAATCTATCCCATATTGAAATGATCATGATGGTCCTGGATCAACATTGGTGAATCTATCCCATATTGAAATGATCATGATGGTCCTGGATCAACATTAGTGAATCTATCCCATATTGATATGATCATGACGGTCCTGGATCAACATTAGTGAATCTATCCCATATTGATATGATCATGACGGTCCTGGATCAACATTAGTGAATCTATCCCATATTGAAATGATCATGATGGTCCTGGATCAACATTAGTGAATCTATCCCATATTGATATGATCATGACGGTCCTGGATCAACATTAGTGAATCTATCCCATATTGATATGATCATGACGGTCCTGGATCAACATTAGTGAATCTATCCCATATTGAAATGATCATGATGATCCTGGATCAACATTAGTGAATCTATCCCATATTGAAATGATCATGATGGTCCTGGATCAACATTAGTGAATCTATCCCATATTGATATGATCATGATGATCCTGGATCAACATTAGTGAATCTATCCCATATTGATATGATCATGATGATCCTGGATCAACATTAGTGAAACTATCCCATATTGAAATGATCATGATGGTCCTGGATCAACATTAGTGAATCTATCCCATATTGATATGATCATGATGATCCTGGATCAACATTAGTGAATCTATCCCATATTGAAATGATCATGATGGTCCTGGATCAACATTGGTGAATCTATCCCATATTGAAATGATCATGATGGTCCTGGATCAACATTAGTGAATCTATCCCATATTGAAATGATCATGATGATCCTGGATCAACATTAGTGAATCTATCCCATATTGAAATGATCATGATGGTCCTGGATCAACATTAGTGAATCTATCCCATATTGAAATGATCATGATGGTCCTGGATCAACATTGGTGAATCTATCCCATATTGAAATGATCATGATGGTCCTGGATCAACATTAGTGAATCTATCCCATATTGAAATGATCATGATGGTCCTGGATCAACATTAGTGAATCTATCCCATATTGAAATGATCATGATGGTCCTGGATCAACATTAGTGAATCTATCCCATATTGAAATGATCATGATGGTCCTGGATCAACATTAGTGAATCTATCCCATATTGAAATGATCATGATGATCCTGGATCAACATTAGTGAATCTATCCCATATTGATATGATCACGACGGTCCTGGATCAACATTTATTTATTAATCTACCCTGTATTAAAAAGCAATGATCAAAATATTGATTACAATTAGAAAAAAAAAAAAAATTATTCTACAATTTTTTTAAATGTCATACTTTTTGGCAAAGATCAGTTTGACAATTGTAAAAATTATTATACATTTTTATAAAGTTGTTAAAACTAAATATTACATGTGTGTTTGTGTGTAAATGTAAGAGAGAAGGATTTACGTTTGGGGATTGGAGTAAAGTAAGCTTAGCTATTAGCTAAACAGCACATGGCTGTTGGGTGCATGTTCAGTTTTGCATCACATTATGCCATTTAAGTGTTCCATTTCAGGACTTTTTAGTGAATAAATACATTTATATTGCCATATTTTTGGCTGCAGAGACAGTTAAAGAAAGAATACAGACAAAATAACTTACCTTTTGTCAGTCAGTCAAGGTGATGTTGGAGGGAATATTTAAAATGGACTAATGGCATTTGTGGTCGGCACACGCTGATGACATCAGAGGCTTGTGATTGGTTGATTAAATGTTGATCCAGGATCAACAAAAGGATGTTGATCCAGGAACACATCTTACTTGGCAAAATCACGGTGACCCCCGAGGGTATGCCGCTGATGAGCGCCGCTGAACTATGCGCTGCTGTCCATATATGTATAAGTAGATTCCTCATCCGCGACTCTATTGGCCGTTATACGTTTCCGAACTGTCAAAGCCGGTCGTGAACGCGTTTTGTGAACATTCAAATGTTGCCTGTGCGTCTGCAACCATAGTTATACGCATGCATGTATGAATATCTATATCTACATTAGACTGAAGTAGACGATTTTATAGGATTTAGACCAAAGGTCGAAAACGTATGATAAACTAAAGTTTATCATTAATGTTAGATAATTCTGCATATACTAAAAAAAATGGTAACATTATCTTAACATCATTAATATTATTGATCATCAGAGAACCCTACAGACTCTTTGCTCAGCTTTTAATGAAAACAGTGAACCCATTATAAACAAGTTAATTGGAAATTAATCATAAACCAATCAGCCATCAAAATAAATAAATAATTTACATTTAGTCATTTAGCAGACGCTTTTATCCAAAGCGACTTACAAATGAGAGCAATAGAAGCAACTAGAACAGTCAAAGGCTACAGTCTGCAAGTGCTGTAACAAGTCTCAGTTAATCTAACACAGGTCAGAACTTTATTATTATTATTATTAGTAATAAATTAGACAGACAGAAAATGAATTGAAAGTTAAGTGCTATTCTTGATTGGTCAGGTGCTGTTTATAAATTATAAAATTAATAATAAATTAGCTTATGTGTTTAATAAACATCAATATAGCCTATTGATTCAAACCAAGTTTTAAGTATGCCTAATCATTAAAGGTATTATTTGAAAGCTTAAATTCTCAAAAATCATCCTGTTTAGCAATCGTTTTATTAAAAAAAAAAAAAGTGAACAGAACTGAATTTAAAAAAAAATGTAAGAACAGGGAAAATTATAAATTAGGAGTCAAAATGATAAATTATACATTTATTTAAAATATGATTATGTAGAATATTATAGTTGTATACTGTTTAAGCGCTTTATTTGTTGTACTTTATTTGTTTCTGATGGGCCATGTGGTGGGAGGCATTGCATGAAGAATAATGTCCTTCCCAACTAATCTTGTGTCATTTTTGGCTGAACATAAATCATTAAGTGCTCTTAAGAATACAATTATTCATAACACAGGCTAGGTTTCAGTTAAGAATTTGTTTAATACCATTATAATCAAAATTTCAATCAACCTACCTAGCTCAATCAACCTTAAACACTGCTCTATGAATAAGGCTTTATTGTGGAGCATAGGCAGTCATTTAGGCACAACAATAGTTTTCTGGTTGAATGTTAAGTCAATGATGCCGAACATGAATCAGAATAAGTTCAGGTATTGCACATCTTTAGCAGACCACCCCAAAATCCACTAGAATGCAGGAACTCACATCTACTTAATCCAAAATTTCCTGGGGGTGGACCTTCAGCTATGTCTGCTTCACAGAATGTATCCAATATTGTCCATCTCCAGTAGGCTGCCCATATCAACAGCTTTGGGCCTCCCCACAAACCACCAAAATGCAGGGTATACATGGGTACAGCATCAAATTAATTCCAATTCTCTGACATCTGAGCCACCGACTTTTGTGGCTGCATGCGTGTGCGGCAATATCTCCCCAGGCAAAATCTCACTCCAAGGTTTTTTGATAAGTTGGCAGGTATGAATTTCTCCTCGTTTGTCTATGATCAGCGAAGCGTTTTTAACATGTTGGAACATCATTAGAGAGAATGCCCTTTTAATTGGTCGTTTCAAAGTGACAACAGCGGGAAATATTGTATTATAATATGCTATAATGTATGAAATCTATTTATCTAAATGTATCAATTAGTTTGTATCAAATATGTCAACCCAACCCAAGTTGGCAACCCTACTGTTAACCCTTAAAGGAACACGCCACCATTTTTAAAAATAGGCTCATTTCCCGACTCCCCTAGAGTTGAACAGTTGAGTTTTCCCGTTTTCCAATCCATTCAGCCGATCTCCGGGTCTGGCGGTAGCACTTTTAGCATAGCTTAGCATAGATCATTGAATCTGATTAGACCGTTAGCATCTCACTCAAAAATGACCAAAGAGTTTCCATATTTTTCCCATTTAAAACTTGACTCTTCTGTAGTTACATCGTGTACTAAGACCGACGGAAAATGAAAAGTTATGATTTTCTAGGTCGAGAAGTCTAGGAACTATACTCTCATTCCTGCGTAATAATCAAGAGCTGTGAGCCGTACCATGAGTGCAGTGGCGCAATGATATTACACAGCGGTTCATGTCCTCCTGGGATGTTCGTATTTACGAGGTGAGAAGTCGTGTTTACGACATCATGTGGTCGGAGCAAGATGGCAGTGTAGCTTCTTTTAATGAATTTCACGAAAATACAGCAAGGTTTGTTAACTCTGCTTATAGAAAAAGAAGAACATAGAATGCGCATCAGTTGAGTTTTAATCTTTTACGTTTTTAGTTCATCTATGAAGCTACTGTAATTGTTATATTACAATGCTAGCTTACTTTGTTGTAAATGACAAAGCCTGACAGTGTCACTGCTAAATACCCGTTATATTCAACTACAGTTGCATCCATTGATTCCGCCATGTTTCTCCCCAACTCGTACAAATTCCCAACTTCCCAGTGGTATTTACGACTTTGCGGTGGCGTTCATGTGCGTTCAACTCGTAAATACGATCTTTACGACATGACTTGAACGCACCAATAGTCCCCAGCTAGGTAACTTCCAACGTAAACCGGCACTAAGTTTGTGTAGTTCGGATCTGCACCATAGTAAATATCTTCTGAATCGTCTCTCACAAATGTCTCCATGGTTACAAGGCACGCTCCCTGTGCTAGCAGGTTGTCATGCTGGTTATGTTGACGGAAGATTTCCAGGCGCTGCATAATATCATTGCGCCACTGCACTCATGGTACGGCTCACAGCTCTTGATTATTACGCAGGAATGAGAGAATAGTTCCTAGCCATATCGACCTAGAAAATCACAACTTCTCATTTTCCATCGGTCTTAGTACACGATGTAACTACAGAAGAATCAACTTTTTAAAAGGAAAAATATCGAAACTCTTTGGTCATTTTTGAGCGAGATGCTAACAGTCTAATCAGATTCAATGATCTATGCTAAGCTATGCTAAAAGTGCTACCGCCAGACCCGGGGATCGGCTGAATGGATTCGAAAACGGTAAAACTCAACTGTTCAACTCTAGGGGAGCGGGGAAATGAGCTTATTTAACACAATAGTGGCGTGTTCCTTTAAACGCATACCTCGGGTCTTTAGTGACCCAGGACATCATTCACTACCCTCCTCCTCCTCACTATTTTTCTAAAGTTAGACATCAACTTTATGAGTATTCCTCAATCAATTCATTATAAACAATATAACAAGAAAAAAAATGTTTTCCCATTTATGTTTGGTTTTTGTGTAACACTGTAAGTATATGTTTTTCTGCACAACAATAAGGGCAATTCCCCTTTATTCCACAAGGTGGAAATACACCTTGATACACAATAATGAAGTGACGTTTCACTCGTAGTTACCGCAGACAGAAAAAAAAGAATAGGAAGAATCATCAGCAAAACTGTAAATTGCTCAGTGATTTACTGCAGAGAAAGTGTCGAACGCAGTCATATATTAGTGTCTCTGTCACTTGATGCTGCATCTGGTGAAGAAGCTGCCAGCGATCAAAATACTGATTCTGAAGACGTTGAAAATGATCGTTTTGAGAATATGCGTGAGATCGCGAATATGATCCAGATGCTGAAAGTGCTGGTAAATGAGCTCTGATAAGGACAGTGGTGATGGTGTAAAACATCTGCTCAAACTGAACCATTACAAGCTCCAAAAGATAACAAAATGTGCTTTATTTTATTCTTCTGTAATTGTTACTCTAATATCAGGAGAGTTTTATATTAACGTGACAGGTAGAGATCCATCTGTGTGAGATATACACTCACCTAAAGGATTATTAGGAACACCTGTTCAATTTTTCATTAATGCAATTATCTAATCAACCAATCACATGGCAGTTGCTTCAATGCAGTTAGGGGTGTGGTCCTGGTCAAGACAATCTCCTGAACTCCAAACTGAATGTCAGAATGGGAAAGAAAGGTGATTTAAGCAATTTTGAGCGTGGCATGGTTGTTGGTGCCAGACGGGCCGGTCTAAGTATTTCACAATCTGTTCAGTTACTGGGATTTTCACGCACAACCATTTCTAGGGTTTACAAAGAATGGTGTGAAAAGGGAAAAACATCCAGTATGCGGCAGTCCTGTGGGCCAAAATGCCTTGTTGATGCTAGAGGTCAGAGGAGAATGGGCCGACTGATTCAAGCTGATAGAAGAGCAACTTTGACTGAAATAACCACTCATTACAACCGAGGTATGCAGTAAAGCATTTGTGAAGCCACAACACGCACAACCTTGAGGCGGATGGGCTACAACAGCAGAAGACCCCACCGGGTACCACTCATCTCCACTACAAATAGGAAAAAGAGGCTACAATTTGCTCGAGCTCACCAAAATTGGACAGTTGAAGACTGGAAAAATGTTGCCTGGTTTGATGAGTCTGGATTTCTGTTGAGACATTCAGATGGTAGAGTCAGAATTTGGCGTAAACAGAATGAGAACATGGATCCATCATGCCTTGTTACCACTGTGCAGGCTGGTGGTGGTGGTGTATTGGTGTGGGGGATGTTTTCTTGGCACAGTTTAGGCCCCTTAGTGCCAATTGGGCATCGTTTAAATGCCACGGCCTACCTGAGCATTGTTTCTGACCATGTCCATCCCTTTATGACCACCATGTACCCATCCTCTGATGGCTACTTCCAGCAGGATAATGCACCGTCACAAAGCTTGAATCATTTCAAATTGGTTTCTTGAACATGACAATGAGTTCACTGGACTAAAATGGCCCCCACAGTCACCAGATCTCAACCCAATAGAGCATCTTTGGGATGTGGTGGAACGGGAGCTTCGTGCCCTGGATGTGCATCCCACAAATCTCCATCAACTGCAAGATGCTATCCTATCAATATGGGCCAACATTTCTAAAGAATGCTTTCAGCACCTTGTTGAATCAATGCCATGTAGAATTAAGGCAGTTCTGAAGGCGAAAGGCAGTCAAACACAGTATTAGTATGCTGTTCCTGATAATCCTTTAGGTGAGTGTAGATCCGGGTCGCTAAAGACCCCAAAATGTAAGAATGATTGGCGAAACCTTCTTGCATTTAAGGGTTAATCGACCTGATGTCCACAGTCTTTTATGGCATAACGGTGGCGTAGTCACATGTTTCCTGCCCATCAGAAGTCCTGTCTGAATGGTGTGTAGCTGAAAATTTGACGGTGGAGTAGTTGAGATTGTCAGAGGGGCTGCTGGGTAATTGTGCAAAAGCATAGATAGAGGCGTCGTGCTCATCAAATACTGGGAACACCAAACTGTAGTCAGGATGATCAAGTGCGTAACTGATCTCTTCGTAATCAGAGACAACATTAGTGGCCTGACAGAAGAGAGAGTGGAGAAGATGATTAGACTCCACAAATTAAAGACCAAACTCAAACAGGTACATGACGACACTCACATCTCCATTTGGTCCCATCGCTCCGTTGGGGAGACGCTCATCTCTGGGCTGTCTTCCTGTTTTGTGACACCAGAGTTATCGTGAGTGTGAAGTTCAGTTTGACTTGGAAAGTAATACAAAAATGGTTCGTGAGAAAGACGGCTACCTTCTTTCTTTCGTCTCCATCTGAAGCACATGAACAGTGATAATCCAAACCCGGTCAGGATCCCTACGACCACCAGCAAGACGAACATGATAGAACCTTGAAAAACAGACGACAAAACCATGTGGATATGACTCTAAATGTCCTATTTCTGAAAATTGAGAGGCATTGAAAACGTTAAGCAACTGAACTCATCATCCCTGCTTCTGGTTCTGCTTCTGTTTTTGGTGACACTGAATTATTAGACGATGGGGAAAACACTGAAGGTGATGTTGTTGATGATGATAGAGGGAAGGCCAATGTGACGGGTCTGTTAGATGCAGTTTCTGCTGTCGCTGGTTTGCTGGTGTGATCTGAAGCTGTTGTGGTTGGTTTAGGTGACGTCCTCTTCGGTGTGACTGAAGCACAAATGATCATTGGGTTTAAAGCATGACAGTCTGCAGTTTATTGCAGTGTTTACAGATATGATGAGAATAAAGAAAAACGATTAAGCAAAGCTTTTAATACATCGAGCATGCGTTTCAGAATAAATATGCAATGCCATTTTTAACACAAGGTCATGTGATCTCTTTGTACTTCCCCCTGACACAGCTGTTAGTAACGTTTCATCAATGTCAAGGGTGTGGTGGCGTATGTGTGGCCAGTGATGTGTGATTTCACTAGTTAGTATACAAAGAAGGAATCATTAGTTCGTTTTTTTTGTTCTCAAACATAATATCAAATGGCTGATCTTACCACAATAAATCTTCAGATTTGTCACTGAAATCCACTTGTACTTTTGTCCTCTCTTTACAGCTCCACACCAGTATCTCCCAGAATCCTCTAGTGTCAGATCAGTGATGTTCACAGTAAAGACTCCTGCAGATGTATCCTCCCTCAGAGAGAATCGACCGTTAATGTTTGATTCTGATGAAACTTTGATACCCGATGTCTCACAGAGCGACGGGTCGCTTCCTTTGCAGATGAATTTGACATCGTTCTTCATATCACTTTCATAACGGCAGGTGATGTCCAGACGCTGTCCAGTCTCAGCAGACACGACAGACTCTAAATCAGAGCATAAATGAGAGATTTAGGGTCTCAGAGTGTCTTTATTGCACAGCAGGACTGACGTCCATCCTTGAGGGAGAGTGTGTGTTTTATCAGCTCCTCGTGTCAATAATGTCAGCGATTGCTGCTTTACATTCATTCACAGTTTATCACTGACAATGGAGAGAACATCTTTCACTACAGAAAGACCTGAGTTGACTAAATATAAACACACACCTACATTTTAAGGTGCATACACATTTTATAAAAATAACTTTTAACTGTGGACGAAACTTAAAGGAAATAAAGTCTAGGAATTTGAGTTGCGCAGTTATATTTTCAGTTTTTCTAATGAACTATTTCTTGTCAAATGAAAGTGCGTGTCATGTGATGCGTCAGGAAGTGATGTGGGTCAGTGTGTGTGTTGGTGTGATGTGAACACACTCTCATCATCTGCAGAGGATACTGTGGTTTCTGTTATCTCGCCTCTACATCTTTACAACACACAATACTGTACTCTCACAGACACAGAGACTTCTGTAATGTTACTTCTCCAGTATATTAGTCATATATTAATTATGCTTATAATTATTTTACAGCATATCTATGTGCACTGTCCACTTCACTCATATACAGTATCATCTGACTCACCAGGTTTAACTTCCAGAAGAATCTCTTTATAGTCATCAAAATATCCCAGTCCTCTCTTCACAGCACACCAGTATTGGCCTTCATCGGCTGTTCTCAGATCAGTGATGGTGACGGTGAAGATGTGTGTCGATCTGTCAACGGTCAGAGAGAATCTCTCTTCTTTAGCTGCAGATCCAGAATCAACAGGAATGTCTTTACTGATTACTGGACATTCTCCTCTGCAGAGATATTTAACATATGTTTCATATCTAGACTCATAAGGACACCGTATTTCAACTTTTCCTCCTTCATGTGCAGTGAAAGTCTTCTTCATCTCTTCACATAGCACCACTAAAAACATAAAGAGAGAGAAATGCAGCTCAGAGCAAACACGGACCTGATTGAGAACAGGTGGTCAGAATAAACACAGAATAAACTCTTACCTGACATGAGCAGCAGGTTCAATATGAGGAGTTTATGATCACAGATCTGGATCATTCTGCTTTATCTGTGTGTCGCTGGTCTCAATGAAGAGCCTCTCTCTCTCTCTCTCTCTCTCTCTCTCTCTCTCTCTCTCTCTCTCTCTCTCTCTCTCTCTCTCTCTCTCTCTCTCTCTCTCTCTCTCTCTGTATGTATGTCATTTCCTCCTCCTCTTTATGAAATACAGTGTTTTGGAGTAAGAACGCCCTCTATTGACCTATTGAATAAGTTCAGTGTAACACATTTAGTGTCTATAATGTGAGGATGGGCATTTTCAATAAAATATCACATTGTAGGCTACTACCAAAAATGTAGCCTATATTCATTCATTCAGTCGTTCTGGCAAATATGACTCTAGTTCCAAATATTGCCTTTTGGTCCTTTGTTTTGAGTTTTGGTTTTACTGCTACGACAAAGCTGAAATCCAACATCCTGCAATAAAAGAATAAAACTCACTAATCTGGTGAAAAGATCTCACATAAAGAGTATAGGACATCGCCCTGCCCAAACTTCGTTCCATGCAAAAGAGTACAAAATTTAACCTTTTAAGGTACAAGTGGCTGTCACAAGTTCGGTCCTAGAGAGCTGATGTCCTGCAGAGTTTAGCTCCAACCCTACTAAGCCGCCACAGTATAAAACTCATGGCCCCAGCATGCATTGCAGCATTACGTATGGCACCATTGTTGAGATTCATATGCTGATTCTTGATATCTGTGTGCGGCTAATCCCCCCTAGAATGTTGTGGTATCCTGATATTAATGTGATAGTTATTGGCAGTTCCACTCCACACCACAAGAGGTGCAGTTGACCTTCAGGTTCATGTGGGTGCTGAAAAGGAAAAACAACGAGTCTAAGCATGGAATGACAGTTGTGTATGGATGCTCTGTTATGGTAGCAATACCAATAAAATACGAAGTCCAGTTATGCTGTGTGATCCAGTCCTATCATTACTAAAGTTACCACATATTGGCGACGAGGATATTGGAAGGATGAAATAAGTGTCGGTCTGAAGACGGATGACACTGGATGAGTTCAGAGAGCTGACGGTGGGAGAGCGAGGGGCTAACGTTAGCATTGGACCGGAGGATTCACGGAGACAAACGCAAAGATGACAACGATGATAGGCACTCTGTCGGCTTTTGATGTGAAGGAGCAGACATGGGAAGAGTATTGTGAGATACTAGAGCAGTTTTTTGAAGCTAACGGAATTGATAACGGAGAGAAGCAAAGAGCTATCCTCATCAGCGTGGTGGGTCCAGCCACATACAAGCTCATAAGGAACCTGGTTAGTCCAGATAAGCCCAGCTCTAAGACATACGGTCAGTTGAAAACTTTAATGAAAGAGCACTTCAACCCAAAACCGAGCGAAATAGTACAGAGATACAAATTCGACTCGCGCTCCCGCCAGCCAACGGAGACCGTCAGTGCATACGTAGCAGAATTGAGACGATTAGCGCATGATTGAAACTATGAACTATGGTACTACACTGGAACAGATGTTAAGAGACCGATTGGTATGCGGTATTAATGACGGCAGGATTCAAAGACGCTTGCTATCCGAAACGGATTTGACTTTTGAGAAAGCGTTCAAAATTGCAGTAGCTGCTGAAGCTGCTAGTAAAAATGTTTAAGACCTCCATAAAGCACCGTTAGCATGTAACAGCATGAAGACGGAGAGTACATGGAAAAAGGAGGGTGAATGGAAAAAGTCAGAAAAAGAATGCTATCGATGTCATGGGAAGCAACACAGCGCAGCTGAGTGTAAATTTAAGGAGGCAAAGTGTCACTGTTGCGGGAAAGTAGGGCACATAGCCAAGGCTTGCAGAAATAAAAATTAGTGCATACCCCAAGGAAAAGAAAGCATATCGAGCAGAGCGGCGTTCACGTCCACACCGATCATATAATGTAGACTGTGAAAAGCAGGATGGCGATAGATCTGAAGAGGAAGCATTCACATTAAACTGCATGGAAACGGAGACATCAATTCAGCGAATAAAACCGTTTGAAGTGAATATGGAAGCGAATAAGAAGACAGTACATTTTGAAATTGATACAGGATGTAGTGTAAGCATAATGAATGAGATAAAATTCAATGAGATGTGGAACGAGAAGCAACGCCCGCAAATAAAGCAAACTAAACTTCTACTTAAGTCATATACAGGAGAGAAAATCAAAGTACTGGGGGTAGCCAAAGTGGAAGTCAACTATGAGCAGCAAGTAAAGACATTACCCCTAGTGGTGGTTAAAGGTACAGGACCTAGCTTGTTAGGAAGAGGATGGCTAGAGGCTCTAAAGCTGAAGTGGGAGGAAATAAAAAATGTGAGAACAGAGGCACAGAGTCTACCGGAAGTACTCATGAGAAATGAGGATGTGTTCAAGCAGGAGTTAGGCATGTTGAAAGGCATGAAAGCAACCATTCGAGTGTCAGCTGAAGCACATCCTAAATTTTATCGGCCCAGCTCAGTTCCTTATGCCATGAGAGCAAAAGTGGAAGAGGAGTTAGATTGTCTGCTGAAGGAGGACATTATAGCTCCCGTTAAATACACTGAATGGGCCGCGCCCATAGTTCCTGTCTTAAAGCCAAATGGGTCGGTCAGAATATGCGGAGATTACAAACTAACGGTAAACAGTGCCTCCTCACTTGAGCAATACCCCATTCCCCGTGTCGAAGACCTGTTCAATACTCTGTCAGGAGGGAAACAGTTCTCCAAGCTCGACTTAAGCCACGCCTATCAACAGATTGTGATGGATGATGCCTCAAAGAAATACCTCACAATAAACACGCATCGAGGTCTGTTCACTTACAATAGGCTACCTTTTGGAGTTTCTTCAGCTCCCGCCATCTTCCAGCGAACAATGAAAAATCTGTTACAAAGCCTTCCAAGAGTAGCTGTGTACTTAGACAACATTATTCTGACTGGGAGAGACGAAGCCGAACATCTGAGCACACTGGAGGAGGTACTCAGGCGTCTGAAAGACGCTGGTCTGCGTCTTCACAGAAGCAAATGTGCGTTTCTGCAAAGTGAGGTGGAATACCTAGGGCATGTAGTTAATGCTGAAGGCTTACATCCTGTTCAGAGCAAGGTGAGAGCCATAGAAGAAGCTCCATCGCCAACCACAGTGATGGAGTTAAAGGCCTATTTAGGTCTCTTGAATTACTATAATAAGTTTCTCCCTAGTCTAGCTACACGATTAGCCCCGCTACACAAACTGCTGAGGAAAGATGTTCCGTGGACATGGAACAATGAGCAGGAAGAAATTTTCAGAACTCAAAACAGTTGCTGAAGTCCGCTAAAGTACTGGGTCACTATAAAGCGGACAAAGATTTAGTGCTCGCTTGTGATGCCTCGCCGTACGGATTAGGTGCGGTACTGTCACATGTCATGGATGACGGTAGTGAAAAGCCTTTGGGTTTCATGTCGCGCACGCTAACACCAGCAGAGAAGCGCTACTCACAGCTCGATAAGGAGGGGTTAGCTATCATCTTCGGAATCAAGAGGTTTCACAAATACATCTACGGACGAACATTCACCATCAGCACTGACCACAAAGCACTGATATCACTCTTTCATGAAAAAAAGCCAGTGCCACAGATGGGGTCACCGAGAGTGCAGAGGTGGGCAACACTCCTCAGAGCTTACGAGTACAAAACGAATTTACAAACCTGGACAGGAACATGCAAATTCAGACGCTCTGAGCAGGTTACCACTGCCACAAACAGGGGAAGAGGATGAGGAAGACCAGGTCCTCATGTTGGAGGTCATGGAGGACCCACCAATCATGACAAAGCAGCTGAGACAGTGGATAGCTAAGGACGAAACACTCTCCCAAGTGCTAGTCTGGTGTCTGAAAGGATGGCCAAGGGAGGTGGATACAAAATACAAACCATACAGTCAGAGAAAATTAGAGCTGAGTGTGAAGGATGGGTGTGTGCTCTGGGGGCCGAGAGTGGTCGTTCCGCAGAGGTGTAGGAAAGCCATTTTAAAACAGTTACACCACACACACCCAGGAATATCTAGAATGAAGGGCTTAGCACGTTCATACGTTTGGTGGCCAGGGATGGACTCCGAAATTGAAAACGAAGTGCAGTCCTGCACTACATGTCAGGAAAGCAGGAATCCGCCAGCAGGAGCACCGCTACATCCATGGGAGTGGCCGGAGACACCCTGGAGCAGACTGCATGTGGATTACGCCGGCCCTTTTCTAGGAAAAATGTTCCTTGTCATTGTAGATGCACACTCCAAATGGATGGACGTGTACCCAACAAGTACACCAACGAGTCAAGTTACCATTGAAAAGCTCCGCCAGTGTTTTAGCATACACGGCCTGCCACAGACCTTAGTATCAGACAATGGAACTTGTTTCACAAGCCAAGAGTTTCAAGCATTCCTAGAACAGAACGGCATACAGCACATAACATCCGCACCATTCCACCCGGCGTCGAATGGTCTTGCGGAACGAGCTGTACAGCCGTTCAAACAAGGAATCCAGAAATTAAAGGGAGACACTATCGAAACAAGAAAAGCTAGATTTTTGTTTAATTACAGAATCACACCGCAAACCACGACTGGATTGTCACCAGCTGAGATGCTTATGTCCAGGAGGTTGCGCTCAACACTGGATCTTCTGCTGCCGGATGTGAAGTCAAAGATACGCAAGAAACAACTCAAGCAGAAGGATCAACATGACACTTGTAGTAAGTGGAGGAGTTTTTCTCCTGGGGATGATGTGTACACCCGAAACTACAGTCATGGGCCCCGTTGGATACCAGCGGTCGTTGAAGAGAACACCGGACCTGTATCCTATACAGTTCAGACAGGAGATGGACGAGTCATTAGGCGTCATGTTGTTCAAATCAGGAAACGGCATACCGTAGTGGGCCGTGAAACGCTCATGCCCGAGTGTATGGAGGAGCCTACCAGTCCTACCAGTCCAAACGCTCATGCCCGAGTGTATGGAGGAGCCTACCAGCCTACCAGAGCCTACCAGTCTCAGAGACAGTGTTGGAGGCCCTGCCTGCAGATTCAACCATCACCACTTCGGTCAGAGAGAAAATGACTGCTTCTGAGACAGCCCAAGTCCACCCCTCAGTTGTTGAAAAGAAAAAAGCGGGAGCCGATCCACTACCGGTGATGCACCGTTCAGAGTGCACAAAACAGACTCCTGCTTATCTGATGGACTTTGTGAAATAGTAGTGAGATCCCTCAAGTCAGAGCAAGAATGAGCTCTGGGACTCACTGGAAGGATGGCAGTCTACCCACCTTCCTAGTTCGTTTTTGCTTTAAAACTGTTGGAAAAAAAAGAAACAAAAAAGAAAGAAAAATCTGAGAATTCCAGGCGTTGTATGTCTGTGTTAACTGTTCGACAAGGTGATCAGACAGTCTAGGAAAGTTTACTGTTGATTTGGTTTTGTTTCTCTATGTTAACAGTATTAAGTACAATGTCACCTTTACAGTACATTTGTGAGTACTTGGGGGGACATGTTGTCTGACTACTGGAGTATTTTTTGTCTTAAGGGGGGAGGGATGTGGTATCCTGATATTAATGTGATAGTTATTGGCAGTTCCACTCCACACCACAAGAGGTGCAGTTGACCTTCAGGTTCATGTGGGTGCTGAAAAGGAAAAACAACGAAGTCTAAGCATGGAATGACAGTTGTGTATGGATGCTCTGTTATGGTAGCAATACCAATAAAATACAAAGTCCAGTTATGCTGTGTGATCCAGTCCTATCATTACTAAAGTTACCACAAATGTATTTAAATTAAATAAATTAAGTGAACTTCACAGAAACGCTGAAAAGGCATACACACATTATACCTTCGCCCACGCCGTTGGATTCCTCATTGGGCTGACTTTAGTTTCACGTGGTGATTGTCAGAAAAAAAGCGAGGGAACAAAAGCAACTTTATGACTTTAGGTTTCAAAAGGAGTCATTACTTCGAAATTATCTTATTGTTTCGCTCTTTAAAGGCAATTAAAACCCCAAATTTGCACAATTTGGTCTTAAAGCAAAGCTAAAGTGAATGACATTATTCCTATATAGACTTTTATAGTTTATATGAGCTGTTTGCCATAAACGGAGCGTCTATTCACACTAAGTGCAAATAGCGTGCCTTGTTGGCAAATGCTCTTCGCAGTAGCTCTAACAGTGCCTGGTTGGGCCAAACAAGATTTAAAATAGTGATAAGCTTTAACATATTTAGTGGTGCAATCAGTAAATTGTATGTCTAAAGAATCTTGATTTTGACACGATTGACTGGGTTCGAATCCGCCTTGTGCAGAGTTTGTTCTTATCTCTTTTTTCATCACAAATCACACCAGAAATGCATTTACTTTCAATAAAAATTAAGAAAATGTTCCAAATGTGCAAAAAAAGTGCCTAACGAAATGTTTAATAATAATAAAAGCCTTTATTGGGTAGGGTTAGGGGTAGGTGTAGGGAGGGCTTTTATTGTCCCATTAAATGCTGAATCCATTTAATAATTTTAATAAATATAATCTTTACTCTAGGTTATTACTGCATGCTGTTAATGTACAACAATACCGAGTTGCAAATAGTATGTATCTGTCAAAATAAAGTATAAATTACATGTACTATTACACTATTATTATTTCATGTTACTATTTACACATATTGCAAAGAACTGATACTTTTATATGGTGAATATTGAATATAACAACTTATATCGAATATATCAACTTAGTATGCTATTTAACTTAGTAAATAGCATCTACAGCTATTTGCACTTAGTGTAAATATCATCTATTGCTAAGAAAATAGGTTATTTTCACTTAGTACAAATAGCCGCTGCCTAAAATAAAACAAAAATAATGGTAAAAAAAAGTCACAAACAATGGTCACAAATAATCAGCAAAAACTTTATTTATACAACATATTGAACTGCATACATGTGTCAAATCAATGAGGAGAGAACGGACAGGTCACATTGTGTGTTTTCAGGATTCAGCCAGTGTGTAGAAATCACTGTCAGAAGGGCTTGTGGGTAAATTTGCTGTGGCGTAAACTGTGTTTGAACCAATGGAGTCCTGTGCAGAGTCTGGAATCACTTCATAATAAGCAGACATGACTACCTGGAAGGGAAATATTTATTATATTTAATATTAGAATGTATAATTATAATCGACTTAATCCCTTAGCTAGCTAGCGGAACACTTGCCGCTCTTTTTTTATTGCCTATTTTTCATATCACATATTTTAGTAATTATCATAAATTAGGCATTTTACGAAAGCTTACGAACTCAAAAAATTCCTCCTGTGAAAACCATTTTGAAATTGGACGTTGTGTTACCATGGAAACAGCACTCTAAATTCTTCTAGCAGGCTCCTCCCCTAGTGGGCGGTGTCAGGTTTCATATTACAAAAAAATATTTGAACTACTTTATAATCAAAACCTTTTCTAATCTTGACAAAACACACATCATCAGAAAGGTCTGAGTCTCAATGTTCTATATGTTGTGATAGAAGTGATATTTGGACAGAAATGTATTCATTTGTTACAGGAGCACGCATAAAACGTGAGATGGTGGTCCAGTGGGTTAAACCATGGAACTGATATGCCGAAGGTTGCTGGTTTGATCCC
Organism: Romanogobio albipinnatus; assembly: GCA_023566225.1. Classification (NCBI taxonomy): domain Eukaryota; kingdom Metazoa; phylum Chordata; class Actinopteri; order Cypriniformes; family Gobionidae; genus Romanogobio; species Romanogobio albipinnatus. The sequence goes on from CM042241.1 coordinate 6,056,919, forward strand.
AGCGGTCACCACCAGTGTGTCCTTGAGCAAGGCACTTTACTCCATGTTGCTCCAGGGGGATTGTCCCTGTAAAGCGTCTGCCAAATGCGTAAATGTAAAATTAAACAATTTACTGGAATGTGTGTGTCACCCAGTGGCTGTTTTTGGTACAGCGCCTAAACAAACTCTCATGGGAACTTTGAGAGTTTGTTTAGGCAAATTTGATATATTTGATATATTTGATTTACAGTAAATTTAATCTTCAGAATAATTTTTTTGAACTGCTGAGTATCGTCTTTAAAACAAGACCAAAGCTTTCTTGAATTACACCCATTTAAGTTTGGATTTTCACGTCTATTCTCAGAAAGATGGGTGACAGTTAAGTGGTTTTGCATTTGTACACAAACATGTTTCTACATTGCTTTGACACTAGTTTTGCAGTATCAGGCAAACAGAGAAAGACTGCAGATGAAGACTGAAACCTGCGGTTTTACCTCATCTCCATCTCTTGTGTTCCTCTGATTCGCTGAGACTGAACCTGTGGATGGACAGAATGATGAATCCATTACAGTGCACATTTCAGCATCACGTTTGGTTTCAGTTCATAAAACCAGAACATTTGTGTTTGTACCTTCAGTCTCTTTACATCTGCGCTTGATCAATAACAAACTCAGTCCTACAGATAACAGAATCAAACACACCGTGATGATGATGATGATGATGATGTAGAGATCTGAAAAAACACACACACACACAAACACGACAGTAAAACATGAGATTTGATGCTGCCTTCATATGCTATCAGAAAATGTCCTACTTCCCACTTCTGAAGTTGTGATTATGAGCTTGTGTGTTTCTGGAAAGAATAGGGATATAATACATGCTATTTTTGCAATGAAGCTGTTTTGGGAGAAACTATAGCAGTCACAGCAGCAATCATTCTCCTCTCCGCCATGTTTAAAGTCTATTTCAAGCCCAACTCAGGAACTTGGGTATCAACATTTTCTCTGAGTTTCCCAAGGATTATTCATGTCATTTCATGTTTACGATAATTCAGATCAAATGCAGAATTATTCAGTGATATTTATGTTAAAGAACTCACCAAACGGGACTGAAGCATCTGTTCTTGATGTTCCATTGCCGTCCACATACAGACGAGAGATCAGGCATCAAAATGACATAATTTAATTGACATTAACACACATTTAATGTGTAATTTGTAACTGTTCCTCACCTGAAACATGAAGCCGGATCTCTGTGAGAAGGGAAGTGTAGATCTGGTGAATGGGGGCTATTCCACAGAAATACACCCCGGCATCACGTCTACTCACATCAGTAATAGTCGCAGTAAAGAAATGTTCCTGTTCGTTTACATTCAGAGAAAATCTCCCATCGGTGTTCGAACTTCCAAATGCACCAATAATAACCTCTAATGATCCATTCTGCACTTTGAACAATTGCTTGGGTTGATCTTTGTATCCCTCTGGATATTTGCAGCGGATGACAGCTGTAGTTAATGCATGAGCAGTCAATTCCTCTGATCTACCGCAACACGGCTCTGAAAACAAGAGGATCTCAATTTAAAAAGTGTAACACATCCTGTAAAATTACACCTCAGGAATAAACATAAGGGGATGAACACAAAGGCCTGACAGAGCAAACGAGTAATGTGGTAAATAGTAATTCTCACCTTGTTTCACTTTCAAATTCACCTCCTGAATCCCTTTACACTTATATGTGCCGCTGTCGTTTACGGTCAGGTTTCTAACTAGTACATTAATAAAGCCCAGAGATTTATTCTCAGTCATAGAGAATCTCTCTTCTGGGATCCATAAAGCATTCTTTACTTCTGTCATGGTTGTACATTCTCTGCCAGACACTTTGCAAAAGCTCTTTGCACTTTCTCTAGTTTGCACATTTGTGGGATCATATATACATTTGATGATGACACTTCCTCCAGTCACAGCGTCAGCAGCATCACCCATGTGACCTGTCATTCAAAATTCAGTTCCTCTATTAAGAGACTTACATTTAAAACAATCTCAGAAAGAAATGCACAAATAAAAACAGATCAAACACATAATGGCACACACATCAATGCTTGTGATTCAGTATCAGTTGAGCAAATACAGGCTGTGATATTGTGATTAAAACAACGTCTGACCTTTAATCAGGAAGAGAGTGAAGAAGAGGAAGGTCTTCATAATCACGAATGATAAAACTGTGAACTTGCCCCCGTGAATCCGCTTGTATTGTGTTCAGCAGTCAGAGACGCTGTCAGTTCTTCTGTTGCGTCTGATTTTGTGTTTTTATCTTGAGCTCCTAAAGAGTTTTTTATAAAACTAACAGCTCCACCTCTTCCTTTTCCTCCTTGCTATACTCTTCTGACTCAATGTGATGAAATAGCCCTGCTGTCTCTGACGCACAGAACGTTTAACCAAAGACAGTGGCCATGACCATCTTTCTGTTCTTTTGTCACACACATTAGCACACATTTACAGATATAAATATATTAGGGCTGCAACTAACGATTATTTTGATAATCAATTGGATGACAGATTATTTCTTTGATTAATCAGATAGCCCAATTTTCTTTTCTTTTATTGGCAAAAAACTGCATTTAGGGGTGTGGTCCTGGTCAAGACAATCTCCTGAACTCCAAACTGAATGTCAGAATGGGAAAGAAAGGGGATTTAAGCAATTTTGAGCGTGGCATGGTTGTTGGTGCCAGACGGGCCGGTCTGAGTATTTCACAATCTGCTCAGTTACTGGGATTTTCACGCACAACCATTTCTAGGGTTTACAAAGAATGGTGTGAAAAGGGAAAAACATCCAGTATGCGGCAGTCCTGTGGGCCAAAATGCCTTGTTGATGCTAGAGGTCAGAGGAGAATGGGCCGACTGATTCAAGCTGATAGAAGAGCAACTTTGACTGAAATAACCACTCGTTACAACCGAGGTATGCAGCAAAGCATTTGTGAAGCCACAACAACACGCACAACCTTGAGGCGGATGGGCTACAACAGCAGAAGACCCCACCGGGTACCACTCATCTCCACTACAAATAGGAAAAAGAGGCTACAATTTGCACGAGCTCACCAAAATTGGACAGTTGAAGACTGGAAAAATGTTGCCTGGTCTGATGAGTCTCGATTTCTGTTGAGACATTCAGATGGTAGAGTCAGAATTTGGCGTAAATAGAATGAGAACATGGATCCATCATGCTTTGTTACCACTGTGCAGGCTGGTGGTGGTGGTGTAATGGTGTGGGGGATGTTTTCTGATGAAATAGTCCTGCTGTCTCTGACACACAGGAAGTTAAACCAAAGACAGTGGCCATGACCATCTTTCTGTTCTTTTGTCTAATGTGCAGGTTTGAAGCTTCTGCCACACACATTAGCACACATTTACAGATATAGTCTAAAAACACTGCCGCTTGCATCCGAATGTGGCTTGATATCAGTATTTGAAGCTTTTTTTTATTAATTCAGGATGCACTCACTGACTGTTACCCAATAAATAATTGTCAAACCAGAAAACTGGAGATTGTTCAAAATGGCACGTTTAATGTTTAAACAGAAAGAGAACAAGTGCAGTATATAAACCAAATAATTAATAGTCAAACGCTGACTAGTGAAAGGTGATTCTGCAGGTTAGTGTCCCTGTGATCACTGAATATAAAACACCTGATAAACTGAGAGCTTTATAAAACAAACACACATGCAGGCGATGAACTGTATAACACAGACATGATATGAACACGGAGCATGATTCATTCAGCATGCATTAATATCCCAGTCTCATAACTGATATGGCATCTAAGGCCCTTCTGCTCCAGATGAGGCATGTCTAAACATGCACAGTGCAATTAGAAAATATAAATAAACAGTTGCAGTAAGTAAAATTCACAATGAAAACATATCTGTAAGTGGTTCCTTGTTATCCGTTTCTAGATGATTTTGTATGTGAACACCACCTAACAACCCTGCTGTGGTGTAAACAAGTGTCCAGTCGGGTTGATTTCTAGCAGGTGTTATGCTTTTGTTTTTATTTCATTTATCTACAGTTTCTATTATCTGTCATTTCACGTGGGTGTGACAAAATGGCTTCATTATAGTCAAAACAGCAAACACAGAGTGCAGGTGCGTGCAAACAAATGCTACCCCAGATTGCAAGCCACCATCGATATAATGTTAAATCAATGTTAATGTGTCAACGTTAACTGCATTGAATCAACATCATGTTTGCAACCGCAATTAATGTTGAAAAAATGTAATCCTAAAATCAATGGTAATAGAATTGAATCAATGTTTCAATGTGATGTTGCTTCAACAACTACAACTGACTTAAAGCCACACAGGCTGAACTCAACTGAAGATAAGTCAATAAATCTCTCAAGATCTCAGCAGAAGATCTCATTGAGAATTAACAGTGGTTTAGATGTTGATGTTTAATTGAAAAGTGTTTTGTTTAGTTTGACACTTGGCTTTTTAACCTAACTTTTGTGGTCAATGTCAGTGAAGCTGTTCGTAGGCTAATAGGTGAGATAAACCTTGTCAAAACTTTGAGAGATGGGATTTTGCAGATTTTTTTGCAGAGATACAGATCAACAACAAAGGTTAATGAGGTGTAAAACACTGCTTGGATATTAAGCCACAGGTATGGAAAGAAAGAGGGAAAGTCATGGGAGTACTATCAGGAGTGTCAACTGAGATAACGGAAGAACAAATACAAAGAAATATCAAAGAAGTTTGTGTGACTAAAGTTAAAAGATTGCCATACACAAGAAATGTAAAAATAAATATTTTGTCAAAATAATAATAATCATACAATGTTTGTTAATTGGCCAGAGGAGAACTGGCACCCCGACTGAGCCTGGCTTCTCCCAAGGTTTATTTTTCTCCATTAGGTCACCTGATGGGGTTTTGGTTTCCTTGCCACTGTTGCCTCTGGCTTGGCTTTCTCAGTTGGGGACATTTTCAACTAAATATCCAAATAAATCTAATTATTAAACTAAATTAAATATATAAACTAATTTACTGATCTAATTACTAATCTACTGTCCGCATTGTCACTGTATGATAATTGAGCTGATGACATCACTGTTTTCTCCAGAGCAGCTGTACGGCCGAATAAAATTCAGTTGCATTATTTTCCTGTTTAACACTGTGAAGCCGCTTTGAAACAATCTGCACTGTTAAAAACGCTATATAAATAAAGTTGACTTGACTTGACTTCATGCCTCCCCCAGTTTCTCTTCAAGCTAATTTCGGAAGTGACTTAAACTGCAGTTCATGGACTGGCCACTAGAGACAGACTCCAGAAGGAAGCAGAATCTCATTGAGCTCGTGTTAAAATGCCCAACTTTACAGCAGAAGAACACATGTTCACAGTCTGGGACAAATTGTGGTTTTGGTCTATACGGCTTATTTTGCCCTTCATGACAACTGTGAGGGGGGTGAATTTTTTATAACTCATTAATTTACATGATATAAAGCCTTAAAGTTCTGCATAATTAAGGGCGTGGTCACTTTGAGTGACAGGTGGATTGTCCTTTGGTTGCTGTCTGTTAGTCATCGCATCACCTCAGCTCCGCCCACGTCCCGCCTCTTTGCCCATTTTCTGTTATCCGGGAGTGACGTGCGGTGACGCCAGCTCGTCACTACTTCACACTTCAAGACTGCTCTTCAGAATCCTATGGGTGATGTCACGGACACTACATCCTTTTTTTTTTTTACAGTCTACGGTTTTATACTATGTACGCTCCCAGATCGTATTAGAAAGATTGAAAACTAATGAGAATTCTGTTCTCCTTTTGAGTGGTCTCTTCAAAGATATCTGATCCTCTCCCCCGAAACCAGGTGTTTGTGTTGCAAATAGTTACAACCCTTTTGTTCTGGTTGGAGTATTTAGGGGAGGGTAACAGAACTTAGAGGGGGGAACATTCTGTAGCCAGAACCCCCCATGTGGTGCTGGGTCAGTGTCTCTGAGGCACTCACACACACTGCATGTATTGTGCCAGACATGATGACTCTTTGGAATTATTTTCATATTGCTTTGCGATTGTGTTTATGTTTTTCCGCTGATCAGTTGTGTACCATGGATTCTTGTTTACTTATTTACTTTTCCTGTCTGCCCTAAATAAATGTTAATATTGATTTATCTTGTATTGTTCTGAAATCATTGTTCTAGTATGGATCAATGTAGACTCCTTTATTAACACAAAATCTAGTGTTATGATAGATCACACGGATGACGGCACGACTGAAGCATGGGCGCAGAGTGTGCGATATTCCGATCTCTGGATTAGCAAGTTGTAGTTCGTGGATATTAATAAAATTACACTTTTTGTTGAGTGAGCATGGGCAACCACTTAAAGGTAAAATATCCTCTCTGCATCCTCTGACTAATATCAGAAGTAACCATTTTGTGTTTGTGAACGCACGGTCCGGACGCGTCTGTTCTGTGAGATATTGGGTCTCTTGATGAACGAATTTGAAAACTAGGAAGATACTAAGAAAATCAACAATCTAAATTAAATCGCAACTAATCGTAAAATCAGCTGATAAACTCTAAACTTAACACACTTTATGGAGCCACATGAAATTTGAGTCAGATAAAATTATTCATGGAGTCAGATTTAAAATGAGATCTCAATAAATTAAGAGAACTTCACCAAAATGCTGAAAAGGCTTACACGCAGAATTCCTTTTGACCAAGCCGTTAGAATCCGTTTTTTGGGATAATGGATGGAAGTTTACATGTCTGACAGAAATAAAGTCAGTCTGGTTAGTGATGTGTGAAGCTGGTAATGCTGTTTGTGGAGTTGTTTAATCCTCCTCTGCTGAGATCTTCACAGATTTAATGTCTTCTTTTATCTTCAGTTGATTTCAGGCTGTGTGGCTTTAGTTGTAGTTGTTGTGTTTCATTTCTGAACCAACATAACATTGTAACATTGATTCAGTGCCATTGCCGTTGATGTTTGGATTACATTTCAACATTTTTTAAACATTAACTGCGGGTGCAAACGTGATGTTGATTCAATGCAGATTTGATTAAACATTATTTCAATGATTGCTTGCAATCTGGGACTAGAGTTAGTCCTCACAATTAACTTCACATTTATGAGCCGTTTTTGAGTAACCGCAAGCGTAGCTCATTAAGTTTACTGTGAACATGTTCCACTAACCACAAATTAACATAAAGTCACAGAAAACTTCTTGTTTTGATTGTAAATTGTATCTGTGCTGTCTTTCTTTACAATAAATGGCTCTTGATTTAAAATGTTGTATCTAATGAAATGGCATTCATACAGTTTGACTTAATCCCACTGTACACATTAAAATGTCACTGTAATCATGACCAGATTCCATAAAGAGCAATGCAATACAGTAATAATCTCTCAGGACTAGTTGAGTGATGTGTGGTGACTGACCGTGGTGTAATCAGAGTAAATATCCTCGTTATTGAAGGTGACTTTAGCATCACTGAGTGACTCTTTGTGCTTCTGGAAACGGACAGACGCGTACAGGAGCTCATCAGAGGGGTTTGTGGGTAACTGAACTGTTGAATACAACATTTCATGTGGATCAGAATAGTCTGTGGGATGCTTAGCATTGGAATATAACACAGCGTCCTCAGTTCCCGAGACAGAGCGCTGTCTGACGTCTCTGATATTCTCATAGTCGCATGCAGCCTGAGGGTCCTGAAAACAGACAAGAGATATACACTAGATTCAGTGCAGGAAATAACAGGCAGATTCACAGAGAGAAAATTTTACAAATTCAATAATATAATAAAATAAATATTCACCCTATATATTTTCTAAATGCATGCTATTGTTATTCATTTTCTTTCTTGAAGTGCATTCAGTTCCGCCTCCATTTTTGAGTGCCACACCCACATCTTAGCATCCAAGTCTCCACTCGCCATCCTTTTTTGATAATTAATTTCACTCGCATGTACATCACGATACGGAAGAATAGATCTGTCACTACTCTTGTTTCATTGCAACTTTCGTCTTTTGTTTACATTGCAAGTTATCACAATTTATCATTAATTTCCAGCCCTGAACTGTGGGGTCGCTGCTGGTCCATCACATGTTCTTTCCTATAGTTCTAGTTCTGCTAAATATGCAAAACACAGTCAGCAAACTGTTCAATAAACAAGAAACTAAATGCCCCTCACCTCTCTGCCTCTCATCTCTGTCCCGTCTGTGAAAGGGTGCTGATCTGTAGAATAACATGAGTAAAGTCAAGTAAAGTCATTTCTAATGCACTTTAAACAATACAGACTTTTTCAAGGCAGCTTCACAGTACAAGACAGGGAAATAACAGTGTTAATGTTGCAAAGTTCTTCAAGTAATGAAAAAAACTATTATATATGTAGCAGCTCTAAACAGATATAACGTAGTGATCCACTAAAGGCAAGCTTTCCGATCCCAAGTGCAGTTTATTTATAAATCAAAACAAACGATGACTTGACTTGAACCGAACCATGTGAGATGGTGGTCCAGTGGGTTAAACCATGGAACTGATACGCAGAAGGTTGCTAGTTCGATCCCAGTGGTCACCACCAGTGTGTCCTTGAGCAAGGCACTTTACTCCATGTTGGATTGTCCCTGTAATAAGGGCACTGTAAGTCGCTTTGGATAAAAGCGTCTGCCAAATGCATAAATGTAAATGTAAATTAACCGACTTGACTTGAACCGAACCGACTTGACTTGACTTGAACAAAGAACAGTGGGTTACAGGAAACAATACTCGACAAGGGAACAAGGCAAACATGAGCAAAATATGAGTCGTCTTTGTTAACTTGGACATGGGTGTCTCAAAACATGCAGTTTTGGAGTGTCTTCAAGAATAAAAAGTTACAGATACATTTTCCATGAAATCAGACGACAACTGGCTTAGACTGAATCGCATGGAAAATGTACAGTAAAACAGTAGCAGGTCACACAAGATCAGCAGACCATTAAATCATGTGTGTGTTTGCTTGTGTTTGATCCTCACCTCGTGTCTTGATGTATCTTAATTTGTATAATAACAGGACTGAGGCTGCCATCAGCAGTAGAGACACACAAACGCAAGAGATGATGATTCTGTCAGAAAAATCTGGAGAACAATCAGACGGTAATGAGTTTAATCTCTAAACCACATTTTCATAAACAGTATAATATATTGTTTAGCTTTAGTTTTGATGAAATGTAATATCATTTGCATCTGTGAATTTCCTCAAATCTATTTGTGGCTGTTCAGTTCTCTCACTTCTGCTTTCATAACCTGATAGGAAATCACAAACCTCTTGCTCAACCCTTTCATCTCTAAATGTATTCTCAAAATATTTACCATTACTGATGCTTATCACCTTAAAATAGACCCAGTCTAGTTCAGGTTGCGCCCCATTTGCAGTTTTAATGTTCACCAGAATTTATGGCATAATGCTGATTATCACAAAAAAATGTTCACGACAAGACTATAAAGGGGGTGGCTTTTGGAGGGTTTAAATACAATATAATTATTTTACCAAAACTTGTTTATGGCGTTAGTTTAAAAAACAAAAATATATTATAATTAGAAGCATAACAATCAACTTTGGAAATTAAGGAAATGCTTACTCTTCTTGACTCCTAGATTGACTTTAGTGAGGATGTGAGCTCCACACCAGTATATCCCAGAATCCTCTTCTCTCAGATCAGTGATGTTTACAGTAAAGACTCCAGTAGATGCTTCATCACTGAAAGACAATCGATCATCTCTGATCGTCTCCAGTGAAACTCCATCCTTCACACACATGGAGGGTTCATGTGCTTTGCAGAAGCATTTCTGATGTTCATCCTGATGTTTGCACTGGATTGACATGTCGTCTCCTTCATACTTAGTCAAGTTCAGCTCTGGAAATGATGAGAAATATAAGAACATCAATTCACAGCCATAGTTTGACATATTCAGATGAATAAACCTTCCTCACCCTCGTTCATGATGACGATCAGATGAGTGTAAAGATAATTCACGTCTCTCTCTGATGTCACTGCACACCAGTATTTCCCAGCATCCTCTGCTGTCAGTCCAGTGATGGTCCCAGTGAAGACACTTGCAGTGACGTCATCATTCAGAGTCAATCTGCCAGTCTTGGTCTCTTTCTCTTCTCTCACAGTCTCATTGAGAGTATTTCTATCTCTAGTGGAGCACTTCCCCTTACAGAGAGACTTTGACTTTGATTTATAGATTGAATCATAAGGGCAGATGATCTCAGCAGATTCTCCTTCACGTCTCACTACTGGAGACACTGCAAACAAACAAACAAACATGAGATCAATTAGCACAAATTATTATGAATAGACGGAATTACAATAGAAAACAGTTCATATAAGCTGAAAATGCCTGGAGGCCGAGGTGATGAACAGTCAAGGTAAGAACAAAAGTCCTAGGTGGAGCCAAAGGGAGCAAGGAGCCAAGGTGGAGCCGAGTGGTCCACAGGCATAGGTGGCATAACAGGCTGGGTGGCCCAAGGCATAGCCAGGGCATCCATGCACCAAGATGGAGCTGGAGATTAGAAGGCCAGAGGCGGATTGGAGCCTCATAGGGGAGTCAACAAAGGATAAGCAGAGGGACAGAAGGTAGCCAGCAGGGAAGGGGTAGAGTAACTGGATGGTTTGGGCAGAGGAGCTGGGAGATGGAGGCTGGGCTCCATCAATGACGATGGGGCCTTGGAGCTTGGCGGGACTAGTGAATATGGGAGACTTTTGGGAATAAGTTCCAGTTCCTTAAATAAATGTATGGTAAGGCACAGCCCACCATCAGTGGTGGGAGTATGAGGGGGGCTCCACTTCATGCCATCGTACTCCACAAGAACACCCACAGGAATGGATGGTATTGCTGGCTGTCGCAACTGGTCAGATTCCCTGCTGGGCTCCTTTGTGCAACTTTGAGGCTGAGACTTGCAGTTCCCATGAGGGTGCCGACGGAGGCTCCCTTCAGAACCCTATGGAAGAAGTTCCTGAGAAGTTTCTCTCACTAAAAACTATCTTTCTGCGTGAAATTCGTTTCTCTAAGAATTGGAGTCTCTCGGTTTCACCCTCATGCTTGGAATTTGCACCTGGCATGGTTAAGGCCTTCCTTCACCCTAGTTTAGGCTATATTCCCAAGGTTCCTACTAATATTGTAAGACCAATTATACTGCAGGCCTTCTGTCTTCCTTTTTTCCGGACATCAGACCAGAAGATACTGAATCTGCTCTGCCCTGTAATGGCCTTAGATGCTTATGTCCACAGAGCTCTGAGGAGAAAGTCTGAACAACTGTTCATTTGCTTTGGGTCACCTAAAAAATGGTACCCTGCATCTAAGCAGAGGATGAGCAAGAAGGTGGTAGAGGCAATCTCACTTGCTTATGAGTCGTCCGGTCAGCCTTCACCCTTGGCTGTATGAGCCCACTCTACTAGGAGTATGGCTCCTTCCAAAGATTTACTGTCAGGAGTTTCCCTCCAGGATGTTTGTGATGCGGCAGGCTGGTCCTCGCCACTCATATCTGTGAGATTCTATGAACTTGACCTTGGCTCCACTCCAGGGGCACCAGGATTTCACACAGATGGGCATATGGAGGCGTGGGTATTGCCTTCCCACAGCGATGAGGCAGCGTGAGTTCCTCTTGAAAGGGAAAATCTCGGTTTGTATGTAACCTTAGTTCCCTGAAGAGGGAACGAGACCCTGCGTTGCCCTGCCATATTCTCTGCATGCCCGTGATTGACTTTTTTTCAGAAGCTCTGTTTTTTACCAGATGGTTACATCATGGTGTGCCACTGTTATTCAATACAATGAAATCCTCTGAAGTCACTCACTTTTGAGGTTGAACTGAATTTTGGTGGTCAGGGAGATGAAAGTCAAATGTGTGTCTCTGGTTTCTGCTCCACACCAGTAAACTCCAGCATCTCTCACGCTCACATTACTGATGCTCACTGTAAAAACTCTCTCTTCATTTCTCTCAGATGAACCACTCATTTGTGTCACTGTAGATGTGCTGATGGTTTGGCAGATGTGATTATCATCCTCTTTGCAGAAATGAACTTCATGTTCCTCTGGGATCTGACAGGGGATGTTGACTTCTTCACCAACATGAGCAGATTCAGTCAGAAATGTTGCATCTGTAAACCAAAAGAGATCACATAAAAACCTGAACAAATATTGTATATGCAGGATAAAGTAGCTGTGGTTCCTCACCGTGTGTGACGTGCAGCTGAAGTTCAGTGAAGCTCTCAGTATAGTGAGACACATTCACTCCACACCTGTATGTTCCTGCATCTGCAGCTTTCAGCTCTCTAAAAAACACCATCAAGACTCCTGCTCTGGTGTCGTCATATAAAGAAACATCTCCATTCTCCATCCATTCATCCTGAACTCCTGGATTCTTCCTCTCTGAACATCCATCTGACTCTTTACAGATGTATTTTGGCCTGGTTTTGTATTGAGGATGTTCACACTTGATCATCATACGACCTCCTGAGTGGCCAGTCACTCTAGACACGCCCACTTTAGCTGTCAATCAGATATTTTATTAATTTATAATACACCTTATTAACTCAACATCCATCTCACTGTAATTCTACATAATTGTTTAATGGCTACATTATTTCTAATACTTCTGAATTCACTCACTGATGAGGTTGAGCTGAATTTTGGTGGTCAGGGAGATGAAAGTCAAATGTGTGTCTCTGGTTTCTGCTCCACACCAGTAAACTCCAGCATCTCTCACGCTCACATCACTGATGCTCACTGTAAAAACTCTCTCTTCATTTCTCTCAGATGAATCACTCATTTGTGTCACTGTAGATGTGCTGATGGTTTGGCAGATGTGATTATCGTCCTCTTTGCAGAAATGAACTTCATGTTCCTCTGGGATCTGACAGGGGATGTTGACTTCTTCACCAGGATGAGCAGATTCAGTCACACTCTTTGGATATTTTGCATCTATAAAATAAAACAATAAAAAAAAAAATCAGATCAGACACTTAAAACATGTCAGCTAAAGTATATTGGGTTCCTCACCGTGTGTGACGTGCAGCTGAAGTTCAGTGAAGCTCTCAGTATAGTGAGACACACTCACTCCACACCTGTATGTTCCTGCATCTGCAGCTTTCAGCTCTCTAAAAAACACCATCAAGACTCCTGCTCTGGTGTCGTCATATAAAGAAACATCTCCATTCTCCATCCATTCATCCTGAACTCCTGGATTCTTCCTCTCTGAACATCCATCTGACTCTTTACAGATGTATTTTGGCCTGGTTTTGTATTGAGGATGTTTACACTTGATCATCATACGACCTCCTGAGTGGCCAGTAACTCGAGACACGCCCACTTTAGCTGTCAATCACAGAGCATCAACACAGCATCATACCTAATTAACTCTTCATGAACAAAGACCTCAAAAAAAGTTCATACCGGACTTGATTGAGTTTGTTCTACTTACTAATAACATGCAGATGAACAGTATTAATAATGGAGTAACTGTACGAGTGTCTGTAGATCCAAACTCCACATAAATAAACTCCTCCATCATCTGGTGTCACAGCTGTAATTCTCACAGTCATGAGTTTATGTTTGTCATCAGAAACACTGAATTTGTCTTTATTCCTCCATGTGATGTAAATCATCTCAATGGAGTCTCTTCCTTCTTTGAACAGGATCTTGTATTTATTAATATGATTATGTGAATATTCACAGCTGAAGGCGGCAGTTTCTCCAATATTCACCATCACTGTCTTTGGCTCTTTACAACAGGAATCTGTCATTCACATAATAAAGAAATACATCTTACTTACATGGAAACTTTGAAATGGTCGGTAACTCCATTCTTCAAAAACTTTGATCTTAAAATGACTGACCTTCTTTCACATTCAGAGTCATATCGATGTACCGCTGGCCAATAACTCTAATCTGATATCTTCCAGCATCTTGTTGAATTAAATCTCTGATGTAGATCATGAGGTTGTTCTTATTGTTTCTAAACAGTGTGAATCGTCCTTCATTAATCCATTTATCAGGTTTTGTATCATTTATTATTGTTCTCCACTCTCGACTCCACTCAGGTGATTTGGCCATATGTTTAGCAGAGTGACTGTACCAAACCTCTCCAGAATCCACAAGAAGACTTGCTCCAGAGTATCCAGTGACGCTAAAGCATCTCACTGCACCTGTCAATCAGATTGATACTGTGATCAGAAACCTCATGAACAGAAAACAGCATCATTACTGCAGTGATGAAAGAGAAAAGCTCTGACCTGAGATCAGGTAGAAAGTGAAGAAGATGAGGAGGATCTTCATTGTGAGTTGAGTTCAGTCTTCTTTCTGCTGAATCTCTCTGTCTCTACATCTGTCTGCTTTAGTTACTTCCTCTTTCTTCAGCTCTTTATCAGTAATGAGCAGCTTTACTGGCCCCTCCCACCATCAGCACTGACTGAATATTACATTAATCACACTGAAAGAGCGCCACCTAGAGGAGGTTACAGTGTGTGATACTGAGAGCTCACACAGGCTTCATCTTCTCTATATAAGGACACATGACACTGATCTGCATTATATTCATATTCCTCTAGAGGGCGACAGGATAGTTTACTCGCAAGAGCCTGTATAAAACAATGCATCTGATACTTAGGGTTCTTGCCATTTTTATTCGTTATAAGAAATATCAACAGCTTTTTTAGGAGGAAACATATAATATCTTTATGCATAAAAAAAATACTAATATCATAGTTTGATGTGGATTCAGCACCATGGACATCAGCATCATTGATGACAGGTGAACTTGAGTTTATCTGCTTCCTTCCCTTCATCTCTGATTTGGCCAACGTTTCCTTCCTCCAGAATGATTCAATCTTTCTTAAGTAAATCTGTGCCATTTACATTTCATCATTTCAGGACACACAGACATTATGCTCTGTGTTAACTACCGTACAACATACACTCATTTTATTGAAATGTAATGTTCAGTCACTGAAATTAGCATTTCAATAGAACATGAACTTCTATCTGCCCCTAGGCGGAGCCAGAGGGTTCAATAAGGCAGCTGGATGTGTGTTTACAGTGGGTGTTAAAGACCTATAATAAATGCAAAGGTGAACAGGACATCACACACACTAGAGAGATTCACTAGAGGATTTCACAGCATCTTTTCATAGATTATAAAAAGTGCAATGCTTTTATTGCCTCCTTAAACCACACTATCCCTCAAGCAATTTTATAAAATATTAATGTTCTTCTGTTTTATATTTTGAAAGGTTGAAGTTTGCTCAGTAAAGCTGTATTTGGGTTAAACTGATCATACGTTTACCCAATTTTACCATTAAGAACTGAAAACCACTCCATTGCACTGTGGGGGACTTTTGCACAATACAATATTCACATTTTCTTCTGAAAAATATTCAGTATATTTTGATATCTCATCTTGTCTTAGAGGGTCAGTGTTTAGACTACATACTTAAGCATGTTTATAATGTTAGATGTTTGTAAAGATATTTTGAGATTAACGAGCCTCGGCGTGACCAGTCAAACCACTGCTGTCAAGATCAAATAAAAATCATCCAAACGCTTCGTGTTTTTGTAATTAAAAATCTTCTGAAGTCATAAAACAGGTTTTTTTGCAAAACAGGTTTAAATCTTCCTACCTGATCTTCCTGATAACATGACGATTCACACGCAAACTTTAGCTGTGTTTCCACCGCAGGAACTTTCCCCAGGAACTAGGGACTTTGGGGTGGTACTCTGTGTGTTTCGACCGCAGGAGCTTTCCCCAGGAACTAGGGACTTTGGGGTGGTACTCTGTGTGTTTCGACCGCAGGAACTTTACCCAGGAACTAGGGACTTTGGGGTGGTACTCTGTGTGTTTCGACCGCAGGAACTTTACCCAGGAACTAGGGACTTTGGGGTGGTACGCGGTGTGTTTTGACTGCAGGAGCTTTCCCCAGGAACTAGGGACTTTGGGGTGGTACTCGGTGTGTTTTGACTGCAGGAACTTTCCCCAAGAACTAGGGACTTTGGGGTGGTACTCTGTGTGTTTCCACAGCAGGAGCTTTCCCCAGGAACTAGGGACTTTGGGGTGGTACTCTGTGTGTTTCGACCGCAGGAACTTTACCCAGGAACTAGGGACTTTGGGGTGGTACTCTGTGTGTTTCGACCGCAGGAACTTTACCCAGGAACTAGGGACTTTGGGGTGGTACTCTGTGTGTTTCGACCGCAGGAACTTTACCCAGGAACTAGGGACTTTGGGGTGGTACTCGGTGTGTTTTGACCACAGGAACTTTCCCCAAGAACTAGGGACTTTGGGGTGGTACGCGGTGTGTTTTGACTGCAGGAGCTTTCCCCAGGAACTAGGGACTTTGGGGTGGTACTCGGTGTGTTTCAACCGCAGGAACTTTCCCCAGGAACTAGGGACTTTGGGGTGGTTCTCGGTGTGTTTCAACCGCAGGAACTTTCCCCAGGAACTAGGGACTTTGGGGTGGTATTCTGTGTGTTTCAACCGCAGGAACTTTCCCCAGGAACTAGGGACTTTGGGGTGGTACTCTGTGTGTTTCGACCGCAGGAACTTTACCCAGGAAGTAGGGACTTTGGGGTGGTACTCGGTGTGTTTTGACCACAGGAACTTTCCCCAAGAACTAGGGACTTTGGGGTGGTACGCGGTGTGTTTTGACTGCAGGAGCTTTCCCCAGGAACTAGGGACTTTGGGGTGGTACTCTGTGTGTTTCAACCGCAGGAACTTTCCCCAGGAACTAGGGACTTTGGGGTGGTACCCTGTGTGTTTCGACTGCAGGAGCTTTCCCCAGGAACTAGGGACTTTGGGGTGGTACCCTGTGTGTTTCGACTGCAGGAGCTTTCCCCAGGAACTAGGGACTTTGGGGTGGTATCCTGTGTGTTTCAACCGCAGGAACTTTCCCCAGGAACTAGGGACTTTGGGGTGGTACGCGGTGTGTTTTGACTGCAGGAGCTTTCCCCAGGAACTAGGGACTTTGGGGTGGTACCCTGTGTGTTTCGACTGCAGGAGCTTTCCCCAGGAACTAGGGACTTTGGGGTGGTACTCTGTGTGTTTCAACCGCAGGAACTTTCCCCAGGAACTAGGGACTTTGGGGTGGTACGCGGTGTGTTTTGACTGCAGGAGCTTTCCCCAGGAACTAGGGACTTTGGGGTGGTACCCTGTGTGTTTCGACTGCAGGAGCTTTCCCCAGGAACTAGGGACTTTGGGGTGGTACCCTGTGTGTTTCGACTGCAGGAGCTTTCCCCAGGAACTAGGGACTTTGGGGTGGTACCCTGTGTGTTTCGACTGCAGGAGCTTTCCCCAGGAACTAGGGACTTTGGGGTGGTACCCTGTGTGTTTCGACTGCAGGAGCTTTCCCCAGGAACTAGGGACTTTGGGGTGGTACTCGGTGTGTTTTGACTGCAGGAGCTTTCCCCAGGAACTAGGGGAAAAATAGTTACGGACTGCAGCTTTAAGTGTTATTAACATAACAGTCCTAACTTAAACAATACAAATGTATTACATTTAAAACATTTACAGACATACTGTGTCGTTGATTTGTGGACTCATTGTTTTGATTGTTTTTAAAATAGTATTGTCAAATCAAACATGGATAATTTGTTGATCATAAACATTTTTCAGTCTTTCCTCAATACATCACTTCTGCTCACAATCGATGTTCATCTTCTGTGTCTCTGTGTGGGTTTCCTGAATAAAGACTGTTAATTCTTCATAGTTAAACTAAACTGAGACTCTGAACCTTCAGCTCATTTCTGTGGTTTTGATCTGAAGAAAAAACACCCTGTTCATCACGACCACGGTGAGAACTGAACTGAGACCCTGAACCTTCACCAGTTTTCAGTGGCTTTGAACTGGACGGAAAAAAAAACAGCCTGTTCATCACACACACACACACACACACACACACACACACACACACACACACACACACACACACACACACACACACACACACACACACACACACACACACACACACACACACACACACACACACACCTCCAGTGTTCATGAGAAACTAATAATAATGAGTTTTGAACAATAACTTTTTTTAAAGCTAATTATTACTGCTACTTCTTTAAATTACCTGATTGATTTCTATGTGAATATTTAGATTAGTGCTAAAGGTGATACAAATAAAATCATAATAAATCATAATAAATAATGAATAAAATCATTCAGATTTTAGGCTTTATTCTTTATAGAGTATAAACTTTTCTCACTGTCTTTCATGATATAAATCAGATCAATATACTGGATTTATGGATGTTAACGTAATGCTTTTAATGCCATCATTGCCATGCCACATTTAAAATAAAATAAAATGTAAAAAAGAATAAACTATTGTAAGACTTAAAATAACATCTTTGGACAGTGAACAAAAACAAGACAAAAGAATTTTGTATTTCACTCGGGGGTTTTATTTCCTGTCTTCATCATGACCGCAGACAAACTGAGCTGTGAAAGAAGCAACACGAGCTGCAGTGGAAACTTTACAGCGTCTCATGATTCAACACACTGAACTGAACGACCCTGATCAAACCAAACACTATAGGCTACTATGCATTATAGGTCGATTTTTTTAATGAAATGCGGGCGTTAAGAAATGTAAAAAATAAAAAAAGTCTGTTTTTGTAAAACTTCCCGTGATCTGTGAGTTAGTTGAGTCTCATGCGGTGACTGACCGTGGCGTAATCAGACTGAATCTGGTCCTGACTGAAGGAGACTGTAGCATCACTGAGAGACTCTTCATGCTTCTGGAAACTGACAGACGCGTACAGGAGCTCATCAGAGGGGATTGTGGGTAGTTCATCATGACTGTTAATCTGAGCTGATCCAGGATCTGTGAGAGAATCATGTCTGCTGTCTGCACATGATGACTGGACATGGATAAAATAGAGAGAATTTGAAAAAGATAAATTAATGAGGACAATATATTTATGTACAAACACACACACACACACACTCTGACTTACCGTTGTATTTGTCTCCCTCTTTCTCTTGTCTGATGTCGAGGTTCTTCCTAATAACCCAAAACAAAAGGAATGGATCAGTCAGAGAAAGACGAACAGCAGCCTCTGAGACAGAAACTCATCGAGTCCGTGAGATTTTACTGCCACTGACCGTCAGAAGATTGAAGCAGCTCAAATAACTATTCATTACTTTCAACAGATAATACATGATCAAACCTCGTCTCTTGAGTCTTAATTTACACACAGTCAGAGTGAATCCACCGATCAGCAGCAGAATCACACACACACCAATAATGATGATCATGGAGAAATCTGAAACTAAAACACAAACATAGCCTAGAGATGAATGAAATAATACAAATATAATAAAAAATCAGGCACTTTATATCCAAAATAAATGACAGTTACTTTTAGAGAAGTAAAAACACCTTATATAGATGAAATAGTTAGAGAACGTTGTTGTAACGTTGACCTCTGATCTCTGTCATAAGGAACTACTGTAGCTGAATTACTCTGCAGTAACATACATGTATTTTAGTCTCTCTTCTGCAGATCTGCTTCATCTCTGTTTCTGTCTCTGTCGAGTCTCATGCGTCTCACTGTGGGTTTCCTGAATAAAGACCGTTAATTCTTCACAGTTAAACTAAACTGAGACTCTGAACCTTCAGCTCATTTCTGTGGTTTTGATCTGAAGTAAAAACACCCTGTTCATCACGACCACAGTGAGAAGAACACAAAAGAAAGCCTCATTGTAGCCTACACAGTGAAAAAAATAATAATTTAAAATGAAATGACACTTACAAAATGTTCTGATAGTCTGAGAATCTGTGTGACACAAGTAAATGCAAGTTATGGTAGTGTGAAAAACATACCACAATCACACTCAATCCAATCCGCACAGGTTTATTTCTCTGAGGTCCTCTCCCAGCAGGCCCAGGATGTAGACTCAAGAAGTTCAGTCAGACGTCGGATTTTGGTTGAAAATTAAAATTGGTTTGACGTCAAGCTCCAATGTTGGGCAGGCGTTGATTTTTGGTTGGAATTAACCCCCCCATAAGTTCACTTATTACTAACCAGATTTACTTTATTTCTGTCAGACGACTACAGAAGCTCTTATTGAGAATTAACAGAGGTTTAGATGTTGATGTGTTGTTGAAAATGTTTCGTTTGAAGTCACCATTATGGCGATCAGTGTTTGCTTTAGTTGTGCAGTTTGACTCTTGATCTTTTAACATTAGTTTTTCATCTGGCTGCTGTAACTGTGTTTGGTATGGCAAGAACTGCAAGAGAAATTGTGTTCAGATAATGTCAGCAATTTCATGATGATACAGATATAATCATCAGGTAGTGTTTGATTCACTGATCATATTCAGAGTCTATTATGTGTTTAGATATCATGTTATTACCTTCTCATTATTGATTGTAATAGTCCTGTGATTCTCCAGCAGTGTTCTGATCTGAGGGAATGTGCACCAAAAAGTTTTAAAGAGACACACAGACATTAAAGAATCAGCGTATGAATCTCAATAACGGTGACATGCTTCATACCGCAATGCATTCTGGGTGCATCATACAAAACTAGTCTATGGCTCCCAGACTGCATTGCAGCAATAAGCACGTCACCATTGTTGAGATTCATATGCTGATTATTGAGTGAGTCTAACAGATGCTGGAGAGCAAAATGTTTAGTGGACAATGTAGAATTACAGGCTCGCTATAATTAATAATACAAAATGATAATGTATCAAAAGATTAGACTCTGGATGACATCAGTGAAATAGACCCTATATGATGATCATATCTTTATCATCAAGTAAGACAATATATTATGATCACATTTTTTCCTGCTTTTCTTGCCATTACAAGCACAGTTACAGCAGCCAGAGAAAAACTAATGTTAAAAAGTCAAGTCAAACTGCTCAACTAAACAAACACTGATCACCATAATGGTGACATCAAACTAAACTATTATTTTCAATAAATCATCAGCATCTAAACCTCTGTTAATTCTCAATATGAGCTTCTGTATTTGTCTGACAGAAATAAAGTCAGTCTGGTTAGTAATGTGTGAAGCTGGTAATGCTGTTTGTGGAGTGGTTTAATCCTCCTCTGCTCATAAATTTCACCCTTTTTTATGATATTTTTTACAGTGTGGTGCTTATCCCAACCAAAATTCAACATCTGTCTGATGTTGGAGCTTGACTTCAAACAAAAGAGTTTAGACGTCAACTCGACTTTTCAACCAAAATATGACGTCTGACAGATGTTGGATCAGTTGGAGTCCAACGTCTTCCTGACGTCGCATTGACGTACTGTGCCTGCTGGGGTGAGTTAGCCGATAATCATTTTCATCTCTAGTGAGAACAAGTTACTGATATCTCACAGTTTAGTTAGTGCCAGTGGTCAGAAGCTGATTCAGTAAATTAACTGATTGATTTTGATCAAGGAAGGATTTTTTGGATTAAAACTCCACTCCGGAGTTTGCGAGTCTTTAAAACAATTCTTTATTAGACCTGGCTTGTTGCTTGTTGTTCTGAAAAGCAGTATTTAAAATATACCGTTATATCATAATATATTGATCATTCATATATAGGGAAATATATTTTCTTTCGTAAGGGTTTACTGCTAACATTTATATTTTATCCATTAGATGATTCTGAATACACTGAATTCAAAGGATTTCATTGTAGTATATTCACTCACTGATGAGGTTGAGCTGAATTTTGGTGGTCAGGGAGATGAAAGTCAAATGTGTGTCTCTGGTTTCTGCTCCACACCAGTAAACTCCAGCATCTCTCACGCTCACATTACTGATGCTCACTGTAAAAACTCTCTCTTCATTTCTCTCAGATGAACCACTCATTTGTGTCTCTGTAGATGTGCTGATGGATTGGCAGATGTGATTATCATCCTCTTTGCAGAAATGAACTTTATGTTCCTCTGGGATCTGACAGGTGATGTTGACTTCTTCACCAACATGAGCAGATTCAGTCACACTCTTTGGATATTTTGCATCTATAAGATAAATAAAAAAATTAAAATCATATCAGACACTTAAAACATGCCAGCTAAAGTATAGTGGGTTCCTCACCGTGTGTGACGTGCAGCTGAAGTTCAGTGAAGCTCTCAGTATAGTGAGACACACTCACTCCACACCTGTATGTTCCTGCATCTGCAGCTTTCAGCTCTCTAAAAAACACCATCAAGACTCCTGCTCTGGTGTCGTCATATAAAGAAACATCTCCATTCTCCATCCATTCATCCTGAACTCCTGGATTCTTCCTCTCTGAACATCCATCTGACTCTTTACAGATGTATTTTGGCCTGGTTTTGTATTGAGGATGTTCACACTTGATCATCATACGACCTCCTGAGTGGCCAGTCACTCGAGACACGCCCACTTTAGCTGTCAATCATAATAAAATAATAATACTAAAAAAACATTTATTCTATAAATATAAAAGCTTGTTTAGTAAAAATAGTTTTACTAAACGAAAACTTCTTGAAATGACCGACCTTCTTCCACATTCAGAGTCATATATATCCGCCAGTTGTGAAGGACTTCAATTGCGTATCTTCCAGCGTCATGTGTGTTCAGTTCTCCGATGTAGATCATGAGGTTTCCCTCATTGTTTCGAAACAGTGTGAATCGTCCTTCATTGATCCATTTATCATGTTTTGTATAATTTATTATTGTTCTCCACTCTGGTAGTTTGGCCATATATTTAGCAAAATCACTAAACCAAAGTTTCCCAGAATCCACAAGAAGATTTCTCCCAGAGTATCCAGTCACATCAATGTCTTTCACTGCACCTGTCAATCAGATTGATACTGTGATCAGAAACCTCATGAACAGAAAACAGCATCATTACTGCAGTGATGAAAGAGAAAAGCTCTGACCTGAGATCAGGTAGAAAGTGAAGAAGATGAGGAGGATCTTCATTGTGAGTTGAGTTCAGTCTTCTTTCTGCTGAATCTCTCTGTCTCTACATCTGTCTGCTTTAGTTACTTCCTCTTTCTTCAGCTCTTTATCAGTAATGAGCAGCTTTACTGGCCCCTCCCACCATCAGCACTGACTGAATATTACATTAATCACACTGAAAGAGCGCCACCTAGAGGAGGTTACAGTGTGTGATACTGAGAGCTCACACAGGCTTCATCTTCTCTATATAAGGACACATGACACTGATCTGCATTATATTCATATTCCTCTAGAGGACGACAGGATCATTGACATGTAATGTGTCTAGCTTCATAGAGTGATGTCTTTCTTCCTGTGATTCAGTTTTTTTTGCATCTTTACAAGCAGTCAGCTTTATTTATAAAGTGCTTTATCCAATACAGAGCATTTGAAGGAGTTTCTGTAATGTTGAATTTTTTTGGTTGTGCTGAAGAGTGGCACTTGTACTCAGATGACACCAGTCTTTTCTTATTTGTTTAGTCTGTATTTTTTGCACAGGATTCAATAAGACATTTGTGTTTACCAAGCGGCAACCTCCGGTTCAAGAGCAGACTCTTTTGAAACCAATCAGAAGTGACTTAAACTGCAATTCACCGACTGGCCACTAGAGACAGGCTCCAGAAGGGAGTCACATCTGTACCTCCATCATGTTAAAGGGGTGGTAAACCACGATTTCACTTTTCTAACTTTAGCTAGTGTGTAATGTTGCTGTTTGAGAATATACATCTTCAAAGTTACAGCGTTCAAAGTTTAAAGCAAAGGGAGATATTTGCTTTTAAAGAAATCGATTTCTAAGGACTACAGAAAACGGCCGGTAGGGACTACTACACATTCACCCAGGGTTTGCTGACATCACCAGGCCCAATATTTACATAAACCCCTCCTCCGAGAATATGAAATAAGGGGGGCCATTTTGTATCGCCGCGGGGAAGCGTTGTTGTGGTATAGTTAGTAGGCTGGAGTGCTGTTGACAATGCCGACGAAATGCTGTTATTTTCATCTGGATTGCAGGTCCACTTTCTTCAGCCTTCCTAGGGACGGGGGTGTGCTGCAGTGCGTTTAACACACAACGTCATATTCATGTGTGTAAGAGACATGAGGGGAACACGATCGCATTTGCATCGGATATATGCTGCCCATCATAAATCAAAGCACGAGACAGACAGGGGTCGGAGGAGAAGATCGGAAAATGTGACATAATGGACAATATTCATCTGTATTTGCAATACATGAGCCTTCAGCTGCACGAGTTCAGCTGCACGCGCGGCTACCGCGGCACATTCGCGGAGGAAAGCTTCCACAATCTTCGCGAGTACGGGCTACAACCTGTAAGTGTGATTTATTTTTCGTCTATGTGTTTTCCTGTAATAGTTTGTGTTGTTAATTGTAGCCTATGTTGTAGCAAGGAAGTAAACATGACAGCGCTGTTTGGCTCTGCAAACCAGTTTGTTAAATGCTCATTCATACTTAACGTTATCCGACAAACACCTCACGTTACAAACTGTTTAAAATCTCAACAGCGAACTTGGCATTAGTGTAAATTATTCTTTGATTAGAGCTTTTATGTATTGTTTATCTACAGGCATGCTAAACATGGTTCTGTGTTTGATTTGGCTACTATGTTTAGTGTCCGTTCTTGCGACAGATATTTGGCAAATCATTCTAAAAATACAAAAGTAACAGTGCCATTCAGGAGCGATCACTATAGATCCGCAGTCTTTACTCTTGAGGACTGAACAGGTTCTGCTCGATCATCTTCACTAAAATTGTCTGGGTCTGATTCGGGCTCTTGGTATGGTTTCATTGACGCTATTGTACACAAAGCTCAGGCTAGTAGCCTGAGGCTACCTGTAGAGGTAAGGGGCGTGACGCTTTCGAGAAATGTTCACTAGGCGGTTAGCGAATCACAGCACACTGGGCCAGCTAACCAATCTGAGCCCATTGCGTATTTTTGAGGGACTGGCTTCACAGAATCCGGAAACCATCAGACCGTTTTTACAAGGAGGGACAGAGCAGTGTAGAATAAAGGTCAAATATATGAAAAATACTGAATTTTTTTAAAAACGAAGCATGAACACGTTACAGTGCCCCCCACAAACACAATCAAGCCTTCGAAAGAGTGTGCTTTACCACCCCTTTAAAATGCCCAAATTTACAGCAGAAAAAACAAGCCTGGTATAAAAAGTGGTTGTGGTCTATACGGCTAATTTAGCCCTTCATGACGACTGCGAGGGGGTGAATTGTTTTGTAACTCATCCGTTTAAATTATATTAAGCCTTATAGTTCTGCATAATTAATGGCTGGCCACTTGAGTGACAGGTGGATTGATTCTATGGTTGAGGTAGACGGCCGTGGTTTCAGCCTCCAGGCCCCTCAGGGAACACCGGCTTAAATAACAAGGAGAACTTATGAGATAAGGAACAAACAGGTGAACAGAATCATTAATCAGACACACTGGGGTGCGTCTCAATCAGCTCCCTAGTTTCCTAGGTCGTAAATCAGTATATCATGTACATGAAAGTGGCCGACTCCCTGATCAGTGCCCTGACTACTGAAGTAGGGAGCTGATCGAGACACCCTAGGAAACTGGGTCAAATGACAACCAAACAGGGAAACTGTAACCCTGGAAAAAGTAATGATTATGAAAGTGTCAAAAATAGTGTGAAAAAATAATTTATTCTGAATCAGTGTTGGCTGACTCTCATCTCCGCAGTAGCCTTGTGCGAGCCTCATTTCAAGCTTTCTATATATTTCTCATGTTTGTGAGGCAAGTATTTTCTGTTCATTTATACGAGACGCGGTCCAGTTCACGTTTATTGCAAGTCATCCCGCCGGCGCCTTCATATTGTCTGCTTGCTTCTTATTTATTAATTCCAGGCAATTGGTTGATGAAAAATGTATCAATATTAAGATATATTTTTTTTCTAAAACGAAATTCACTTTAAAGAAAGGCTTTCCACTAAACAAAATGGTCAAAATCAATGTGCAACCCACTCCATGTCTCCCGACATATTGCACATCTTATGATCTTATTTGTGCAGTTCACTTTCCATAATTAACATAGATTAAATAAATAAATAAATAAAAAACTTAGAAATTGTACACAATTTCCCACAAAGAACAGTTATGTCGGGAAATAGGCTACAGGACGGAGACAATCCTTGTGTATATGCTGTGACCAATAATGTGTTTATATTTATTTATTCAGCAGTATTGCTCGATGTAAGAGAGAAATTAATTAATTAATCAGGTTAAGAACAAATGGGGGAATGTAAATATTACCGTTTTGTCCGTCAGAAACCTAGGTAGCCTATTATGCTCAAGGTTTGCAAGTAGGCAAAAACAAACTCGTTTGTGTGGGAAATATTTTTTTAATCCACAATAAACCAAACCAAAGCCATTACAACAATAAGTAGCCTGGCCTATAGGCCTATAGGTTTAGCTGTTACGTGTAGGCTAGGCTATTAAAGCATACGTGGTAGCCTGTTAAAAAGCATAATGAATACATGTCCTGTCAGATAACCAGTTGTCAGCAACATACAGTTGCAAATATGTAAAACACCCAAAAGAATAATACAAAACATCCCAAAAGGAGAGAGAGAGAGTAATATGCTCGGACCTTGGACTTGAACTCCTGTCACTGCCTCGTGAACAAACCTCTACGCAAACGATAGCTCTGTGGTTTTCACAAACAATAACGTACACAAAAGATTATAAACTAGTTTTACTTTTGCATATATGATTAAGAAAAGGCGCATACACATGTCCAATGAAAAAAATACAAATATCACATGATGAAAGTCCAAATATCAGGCACAATACGTTAAGACAGGACTCTTGAGGTGGATGACATTCTACTACACAGGTCTTACTGCCTTTTAATGGAGCTGGGCTGTGTAGTAAAAGGAGGGGCTGGTTTGTGTTACGACCCTGTCTTCTATTGTGTACTGAGGGTGTGATTGGCTGCAGACAATCATGCTTAATTGATTAATTTATGGGCGGAGAGTATAAAAGCTGTATTCACTTGCTCATCAGTACTTTCTCTGGGGGAACATCTTGCTCCACTTTGTTGTTTTCTAGTTTATTTATCATTTATCATTTATCAACTGTAATACAGTTTGTTCGTATGGGAAGAAGGAGGCGGGAACCGGCGAACGTTCAAACACATTTAATAAAACAACTCAACACAAAATGGCGGCGGCAGCCCCTCACGGACGCCTACATACAAAAACAAAACGTAAATAAAACAACTCAAAGTCCAGGCCTGGTCCTCTCTCGTCCTTCACTGTCGTCGCTCCTCCTTTATACTCCATCACTCCTCCGTGAGACACGAGACCGCTGCCGCGCGCAGCTGTCGCCCATCACCCTAAATCCCTAGACTTTGTTATATTTCTGTAATGGATCACTATTTGTATTTAATAAAAAATCTTGCACGTTAAACTATTCGTTTGCATGTGTGATCCTCTTTATGTGACGGTCGAGAAAGAGCTGGCCGTGACATAAATTGGGTGTCTCGTCCGCGATCCTTTGGTGTAGGAATGTTGGTGAGTATGTGATTATTTTGTGAATGGTCATCGTTATGAATGGGAAAACTGAATGGGAATGGGAAGTGTTTCCAGCTGGGTTGTGCATACAATCCTTCCGACGGAACACTGTTTGTTGTTTTGTTTATTATTTTACTTTTTTGTTTTTGAGGGTTATCCTGGGTGGAGATCTAACTCTCTGTCGGGGGTATGCTATCGGACTTTTAGTCGGACTGATCGTCACTGAATTCAGCGTTTAATGCCGCCCTGAGCCAGGTACACCTTCGAAGACTAGGTAGGCATTAGTTAGTGTTTTCTGTCAGATAGAAGCTGGAGTTTCTCACATTATAGAGGTGAACCTATTCTGCAAAATTCGTGAATAATTGCGCTCGTGTTTATAGTGCGTTATTCTCTTTCCTTCATACCTACAATGTGTGACTTGTGGTAAGTCTTTTTGAAGTTTTGTGAATGAGTAGGATGTGTAATAGACTGAAGTAGTTCCGTTTTGAAGCGGTGGCTTATGGGAGTTGTAGTTCTCGTTAACACGACCATCTCACGTGTGTGAGCGGGTTGTTTTGTTTGTGTTATTGTAGTATTGGTGTATGTACAAGGGAAATGTATTCAGTGCTCAAGGATTTCTTTGCTTGTCCCTCAGAAACTTTACTTGAGAGGTGTACAAAGGAGCAGTTGCTACTCATGATAAGCGACTGAAGGAAACACTTGTGTCTACTTTGAGACGATCACTCGTAGAGAGAGGAGTTTTGGAGGTAAACGCGGAGTTTATTGCTCCAAGTGAGTCTTTTGTGTCTTCTCCTTGTGAGGTTGACGTTGAAAGTGAAACAAAATTTCTAGATAAGTCCCTGCAAGAGAAACAGCTGTATTTAGACTCTGCGAAGATCTGCGCTGAGCGTGAGGATCGCGCTATGAAAGAGAGAGCGGTAGATCGAGAATTTGTTGTGCGAAAACTTGAATTGGAGAGAGAACGGGATGATCGAGAGTTTCAGTTAAGGAAGTTGGAGTTAGAGTTGTCAGTTAAAGAGGCAGAAGCTGCGCGAGTTGACGTGCCTCCTGTTGTACCGCGGCCGGTTGAATCACACAAACCGGTGTTTGATGTATACCGGAATGTGAGATTAGTTCCGCCATTTTATGAAAAGGAAATAGAGAAATCTTTGTATCATTTTGAACGTGTTGCTCTATCCTTGGAATGGCCGAAACAGTTTTGGACTTTGCTGTTGCAGTGTGTTTTCACAGGTAAAGCACAGGAAGTGTATTCTGCTCTCACCCTGGGACAGAGTGGTGTGTATGATGTGGTGAAATCTGCTGGGTTACACGCATATGAACTCGTGCCTGAGGCGTATCGCCAAGAATTTAGAAATTTTTATAAAACTGACGAATGTACTTGCATTGAATTTGCAAGAGAAAAGGAAAATTTGTTTGATCAATGGTTTTTTTCAATGAAAGTCACAAATAAAGAGCAGTTAAGATAATTGATGCTTTTGGAGGAGTTTAAGCACTGTGTTCTTCATGCTGTAGCTACATATCTCAATGAACACAAGGTGAATAAACTTTCTGAAGCTGCTATCATGGCTGATGAGTTTGTGTTAACCCATCGTGGGTCATTCAGTTCAGTCAGCTTTAAAACTGACATGAGTAAGTCTAAGTTTTGCTCTCAAACCAAGGCTAAGTCTGATGCGATGGGGCGAAATGTTAAGGCGCCCGTTGTTGATAATTCTAGTAAATCTGCACTCTCAAGAGAGCTGGTTTGCTTTTATTGTAAAAAGCCTAGCCATAAAATATCTGACTGCTTGTCCTTAAGAAGAAAGCGAGACTTTCAAAACCTGTTGCTTTAGTCACTACTTCACCGTTCATCAATTACATTTTTGAGAAAAGAGGTAGCTTTTTGTCTCATTCCTGTGGTAAACCTGGTAATCAGAGTGTTGCTGGTTCTGTTGATTATACACCCTTTATCACTGAAGGAACTGTGTCATTGCCTGGTTCAGAGGAAACTGTCTGTGCACATTCTCAGAGATACAGGAGTGGCCCAGTCGTTTCTTTTGGAAGGGATTCTGCCTTTAACTTCTGTAACGGCTACTGGAACCCATGTACTGGTACAAGGTTTTGAAATGGGGGAACCTTTGCACCGAATCCATCTTTCCTCTGCCTTAGTATCTGGTGATGTTGTAGTTGGTGTCCGTTCTGCCCTTCCAGTCGCTGGGATTACGTTTATTCTGTGAAATGATTTGGCTGGGGGAAATGTTTGGGGAGAGAGGAGTGTGGCAGCTCAACCCATAGTAGTATCTGTACCCAGAAAATCTCATGTTGAAAAACACAAGTTCCCTGAGATGTTCCCAGCTTGTGCAGTCACTCGATCGATGGCTAACCAACTACCAGAAAACCAAGCTGCAGAGGTTCCACTTAATGATACCTTCTTTTACACTGTCACTGCAGGTGAACCAGAATCTGATGTGTCTAAATGTTTTAAACAAAATGACTTGAAGGTCTGCTCTTCGCCATTTCTTGATCAGGAAGAATCTGCGTGCTGCAAAGTGAATCTGCTGTTCCATCTGAGGTTATGTCCACTCCAGAAAATATTAGTACCGATCTATCTAACGTTGAATGTTGTTCTTTGACTTCTCTTTTGCAGATCTCTCTCGAGGAGCTCATTAGAGCACAACAGAGTGATGAGACAATTAAGTCTTTATTTATTATAGCAGTGTCTAACCGTGGTTCTGAAGATCTTCCTTCATTATATTTTCTTGAAGATGGTCTACTTTGTCAGAAGGGGGTCCTGCATAAAGATGCTTTGGAGCATAAAACCCAGATTGTAGTCCCTCTTGCATTTAGAGACTTTGCCCTGCAATTGGCTCATCATGGACTTGCTGATCATACCGGAGTCCGAAAAACATATGATCGTATTATGCAACAGTTTTATTGGCCCAAGGTAAAACGAGATGTGGCCAAATATGTACTATCTTGTCATACGTGTCAGATTACCGGTAAACCCAATCAGAAAGTGCCAGTTGCTCCGCTACAGCCTATTTAAGTGGTTTCCAACCCTTTTGAGCATCTGATTATTGACTGTGTCGGTCCTCTGCCACGGTCTAGGGCTGGTCATCAATATATTTTTACTGTTATGCCAGAGTACCCGTTATCCTGCAGCTTACCCCGTGAGGTCTATTACCACCAAATCTATTTTGAAGGCCCTCACTAACTTCATGTCTATCTATGGTATTCCCAAGGTTATCCAATCTGATCAAGGTTTGAATTTTATGTCGAAACCTGAGTCCTGAGTCAGCTTTGAGTTACCCACAATATTTCCAGTGCTTATCATCCACAGAGTCAGGGGGCTCTTTGAAGGTTCCATCAAACATTGAAGTCTCTTTTAAGGTCATATTGTGTGGAGCTCGATGCTGATTGGGAAGAGGGTCAGCTTTGGATGTTATTGGCTATACGTGAAGTAACCCAAGAGAGCCTTTGTCCAAATGAATTAGTCTTTGGTCATGCAGTACGAGGACCTACTGCAGTTCTAGCTGATGAGTGGCGTATGTCTAAGCTTCCAGAAAATGTCATAGATTATGTGAGTGGGTTTCGCTGTAGACTTTACGAGGCACAAACTATTGCTCAAAAGAAATTGGGTAAATCTCAAGCAAAAATTGACAGGAAGGCTAACTTTAGGAGTTTTTAGGTGGTTGATCAGGTACTGGCTTTGCTACCTCTTCATGCTAATCCATTCTGTTATGTACTTTTAACTGCCAGGATCTGGTTAGTAATTAGATGAATGAACCCCTCTGGGTGCCGGTCAGAGCACAGTTGTATATAAGGATGAGGAGAGGGTATGTAGTTTTTAAGTGATGCATTTATAAAGGATAAGCTGCAGAGGTATCAACAGGTAGAGTATTACATGCAGTAGAGGCATTAGTCTGAAACAAAAAATACAATAAAGAATAATGAATAACTTTCTAGCTTGGCAAATATATAATAAACCATGAAATATCCAAAGAAGGAAATGAAGGCATCACATTGTGCATTAAGCTGTACACGATCATCTAACATGATACAAACTCCATATATGGATATCGCAGCACATCCGGGTGTAATCGCTCGGTATAAACCTGGTATAAACAGCTCAAAATAACCAAAATCACATCACAAAGGTATTATATCAGTGAAGGCAGTGATATACATCTCGATAAAGAAGAAATAATCACATATGGAAGAGCATCATTAAGATAAACTAACAGAAACATCGGCTGAGGGCATGTTTAGACATGTCAGAGTGACAAAGTTATAAATAACTCAATACCGATCTCAATAAACACCAAAATAAGGCAAACAGGCTTACTTGTAGGTCAATGACTAACACCTTGGTAACTGCTGCAGCAAATAATAAAACTAAACAGGAATAAATGTCCTTCCAGCGACGGCTAGCAGACCATTACAGTTCAGCAGGCAACGGCAGATTATCACTAGTGATGGGTCGTTCGCGAATGAGTCGGCTCTAAGAGCCGGCTCTTTTAGGTGAACGACGGGAGCTGGCTCGCATTTCTGAAGAGCCGACTCTATTTAAAAAAATATATAGCCTATAGAAATTAAATCATTATGTCATAATTAAATAATGAATTTTATTTTATTTACAATAATTGACTAATTCAAAGAACAAAAAAAATATGATATAGGTCTAAAGGCGCACACATTCGTTTCGACTGTCTGGTCAGCCTCACATTCTGTTCCTGTGTCAATCATACACGAGGTGTCAACCAATTATACGGCATGAGGGAGGGGCCGAGCCATCACACACACGCGTCGCACACACAGTACCCACGGCTTACTAAAGTCATGACAGGGAGACTCTGCATAGTGGCCACATCCGTTCCCTCTGAGAGGGTCTTCTCAAAAACTGGACAAATTATTACTGAGAGAAGAAACCGCATCAGCCCCTCGAAAGTGAGACAGCTTGCATTTCTGAATGCAAATCTCTCATAAATTAAAATGTGATCAGCATTGTGTATGCTAGTTATACAAAACATAACTAGTGAGATAGTTCATGCTGGTTAATCCTTTAAGTTATTTATTTTTCTTTAATATGGGTTCTATTATGTTGTTCAGATTCAGTTTGTATTTGTTTTGAATGTTGTTTCAAGACATTAAAAAGTTGTAATTTAAATGCAAATGTTTAATAGTATTTTTTCATAAATCAATGCATTTTTAAAGAAATTGTGAGACATTGTGAGTATTATTATTTAATTTAATCTTTTAATTAGAATTGTTTTCACACCTATCATAGACAAAACATTAAAAAAAATTAAAGAGCCGTTTGTGAGCCAAAAGAGCCAGCTCTTTTCAGTGAGCTGAGTCAAACGAGCCGGCTCACGAAAAAGAGCCGGATTGCCCATCACTAATTATCACACAAGACTCCTCAACCCGAAAGTGAGATATGATGTCAAAATAAAAGCCCTCTCTTAAAGCAGCCTTTACAACACATTCCAAGCAAAGTTTCCAGGACCTTATAGTGTAGCTAAACGCCTTTCAGATAATAATTATCTGCTGAATACTCCTGATCGTCAAAGAAAGGTCCAGGTTTGTCACATTAATTTGTTAAAATCTTATGTAGCTCCTGTTACATCTGTCTCTGTTAATGTGGTGACAACTTGTGATTTTAATTCAGAACAACAGTCTGTGCTTTCTCCCATTTCGTCCTACAGTATGGGTGACTCTTCTCCAGAGAATACTGATGAGGATGGGAATCTTCTTTCTTGGGAAAAAGTAGATGGACGACTTAACTCTGAGATTCTTAGTGATTTTTATTGTCATCTTTCTTATTTGGCAGAAAATGAGAGGAGTGGTATCGTTGAGTTAGTGATGTCATTTCCTTCTCTTTTCCGTGACGTCCCTGGACGAACTTATGTCATTGAACATGACATAACATGACGTAGGAACTTCATATCCCGTTAAACAAAACGCTTCTAGGGTTAATCCTATGAAACGAGAAGTACTCAGGCAAGAGGTGAATTATTTGCTTGCTCACCACTTGGCTGAAGCTAGTTTTAGTTCATTAGTTCATCGTCCTACAGTATGGGTGACTCTGTGTGTCTGATCCTCTTTATGTGACGGTCGAGAACGAGCTGGCTGTGACATTTAAATATTATAGAAAACGCTGCTTTTTACGCTTTGACAGACTGAAGTGCCGTGCTGACAGACAGCGTTTTGGATCGGATCAAAACTGCCGATATTAACAGCGTTTTATGCCACTTGTACTACAGAACGTCGAATTTTGCGCCGTCTTTTCGTCTAAAACCCCGCAAATAACGGCGTTTTCTATAAACCAGGCGTTTGGTTACTGGCATATTTTGACTCTTTTGGCGTTCCATACGTGAATGTTGTCTGATGTTACAGGGACAGAAAAGCACACGTGTGTGTTTGAACACATAAATCACAGAGGTCACGTGAATGTTGTCTGATGTTACAGGGACAGAAAAGCACACGTGTGTGTTTGAACACATAAATCACAGAGGTCACGTGAATGTTGTCTGATGTTACAGGGACAGAAAAGCACACGTGTGTGTTTGAACACATAAATCACAGAGGTCACGTGAATGTTGTCTGTTACAGGGACAGAAGAGCACACGTGTGTGTTTGAACACATAAATCACAGAGGTCACGTGAATGTTGTCTGTTACAGGGACAGAAGAGCACACGTGTGTGTTTGAACACATAAATCACAGAGGTCACGTGAATGTTGTCTGTTACAGGGACATAAGAGCACACGTGTGTGTTTGAGCACATAAATCACAGAGGTCACGTGAATGTTGTCTGTTACAGGGACAGAAGAGCACACGTGTGTGTTTGAGCACATAAATCACAGAGGTCACGTGAATGTTGTCTGTTACAGGGACAGAAGAGCACACGTGTGTGTTTGAACACATAAATCACAGAGGTCACGTGAATGTTGTCTGTTACAGGGACAGAAGAGCACACGTGTGTGTTTGAACACATAAATCACAGAGGTCACGTGAATGTTGTCTGTTACAGGGACAGAAGAGCACACGTGTGTGTTTGAACACATAAATCACAGAGGTCACGTGAATGTTGTCTGTTACAGGGACATAAGAGCACACGTGTGTGTTTGAACACATAAATCACAGAGGTCACGTGAATGTTGTCTGTTACAGGGACAGAAGAGCACACGTGTGTGTTTGAACACATAAATCACAGAGGTCACGTGAATGTTGTCTGTTACAGGGACATAAGAGCACACGTGTGTGTTTGAACACATAAATCACAGAGGTCACGTGAATGTTGTCTGTTACAGGGACAGAAGAGCACACGTGTGTGTTTGAGCACATAAATCACAGAGGTCACGTGAATGTTGTCTGTTACAGGGACAGAAGAGCACACGTGTGTGTTTGAGCACATAAATCACAGAGGTCACGTGAATGTTGTCTGTTACAGGGACAGAAGAGCACACGTGTGTGTTTGAGCACATAAATCACAGAGGTCACGTGAATATGGAATGCCAAAAGGGTCAAAATACACACCCAAAACACAGACAATCTCTCTCTCACACACACACACACACACACACACACAATCTCTCTCACACACATGCACGCACGCACGCACACACTCACTCACTTGGATATGTGGTGGATGGTTACTCTCCATAGACATAATGGTTTTTCTAATGTATAAACTGTATAATCTATCACCCTACACTAACCCTACCCCTAAACCTACCAATCACAGAAAACTTTTGGCATTTTTTGAATTTCAACACCATTTATTATGTTTTAGTATGAGGACACAGATGTCGTCATAAACCCTGTACATGAACATACACACACTAACAGCAGGCCCTGACACGAGGAGGACAGAGTAAAGGTACACTTTTATTAGCCCCGAGTCCAGTGGACCCGAGATGAGAGTCAGCCAACACTGATTCAGAAAACAATTTATTAATTAGCAGTTATAACGCCCCCTCCTATTTTTGACACTTTCATAATCATTCCTTTTGCCTGTTCTTTGTGTCAAGCTCAGTGTAGCCTCAGAGTATTCGCGCTACTTTTGTGGAAATTTCCGTTAACCCTAAAACACAACACAAAAAATACATGGGGAAACCGTGGAGAAAAAAAAATGATAATAATATCGTATTAGGCTATTATATTATAGCCTACATGCCCTATTTTTATGGACTGTAAATAATAAAGAGTTGTGAGAAGCCTTTATTTCCATAATGCCATATACATATTTTATTATAGTTTTTTTTTTTTTTATGGGTATTTAAAAATAAATTTTAGCCTATTGTATTAAGAAAAGCTTGAATTGTCAGGGTTTTTTATTGTTGTTTTGGTCAAACTTTAATATTTACTGGAGTAATACGAAAATTAGGCTAATGCTTTTTAAATGTAGATATATATCTTTATATTTAATGTAAATTTAGTCTCGTTTAAACCAGCGGTATGTGAGCTCTCATGGTCTTTTTAATTTGTAATGTTTAAAAGAATGATGATGATAATAATAATAATAATAATAATAATAATAATAATAATAATAATAATATTTTGTATGAGCATTCGTTAAATACCCATTCAAAATTCCACAATGTTTTCTAACAATTGTCTTTGTCCATATTTGCTTCATTCTTTTAAACGTTACAAATGAAACTGTTTTTAGTAGGCTGTGTGTTGAGCCCACATACCGCTGGTTTGAACGAGCCGTCCGCAGTTCCCGCTGCTTCAAGATATTTACATTTTAAAAAGCATTAGCCTATTTGTTGTATTACTCCAGTAAATATTCCAAATGTGCTGAGTCCAAGTTTGACCGAAATAGTAAAAAAAATTCTACTTTTTTTCTTTCTTTTTTTAAAATACAATAGGCTATACAAGTAATTTTAAAATAGCCTACATGTTTTAAAGAAAACCCTATAATACAATATGTAGGCCTAGGCATTATGGAAATGTATTACATTGTCCATCTTTAGCCCCTTTTCCCACAGTGGTCCGTTAAAAATAGTGCCAACAATTCTGATTCTACCGAAAATGAATGATTTTATGTTACAAAAAACCCCCCAAAAACACACACACACAAAACGTCTAACAGCCTAATCGTCACACAGGCTTCATCTTCTCTCTATAAGGACACATGACACTGATCTGCATTATATTCATATTCCTCTAGAGGGCGACAGGATCATCGACATGTCGATTCACTGAGGCTTCCCAGAGCCCATGAAAAACTGCTTCTGATAATTTGAGTTTGACATTTTTCTCAGTTGTAAGAAACTTTAACAGCTTATTAGGAGCAGATGGAACAGATCTGACTGGATTTGTGTGGATACTTTATGCATATAAATAATATCATAGATTGATGTGGTTTCAGCACCACGGACAGCAGCCGTCAGACAAACGTCACATGACAGCTGAACAAACACAAAGAGTACGTCACTTGAGTTCATCGCTTCCTTCCCTTTACTTTGTGCTCATGAACACTGAGTCTGCATGAACAATGAGTCTGGTCATCATCCAATATTAGGCCAAAGTTTCATTCCTCCAGATTTAATCTTTCTTTTCAAACATTCAGGAGTCGAGTAAATCAGTGTCATTTATAAATCATCAAAACAGAAGAG
This sequence comes from Romanogobio albipinnatus, assembly GCA_023566225.1. Lineage (NCBI taxonomy): Eukaryota > Metazoa > Chordata > Actinopteri > Cypriniformes > Gobionidae > Romanogobio > Romanogobio albipinnatus. Next base: position 6,093,995 of record CM042241.1, read on the forward strand.
AATAAATCTCTGTTCTGTATCAACACACACTACAACTACTACTATCAATAAAACAAAAAATAGTAAGCTTACTCACAGAAATGTAACTCATATTTCCCTCTAGATGGAGCCAGAGGTTTTATTAACACGTCTGATTGTGTTTAGGAGCTACAAAACGAAAATAATAAAATGCAATCATGAACATGAAATCACAAACACTAAATCCAGAAAAAGAGAAAACCCCACACAGCTTACAAGAACAAACATAAAAGCATGAAAATATAAAACTGTAATTTGTGTTTACAGCCTACTTAGCATCTCATGACATCTTTAGCATCTTTAGCACAAAATGTGAAAAATAGTGTCTTTGTGTTTCGTTAAATACATTCCTAAAGGAATTTTACAAAATAAAGTGTTCATCCTGCTTATTTATTGTGAAATGTTGCTGTTTGCTTACATTTTTGTGATAAATTAATGATGTAATTTTATTTTCTATTTTACCATTAAGACCTGGCAATCACTCCATTACATCATTGGGGCAACCCAGCAGGACTCCAACTAATCCAACATCTGTCAGACGTCATATTTTGGTTGAAAATGAAAGTTGAGTTGTCGTCTAAACCCAACGTTTGTTTGACGTCAAGCTCCAACATCAGACAGACGTTGAATTTTGGTTGGAATAAGCACCACACTGTAAAAAATATTGTAAAAAAGGGTGAAATTTATGAGCAGAGGAGGATTAAACAACTCCACAAACAGCATTACCAGCTTCACACATTACTAACCAGACTGACTTTATTTCTGTCAGACGTCTACAGAAGCTCTTATTGAGAATTAACAGAAGTTTAGATGTTGATGTTTTATTGAAAATAATAGTTTAGTTTGAAGTCACCATTATGGAGATCAGTGTTTGTTTAGTTGAGCAGTTTGACGTGACTTTTTTAATATTAGTTTGTCTCTGGCTGCTGTAGCTGTGTTTGTTATGGCAAGAAAAGAGAGAGAAAGTGTGATCAGATGATATTGTCTTACTTGATGATAAAGATAGACCCCTCTATGATGATCATATTTCACTGATGTCATCCAGAATCTAATATTATGATATATGATCATTTTGTATTATTAATTATAGCAAGCCTGTAATTCTACATTGTCCACTTAACATTTTGATCTCCAGCATCTGTTAGACTCACTCAGACATCAATAATCATCATAAGAATCTCAACAATGGTGACGTGTGCATTGCATTTGCCACAATGCCGCCACAATGCATTCTGGGAGCCATAGACTAGTTTTGTAAGATGCACCCAGAATGCATTGCGGCATGAAGCATGTCACCATTATTGAGATTCATACGCTGATTCTTTAATGTCTGTGTGTCTCTTTAAAACTTTTTGGTGCACAATCCCTCAGATCAGAACACTGCTGGAGAATCACAGGACTATTACAATCAATAATGAGAAAGTAATAACATGATATCTAAACACATAATAGACTCTGAATATGATCAGTGAATCAAACATTACATGATGATCATATCTGTATCATCATCATCAAATAGCTGACGTCATCAGAACACAAGTTATCTTACAGTTCTTGCCATACCAAGCACAGTTACAGCAGCCAGATGAAAAGTAATGTTAAAAGCTCAAGAGTCAAACTGCACAACTAAAGCAAACACTGATCACCATAATGGTGATTTTAAAATGTATTCAGTTTTCCTTCTGAAAATATACACATATAGTTTGACATCTCGTGTGAATAAAGCAATACACTTAGTGTATAATAATGCATGTTTATTATTTATCATAGTCATTAAAGTAAATGCCTTTCCGATGTGATATGTGATGGGAAAAGGGAGAAGAGCGAGTTCTGCAAAAGGCGGATTCGAACCGGGTCTATCTCGTCAAAATTCCTTGATTCCTACATTCCTTGAGCCTTAGGGCGTTTTCACACCTGGAAGTCCGCATCAAGGTCCGAGCCAAAGTTCATGTTTTGATACATTTTATATATTTGGTTAGTTTTAGTTTGGTTTCACTTTGCAGTTATGCGAGCGGACTAAAGAACTTGCGTCCTGTCGTCATCATCATGTGGGCTGCATCTTGTCATTGATTGGTGTGTAAACGGACGTGCGTCTGACGTCAGCGTCTTTGACAAGAATGAATGAACAGACGCATATCGCGTCCACTAGTGAACAGTGCGCATTGCTTGACTATTTATTTTCATTTTGAATTGTTTCATTTAAAAGTGGACTAAAAGCTTTCTATACACATATTGCTCATGTCTGTGAGGCAAGTTGGGTTTATTTGAGACACGCTCCAGTTCATGTGCAAAGTATGTGATCGTTCCGGCGCCTCCATGTCACGATTGTTGTCTGCTATAGACTATTTGCTTCTTATTTATTCAATCCAGGCAATTGGCTGATGAAACATTGATTAAAATTAAGATATAATTTATACAAAACCACTTAACCCTAACCCTAACCCTAACCACATTAAAGAAAGGCTTTCTACAAAACAACACTTAATGAAGTGGTCAAACTAATTTCTGACTTTCTGTCTTCTGACATATTGCACATCTTTTCACTTTTCATAATCAATATAGCCGAGATGAAATTTAAAAATAGCATTAAAATGTTTAAACATAAACAGGAACTTCCTGTAAAGGGTCTGAAAGTCCGAACCACACAGAAAATGCTTTCACACCCGAAACAAACCGAAACAAATTTCATCTGTTTGGTCCGGACCGTGGTCCAGGGGGAGGTTTCACACCTGTAATTTTGATTCAGACCAAACTGAAAAGTCAGAAAATCCGGACCAACCCAGCAGGCACAGTATGTCAATGTGACATCAGGAAGACGTTGGATTTTGGTTGAAAATGAAAATTGGTTTGACGTCTAAATACAACGTTTGTTTGACGTCAAGCTCCTACGTTGGGCAGACGTTGATCAGTGAAATAGACCAATATATGATGATCAAAACTTTATCATAAAGTAAGACAATATCATCTGATCACAGTTTCTCTTGCTTTTCTTGCCATTACAAACACAGTTACAGCAGCCAGAGAAAACCTAATGTTAAAAAGTCAAGTCAAACTACCCAACTAAAGTAAACACTGATCACCACAAACTAAACTATTATTTTCAATAAATCATCAGCATCTAAACCTCTGTTAATTCTCAATAAGAGCTTCTGTAGTCGTCTGACAGAAATAAAGTCAGTCTGGTTAGTAATGTGTGAGGCTGGTAATGCTGTTTGTGGAGTTCTTTAATCCTCTGCTGAGATATTCAGAGATTTAATAATAATAATAATAATAAAACATCTTATTTAAAGGAACCTTTCTCGGCACTCAAGGACACCATACAAAGATACAATAATACATTTAAAAAATAGTAAAAAATATAAATAAGTAAATAAAAGAAGAACAACTGAAAAGCATGTGACATTAATGAGAATAGGCAATTTTAAACAGGTATGATTTGAGTTGCGATTTGATATGAGAGAATGAATCAATGTTTCTGAGTTGCGGTGGTAGTGAATTCCAAAGTTGGGGAGCAGAGCGGCTAAAAGCTCTGTTCCCCATAGTAGTGAGACGGACAGGGGGAACAAACAGGTGTAAGGAGGAAGAGGATCTAAGAGAGCGGGTAGGGGTTTGAACCTGAAGAAGATTAGACAAATATGGGGGTGATCGGCTGTGGATGGCTTTGAATGTTAAGAGAAGAATTGTGAATTGAATACGGAATTGGACCGGGAGCCAGTGAAGCTGTTGGAGAACAGGAGTGATGTGGTGAATGGAGGGGGTTCGGGTTATTATCCGGGTTATTTAATGTGCTGCCACAAATTTTACCCTTTTTTAAGATTTTTATTTTTTTTTACAGTGTGGTGCTTATTCCAACCAAAATTAAATGTCTGTCTGGCGTTGGAGCTTGATGTCAAACAAACGTTGGGTTTAGACGTCAACCTGATTTTCATTTTCAACCAAAATATGACTGACGCTAGATTAATTCAACGTCTTTCTGACATTACTTTGACGTACTGTGTCTGCTGGGGACAAGGTAGGTGTGAAAGGGCCCTTACACTCTACTGAATACACCACTGAAGATGTTGAAAAATGTGTGTCTATTTTAAGTCTTGTGTGGCCCAACCAGGCATTGTTAGGTAGAGCTCGTGTGAATACGCTATTTGCACTTGGTGTGAACAGACACTCTGATATAGCGCATCCTATTTTACCATTGCATCATTGGGGGAAGTTCTTCTGAAAACATACAAATCTAGTTTGACATCTTAGCACGTTTCAGAGAATTTTGAATATAACAATACGCTTAGTGTATAATAATGCATGTTTATAATGTACCATAGTATTTAACAGTGTCGTTTGAGTTGGTAAAGATATTGTGAGATTCACGAGCCTCAGCATGACCGTTAGTTAAACCACTGCTTTTTATGGAGTGGAAAGTTTGTGACCATTGGTAATGAAAACCTGCTTCCTGTTTTTATCACACCTGCAGACGGCTGAAGAAAACCACAAGCTGAAGAGCATCTCATCTTTATCACACTGACCACAGTCTCAAACAACCTGCAAACACAAAGAGCCTTTACAGACAACTGTCTTTATTTAGTAAAGAAAAAAGGGGCATTTCTCATGCTGACATTACACAAATGCTAACATTTGAACACACTTGTACAGAATCATCATTTCACTGTTTATCATCTGTTTTCTGTCTGATGAGGATGATCAGAAACGGACATTTCACATTCGGTAATTCTTACATCTCTGTCTAGACTGACAATTATATTTCCATCTTTCTCTGGCTGGATTCATAAAAGCTAATTAGCATACAACTCTTACTGTTACTGGCATGTAAAGATACGCTGATATTTCGATATTAGTCAGAGAGACACTGATGAAAATAAAATCTTAAATAAAAAACACTTTAGATGTTGCTTGTATAAAGTGGTATTGACAAAATGCACTGAGCACAAATGTGACATTTAAAGGATTTTACAGACATTCTCTGTCATTGAATTGGATTAATAGTTTTGATTTTTGTTTTTAAATCCTTGAATGAAAATGGTCAAATCTCATGCAAATCACTCAGTAAATGTTGAAGATGAATTATCAAATGAGCACAATCAATGTTGATCTTCTGTGTCTCTCTGTGGGTTTCCTGAGTAAGAGTTTTATTAAACTGAACTGAGACCCTGAACCTTCATCAGTTTTCTGTGGCTTTGAGCTGGACGGAAAAAAACAGCCCGTTCATCAGACAACCACAATATGGTCTTTTATGATAATTAAGAAACAGCAAAAATATATATTTTTCAGTGAACTAAAATATAAATCTACAGTAAAGGTATAAGCAGTTGTTACATCAGACAAATAAACTAAAATAAAAAGAACAAGAATTGCAAAACAACATCAACATAAGTATCAATCATCAAGTTAATGCATAAAACATTTATGAACGTTCCAAGAGCCCCACCAAAGGAAACACTGATCTCCATAATGGTGAGCTGTTGTTTGTTTTGCTTCACAAAATGGCACTCAAACCAATCAATTCATCTTAACTTGGCTTTTCTGAGTAAACAAGGCATAGTATGTGACTAGAACAGATTACTAGATTTTTACTATTAAGTTAAGACATTAAGTAAAGTTAACTAGTTAGAATCACTGTTGGATTTGACAGTGTACCAGAAGTCTGAAAAGAACAACACATTTGCAGCGCCTTTGTGGAGAGCGGAGACATTGCAACGACAGCAAGAAACCAGAGCTCCAGAAGAATAAAAGGAGGAGTGATATATATAGGTATATTGACGCGGTCTCAACTGGGCGAGCTCATGAATAGTAATGAGCTCAGACTGACCAGCTTTTGTAAATGGCCTGATTTCTCTGCTTATATCTTTGGGCTAGAGCAGACAGAGGAGGTAGCAGTTCATTTTGACATTCACATCATAATACAAACACATATGGACCGAACATATTTCAAAAAATACAAGTAAAAACAGTTTTGTGTGGCAGGACATCTTTCAGCTCTAAGTCGTTCCTAATCTCCTCTAAGAGAGAGAATGGAATACGTTGCACATGTTGCTTGCCAACAAATAAGGAGTTTTCAATTCAGGATAATTTCTCATCTCTTCATTTTATATTTAAAATACATTTTTGTTAAGAATAGTATTATTTATTTTGGTGATCATATCGGTGAACAGTCTCGGACAAAACTGCTTCCAGTGATCGGCCCCAAAAATCCTGATCAGACGTCCTTCACTTGAACAGCTCTGAACAGATTCTCATGTTTCATGTGTTTTATCATAAACGGGTTTTAAACTTAAAGAGGCTTTATGTCAATATTCCCATCTCTCCATCTGGAGTGGAAACTTTACAGTTTATTCTAGAAGTGTCACTCAGGGGTTTTATTTCCTGTTTGTTTCACACCTTCAGATAAACTGCGATGACAAACTCTTTACACACACCAACAAACCTCTGACACAACTGCTATTTTAAACATGTGAAAGAAGCAACACGAGCAGCAGCGGAAACTTTAACGTGTCTCATGATTCAACAGACTACATTAATTACACAGATCTGTCTAATCCAATGTGGAAAATAGACTAATAACTACAACTAATACATTTCATTTGATGTAAACCGGTTTCTGATTTTTATAGTTAATTTATGTTTAGTCATAGCTACTTTTCTTAAACTGCAATTCATCGACTGGCCGCTAGGGACAGGCTCCAGAAGGGAGCAGAATCTCATTGAGCCCCATGTTAAAATGCTGCTGATGTCAATAATTTATAAAGGGATTTTTATCAATTAACTGTAATCATAAGCGATACTGGTGTAATGTGTGCTGATCTGTGATCAGTGAGTTCTCATGTTGAGTTGAGTCTCATGCGGTGACTGACCGTGGCGTAATCAGACTGAATCTGGTCCTGACTGAAGGAGACTGTAGCATCACTGAGAGACTCTTCATGCTTCTGGAAACTGACAGACGCGTACAGGAGCTCATCAGAGGGGATTGTGGGTAACTGTGAAGACCGGACTGACCTGTGTGTGTGGGCGTCACCTCGTCTCTTGAGTCTTAATTTACACACAGTCAGAGTGAATCCACCAATCAGCAGCAGAATCACACACACACCAATAATGATGATCATGGAGAAATCTGAAACTAAAACACACAGACAGTGTTAATTAAAGAGAAACAAAGACATATTTGTGTAGATATTATATTTTTACATATATGGCATTTCAGCCCTTTTCTCTCCAGCATGTCTGTTTTAACACTTATGGGTTACACATACAAGTGTGAGTTTAGTATTGGGAATGTTCATGCTTTACATTTAATTTATTCATTTTTTTAAGAAGCTGAATTATTTTGCAGTAACAAGAGTGTATGTTAGTTTCTTTTGCAGATTTACACATAGCCTATGTTATACGTCATGCCTCTGTGAGGCTCATGTGTATCCATGTGTATGGTTCCCCCTTTGGGCATTTCCCACATGTGTATTTCCACGGTAAGTCTCTTTGAGCATGTGTCTTCCCTTGGCAAGGGGTTGAAACATTCCACCTGTGGCTGGATACCCCAGTGTTCCCTTTCGAAAGGGAACTCGCGCTGCGTCAGCTTGACGCTACAGGGAACGCCTCCAGCGTGACAGGTGCCTGAAATCACTATCAAAAAACATCAATCCTATTGACCGGCGACAACCTATGATGTCATCAAGGTGCGACCAGGAAGTATATAAGGGCACCTTGCCAACATGACAGTATCTTTTCGTCTTCAGGGACTGTTTTGCCTGTTTCGCTATTGGAAAGCATCAACAGAGAAAGTATGAAGTGTGCGAAGAAGCAGCGACACTTCCGCAGGTGCATGGACCCGTGCAACAGGTATCTTACACCTGATGACACACACACACTGCGTGTACTACCTGGGGGAAGAGCACGCACGGGATGTTCTCGAGGGAGCATCCTGTGCAAACTGTGAGCGTTTTTCCCATGAAAACGCTCCGCTCTCGTCTGGCTCTCTTCTCGAGGGGAGAGAGCTCAGTAGCTGGGAACGGCCCCGCTCGTGCTGAGGCTGAGCGGTGGCTACAGACTTGGGGTTCCCAGCTGGATCTGGCTCGTCGTCTGGAGACCGGTGTAGTGTTGGCAGACAACGAGCCAGATCGCGAGGGGCGGACCTCGGAGGAAGAGCAGGATTTGGGCTCCTCCTCCTCGTCCGCTGCTTTTCCATTTGAGCAGAGGATGGTTGAGGAGGCGAATGAAGCGCCTGAGGCTGAGGCTTCTCAACCACCCTGTCCCATGTATGGGGAGCTGTTGGAGGTCATGGAGCGTGCTGCAGGTAGACTGCAGCTGCCCTGGCAGCGCGCTAGGAGAGAGGACGTGCGTCCGAGTAGGCTGGACGACCGTTTTCTCTCCGCCCATGACCAACCAGCTCCCGGGAGCCTTCCATTCTTTCCCGATCTCCACCAAGAGATCGCGAGAGGATGGAAGAAACCTTATTCAGCCCGGATCCATCGACATCAGCGGGCTAATTTCGCTGATGTCGAGGGATTGCCCGAGGCTGGATACGTGGCGTTGCCGCCCGTAGACGAGGCGTTTGCGAACTACCTCGCCTCCGGGCGGCTATCGACATTAAGGGCTCCCACCCTGCTGTCTGAACCTCTCAGGACGACTGCGCGCCTGAACGGCAGGGCATACATGTCGGCGGGTCAGCCTTACACACTATGGCGGTGTTACAGGCTTACCAGGCAGACCTGCTGGGGGACCTCGATCAGGGGGTGGGTCTGACCCCTGAGGCGGTAGCCGAGTTGCGCCGGTCCACAGATTTGTCTCTCCGGGCCACCAAGCAGACCGCTTTCGCCATCGGTCGTTCAATGGCGGCGATGGTGGCCACGGAGAGACATCTGTGGCTCAACCTGGCGGACATCGGGGGGAAAGAGAGAACCTTTCTCCTCGATGCCCCGGTATCGCCCTCTGAACTTTTTGGCGCCTCCGTAGAGGCGGTGGTGGGAAGGTTCAGGGAGGCGAGGGCGCGCTCGGCGGCATTTAGGACATGCATACCGCGGAGGTCCGGGACAGCGCCCAGGCAGTCGGGTGTCCCGCTCCCGTCTCAGTCTGAGGGCTGGAGACAGGAGCAGCGAGCCAGCGTTGCCTCTCGAGCGCCCCCGCCGCAGAGGAGCGGGACGCAGAAGAGGCGGGACACCCGCAACCGGAAGAGGAAGGAAGCCGGTGCTGGCAACCGGAACCAACACAGGCAGCAGACTCCGCCCCCGAGGGCGCGGAGATGAATTCTGCTTTTCCCTTCCTCTCACGCTTTCCCCGGGCGCTTTACATCAGGCCGGTGGGCCTATGATGAGCAGGAAATGTAAGATTCTGACGGCACGCCTGGCTTGGTTGTCGAAGCGCCCCCTTCAGGACGGCGGGCGGATACTAGCTTGTGGCTTGGTTGACGCACCGCGAGGAGTGATTGGTGAGTCCCCCTCTATGAGGGCGAAACATTTTAAAACTATGTTTTTCAGGACTTTGTGACAGTCGCACCCCTGAGAGGGTCTGGGGGAGAGTTTGGATCATCGCGGGATGTCGCAGGGCCTGCAGCTTCCCGTGAGTAAGCTAAGAACGATCTTCTTTGCAACATTATGTGGTTGTGTGTATGCCTCACTTTTGCTAGTAGAGTCTTGCTGCCTCTCCGTGTTATTTTTCCCACTATGTGGGTGATTAATTTGCGCTCTTGCCCGAGGGCTTGTAGTGTAGAGGGCTAGCTGTGTTTCCTAGCGTAAAAGTGGGAAGTAGCTGAAGACCGGGTACGCGCTAATGCGTGAGCTGTAGTAAGATCTGCGCCCAGCTCTGCGGGGCTTTGGGATAAGGGGTTCGGGGCCTCAATGTGTAATATTAGAGGTGATAATATTACTTTCCCGAGCCCTGAATAGATCTAGTGCGTTCTATGTCGCACTACCTGGCCTAGGCTTTATCAATGATGGGGGCGTTCCCTTTTAATGAAGGTTGTTCGCCCCTGGCCTGTCTTTTGATATAAGAACATGGCGTGGTTTATGCATCCTTGTTTCAGCCTCCTCTCGTTACAGAGTCGTCCGGCCAGGGCCCGCCCCCTTCTCTGCGTTCTGGGGTTACGAGTAACGCAGTCGGGGTGTTGCAGCAGACAGCGACTTTGCCAGTGGTCGTGGGGCGGAGTGAAGCGTCTTTCGCTGGTTTGCGATTAGACTTTATCTGCCGTTTCCGCCTTTCAGAGCTTGGTGGCCGCCGTCTTTTGGCGGCCCTCGGCCTCTTCCTGGAGGATGTTCGGCCGGTGGGTTCTATATTTTCTAAGAAAGGGTGTTGTTTCACTCTTGCTCTATGTCTCTGCTCCACCTCCTTTAGGGCTCCGTTTGACGTGGAAAGTTTGTGACCATTGGTAATGAAAACCTGCTTCCTGTTTTTATCACACCTGCAGACGGCTGAAGAAAACCACAAGCTGAAGAGCATCTCATCTTTATCACACTGACCACAGTCTCAAACAACCTGCAAACACAAAGAGCCTTTACAGACAACTGTCTTTATTTAGTAAAGAAAAAAGGGGCATTTCTCATGCTGACATTACACAAATGCTAACATTTGAACACACTTGTACAGAATCATCATTTCACTGTTTATCATCTGTTTTCTGTCTGATGAGGATGATCAGAAACGGACATTTCACATTCGGTAATTCTTACATCTCTGTCTAGACTGACAATTATATTTCCATCTTTCTCTGGCTGGATTCATAAAAGCTAATTAGCATACAACTCTTACTGTTACTGGCATGTAAAGATACGCTGATATTTCGATATTAGTCAGAGAGACACTGATGAAAATAAAATCTTAAATAAAAAACACTTTAGATGTTGCTTGTATAAAGTGGTATTGACAAAATGCACTGAGCACAAATGTGACATTTAAAGGATTTTACAGACATTCTCTGTCATTGAATTGGATTAATAGTTTTGATTTTTGTTTTTAAATCCTTGAATGAAAATGGTCAAATCTCATGCAAATCACTCAGTAAATGTTGAAGATGAATTATCAAATGAGCACAATCAATGTTGATCTTCTGTGTCTCTCTGTGGGTTTCCTGAGTAAGAGTTTTATTAAACTGAACTGAGACCCTGAACCTTCATCAGTTTTCTGTGGCTTTGAGCTGGACGGAAAAAAACAGCCCGTTCATCAGACAACCACAATATGGTCTTTTATGATAATTAAGAAACAGCAAAAATATATATTTTTCAGTGAACTAAAATATAAATCTACAGTAAAGGTATAAGCAGTTGTTACATCAGACAAATAAACTAAAATAAAAAGAACAAGAATTGCAAAACAACATCAACATAAGTATCAATCATCAAGTTAATGCATAAAACATTTATGAACGTTCCAAGAGCCCCACCAAAGGAAACACTGATCTCCATAATGGTGAGCTGTTGTTTGTTTTGCTTCACAAAATGGCACTCAAACCAATCAATTCATCTTAACTTGGCTTTTCTGAGTAAACAAGGCATAGTATGTGACTAGAACAGATTACTAGATTTTTACTATTAAGTTAAGACATTAAGTAAAGTTAACTAGTTAGAATCACTGTTGGATTTGACAGTGTACCAGAAGTCTGAAAAGAACAACACATTTGCAGCGCCTTTGTGGAGAGCGGAGACATTGCAACGACAGCAAGAAACCAGAGCTCCAGAAGAATAAAAGGAGGAGTGATATATATAGGTATATTGACGCGGTCTCAACTGGGCGAGCTCATGAATAGTAATGAGCTCAGACTGACCAGCTTTTGTAAATGGCCTGATTTCTCTGCTTATATCTTTGGGCTAGAGCAGACAGAGGAGGTAGCAGTTCATTTTGACATTCACATCATAATACAAACACATATGGACCGAACATATTTCAAAAAATACAAGTAAAAACAGTTTTGTGTGGCAGGACATCTTTCAGCTCTAAGTCGTTCCTAATCTCCTCTAAGAGAGAGAATGGAATACGTTGCACATGTTGCTTGCCAACAAATAAGGAGTTTTCAATTCAGGATAATTTCTCATCTCTTCATTTTATATTTAAAATACATTTTTGTTAAGAATAGTATTATTTATTTTGGTGATCATATCGGTGAACAGTCTCGGACAAAACTGCTTCCAGTGATCGGCCCCAAAAATCCTGATCAGACGTCCTTCACTTGAACAGCTCTGAACAGATTCTCATGTTTCATGTGTTTTATCATAAACGGGTTTTAAACTTAAAGAGGCTTTATGTCAATATTCCCATCTCTCCATCTGGAGTGGAAACTTTACAGTTTATTCTAGAAGTGTCACTCAGGGGTTTTATTTCCTGTTTGTTTCACACCTTCAGATAAACTGCGATGACAAACTCTTTACACACACCAACAAACCTCTGACACAACTGCTATTTTAAACATGTGAAAGAAGCAACACGAGCAGCAGCGGAAACTTTAACGTGTCTCATGATTCAACAGACTACATTAATTACACAGATCTGTCTAATCCAATGTGGAAAATAGACTAATAACTACAACTAATACATTTCATTTGATGTAAACCGGTTTCTGATTTTTATAGTTAATTTATGTTTAGTCATAGCTACTTTTCTTAAACTGCAATACATCGACTGGCCGCTAGGGACAGGCTCCAGAAGGGAGCAGAATCTCATTGAGCCCCATGTTAAAATGCTGCTGATGTCAATAATTTATAAAGGGATTTTTATCAATTAACTGTAATCATAAGCGATACTGGTGTAATGTGTGCTGATCTGTGATCAGTGAGTTCTCATGTTGAGTTGAGTCTCATGCGGTGACTGACCGTGGCGTAATCAGACTGAATCTGGTCCTGACTGAAGGAGACTGTAGCATCACTGAGAGACTCTTCATGCTTCTGGAAACTGACAGACGCGTACAGGAGCTCATCAGAGGGGATTGTGGGTAACTGTGAAGACCGGACTGACCTGTGTGTGTGGGCGTCACCTCGTCTCTTGAGTCTTAATTTACACACAGTCAGAGTGAATCCACCAATCAGCAGCAGAATCACACACACACCAATAATGATGATCATGGAGAAATCTGAAACTAAAACACACAGACAGTGTTAATTAAAGAGAAACAAAGACATATTTGTGTAGATATTATATTTTTACATATATGGCATTTCAGCCCTTTTCTCTCCAGCATGTCTGTTTTAACACTTATGGGTTACACATACAAGTGTGAGTTTAGTATTGGGAATGTTCATGCTTTACATTTAATTTATTCATTTTTTTAAGAAGCTGAATTATTTTGCAGTAACAAGAGTGTATGTTAGTTTCTTTTGCAGATTTACACATAGCCTATGTTATACGTCATGCCTCTGTGAGGCTCATGTGTATCCATGTGTATGGTTCCCCCTTTGGGCATTTCCCACATGTGTATTTCCACGGTAAGTCTCTTTGAGCATGTGTCTTCCCTTGGCAAGGGGTTGAAACATTCCACCTGTGGCTGGATACCCCAGTGTTCCCTTTCGAAAGGGAACTCGCGCTGCGTCAGCTTGACGCTACAGGGAACGCCTCCAGCGTGACAGGTGCCTGAAATCACTATCAAAAAACATCAATCCTATTGACCGGCGACAACCTATGATGTCATCAAGGTGCGACCAGGAAGTATATAAGGGCACCTTGCCAACATGACAGTATCTTTTCGTCTTCAGGGACTGTTTTGCCTGTTTCGCTATTGGAAAGCATCAACAGAGAAAGTATGAAGTGTGCGAAGAAGCAGCGACACTTCCGCAGGTGCATGGACCCGTGCAACAGGTATCTTACACCTGATGACACACACACACTGCGTGTACTACCTGGGGGAAGAGCACGCACGGGATGTTCTCGAGGGAGCATCCTGTGCAAACTGTGAGCGTTTTTCCCATGAAAACGCTCCGCTCTCGTCTGGCTCTCTTCTCGAGGGGAGAGAGCTCAGTAGCTGGGAACGGCCCCGCTCGTGCTGAGGCTGAGCGGTGGCTACAGACTTGGGGTTCCCAGCTGGATCTGGCTCGTCGTCTGGAGACCGGTGTAGTGTTGGCAGACAACGAGCCAGATCGCGAGGGGCGGACCTCGGAGGAAGAGCAGGATTTGGGCTCCTCCTCCTCGTCCGCTGCTTTTCCATTTGAGCAGAGGATGGTTGAGGAGGCGAATGAAGCGCCTGAGGCTGAGGCTTCTCAACCACCCTGTCCCATGTATGGGGAGCTGTTGGAGGTCATGGAGCGTGCTGCAGGTAGACTGCAGCTGCCCTGGCAGCGCGCTAGGAGAGAGGACGTGCGTCCGAGTAGGCTGGACGACCGTTTTCTCTCCGCCCATGACCAACCAGCTCCCGGGAGCCTTCCATTCTTTCCCGATCTCCACCAAGAGATCGCGAGAGGATGGAAGAAACCTTATTCAGCCCGGATCCATCGACATCAGCGGGCTAATTTCGCTGATGTCGAGGGATTGCCCGAGGCTGGATACGTGGCGTTGCCGCCCGTAGACGAGGCGTTTGCGAACTACCTCGCCTCCGGGCGGCTATCGACATTAAGGGCTCCCACCCTGCTGTCTGAACCTCTCAGGACGACTGCGCGCCTGAACGGCAGGGCATACATGTCGGCGGGTCAGCCTTACACACTATGGCGGTGTTACAGGCTTACCAGGCAGACCTGCTGGGGGACCTCGATCAGGGGGTGGGTCTGACCCCTGAGGCGGTAGCCGAGTTGCGCCGGTCCACAGATTTGTCTCTCCGGGCCACCAAGCAGACCGCTTTCGCCATCGGTCGTTCAATGGCGGCGATGGTGGCCACGGAGAGACATCTGTGGCTCAACCTGGCGGACATCGGGGGGAAAGAGAGAACCTTTCTCCTCGATGCCCCGGTATCGCCCTCTGAACTTTTTGGCGCCTCCGTAGAGGCGGTGGTGGGAAGGTTCAGGGAGGCGAGGGCGCGCTCGGCGGCATTTAGGACATGCATACCGCGGAGGTCCGGGACAGCGCCCAGGCAGTCGGGTGTCCCGCTCCCGTCTCAGTCTGAGGGCTGGAGACAGGAGCAGCGAGCCAGCGTTGCCTCTCGAGCGCCCCCGCCGCAGAGGAGCGGGACGCAGAAGAGGCGGGACACTCGCAACCGGAAGAGGAAGGAAGCCGGTGCTGGCAACCGGAACCAACACAGGCAGCAGACTCCGCCCCCGAGGGCGCGGAGATGAATTCTGCTTTTCCCTTCCTCTCACGCTTTCCCCGGGCGCTTTACATCAGGCCGGTGGGCCTATGATGAGCAGGAAATGTAAGATTCTGACGGCACGCCTGGCTTGGTTGTCGAAGCGCCCCCTTCAGGACGGCGGGCGGATACTAGCTTGTGGCTTGGTTGACGCACCGCGAGGAGTGATTGGTGAGTCCCCCTCTATGAGGGCGAAACATTTTAAAACTATGTTTTTCAGGACTTTGTGACAGTCGCACCCCTGAGAGGGTCTGGGGGAGAGTTTGGATCATCGCGGGATGTCGCAGGGCCTGCAGCTTCCCGTGAGTAAGCTAAGAACGATCTTCTTTGCAACATTATGTGGTTGTGTGTATGCCTCACTTTTGCTAGTAGAGTCTTGCTGCCTCTCCGTGTTATTTTTCCCACTATGTGGGTGATTAATTTGCGCTCTTGCCCGAGGGCTTGTAGTGTAGAGGGCTAGCTGTGTTTCCTAGCGTAAAAGTGGGAAGTAGCTGAAGACCGGGTACGCGCTAATGCGTGAGCTGTAGTAAGATCTGCGCCCAGCTCTGCGGGGCTTTGGGATAAGGGGTTCGGGGCCTCAATGTGTAATATTAGAGGTGATAATATTACTTTCCCGAGCCCTGAATAGATCTAGTGCGTTCTATGTCGCACTACCTGGCCTAGGCTTTATCAATGATGGGGGCGTTCCCTTTTAATGAAGGTTGTTCGCCCCTGGCCTGTCTTTTGATATAAGAACATGGCGTGGTTTATGCATCCTTGTTTCAGCCTCCTCTCGTTACAGAGTCGTCCGGCCAGGGCCCGCCCCCTTCTCTGCGTTCTGGGGTTACGAGTAACGCAGTCGGGGTGTTGCAGCAGACAGCGACTTTGCCAGTGGTCGTGGGGCGGAGTGAAGCGTCTTTCGCTGGTTTGCGATTAGACTTTATCTGCCGTTTCCGCCTTTCAGAGCTTGGTGGCCGCCGTCTTTTGGCGGCCCTCGGCCTCTTCCTGGAGGATGTTCGGCCGGTGGGTTCTATATTTTCTAAGAAAGGGTGTTGTTTCACTCTTGCTCTATGTCTCTGCTCCACCTCCTTTAGGGCTCGGGTTGAACTGAACATCGGATAAACCTCTGTGGAGGTTCTGGTCGGATACTCCCCTGAAGCCCGAGCACTGCCAATGGCTGACGCCCTCGCCTTATGGTTGGCCGCTGCATGGAAAGTAGACAGCCGCCCCGAGGCAGGTGACGTAAGTTGTACTCCCCTCGCTTAGAGGGTCTTTGTTTAAGCACTTTCGCTGAGTACACTGCTGTTGGCAATGTGATTAGGTCCATGTTTGTAGGCGCTGCCCGAGAGACTGCGCCGTCCGGGGGGCCCTAGGACACGGCGAAGCAGTTGTCCCTAGCTGCCTCTGGGATGGAGCCAGCCCCAGGTGCGGGCGTAGGAGCCAGCTGGTTGTTAGTGGCCAGCTTGGGCAGTCTGGGCAGCTGGACTTCAGGACAGGTAGTAGGCGTCAACCGGCCTCCCTGCAAGGAAGTCTCGACGCCATGGCCCACGAGTGGGGCTTGGAGGATCGTCTCCACTGGTGTCGACGTCAGCAGTAACCTCGTCAGCTAGTCTCCCTGGGGATGAGTTCCCAGGTGTGATCTGGATTTCCAGGCGTCAGCAGCAGACAGCTGCCGCCAGCCCAGGCGCAGCAGCCAGCCTTCGTTGAGGCCGCCCTGAGGGGTAGGCTCTCGGTTTGGGTTACCTTCGCTCAGGTGGAGGCCCGAGTGGCCTCCCTGAGGGCCTGCTGTGGTCAGCAGGCGCTGCCTGGTCTCCCCCGAGGGGGCACCTCTGGCATTAATCCCTCGATGGCTGGTAGTAGGCACTGGATGGCTAGCATGAGTGCTGGCCTCCCTGAGTGCAGCCGCTGAGGCGGTGACCATGAAGTGCTATGAGTAGCACATTCTGGCTATGGGCGGCACGCTCTGCTATCAGGTGGAGGCATTGCACCTCCCTGAAGTCGTTCCCCGGTCCCCAGGTTCGGTAACGGATCGTAGCATGGGATGCTATCAGGCAAGCTGCAAGGGGCTTCCTTGTGGGATTCGCTTGGAGTTGTAGGCCCCTCGTGGCCTCCTCTGAGGGCACGCTCCTGCCTCGTGGTCTCTGGATAGGTCCAGTCACTGAGCAGAGGGCTGTGATGGAGAAATGCCTGGCATTTTTTGCAGGTGGTAGGCCCGCTAGGCCTCCCTGATGATGCAAGTCCCTATCTTCCCAGCTACCTCGAGGGCTAGCACGACTGCGATCAGGAGGCCCGTTTGGCCTTCCTGAGGGCGAGCTCCGCTGTTGGACACGCGAGCAGTCGGCAAGGGTTACCAGGTGGAGGCTCCTCTCAGCCTCCATGGGGAACGAGTTCCCCTGGCGGGAACGCACAACTGGCTTTACGCTGACAGCTAGTGGTCACCCGCTATCAGGCGCCGGTCTCTGGCTGTTCGCGAGACCTGGAGGCGGTGTTCTTACCCTAGCACGACGAGACGTTACGGCTGCTATGCGGTCCCCACGGGAGGGGACTTTCATAGTTTGCCTACTGCATGGCTACCTACCAGGCAGGCTTATGAGCTCCTCTCGAATGAGGGTCTACTATGAGCTTACGGCCGCTTGGCGCTGGTTAAGGGTTGTAGGCCCCTCGGGGCCTCCCTGGCATAATCAGCCTGTAAGGCCTCTGGCCTCCTAAGCACGTTTTAAAGTAGGTGCTTGGTAGATCCGAGGATCGAGCGGCTAAACTCCCCTCGCTAGCAAGGGTTATATAGCACTTCGCTGAGAGCTGCTCTCCGGGATAACCCGTCTCTGAGATCCGGCTAGTAGATGTCACTGCCTTTCTTGCAGCACCCTAGCGGGATGCCTCTTCGGAGGCGAGTACCAGAGGCTCTGTACTGTACAGACAGGGTTGACCGTATTACGTGTCCCACTTTAGTCTGGGTCACCTGGTCAGGTCTCCCTGGTGGCATTCGGTGAGAACCTCCCGAATAGTGACTGGCATAGGGTTCCCTCGTAGTTCCCTTGCCACGTTCCCTTAAAGGAACCCCTTCTAAGTCGAATGGGTGGTTCCAGGCCTTCGAGCAGGGCCTGGGAAGGACCTCATGTGTGTGAAGGTTCCTTCTTGGGTGATAGCTTGGGCTATGACCGTAGGGAGCGCTGTCACTGACAGCCTAATGTGACCAGAAGGGGAGTTCAGGCATTTCAGTAGAATTTGCTTGTCTTGACAGTAGTCACTGCCAGTGGGCATGCACTCCCGTCGGCATGGCGGCGTGGGTATATCGTTCCCCGTAGCGTCAAGCTGACGCAGCGCGAGTTCCCTTTCGAAAGGGAACGTCTCAGGTTACGAATGTAACCATTGTTCCCTGAGACGCTGCGTCGCTGTGCCATGCCGCAGGGCCTGCCTGCCAAGAACAGTCCCTTCAGACGTTAGATACTGTCATGTTGGCAAGGTGCCCTTATATACTTCCTGGTCGCACCTTGATGACATCATAGGCTGTCGCCGGTCAATAGGATTGATGTTTTTTGATAGTGATTTCAGGCACCTGTCACGCTGGAGGCGTTCCCCGTAGCGTCAAGCTGACGCAGCGTCTCGATCCCTGTTCTCAGGGAACAATGGTTACATTCGTAACCTGAGACGTTCTCCATATGCAGCCTGTACTCGGGTCATATGTGTATTCTGTAGGTCCTCCCTGTGGACAGGCATTGTGTTGCATTTCTCCACGTGAGATATTAGATTAGATTAGATTAAACTTTATTGTCATTACACAAGTACAAGTACAAGGCAACGAAATGCAGTTTAGGTCTAACCAGAAGTGCAATAGCACAAGTGCAGGATATACAGTGGTTGCGTAAGTGCAGGACATGGATATGTACTGAATATATATAAACATGTATAAATAGAGAGATGGTTATTACTATAAACAGAACTGAATTTACAGGTGAATATATACAGTGAATAAATATACAGATGGCTATTACTATAAACAGAATTTTACAGATAGAGGTATACAATAATATGTTAGGCTAAGATGAGGAATATAGCAGTGGATTAAGGTAAATTAAAAAAATAAATTATGGACAGAGCTATCCGAAAGAAAGTGTAAAAGTGCAGTGGAAAGTGCATATTACAGTTAGAAGTACGGTGCAAAATGCAAATGTAAACAGTTGGTGCTATAAATACAGTCGGCAGTGCAAATTAGCATAATCCAGTTAAGATATGGCAGTGCAAGATGCATAAGTAGACAGTTGTTACTGTAATAAACAGTCGGTAGTGCAAATAACAAAGTGAAGGCAGATGTGAGGTAGGAGAGTTAGCAGTTTATGAGGGAAGTGGATCAACGGGGGTTCGAGTTCAGTAAAGAGACAGCTCTGGGGAAAAAAACTGTTCTTAAGTCTGCTGGTCCTGGTCCGGAGGATCCTGAAATGCCTGCCGGAGGGCAGGAGAGAAAACAGTCTGTGGGCTGGGTGGGAGGAGTCCTTGAGGATGCTGCGAGCTCGATGCAGGCAGCGTTTCCTCTGGATGTGCTCGATGGCAGGCAGTGGAGTCCCTGTGATGCCCTGGGCAGTTTTCACCACCCGCTGCAGTGCCTTGCGCTCCACAACAGAGCAGCTCCCATACCATACTGCGACACAGTTGGTCAGGATGCTTTCTATTGCGCAGCGATAGAAGTTCACCAGGATAACCGAGGAGAGCTGATTCTTCCTCAGTGTCCTCAGGAAGAAAAGGCGCTGGTGAGCCTTCTTGACCAGGCTGGAGGTGTTGTCGTCCACGACATGTCCGCCGAGATGTGGATCCCCAGGAACTTGAAACTGGAGACACGCTCAACAGCCATTCCATTGATGTGGATGGTGTCGTGTGTGCCTCTTGACTCCTTCCTGAAATCCACGATGAGCTCCTTCGTTTTGGTGGTGTTGAGGAGCAGGTTATTTTCAGTGCGCCATGTGGCCAGGTGCTGGATCTCTTCCCTATAGGCAGTCTCATCGTTGTTGCTGATGAGACCAATCACCGTAGTGTCGTCCGCAAACTTGACGATGGAATTAGATCCATACACAGGCTTGCAGTCGGAGGTGAAGAGGGAGTAGAGAAACGGACTTAGCACACAGCCCTGTGGTACACCAGTGTTGAGTGTGATGGACGTGGAGCAGGTGGATCCTGATCGAACATTCTGTGGTCTGTCAGTTAGGAAGTCCAAAATCCAGTTACACATTGAAGTGTTGATGCCCAGGTCTCCAAGTTTGGCTATTAACTTGGTTGGGATGACAGTGTCGAATGCTGAGCTGAAGTCAACAAACAGCATGTGTGCATAAGTGTTCTTATGGTCCAGATGGGTGAGCACAGAGTGCCGTGCCATGGAAACAGCATCCTCTGTGCTCCTATTGCTGCGATAGGCAAACTGGTATGAGTCCAATGTGGATGGTAGAGAGTTTTTTAGGTGTTCCAGGACCGGCCGCTCAAAGCACTTCATAACAATGGGTGTGAGTGCTACAGGGCGGCAGTCATTAGGGCACCTCGGGCTAGAGTGTTTCAGCACTGGCACAATGGAAGTGCGTTTAAAGCATGTTGGTACAGCTGCTTGGGCAAGAGACAGGTTGAAAATGTCTGTAAAAACCCCAGCGAGCTGCTCCGCACATGCCCTGAGAACACGTCCAGGGATGTTGTCTGGTCCAGCCGCCTTGTGCTCGCTGATCCGGCTCAGTGCCTTGCAGACATCTGTGGAGGAGAGTGTGATTGGTGGGTGGTCAGCTGAGGGTTTGAGCTTGGTGGCAGTTTCTCTGTTGTCTCTTTCAAAGCGAGCATAAAAGTAATTTAGCTCGTTCAGGAAGTTGACATCAGTGGCTGCGGGGGTGGAGTGGGTGGGTTTGTAGTCACTGATGGCCTGAATGCCCTGCCACATGCGTCGAGGGTCAGAGTTGGAAAAGTGTCCCTCTATCTTTAGCTTGTAGCAGTGCTTGGCCTTTTTGATGCCCCTCTTCAGGTTTGCTCTGGATGTGCTGTAGGCTTGTGCATCACCTGATCTGAAGGCAGTCGCCCTTCCCTGTTCATCCAAGGCTTCTGATTTGGGTATGTGGTGATCTGTTTCTGGGTTGTAACACTGTCAATGGTGGTATTGATATGATCCAATACAGAGGAGGTGTAGGAGTCAATGTCCGTGTGAGCGCCACTGGTGGCTTGAGAAGCAAACATACTCCAGTCTGTGTTTAGAAACCTTTCCTGGAGTGTGGAATCTGCCCCCGCAGGCCACACCTTGATGGTCTTCACTGATGGCTTCACACGGTTGATGAGGGGTGCATATTTGGGTGTGAGAATCAAAGAGAGGTGATCTGACTGTCCCGGGTGGGGGAGGGGTGTTACAACGTAAGCTCCGGCCATGTTTGTGTAAACATGGTCTAAGGTTTTGTTTCCTCTGGTGTGGCAGGAAACATGCTGGTGAAACTTGGGTAGCACTGACTTTAAGTTTGAGTGATTAAAGTCACCTGTAACAATAAACGCAGCTTCCGGGTGATCAGTCTGTTGTTTACTGATGGCTGCGTGAAGTTCTTTCATAGCAAGCTTGGCATCAGCATCCGGGGGAATATAGGCTGAAGTTATAATGGTGGAAGTGAACTCACGCAGTAGATAAAACGGTCTACATTTAACCATGAGAAACTCAAGGTTAACTGAACAATGACTCCGAACAATAGCAGAGTTTGTGCACCAAGCTTTGTTACTGTAAATGCACAATCCACCACCTCTGGTTTTACCGGCGCCATCTAATGTTCTATCCGCCCGGAGTGTGTGGCGTCCCGCTAGCTCAATAGCGGTGTCCGGTATTCCACTGTTTAACCAGGTTTCCGTGAAGATTAGGACGTTACAGTTCAAAAGTTTCTTACTGTGTGTGATGCTGAGTCGAATCTCCTCCATTTTGTTCACTAGCGACCGTACATTGGAAAGGAAAATGCTGGGTAAAGAGAGCCGATGTGGTGTTAGCCTTAGCTTAGCTCGTAGTCCTCCGTGCTTCCCACACCTTTGTTTACGATCTCGACGCCGCCTGCGAGCACTTCCGCCCGGCCGGGTAGAGTGCATAGCCTCGGGTGTCCTAGCGATCTCAGGAAGGAGTCGAAAACTCGCAAACCAATATCCAAAAGCTCACAACGGGTGTACGATGTAAAGGCACAACTGTTCTGTACGAAGAGATCCGAGATGAGCAAGAAAAATACCGCAAAATTGCAGAATCTGGAGAGACCCTGAACCTCGCGATGTACTCGCGCCGCCATCTTGGTCAATGATATGGCCAGATATGCTTCCCAGTGTACCTTGATATTGGCATTGAGCCTAGCCGTTCGTTCATGCTAAGTTCACAGCAGGGAGCTGAGGTCAGCGCAGGACACTGGAAGACAGCCGTTGTGGCGGGATTAGATTGGGACCCCCATTTCGTCAGTAACTGACTTAACTCGTAGTGTACTGACTAAAAGGGAATGTCTCGGTTATGTATGTAACCCTCCTTCCCTAAAGGAAGGGAACGGAGACGTTACATCCCCATGCCACAACTGCTGTGCCGCTCAGCCTCGGCTCCTCTGCAGGCAAACATAATGCGAGATTGCTGTGCAGCTCCTTTCATACCCACGAGGTGGGGCAGAGTTGCGCTATGCAAATTCCGCAGACCCATGGCATTCTCATGCCATTGGCTCATTTTGTAGATCTCGAAGTCGATTGGCTTCCAAGCGAAACCCCCATTTCATCAGTAACTGATATAACGTCTCCGTTCCCTTCCTTCTGGGAATGAGGCTTACATACGTAACCAAGAAGTTATTATTGTACTTATTTTGACATTTAGGCAATTTAGATATACATATGTGAACAATTTGCCTAAGCTTAGGGTAAACTAGTCCTGTTTAAAACAAGCTGTATAAAACATCAGCATATAGGCTATTGGAGTGTATAGTAGGTTGATCATTTTTACCCAGTGAGAACACGTTAGACTTAGCCTTTTTGGGCAATTCATTAAAATAACTGGTGAGTGTCTTTTTATCTCATCACATTGATGCACCACTGTTGAAAAGCGGTCCACTGCTAGCATTGATATTTTATACATCAGGATACAATGCTGTGGGTGTTCCAGTTGTTCAAGTGTTGATTTCTGAACATTTAAATCTGCAACAAAGACAATTGAGAAATAATAATATATCTTACCCTTTTTAACAGTGAGGGTGACTTTAGTGGTGATGTGAGCTCCACACCAGTATATCCCAGAATCCTCTTCTCTCAGATCAGTGATGTTTACAGTAAAGACTCCAGTAGATGCTTCATCACTGAAAGACAATCGATCATCTCTGATCGTCTCCAGTGAAACTCCATCCTTCACACACATGGAGGGTTCATGTGCTTTGCAGAAGCATTTCTGATGTTCATCCTGATGTTTGCACTGGATTGACATGTCGTCTCCTTCATACTTAGTCAAGTTCAGCTCTGGAAATTATGAGAAATATAAGAACATCAATTCACAGCCATAGTTTGACATATTCAGATGAATAAACCTTCCTCACCCTCGTTCATGATGACGATCAGATGAGTGTAAAGATAATTCACGTCTCTCTCTGATGTCACTGCACACCAGTATTTCCCAGCATCCTCTGCTGTCAGTCCAGTGATGGTCCCAGTGAAGACACTTGCAGTGATGTCATCATTCAGAGTCAATCTGTCAGTCTTGGTCTCTTTCTCTTCTCTCACAGTCTCAGTGAGAGTATTTCTATCTCTAGTGGAGCACTTCCCCTTACAGAGAGACTTTGACTTTGATTTATAGATTGAATCATAAGGGCAGATGATCTCAGCAGATTCTCCTTCACGTCTCACTACTGGAGACACTGCAAACACACAAACACACACATTTAACACACATGATTCTGAATAGACTGCATTTACTACAATGAAATCCTCTGAATTCACTCACTGGTGAGGTTGAGCTGAATTTTGGTGGTCAGGGAGATGAAAGTCAAATGTGTGTCTCTGGTTTCTGCTCCACACCAGTAAACTCCAGCATCTCTCACGCTCACATTACTGATGCTCACTGTAAAAACTCTCTCTTCATTTCTCTCAGATGAACCACTCATTTGTGTCTCTGTAGATGTGCTGATGGTTTGGCAGATGTGATTATCATCCTCTTTGCAGAAATGAACTTCATGTTCCTCTGGGATCTGACAGGTGATGTTGACTTCTTCACCAGGATGAGCAGTTTCAGTCACACTCTTTGGATATTTTGCATCTATAAGATACATTTTTAAAAATTAAAATCAGAACAGATATACATGCGAGCTAAAGTATAGTGGGTTCCTCACCGTGTGTGACGTGCAGCTGAAGTTCAGTGAAGCTCTCAGTATAGTGAGACACATTCACTCCACACCTGTATGTTCCTGCATCTGCAGCTTTCAGCTCTCTAAAAAACACCATCAAGACTCCTGCTCTGGTGTCGTCATATAAAGAAACATCTCCATTCTCCATCCATTCATCCTGAACTCCTGGATTCTTCCTCTCTGAACATCCATCTGACTCTTTACAGATGTATTTTGGCCTGGTTTTGTATTGAGGATGTTTACACTTGATCATCATACGACCTCCTGAGTGGCCAGTCACTCTAGACACGCCCACTTTAGCTGTCAATCACAAATATCACTTTATATGTACATCAAAATACAACATCTTATCCATTTGGTTTTATTCAAGTCAAATATATTATGAAGAATGACTGATTCAATATGACTGCATTGGGTTACATCAATGAAAGGTGACATCTACAGTGTACTTACATATAATAATGTGCAGATGAACAGTATTTATAATGTAGTAACTGTACGAGTGTCTGTAGATCCAAACTCCACATAAATAAACTCCTCCATCATCTGGTGTCACAGATGTAATGCTCACAGTTATTAATAGTTGATCTCTTCTATCAGAGATACTGAACCTCCTGTTTGTTTTCCATGTGAGGGTTATAATCTCATCAATGGAGTCTTTTCCTTCTTTGAAGATTATCTTGGCATCATTCATGTGATTCTGTGAATATTCACATTTGAAGACAGCAGTTAGTCCTTTCTTCACCTCCACTCTCTTTGCCTTGTTACAGCATGAATCTGTCGTTCACACACAATAGAATATATTTATATAATGTGCATGTGAGATATTTCATTAGTAGATTCGAGGAGGGGCTGGACATGCAATTAGGGTGACCATACTTCCTCTCAAAAAGTGAATTTTAAATCACCTAATTTGTCCAGGATGTGGCTTTTTTCATTTTGGCACTCTTTTTTTACAGTTTTTCTTTGTAAACCTGCTCTAGACTGACGTCTCTGACCGTCACGCGCATGATCGCCACGTTTTAAAGATGTCAAGTCAAAAGAAGTCAAACTTTAGAAAAGTGAGTCTGCCCACTACGGATGGCTGATCCCTTTACAGTGCTCAAGTGAGAATGCTAATTCACTGAAAAATTGCATTTCCTGTGCTTTTTCCCGGTCGGATCGGTTTGAAGCAGAATGCCTGACCTGCATACGTACATGTAATCGGTAAATAAAGGTGCGATTTATGCACATGATATTAGTTTAACAAAACACAAAACATCAACCAAAGGACAATTTTTGTCAGCTAAGTTAACTGGTAATAAAATAAGGTTTAATTCCTTAACATAGTTAATGTATTAAATGAGCTCACATGGAACAATCCTGTTTTTTTACTGAATTTATAGATTCATTAGATAATTATATGGTAACACTTTAGTATGGGGAACAATTCTCACTAACTAGCTTTGGCTGTTTATTATTACTTATAAAGCACATTTTAATGCTTTAGTCTTGGCCATATTCTACAACCCTTAATCCTACACAATATCTAAACTTAAACGCTACAAAAACTACCTTACTAATGATTAATAAGCAGCAAATTATGAGTTTATTGAGGCAAAAGTCATAGTTAAAAGTGAATGCGTTCACCACACTAAAGTGTTACCAATTCGATTAATCCTAATTTTGACATATGCAAATTGTATAAATTAGCATCAGTTAATGTACTTTTTTTTTTTTTTTGAAAACCATAATATGGTCACCCTAGTTTAACATTACACTACTGTAAATCTGGATGTGTTGCCAAATAGTCTATTCATTAAATTGTATTTTCTGCCCCATGTGTATGTCATATGGCAAAATGACTCACCAACTAACACATTCAAAAGTATCTCAATATCCTCTGAACCTGAAAGCTCAATCCGGTATCTTCCAGAGTCCTGTAGGTTCAGTTCTCTGATGAAAAGCATGACGTGTCTGTTTTTAGTGAAAAACAAAGTGAATCTTCCGTTATTAATCCATTGATCTTGTTTGTTATTCTCTATTATTTTATCCCATCCTCCCTCGGTGGTTTGTTTTTGCAGATATTGATTGTTCTTGGGTGAAAACCTCCTAGAATCCACCAGAAGACTTGCTCCAGAATATCCAGTGACGCTAAAGCATCTCACTGCACCTGTCAATCAGATTGATACTGTGATCAGAAACCTCATGAACAGAAAACAGCATCATTACTGCAGTGATGAAAGAGAAAAGCTCTGACCTGAGATCAGGTAGAAAGTGAAGAAGATGAGGAGGATCTTCATTGTGAGTTGAGTTCAGTCTTCTTTCTGCTGAATCTCTCTGTCTCTACATCTGTCTGCTTTAGTTACTTCCTCTTTCTTCAGCTCTTTATCAGTAATGAGCAGCTTTACTGGCCCCTCCCACCATCAGCACTGACTGCATATTACATTAATCACACTGAAAGAGCGCCACCTAGAGGAGGTTACAGTGTGTGATACTGAGAGCTCACACAGGCTTCATCTTCTCTATATAAGTATGACCAGAGGGCGACACTATAATTTACAAGTGAGTTGTCTATTAATTTAAAGTCTTATTAATTACCTTTAAATAACTTAAAATAAAAGGTTAAAACAACAAAGCATAATGAAAATGCTAAAAACACAAGATATAGTACAACATATGCCACATACAGCTGCTATAATTCACACATCAGGAAATGTGCGTTATAAAGGCTGATTCACTCTCATATACAAAGAACATCATAAGGCATTATTTAATAGTTTCATATTTCTGTTTCTCTGAGAAATCTCTGCACTGGTTACCTATTAAGTTTTTTTTTTAGTTTTTTTTATCAATTATAGAGTATTGCTACTGACCCATAAGGCCCTAAACGGTTTAGCTCCATTTTACTGATCTTCTATCACCCTACAATCCACCATGCTCTTTAAGATCACAAAACTCTGGGCTTCTGGTAGTACCTAGGATATCTAAGTCTACTAATGGAGGGAGAGCGATTTCACATTTGGCTTCTAAACTCTGGAAAAGCCTTTCTGATAATGTTCGGGGCTCAGACTCACTCTCCCAGTTTAAGTCTAGATTAAAGACAAATCTCTTTACCCAAGCATTCACATAATGCATCTCATAATCTTGTACTCCAGTTATATCAGTTCACATGATTGTCTTTGTTTAATGCTTTGAACAGCAGCTACGCTAATTATTTTCCTGTTCTGTTTTATCTCGGGACGCCCATCCTGAGGTAACTAGAGTCTGTCAGCTCCAGGGTTCTTAATTAACTTTTTTGATCACCAGCCATTGTGGCTGTTAACTTTCTAAAGTTACCAGCCAATCAGAATTTCCACTAGCCAATTTGTTTCTTGTGAAAATTATGAGTGCCACTGAATGGATTTGATCATTTTATTAACATTGTTGGCATGAAAACGCATATAAAGTAAAATGCATAAAATTTTTGTTGAATAGCTTCTTTTATGAATTTATGAAGGCCAGTATCACTGATGTCTCTATGAAATAACACTAAATGTATTAAGCTTAAAAAAATACAACAACTTTTAATTTCAAGTGATTTAACAACAATCCTCACATAAACCCATAATACATTTCATTTGAAGGCTGCCTGTGCCCCTCCAACCTAGGAAATATAGCCTACAGAAATTGAAAAGTTAGTTTCCACTGCATAAATTATAAATGATATATAGTAATCCGTGTTAAAGCTATACAAGTTATTTAGTCTAGAGCAGTGCGTATTTACTGAGTAATTGCTTTGGTTCTTTACATTGTAATTTTAAGTGGTTACTGTCACTTTAAGATCTTTCGCTGTCGCACATGAAGCGGGTCTCTCACGTGTCTCATTTTCTCACACCTCTTTAAGTTATTTTAAGACGTTATTTAACTCTTTTAAGGGTGCTCTTATGAGGATACTCAACAAAACTGGCATTTTGGCATAATTGTGTGTGTTATTGTTTGTTCGAGCACGAAAGAGAACTTGAATCTGGCGCAAACTTTCTGTGCGTTGTGTGTGTGTCACAGGCAGA
Source organism: Romanogobio albipinnatus (assembly GCA_023566225.1). Classification (NCBI taxonomy): domain Eukaryota; kingdom Metazoa; phylum Chordata; class Actinopteri; order Cypriniformes; family Gobionidae; genus Romanogobio; species Romanogobio albipinnatus. The sequence goes on from CM042241.1 coordinate 6,122,548, forward strand.
TCTTCAATGGTTTAAAAGCATTTGCATGAATAAAAGCGTGATTTATATAATGTAACGCTAGCCAGAGGATGACAGAAAAAACTAATGCTGCGTTAATTATTTACCAGCAGTCTCCTCCCTTTCTGCCAGATTCAACTTCCCGCATCCTGCGCAGAGATCAACAGCGCAACTGGGTTGTGGGTTGTCACAAATGGGTTGAAATTTGTATGAGTCTAGCATTACGGCACAGTGTAGCTACATGGGAAACAAAGTGCTGCCAGGGGGATAAATAACCGAGAACAGAGCCTTATGTTGTATCATGCGTAATGCCTCATGTATCAACGGCCAAACTGGCTAGTAAGTTTTTATTAATTTAGAACCCTGGTCAGCTCCAGTCTGGATCCAGCCTCTTATGAAGATACGACTTCAACTCTTGCGAGGACTTCAGATGACCATCACCTGTGAAGAGACGACTCAACTCCTGTGAGGACTTCAGATGACCAACACCTTTGAAGAGACGACTCAACTCCTGTGAGGACTTCAGATGACCATCACCTGTGAAGAGACGACTCAATTCCTGTGAGGACATCAGATGACCAACACCTGTGAAGAGACGACTCAACTCCTGTGAGGACTTCAGATGACCATCACCTGTGAAGAGACGACTCAACTCCTGTGAGGATATCAGATGACCAACACCTGTGAAGAGACGACTCAACTCCTGTGAGGACATCAGATGACCAACACCTGTGAAGAGACGACTCAACTCCTGTGAGGACATCAGATGACCAACACCTGTGAAGAGACGACTCCAACTCCTGTGAGGACATCAGATGACCAACACCTGTGAAGAGATGACTCAACTCCTGCGAGGACTTCAGATGACCAACACCTGTGAAGAGACGACTCCAACTCCTGTGAGGACATCAGATGACCAACACCTGAGAAGAGACGACTCAACTCCTGTGAGGACATCAGACGACCAACACCTGTGAAGAGATGACTCAACTCCTGCGAGGACTTCAGATGACCAACACCTGTGAAGAGACGACTCAACTCCTGTGAGGACTTCAGATGACCAACACCAGTGAAGAGACGACTCAACTCCTGTGAGGACATCAGATGACCAACACCTGTGAAGAGACGACTCAACTCCTGTGAGGACATCAGATGACCATCACCTGTGAAGAGACGACTCCAACTCCTGTGAGGACATCAGATGACCAACACCTGTGAAGAGACGACTCCAACTCCTGTGAGGACATCAGATGACCAACACCTGTGAAGAGAAGACTCAACTCCTGTGAGGACATCAGACGACCAACACCTGTGAAGAGATGACTCAACTCCTGCGAGGACTTCAGATGACCAACACCTGTGAAGAGACGACTCAACTCCTGTGAGGACTTCAGATGACCAACACCTGTGAAGAGACGACTCAACTCCTGTGAGGACATCAGATGACCAACACCTGTGAAGAGACGAATCAACTCCTGTGAGGACATCAGATGACCATCACCTGTGAAGAGACGACTCAACTCCTGCGAGGACTTCAGATGACCAACACTTGTGAAGAGACGACTCAACTCCTGTGAGGACATCAGATGACCAACATCTGTGAAGAGACGACTAAACTCCTGTGAGGACTTCAGATGACCAACACCTGTGAAGAGACGACTCAACTCCTGCGAGGACTTTAGATGACCATCACCTGTGAAGAGATGACTCAACTCCTGTGAGGACATCAGATGACCATCACCTGTGAAGAGACGACTCAACTCCTGTGAGGACATCAGATGACCAACACCTGTGAAGAGACGACTCAACTCCTGTGAGGACATCAGATGACCATCACCTGTGAAGAGACGACTCAACTCCTGCGAGGACTTCAGATGACCAACACCTGTGAAGAGACGACTCAACTCCTGTGAGGACATCAGATGACCAACACCTGTGAAGAGACGACTCAACTCCTGTGAGGACTTCAGATGACCATCACCTGTGAAGAGACGACTCCAACTCCTGTGAGGACATCAGATGACCAACACCTGTGAAGAGACGACTCCAACTCCTGTGAGGACATCAGATGACCAACACCTGAGAAGAGACGACTCAACTCCTGTGAGGACATCAGACGACCAACACCTGTGAAGAGATGACTCAACTCCTGCGAGGACTTCAGATGACCAACACCTGTGAAGAGACGACTCAACTCCTGCGAGGACTTCAGATGACCAACACCTGTGAAGAGATGACTCAACTCCTGCGAGGACTTCAGATGACCAACACCTGTGAAGAGACGACTCAACTCCTGCGAGGACTTCAGATGACCAACACCTGTGAAGAGACGACTCAACTCCTGCAGGACTTCAGATGACCAACACCTGTGAAGAGACGACTCAACTCCTGTGAGGACTTCAGATGACCAACACCTGTGAAGAGACGACTCAACTCCTGCGAGGACTTCAGATGACCATCACCTGTGAAGAGACGACTCCAACTCCTGCGAGGACATCAGATGACCAACACCTGTGAAGAGACGACTCCAACTCCTGTGAGGACATCAGATGACCAACACCTGAGAAGAGACGACTCAACTCCTGTGAGGACATCAGACGACCAACACCTGTGAAGAGATGACTCAACTCCTGCGAGGACTTCAGATGACCAACACCTGTGAAGAGACGACTCAACTCCTGTGAGGACTTCAGATGACCAACACCTGTGAAGAGACGACTCAACTCCTGCGAGGACTTCAGATGACCAACACCTGTGAAGAGATGACTCAACTCCTGCGAGGACTTCAGATGACCAACACCTGTGAAGAGACGACTCAACTCCTGTGAGGACTTCAGATGACCAACACCTGTGAAGAGACGACTCAACTCCTGCAGGACTTCAGATGACCAACACCTGTGAAGAGACGACTCAACTCCTGTGAGGACTTCAGATGACCAACACCTGTGAAGAGACGACTCAACTCCTGCGAGGACTTCAGATGACCAACACCTGTGAAGAGACGACTCAACTCCTGCGAGGACATCAGATGACCATCACCTGTGAAGAGACGACTCAACTCCTGTGAGGACATCAGATGACCATCACCTGTGAAGAGACGACTCAACTCCTGTGAGGACATCAGATGACCAACACCTGTGAAGAGACGACTCAACTCCTGTGAGGACATCAGATGACCAACACCTGTGAAGAGATGACTCAACTCCTGCGAGGACTTCAGATGACCAACACCTGTGAAGAGACGACTCAACTCCTGCGAGGACTTCAGATGACCATCACCTGTGAAGAGATGACTCAACTCCTGCGAGGACATCAGATGACCATCACCTGTGAAGAGACGACTCAACTCCTGTGAGGACATCAGATGACCAACACCTGTGAAGAGACGACTCAACTCCTGTGAGGACATCAGATGACCATCACCTGTGAAGAGACGACTCAACTCCTGCGAGGACTTCAGATGACCAACACCTGTGAAGAGACGACTCAACTCCTGTGAGGACATCAGATGACCAACACCTGTGAAGAGACGACTCAACTCCTGTGAGGACTTCAGATGACCATCACCTGTGAAGAGACGACTCCAACTCCTGTGAGGACATCAGATGACCAACACCTGTGAAGAGACGACTCCAACTCCTGTGAGGACATCAGATGACCAACACCTGAGAAGAGACGACTCAACTCCTGTGAGGACATCAGACGACCAACACCTGTGAAGAGATGACTGAACTCCTGCGAGGACTTCAGATGACCAACACCTGTGAAGAGACGACTCAACTCCTGCGAGGACTTCAGATGACCAACACCTGTGAAGAGACGACTCAACTCCTGCGAGGACTTCAGATGACCAACACCTGTGAAGAGATGACTCAACTCCTGCGAGGACTTCAGATGACCAACACCTGTGAAGAGACGACTCAACTCCTGTGAGGACTTCAGATGACCAACACCTGTGAAGAGACGACTCAACTCCTGAAGGACTTCAGATGACCAACACCTGTGAAGAGACGACTCAACTCCTGTGAGGACTTCAGATGACCAACACCTGTGAAGAGACGACTCAACTCCTGCGAGGACTTCAGATGACCATCACCTGTGAAGAGACGACTCCAACTCCTGCGAGGACATCAGATGACCAACACCTGTGAAGAGACGACTCCAACTCCTGTGAGGACATCAGATGACCAACACCGGTGAAGAGACGACTCAACTCCTGTAAGGACATCAGATGACCAACACCTGTGAAGAGATGATTCCAACTCCTGTGAGGACATCAGATGACCAACACCTGTGAAGAGACGACTCAACTCCTGTAAGGACATCAGATGACCAACACCTGTGAAGAGATGATTCCAACTCCTGTGAGGACATCAGATGACCATCACCTGTGAAGAGACGACTCAACTCCTGCGAGGACATCAGATGACCATCACCTGTGAAGAGACGACTCAACTCCTGTGAGGACATCAGATGACCATCACCTGTGAAGAGACGACTCAACTCCTGTGAGGACATCAGATGACAAACACCTGTGAAGAGACGACTCAACTCCTGTGAGGACATCAGATGACCAACACCTGTGAAGAGATGACTCAACTCCTGCGAGGACTTCAGATGACCAACACCTGTGAAGAGACGACTCCAACTCCTGTGAGGACATCAGATGACCAACACCTGTGAAGAGATGACTCAACTCCTGCGAGGACTTCAGATGACCAACACCTGTGAAGAGACGACTCCAACTCCTGTGAGGACATCAGATGACCAACACCTGAGAAGAGACGACTCAACTCCTGTGAGGACATCAGATGACCAACACCTGTGAAGAGACGACTCCAACTTCTGCAGGACTTCAGATGACCATCACCTGTGAAGAGACGACTCCAACTCCTGGGAGGACTTCAGATGACCAACACCTGTGAAGAGACGACTCCAACTTCTGCAGGACTTCAGATGACCATCACCTGTGAAGAGACGACTCCAACTCCTGGGAGGACTTCAGATGACCAACACCTGTGAAGAGACGAATCAACTCCTGCAAGGACTTCAGTGAAGAGATGACTCCAACTCCTGCGAGGACTTCAGATGACCATCACCTGTGAAGAGACGACTCAACTCCTGCGAGGACTTCAGATGAAGAACACCTGTGAAGAGACGACTCAACTCCTGCGAGGACTTCAGATGACCAACACCTGTGAAGAGACGACTCAACTCCTGCGAGAACTTCAGATGACCAACATCTGTGAAGAGACGACTCAACTCCTGTGAGGACATCAGATGACCAACACCTGTGAAGAGATGACTCAACTCCTGCGAGGACTTCAGATGACCAACACCTGTGAAGAGACGACTCAACTCCTGCGAGTACTTCAGATGACCATCACCTGTGAAGAGATGACTCAACTCCTGCGAGGACATCAGATGACCATCACCTGTGAAGAGACGACTCAACTCCTGTGAGGACATCAGATGACCAACACCTGTGAAGAGACGACTCAACTCCTGTGAGGACATCAGATGACCATCACCTGTGAAGAGACGACTCAACTCCTGCGAGGACTTCAGATGACCAACACCTGTGAAGAGACGACTCAACTCCTGTGAGGACATCAGATGACCAACACCTGTGAAGAGACGACTCAACTCCTGTGAGGACTTCAGATGACCATCACCTGTGAAGAGACGACTCCAACTCCTGTGAGGACATCAGATGACCAACACCTGTGAAGAGACGACTCCAACTCCTGTGAGGACATCAGATGACCAACACCTGAGAAGAGACGACTCAACTCCTGTGAGGACATCAGACGACCAACACCTGTGAAGAGATGACTCAACTCCTGCGAGGACTTCAGATGACCAACACCTGTGAAGAGACGACTCAACTCCTGCGAGGACTTCAGATGACCAACACCTGTGAAGAGACGACTCAACTCCTGCGAGGACTTCAGATGACCAACACCTGTGAAGAGATGACTCAACTCCTGCGAGGACTTCAGATGACCAACACCTGTGAAGAGACGACTCAACTCCTGTGAGGACTTCAGATGACCAACACCTGTGAAGAGACGACTCAACTCCTGCAGGACTTCAGATGACCAACACCTGTGAAGAGACGACTCAACTCCTGTGAGGACTTCAGATGACCAACACCTGTGAAGAGACGACTCAACTCCTGCGAGGACTTCAGATGACCATCACCTGTGAAGAGACGACTCCAACTCCTGCGAGGACATCAGATGACCAACACCTGTGAAGAGACGACTCCAACTCCTGTGAGGACATCAGATGACCAACACCTGTGAAGAGACGACTCAACTCCTGTAAGGACATCAGATGACCAACACCTGTGAAGAGATGATTCCAACTCCTGTGAGGACATCAGATGACCAACACCTGTGAAGAGACGACTCAACTCCTGTAAGGACATCAGATGACCAACACCTGTGAAGAGATGATTCCAACTCCTGTGAGGACATCAGATGACCATCACCTGTGAAGAGACGACTCAACTCCTGCGAGGACATCAGATGACCATCACCTGTGAAGAGACGACTCAACTCCTGTGAGGACATCAGATGACCATCACCTGTGAAGAGACGACTCAACTCCTGTGAGGACATCAGATGACCAACACCTGTGAAGAGACGACTCAACTCCTGTGAGGACATCAGATGACCAACACCTGTGAAGAGACGACTCAACTCCTGTAAGGACATCAGATGACCAACACCTGTGAAGAGATGATTCCAACTCCTGTGAGGACATCAGATGACCATCACCTGTGAAGAGACGACTCAACTCCTGCGAGGACATCAGATGACCATCACCTGTGAAGAGACGACTCAACTCCTGTGAGGACATCAGATGACCATCACCTGTGAAGAGACGACTCAACTCCTGTGAGGACATCAGATGACCAACACCTGTGAAGAGACGACTCAACTCCTGTGAGGACATCAGATGACCAACACCTGTGAAGAGATGACTCAACTCCTGCGAGGACTTCAGATGACCAACACCTGTGAAGAGACGACTCCAACTCCTGTGAGGACATCAGATGACCAACACCTGTGAAGAGATGACTCAACTCCTGCGAGGACTTCAGATGACCAACACCTGTGAAGAGACGACACCAACTCCTGTGAGGACATCAGATGACCAACACCTGAGAAGAGACGACTCAACTCCTGTGAGGACATCAGATGACCAACACCTGTGAAGAGACGACTCCAACTTCTGCAGGACTTCAGATGACCATCACCTGTGAAGAGACGACTCCAACTCCTGGGAGGACTTCAGATGACCAACACCTGTGAAGAGACGACTCCAACTTCTGCAGGACTTCAGATGACCATCACCTGTGAAGAGACGACTCCAACTCCTGGGAGGACTTCAGATGACCAACACCTGTGAAGAGACGAATCAACTCCTGCAAGGACTTCAGTGAAGAGATGACTCCAACTCCTGCGAGGACTTCAGATGACCATCACCTGTGAAGAGACGACTCAACTCCTGCGAGGACTTCAGATGAAGAACACCTGTGAAGAGACGACTCAACTCCTGCGAGGACTTCAGATGACCAACACCTGTGAAGAGACGACTCAACTCCTAAGAGAACTTCAGATGACCTTCACCTGTGAAGAGACGACTCCAACTCCTGCGAGGACTTCAGATGACCATCACCTGTGAAGAGACGACTCAACTCCTGCGAGGACTTCAGATGACCAACACCTGTGAAGAGACGACTCAACACCTGCGAGGACTTCAGATGACCAACACCTGTGAAGAGACGACTCAACTCCTGTGAGGACATCAGATGACCAACACCTGTGAAGAGACGACTCAACTCCTGTGAGGACATCAGATGACCAACACCTGTGAAGAGATGACTCAACTCCTGCGAGGACTTCAGATGACCAACACCTGTGAAGAGACGACTCAACTCCTGCGAGGACTTCAGATGACCATCACCTGTGAAGAGATGACTCAACTCCTGCGAGGACATCAGATGACCATCACCTGTGAAGAGACGACTCAACTCCTGTGAGGACATCAGATGACCAACACCTGTGAAGAGACGACTCAACTCCTGTGAGGACATCAGATGACCATCACCTGTGAAGAGACGACTCAACTCCTGCGAGGACTTCAGATGACCAACACCTGTGAAGAGACGACTCAACTCCTGTGAGGACATCAGATGACCAACACCTGTGAAGAGACGACTCAACTCCTGTGAGGACTTCAGATGACCATCACCTGTGAAGAGACGACTCCAACTCCTGTGAGGACATCAGATGACCAACACCTGTGAAGAGACGACTCCAACTCCTGTGAGGACATCAGATGACCAACACCTGAGAAGAGACGACTCAACTCCTGTGAGGACATCAGACGACCAACACCTGTGAAGAGATGACTCAACTCCTGCGAGGACTTCAGATGACCAACACCTGTGAAGAGACGACTCAACTCCTGCGAGGACTTCAGATGACCAACACCTGTGAAGAGACGACTCAACTCCTGCGAGGACTTCAGATGACCAACACCTGTGAAGAGATGACTCAACTCCTGCGAGGACTTCAGATGACCAACACCTGTGAAGAGACGACTCAACTCCTGTGATGACTTCAGATGACCAACACCTATGAAGAGACGACTCAACTCCTGCAGGACTTCAGATGACCAACACCTGTGAAGAGACGACTCAACTCCTGTGAGGACTTCAGATGACCAACACCTGTGAAGAGACGACTCAACTCCTGCGAGGACTTCAGATGACCATCACCTGTGAAGAGACGACTCCAACTCCTGCGAGGACATCAGATGACCAACACCTGTGAAGAGACGACTCCAACTCCTGTGAGGACATCAGATGACCAACACCTGTGAAGAGACGACTCAACTCCTGTAAGGACATCAGATGACCAACACCTGTGAAGAGATGATTCCAACTCCTGTGAGGACATCAGATGACCAACACCTGTGAAGAGACGACTCAACTCCTGTAAGGACATCAGATGACCAACACCTGTGAAGAGATGATTCCAACTCCTGTGAGGACATCAGATGACCATCACCTGTGAAGAGACGACTCAACTCCTGCGAGGACATCAGATGACCATCACCTGTGAAGAGACGACTCAACTCCTGTGAGGACATCAGATGACCATCACCTGTGAAGAGACGACTCAACTCCTGTGAGGACATCAGATGACCAACACCTGTGAAGAGACGACTCAACTCCTGTGAGGACATCAGATGACCAACACCTGTGAAGAGATGACTCAACTCCTGCGAGGACTTCAGATGACCAACACCTGTGAAGAGACGACTCCAACTCCTGTGAGGACATCAGATGACCAACACCTGTGAAGAGATGACTCAACTCCTGCGAGGACTTCAGATGACCAACACCTGTGAAGAGACGACTCCAACTCCTGTGAGGACATCAGATGACCAACACCTGAGAAGAGACGACTCAACTCCTGTGAGGACATCAGATGACCAACACCTGTGAAGAGACGACTCCAACTTCTGCAGGACTTCAGATGACCATCACCTGTGAAGAGACGACTCCAACTCCTGGGAGGACTTCAGATGACCAACACCTGTGAAGAGACGACTCCAACTTCTGCAGGACTTCAGATGACCATCACCTGTGAAGAGACGACTCCAACTCCTGGGAGGACTTCAGATGACCAACACCTGTGAAGAGACGAATCAACTCCTGCAAGGACTTCAGTGAAGAGATGACTCCAACTCCTGCGAGGACTTCAGATGACCATCACCTGTGAAGAGACGACTCAACTCCTGCGAGGACTTCAGATGAAGAACACCTGTGAAGAGACGACTCAACTCCTGCGAGGACTTCAGATGACCAACACCTGTGAAGAGACGACTCAACTCCTGCGAGAACTTCAGATGACCTTCACCTGTGAAGAGACGACTCCAACTCCTGCGAGGACTTCAGATGACCATCACCTGTGAAGAGACGACTCAACTCCTGCGAGGACTTCAGATGACCAACACCTGTGAAGAGACGACTCAACACCTGCGAGGACTTCAGATGACCAACACCTGTGAAAAGACGACTCAACTCCTGTGAGGACATCAGATGACCAACACCTGTGAAGAGACGACTCAACTCCTGTGAGGACATCAGATGACCAACACCTGTGAAGAGATGACTCAACTCCTGCGAGGACTTCAGATGACCAACACCTGTGAAGAGACGACTCAACTCCTGCGAGGACTTCAGATGACCATCACCTGTGAAGAGATGACTCAACTCCTGCGAGGACATCAGATGACCATCACCTGTGAAGAGACGACTCAACTCCTGTGAGGACATCAGATGACCAACACCTGTGAAGAGACGACTCAACTCCTGTGAGGACATCAGATGACCATCACCTGTGAAGAGACGACTCAACTCCTGCGAGGACTTCAGATGACCAACACCTGTGAAGAGACGACTCAACTCCTGTGAGGACTTCAGATGACCATCACCTGTGAAGAGACCACTCCAACTCCTGTGAGGACATCAGATGACCAACACCTGTGAAGAGACGACTCCAACTCCTGTGAGGACATCAGATGACCAACACCTGAGAAGAGACGACTCAACTCCTGTGAGGACATCAGACGACCAACACCTGTGAAGAGATGACTCAACTCCTGCGAGGACTTCAGATGACCAACACCTGTGAAGAGACGACTCAACTCCTGCGAGGACTTCAGATGACCAACACCTGTGAAGAGACGACTCAACTCCTGCGAGGACTTCAGATGACCAACACCTGTGAAGAGATGACTCAACTCCTGCGAGGACTTCAGATGACCAACACCTGTGAAGAGACGACTCAACTCCTGTGATGACTTCAGATGACCAACACCTATGAAGAGACGACTCAACTCCTGCAGGACTTCAGATGACCAACACCTGTGAAGAGACGACTCAACTCCTGTGAGGACTTCAGATGACCAACACCTGTGAAGAGACGACTCAACTCCTGCGAGGACTTCAGATGACCATCACCTGTGAAGAGACGACTCCAACTCCTGCGAGGACATCAGATGACCAACACCTGTGAAGAGACGACTCCAACTCCTGTGAGGACATCAGATGACCAACACCTGTGAAGAGACGACTCAACTCCTGTAAGGACATCAGATGACCAACACCTGTGAAGAGATGATTCCAACTCCTGTGAGGACATCAGATGACCAACACCTGTGAAGAGACGACTCAACTCCTGTAAGGACATCAGATGACCAACACCTGTGAAGAGATGATTCCAACTCCTGTGAGGACATCAGATGACCATCACCTGTGAAGAGACGACTCAACTCCTGCGAGGACATCAGATGACCATCACCTGTGAAGAGACGACTCAACTCCTGTGAGGACATCAGATGACCATCACCTGTGAAGAGACGACTCAACTCCTGTAAGGACATCAGATGACCAACACCTGTGAAGAGATGATTCCAACTCCTGTGAGGACATCAGATGACCAACACCTGTGAAGAGATGACTCAACTCCTGCGAGGACTTCAGATGACCAACACCTGTGAAGAGACGACTCCAACTCCTGTGAGGACATCAGATGACCAACACCTGAGAAGAGACGACTCAACTCCTGTGAGGACATCAGATGACCAACACCTGTGAAGAGACGACTCCAACTTCTGCAGGACTTCAGATGACCATCACCTGTGAAGAGACGACTCCAACTCCTGGGAGGACTTCAGATGACCAACACCTGTGAAGAGACGACTCCAACTTCTGCAGGACTTCAGATGACCATCACCTGTGAAGAGACGACTCCAACTCCTGGGAGGACTTCAGATGACCAACACCTGTGAAGAGACGAATCAACTCCTGCAAGGACTTCAGTGAAGAGATGACTCCAACTCCTGCGAGGACTTCAGATGACCATCACCTGTGAAGAGACGACTCAACTCCTGCGAGGACTTCAGATGAAGAACACCTGTGAAGAGACGACTCAACTCCTGCGAGGACTTCAGATGACCAACACCTGTGAAGAGACGACTCAACTCCTGCGAGAACTTCAGATGACCTTCACCTGTGAAGAGACGACTCCAACTCCTGCGAGGACTTCAGATGACCATCACCTGTGAAGAGATGATTCCAACTCCTGTGAGGACATCAGATGACCATCACCTGTGAAGAGACGACTCAACTCCTGCGAGGACTTCAGATGACCAACACCTGTGAAGAGACGACTCAACTCCTGTGAGGACATCAGATGACCAACACCTGTGAAGAGACGACTCAACTCCTGTGAGGACATCAGATGACCATCACCTGTGAAGAGACGACTCAACTCCTGCGAGGACTTCAGATGACCATCACCTGTGAAGAGATGACTCAACTCCTGCGAGGACATCAGATGACCATCACCTGTGAAGAGACGACTCAACTCCTGTGAGGACATCAGATGACCAACACCTGTGAAGAGACGACTCAACTCCTGTGAGGACATCAGATGACCATCACCTGTGAAGAGACGACTCAACTCCTGCGAGGACTTCAGATGACCAACACCTGTGAAGAGACGACTCAACTCCTGTGAGGACTTCAGATGACCATCACCTGTGAAGAGACCACTCCAACTCCTGTGAGGACATCAGATGACCAACACCTGTGAAGAGACGACTCCAACTCCTGTGAGGACATCAGATGACCAACACCTGAGAAGAGACGACTCAACTCCTGTGAGGACATCAGACGACCAACACCTGTGAAGAGATGACTCAACTCCTGCGAGGACTTCAGATGACCAACACCTGTGAAGAGACGACTCAACTCCTGCGAGGACTTCAGATGACCAACACCTGTGAAGAGACGACTCAACTCCTGCGAGGACTTCAGATGACCAACACCTGTGAAGAGATGACTCAACTCCTGCGAGGACTTCAGATGACCAACACCTGTGAAGAGACGACTCAACTCCTGTGATGACTTCAGATGACCAACACCTATGAAGAGACGACTCAACTCCTGCAGGACTTCAGATGACCAACACCTGTGAAGAGACGACTCAACTCCTGTGAGGACTTCAGATGACCAACACCTGTGAAGAGACGACTCAACTCCTGCGAGGACTTCAGATGACCATCACCTGTGAAGAGACGACTCCAACTCCTGCGAGGACATCAGATGACCAACACCTGTGAAGAGACGACTCCAACTCCTGTGAGGACATCAGATGACCAACACCTGTGAAGAGACGACTCAACTCCTGTAAGGACATCAGATGACCAACACCTGTGAAGAGATGATTCCAACTCCTGTGAGGACATCAGATGACCAACACCTGTGAAGAGACGACTCAACTCCTGTAAGGACATCAGATGACCAACACCTGTGAAGAGATGATTCCAACTCCTGTGAGGACATCAGATGACCATCACCTGTGAAGAGACGACTCAACTCCTGCGAGGACATCAGATGACCATCACCTGTGAAGAGACGACTCAACTCCTGTGAGGACATCAGATGACCATCACCTGTGAAGAGACGACTCAACTCCTGTAAGGACATCAGATGACCAACACCTGTGAAGAGATGATTCCAACTCCTGTGAGGACATCAGATGACCAACACCTGTGAAGAGATGACTCAACTCCTGCGAGGACTTCAGATGACCAACACCTGTGAAGAGACGACTCCAACTCCTGTGAGGACATCAGATGACCAACACCTGAGAAGAGACGACTCAACTCCTGTGAGGACATCAGATGACCAACACCTGTGAAGAGACGACTCCAACTTCTGCAGGACTTCAGATGACCATCACCTGTGAAGAGACGACTCCAACTCCTGGGAGGACTTCAGATGACCAACACCTGTGAAGAGACGACTCCAACTTCTGCAGGACTTCAGATGACCATCACCTGTGAAGAGACGACTCCAACTCCTGGGAGGACTTCAGATGACCAACACCTGTGAAGAGACGAATCAACTCCTGCAAGGACTTCAGTGAAGAGATGACTCCAACTCCTGCGAGGACTTCAGATGACCATCACCTGTGAAGAGACGACTCAACTCCTGCGAGGACTTCAGATGAAGAACACCTGTGAAGAGACGACTCAACTCCTGCGAGGACTTCAGATGACCAACACCTGTGAAGAGACGACTCAACTCCTGCGAGAACTTCAGATGACCTTCACCTGTGAAGAGACGACTCCAACTCCTGCGAGGACTTCAGATGACCATCACCTGTGAAGAGATGATTCCAACTCCTGTGAGGACATCAGATGACCATCACCTGTGAAGAGACGACTCAACTCCTGCGAGGACTTCAGATGACCAACACCTGTGAAGAGACGACTCAACTCCTGTGAGGACATCAGATGACCAACACCTGTGAAGAGACGACTCAACTCCTGTGAGGACATCAGATGACCAACACCTGTGAAGAGATGACTCAACTCCTGTAAGGACATCAGATGACCAACACCTGTGAAGAGATGATTCCAACTCCTGTGAGGACATCAGATGACCATCACCTGTGAAGAGACGACTCAACTCCTGCGAGGACATCAGATGACCATCACCTGTGAAGAGACGACTCAACTCCTGTGAGGACATCAGATGACCATCACCTGTGAAGAGACGACTCAACTCCTGTGAGGACATCAGATGACCAACACCTGTGAAGAGACGACTCAACTCCTGTGAGGACATCAGATGACCAACACCTGTGAAGAGACGACTCAACTCCTGTAAGGACATCAGATGACCAACACCTGTGAAGAGATGATTCCAACTCCTGTGAGGACATCAGATGACCATCACCTGTGAAGAGACGACTCAACTCCTGCGAGGACATCAGATGACCATCACCTGTGAAGAGACGACTCAACTCCTGTGAGGACATCAGATGACCATCACCTGTGAAGAGACGACTCAACTCCTGTGAGGACATCAGATGACCAACACCTGTGAAGAGACGACTCAACTCCTGTGAGGACATCAGATGACCAACACCTGTGAAGAGATGACTCAACTCCTGCGAGGACTTCAGATGACCAACACCTGTGAAGAGACGACTCCAACTCCTGTGAGGACATCAGATGACCAACACCTGTGAAGAGATGACTCAACTCCTGCGAGGACTTCAGATGACCAACACCTGTGAAGAGACGACACCAACTCCTGTGAGGACATCAGATGACCAACACCTGAGAAGAGACGACTCAACTCCTGTGAGGACATCAGATGACCAACACCTGTGAAGAGACGACTCCAACTTCTGCAGGACTTCAGATGACCATCACCTGTGAAGAGACGACTCCAACTCCTGGGAGGACTTCAGATGACCAACACCTGTGAAGAGACGACTCCAACTTCTGCAGGACTTCAGATGACCATCACCTGTGAAGAGACGACTCCAACTCCTGGGAGGACTTCAGATGACCAACACCTGTGAAGAGACGAATCAACTCCTGCAAGGACTTCAGTGAAGAGATGACTCCAACTCCTGCGAGGACTTCAGATGACCATCACCTGTGAAGAGACGACTCAACTCCTGCGAGGACTTCAGATGAAGAACACCTGTGAAGAGACGACTCAACTCCTGCGAGGACTTCAGATGACCAACACCTGTGAAGAGACGACTCAACTCCTGCGAGAACTTCAGATGACCTTCACCTGTGAAGAGACGACTCCAACTCCTGCGAGGACTTCAGATGACCATCACCTGTGAAGAGACGACTCAACTCCTGCGAGGACTTCAGATGACCAACACCTGTGAAGAGACGACTCAACACCTGCGAGGACTTCAGATGACCAACACCTGTGAAGAGACGACTCAACTCCTGTGAGGACATCAGATGACCAACACCTGTGAAGAGACGACTCAACTCCTGTGAGGACATCAGATGACCAACACCTGTGAAGAGATGACTCAACTCCTGCGAGGACTTCAGATGACCAACACCTGTGAAGAGACGACTCAACTCCTGCGAGGACTTCAGATGACCATCACCTGTGAAGAGATGACTCAACTCCTGCGAGGACATCAGATGACCATCACCTGTGAAGAGACGACTCAACTCCTGTGAGGACATCAGATGACCAACACCTGTGAAGAGACGACTCAACTCCTGTGAGGACATCAGATGACCATCACCTGTGAAGAGACGACTCAACTCCTGCGAGGACTTCAGATGACCAACACCTGTGAAGAGACGACTCAACTCCTGTGAGGACATCAGATGACCAACACCTGTGAAGAGACGACTCAACTCCTGTGAGGACTTCAGATGACCATCACCTGTGAAGAGACGACTCCAACTCCTGTGAGGACATCAGATGACCAACACCTGTGAAGAGACGACTCCAACTCCTGTGAGGACATCAGATGACCAACACCTGAGAAGAGACGACTCAACTCCTGTGAGGACATCAGACGACCAACACCTGTGAAGAGATGACTCAACTCCTGCGAGGACTTCAGATGACCAACACCTGTGAAGAGACGACTCAACTCCTGCGAGGACTTCAGATGACCAACACCTGTGAAGAGACGACTCAACTCCTGCGAGGACTTCAGATGACCAACACCTGTGAAGAGATGACTCAACTCCTGCGAGGACTTCAGATGACCAACACCTGTGAAGAGACGACTCAACTCCTGTG
The DNA here is from genome assembly GCA_023566225.1 of Romanogobio albipinnatus. Taxonomy (NCBI): domain Eukaryota; kingdom Metazoa; phylum Chordata; class Actinopteri; order Cypriniformes; family Gobionidae; genus Romanogobio; species Romanogobio albipinnatus. The sequence goes on from CM042241.1 coordinate 6,139,226, forward strand.
ATGACTTCAGATGACCAACACCTATGAAGAGACGACTCAACTCCTGCAGGACTTCAGATGACCAACACCTGTGAAGAGACGACTCAACTCCTGTGAGGACTTCAGATGACCAACACCTGTGAAGAGACGACTCAACTCCTGCGAGGACTTCAGATGACCATCACCTGTGAAGAGACGACTCCAACTCCTGCGAGGACATCAGATGACCAACACCTGTGAAGAGACGACTCCAACTCCTGTGAGGACATCAGATGACCAACACCTGTGAAGAGACGACTCAACTCCTGTAAGGACATCAGATGACCAACACCTGTGAAGAGATGATTCCAACTCCTGTGAGGACATCAGATGACCAACACCTGTGAAGAGACGACTCAACTCCTGTAAGGACATCAGATGACCAACACCTGTGAAGAGATGATTCCAACTCCTGTGAGGACATCAGATGACCATCATCTGTGAAGAGACGACTCAACTCCTGCGAGGACATCAGATGACCATCACCTGTGAAGAGACGACTCAACTCCTGTGAGGACATCAGATGACCATCACCTGTGAAGAGACGACTCAACTCCTGTGAGGACATCAGATGACCAACACCTGTGAAGAGACGACTCAACTCCTGTGAGGACATCAGATGACCAACACCTGTGAAGAGATGACTCAACTCCTGCGAGGACTTCAGATGACCAACACCTGTGAAGAGACGACTCCAACTCCTGTGAGGACATCAGATGACCAACACCTGTGAAGAGATGACTCAACTCCTGCGAGGACTTCAGATGACCAACACCTGTGAAGAGACGACTCCAACTCCTGTGAGGACATCAGATGACCAACACCTGAGAAGAGACGACTCAACTCCTGTGAGGACATCAGATGACCAACACCTGTGAAGAGACGACTCCAACTTCTGCAGGACTTCAGATGACCATCACCTGTGAAGAGACGACTCCAACTCCTGGGAGGACTTCAGATGACCAACACCTGTGAAGAGACGACTCCAACTTCTGCAGGACTTCAGATGACCATCACCTGTGAAGAGACGACTCCAACTCCTGGGAGGACTTCAGATGACCAACACCTGTGAAGAGACGAATCAACTCCTGCAAGGACTTCAGTGAAGAGATGACTCCAACTCCTGCGAGGACTTCAGATGACCATCACCTGTGAAGAGACGACTCAACTCCTGCGAGGACTTCAGATGAAGAACACCTGTGAAGAGACGACTCAACTCCTGCGAGGACTTCAGATGACCAACACCTGTGAAGAGACGACTCAACTCCTGCGAGAACTTCAGATGACCTTCACCTGTGAAGAGACGACTCCAACTCCTGCGAGGACTTCAGATGACCATCACCTGTGAAGAGACGACTCAACTCCTGCGAGGACTTCAGATGACCAACACCTGTGAAGAGACGACTCAACACCTGCGAGGACTTCAGATGACCAACACCTGTGAAAAGACGACTCAACTCCTGTGAGGACATCAGATGACCAACACCTGTGAAGAGACGACTCAACTCCTGTGAGGACATCAGATGACCAACACCTGTGAAGAGATGACTCAACTCCTGCGAGGACTTCAGATGACCAACACCTGTGAAGAGACGACTCAACTCCTGCGAGGACTTCAGATGACCATCACCTGTGAAGAGATGACTCAACTCCTGCGAGGACATCAGATGACCATCACCTGTGAAGAGACGACTCAACTCCTGTGAGGACATCAGATGACCAACACCTGTGAAGAGACGACTCAACTCCTGTGAGGACATCAGATGACCATCACCTGTGAAGAGACGACTCAACTCCTGCGAGGACTTCAGATGACCAACACCTGTGAAGAGACGACTCAACTCCTGTGAGGACTTCAGATGACCATCACCTGTGAAGAGACAACTCCAACTCCTGTGAGGACATCAGATGACCAACACCTGTGAAGAGACGACTCCAACTCCTGTGAGGACATCAGATGACCAACACCTGAGAAGAGACGACTCAACTCCTGTGAGGACATCAGACGACCAACACCTGTGAAGAGATGACTCAACTCCTGCGAGGACTTCAGATGACCAACACCTGTGAAGAGACGACTCAACTCCTGCGAGGACTTCAGATGACCAACACCTGTGAAGAGACGACTCAACTCCTGCGAGGACTTCAGATGACCAACACCTGTGAAGAGATGACTCAACTCCTGCGAGGACTTCAGATGACCAACACCTGTGAAGAGACGACTCAACTCCTGTGATGACTTCAGATGACCAACACCTATGAAGAGACGACTCAACTCCTGCAGGACTTCAGATGACCAACACCTGTGAAGAGACGACTCAACTCCTGTGAGGACTTCAGATGACCAACACCTGTGAAGAGACGACTCAACTCCTGCGAGGACTTCAGATGACCATCACCTGTGAAGAGACGACTCCAACTCCTGCGAGGACATCAGATGACCAACACCTGTGAAGAGACGACTCCAACTCCTGTGAGGACATCAGATGACCAACACCTGTGAAGAGACGACTCAACTCCTGTAAGGACATCAGATGACCAACACCTGTGAAGAGATGATTCCAACTCCTGTGAGGACATCAGATGACCAACACCTGTGAAGAGACGACTCAACTCCTGTAAGGACATCAGATGACCAACACCTGTGAAGAGATGATTCCAACTCCTGTGAGGACATCAGATGACCATCACCTGTGAAGAGACGACTCAACTCCTGCGAGGACATCAGATGACCATCACCTGTGAAGAGACGACTCAACTCCTGTGAGGACATCAGATGACCAACACCTGAGAAGAGACGACTCAACTCCTGTGAGGACATCAGATGACCAACACCTGTGAAGAGACGACTCCAACTTCTGCAGGACTTCAGATGACCATCACCTGTGAAGAGACGACTCCAACTCCTGGGAGGACTTCAGATGACCAACACCTGTGAAGAGACGACTCCAACTTCTGCAGGACTTCAGATGACCATCACCTGTGAAGAGACGACTCCAACTCCTGGGAGGACTTCAGATGACCAACACCTGTGAAGAGACGAATCAACTCCTGCAAGGACTTCAGTGAAGAGATGACTCCAACTCCTGCGAGGACTTCAGATGACCATCACCTGTGAAGAGACGACTCAACTCCTGCGAGGACTTCAGATGAAGAACACCTGTGAAGAGACGACTCAACTCCTGCGAGGACTTCAGATGACCAACACCTGTGAAGAGACGACTCAACTCCTGCGAGAACTTCAGATGACCTTCACCTGTGAAGAGACGACTCCAACTCCTGCGAGGACTTCAGATGACCATCACCTGTGAAGAGACGACTCAACTCCTGCGAGGACTTCAGATGACCAACACCTGTGAAGAGACGACTCAACACCTGCGAGGACTTCAGATGACCATCACCTGTGAAGAGACGACTCCAACTCCTGCGAGGACTTCAGATGACCATCACCTGTGAAGAGACGACTCAACTCCTGCGAGGACTTCAGATGACCAACACCTGTGAAGAGACGACTCAACACCTGCGAGGACTTCAGATGACCATCACCTGTGAAGAGACGACTCCAACTCTTGCGAGGACTTCAGATGACCAACACCTGTGAAGAGACGAATCAACTCCAAATGCACTTTCTGTAAAGCTGCTTTGAAACAATGTGTGTTGTGAAAAGCGCTATACAAATAAATTTGAATTGAATTGAATTGAATTGAATAATAACTGATTGTCGATGCAGCTGTCCTGTTTTTGATAGTTTATAGCTGTTTATATTGTTTATATGCTTTTCAATATTTTGATTTGGTTATCTTATTTGTGTACAGCACATTGGTCAACGGTAGTTGTGTTTAATTGTGCTTTATAAATAAAGTGAATTTGAATTTGAAGGAGTTTCTGAAATGTTTTTGGATTTTGGATGAAGAATGGCACTTGTACTCAGTGAATAATAACTATAATATTGGCACTGACACCAGTCTTTTCTTATTTGTTTGTATTTTTTTTTGCAGAGGATTCAAAAAGACATTTGTGTGTGAGGCAACCTCCCACGGTCTCTCTTGAAGCAAAAACAGAAGTGACTTAAACTGCAATTCATCGACTGACTCCAGAAGGAGCAGAATCTCATTGAGCTCATGTTAAAATGCCCAACTTTACAGCAGAAGAACACATGTTCACAGTCTGGGACAAACTGTGCTTTTGGTCTGTACGGCTAATTTTGCCCTTCATGACGACTGTGAGGGGGGGGACTCATTTGTTTACATTATATAAAGCCTTAAAGTTCTGCATAATTAAGGGCGTGGCCACTTTGAGTGACAGGTGTATAGCCGCTTATCTGCTGTCTTTTAGTCATCGTCACATCGTCCCTACTTTACGCTTCAAAACTGCTCTTCAGATCCTATGGGTGACGTCACGGACACTACATCCTTATTTTTTACAGTCTATGGTATCTCTATATGGTATATCTATATGGCTAATTTTTAACTGTGAGGGGGGTGAATTGTTTTGTAACTCATCCACTTAAATTAAGCCTTATAGTTCTGCATAATAATATTATTATAATAATCATTGACATGTCCACTAGATGGAGCCAGGGCTTTCAACAAAACAGTTGTGTTTGTGCTCACAGTCTCAGTTGATGTTCTCAAATAATCTTTTCACAGAATACTACTTAAACTTAAATTAAACTTACTACTTAAATTATACTATCCCTAATGAAAAACAAAAAACTAGTTTGATTTAGGCCTACTGTCATTTTGTGTAATTTAGATTTCCAGCAAGGTTAAGAGAACAATACTTTATTGTCACAGCCAATGTTTAATATAGTCTTTTATATATTGCATAATGAGACATTTAACACTGTTTCTTTCATTTGTAATCGTGATATTGACAAGCTTATTTTTATTTATGTTGGTTATAGACAAGGATATTTCTTTTCATCCCAGAATATAAAATTTAAAAAAAAGTTAAATTCCTACGTAGAGTATTTCAGATGACCTGACTAAAACTTTTTGGAGAAAGAGCAGGTTATGTTATATATAATTGTTATTTTTCATATAACAAACAAATTCACGGCATCATTTTATGGAGTGGAAACTTGTGCTCATCGCTACTTCGCACCTGCAGGTGTGATAAAAACCCCTCAAAGATACATAAAGCAAAAGAAAACCACAAGCCGAAGAGCATTTCTAAAGCAAGTCTCTTCATCAAATACATTTTTATCATTAACTGCGAACAGAATCAAACTGATGTTTGTTCTTTAAAGTGCCTTTATTATGCTATTTTAAAGTTTACTCATTTTGTTTCCTATAGTCTCCTACAACAGGAATCAGTCTCTCTTCTGATTGGTCAGATGGCCCAGTCTGTTGTGATTGGTCTACTCTGCTCTGATTGGCCAGATGACCCAGTCTGTTATGATTGGTCTACTCTGCTCTGATTGGCTAGGTGACCCAGTTTGTTGTGATTTGTCTACTCTGCTCTAATTGGCCAGATGACCCAGTGTGTTGTGATTTGTCTACTCTGCTCTGATTGGCCAGATGACCCAGTCTGTTGTGATTGGTCTACTCTGCTCTGATTGGCCAGATTGCCCAGTGTTGTGATTGGTCTACTCTGCTTTGATTGGCCAGATGACCCAGTGTGTTGTGATTGGTCTACTCTGTTCTGATTGGCCAGGTGGCCCAGTCTGTTCAGCTCAGTGATTGTACACACTGTAGACCTACACAATTTACACAAAATATTGAAAACCTGGTAGAAAAAAATATACATCAATAATTATTCATACTCCCAGGTTGTGATTCTGAGGAGCTGGTCCAAATAAACTGGCCCATCTTTCAAGAGCAAGTGTATTGCGAATCCCACGCTGAACTCCGAGATTTGAGAAGCAGTCGTCAGTACATGGGCGTCTTGGGACAAGACCCACCCACTTTTTACGATCAATGATATTGCCCACTCACTTTTATCATCTCTAATTCAGCACACGTCTGTTTACCTACTCCTAACCGATAAACACTTATTATTAAACACGTTAGATGCTTTATTTAAACTTTTCTAATATTTTCTTAATTTTTATTGAAAATAAATGCCTTTCCGATCTGATATGTGATGGGAAAAGAGAGTAGAGTGAATTCTGCAAAAGGCGGATTCGAACCTTGGTTCGATTTGCGTCAAAACTTGATGCCATGCGTCTCACCCCGACACTATTGCACCTCTCAATGCTATGGTGACTTTTGTAATTTTGTCTTGCCCAACCAGACGTTTGTAAATGGCATCTAGTGCAGTAAATTTGTTCTGAGAGTGGACCCACCCACATTTGTTTTGCTTCCAACGCCCATGCGTCAGTATAATGAGGTTTGAGGTCGGGACAAGTTGTTCACGGGTGGACAACATACAACATTATGCATTAGGCAAATGTCTTTTATAGTGAAGTAAAACCGTTACGCAGTCGGATTCGAAACAGAAATGACTTGTCTAGGTGGTTCAGAGTCGATTCTTTATTATGGGAGACAATAACTTTAAAGTCTGATAACTTTAATCGTACACTTTGCAGAACGTTTACATCCACAAACAGCAATATTGCACACTGCAAGAAAGGGAATATTCGAAAAACTTTAAAATAACATTTTAAATATTCATGTATACATTCTAACACAACTATACAGACTCATCATTTCCCCCCGTTTCATCTGTTTGCTGTCTGATGAGGATCTCACACATAATATTGAATTACTGAATGAAGAGCTTTATTGTCTTCTGCTCACAGTTAAAGGTCCCATGGCATGAAAATGTTTTTTAACATTAATATGAGTTCCCCTAGCCTGTATATGGTCCCCAAGTGGCTAGAATTTTTGACAGGTGTAAACCGAGTTCTGGCTGTCTTTCTCTGCCTTTGAGAAAATGAAGGCTCAGACGAGCTGATCTGGAATTTTCCTGTTATGATGTCATACCAGGAAAGGTTACTTCCCCTTCCTCTGCTTTGCCCGCCCAGAGCACTCGGAGAAAATGGATTCAGTTTATGTCAGCACAGGCTTTACAAACAGACTTTACAATATGGATTCGACAGCACCGCGACAAACAGTGAGTAACAGTGTTCATTAATGCCTGATCTGTGATCAGTGATTTCTGATGTGTAGCTAATCATTCAAATTCACTCAGACTTTCTTTCTAGATCGTTTAATGATCGCCTGTTAGTAGTACTAATAATACTGTTAGTAGCATGAAACAAATCCGTTATTTAAGTGATTCAACTACAGAGAGCGATCAGAGAACACTCTTTATAATGTTCGTGTGACAGAGGGCTCTGTCACGATCACGGCAGCGCTACATTTTACACGCACATTTGATCCATTATCCACCTGGTTTATTGTTTCCTACCCTTGGGTGCACACGAGGGTCAAGTTAACGCTTCAGTAGCATACATAACACACACATATTCACACCATTATCGCATCTTTTTCCAAATCCCCTTTATAAACACACACAGACAACAGATAAATGAATCCATAGATGTTTATTGGACTTATCTGCATATTATGTTTTGTCTTTGGTCGCGGTCTGTTTGTGTTGTGGTTAGTCCAGGTTACCTGAGGCAAATGGCAATCAATCTATCAATCACACGTCGCGAGTGTATCTGCACACTTGTCCAAACTGCCGTTATAATGAATGACACTGTTATGCTGCACAAAGCTCTTACTGACTCTTACTCGCATCATACATACCTCACCCCTATCCCTGCCCCCGTCCAACCGTCTGCCCCTCTCTTTCCTCCTTCCTATCTCCCTTACTCAGTCCCAATAAAAAATTCCATCACGTGACCACGTGTACTGTGTTATGTATGTTATGTTTTGCATGTATGCTTTGCAATCTGCATTTCTTTTTTTCTGGAGAGTGTGTGGCGGCGCTTTAAATAGCTGCGGCTCGGAGGCTTTCTCCAAACTCATTTCGTTGCATTATGCCCCCTCCGCAACATAATCTAACACTCATTTCAAATGCAAAGATGTCAGCCAATCACAACAGTGGGCGTTTTTACTGAAGTCTCACAGCAGACACGCCCCTTGAAACAGGACATTCAGCCATAGGGGTAATAACAGTATAGAAAAAATGCCTTTTATTTCTAAATTATGACATTTTTTATGTAAAAATCATACTAACAATATAAGTACACCTCAGGAAACATTATACAATAATAGAAAAATGCCATGCAAGGGGACCTTCAATGTTGATCTTCTGTGTCTGTTCATTCTCATGCGTCTCTCTGTGGGTTTCCTGAGTAAATTCCTGAGTAAGACCCTAAACCTTCACCAGTTTTATGTGGCTTTGAGCTGGACGGAAAACTGCCTGTTCACACACACACACACACACACACACACACACACACACACACACACACACACACACACACACACACACACACACACACACACACACACACACACACACACACACACACACACACACACACACACACACACACACACACACACACACACACACACACACACACACGTCTGCATTCATAAGAAATGGGATATAACAGCAAATAATTTCAAAAGATTAAATGCATTACTATTCAGACTTCAAATAACCTTATTCTTATGAGTTTATAAGTGAATATTTTAATAATTTATGAAGGTGTTACAAAGTACAATGCATACAATGATTCATCAAATTGTCCCCTTTCTTACTGTCTTTCATGATAATAATCATTATACAGTATTTCTGAAAGTTTCTCTGGGATCTGAAAAACCCCATAAATCATGTTTTAATCAGGTTAATGCAGTGACAATTTTTGAAATTATATATATCATACAAAATAATATCACTGAATGTAAGACTTAACAACATCTTTGAACCAGAAATTATAGCAAAAAGTATTTTTCTGTGAATTTAAAAAATATTCTACAATGAAACTAAAAACCAAACTCAGATAGCAAGAAGTCATTGAAACAATGCTAAATCAATGTTAATGTGTCAATGTTAATGTACCATTGTTTCATTGGTTGCTTGCTATCTGGGACAGAACAATAACTGAAAAACAACACCAACAATGCTATCGAGCAAGTTAATGCATAAAGCATTGCTGAGTTGTCAATGTGCTAAAATAATGGCGTTTTAAAAAAAAAATTATTCTTCATAATTTCTCTGTAGTATCTTCTGTATGTACAAAACTGAAGCAAAAATATGAAATCAGCAACCAGAGATGAGAAACCTTTTTGAACTTGAGCTGCTGCTGTTAAGGTGCCAAGAGCTGCATTTTGTGTCACTTAAGGTTTGTATTTCCTGTTTTTTATCACACCCTCACATAAACTGAGATGACCTGAGACAAACTCTTTACACACACCAATCAACGTATGACACATTGTAAACATGTGAAAGAAGCAACACGAGCAGCAGTGGAAACTTCCAAGTGTCTCATGATTCAACACACTGAACAACCCTGATCAATAAAACATTACACCAAACTATTGACTATAAGAATCAATGAACTGTAATCACAAGCAAACTCTGGTGTAATGTGTGCTGATCTGTGATCAGTGAGTTCTCATGTTGAGTTGAGTCTCATGCGGTGACTGACCGTGGCGTAATCAGACTGAATCTGGTCCTGACTGAAGGAGCCTGTAGCATCACTGAGAGACTCTTCATGCTTCTGAAACTGACAGACGCGTACAGGAGCTCATCAGAGGGGATTGTGGGTAACTGTGAAGACCGGACTGACCTGTGTGTGTGGGCGTCACCTCGTCTCTTGTGTCTTAATTTACACACAGTCAGAGTGAATCCACCGATCAGCAGCAGAATCACACACACACCAATAATGATGATCATGGAGAAATCTGAAACTAAAGCACAAATGCATTAAAGAGAAACCAAGAGAAACACACAAATAACATAATATCTACACAAATATAAAAATGTATGCATTTTATATTTTATACAACAAGCGTGAGTAAAAACATTAGCTGTAAGCTGTGAGCGGGTCCCAAACCATGGGGCGCAGGGATTTGTTCCCCCTCCCTCAAGAACAGGGACAACAATGCTCATAGCGTTCTGATGGGAAACCCTTCACAGTGTGCACATTTAGCCCCTCGAGGGCCGAACGTGCATGCTCCTCAACCAGGCACAAGATACCTCTGACTCGGGCACACACTTCTTGAAGCATTATGTGCTGGGTTTCATGGTAATCGCCTCTAGAAACACGCTGCAAAAAACGGCTTCCTGAAGACAAAGGGGAGGATAACATATTCTACAGATGCCATTTTACACTCTCGGTCACACCAGTGACATCACAGGCTATCGCTGGCCAGTGTCGGTGTCATTGTTGCGTTTGGATACGTGCTTCAGACACCGGTCATGCCAAAAAGACATTCCCCATAGTGTCTCCTCCTTTTGACTCCACACTCAGGGGATGCAGTGCGAGTTCCCATTCGAAACAGCATTTACGGCAATACAGGCAGTTTACCAAAGAAATATAGCACCACCTATGGGCCGATCTCCATAAACGTTTGCATGTTTATTTAAAATCATATGTGGCATGTGATCACCTAATGACACAAAGTTCTGAGTTTTCGTCTAGGAATGATAGGCTTTTGGGTAGACTTGGTCAAGCCCATTTTCTACATGACTCTGTTATAGCTATACAAATGGCAAAGATTGATAATCATTGACCTAGAGAGTCGTGCTGCCGTGGTTTTATCTAGGTTGACCAAAAAATCCTAGGACTAGTTCGCAAAAGTAGGTTTCTGAAATAATTTGAGCTTTGTGCTCACTGCTTTGGACTATTTTACTAAGTGCAATGTGATAACGAACCTGGAAGCAGATGCTGTATCTGATGCACTGGTGAAGGGGATGTTCGCAAGGTTTGGTAGGGCAGAGGTCACTCATAGTGATCAGGGGAGAAATCCTGAATCAATGCTGTTTGCGGCCCTGTGTGAGTGGCTTGGAATGGAGAAGACACGTAACACCCCTGCACTCGCAATGCGATGGCCTTGTTGAAAGATTTAAAAGGACCTTGGCCCAGCAGCTAGCCATTCTTACAGTGAGACTGGGACATGCACCTCTCTTTCATTCTCATGGCCTACAGATCTGCAGTACTCCACTCTTACACCCCTTCTTTGCTTATGTTGGGGTGTGATTTCCCCCAATTCACTCTAATGCATACTTATACAAAACCTGCGTTCTACTTCATCTTAGCCATAGTTTGACATATTCAGATGAATAAACCTTCCTCACCCTTGTTCATGATGACGATCAGATGAGTGTAAAGATAATTCACGTCTCTCTCTAATGTCACTGCACACCAGTATTTCCCAGCATCCTCTGCTGTCAGTCCAGTGATGGTCCCAGTGAAGACACTTGCAGTGATGTCATCATTCAGAGTCAATCTGTCAGTCTTGGTCTCTTTCTCTTCTCTCACAGTCTCATTGAGAGTATTTCTATCTCTAGTGGAGCACTTCCCCTTACAGAGAGACTTTGACTTTGATTTATAGATTGAATCATAAGGGCAGATGATCTCAGCAGATTCTCCTTCACGTCTCACTACTGGAGACACTGCAAACACACAAACACACACATTTAACACACATGATTCTGAATAGACTGCATTTACTACAATGAAATCCTCTGAATTCACTCACTGGTGAGGTTGAGCTGAATTTTGGTGGTCAGGGAGATGAAAGTCAAATGTGTGTCTCTGGTTTCTGCTCCACACCAGTAAACTCCAGCATCTCTCACGCTCACATTACTGATGCTCACTGTAAAAACTCTCTCTTCATTTCTCTCAGATGAACCACTCATTTGTGTCTCTGTAGATGTGCTGATGGTTTGGCAGATGTGATTATCATCCTCTTTGCAGAAATGAACTTTATGTTCCTCTGGGATCTGACAGGTGATGTTGACTTCTTCACCAACATGAGCAGATTCAGTCAGAAATGTTGCATCTGTAAACCAAAAGAGATCACATAAAAACCTGAACAAATACTGTATATGCAGGATAAAGTAGCTGTGGTTCCTAGATGAAAATTACATTAAAATCATATCAGACACTTAAAACATGCCAGCTAAAGCATGTCGGGTTCCTCACTGTGTGTGACGTGCAGCTGAAGTTCAGTGAAGCTCTCAGTATAGTGAGACACACTCACTCCACACCTGTATGTTCCTGCATCTGCAGCTTTCAGCTCTCTAAAAAACACCATCAAGACTCCTGCTCTGGTGTCGTCATATAAAGAAACATCTCCATTCTCCATCCATTCATCCTGAACTCCTGGATTCTTCCTCTCTGAACATCCATCTGACTCTTTACAGATGTATTTTGGCCTGGTTTTGTATTGAGGATGTTCACACTTGATCATCATACGACCTCCTGAGTGGCCAGTCACTCTAGACACGCCCACTTTATACTTATCAATAATGTGCAGATGAACAGTATTAAAAATGGAGTAACTGTACGAGTTTCCGTAGATCCAAACTCCACATAAATAAACTCCTCCATCATCTGGTGTCACAGCTGTAATTCTCACACTGAATATGTTATTTCTGTCACCATGAATGCTCAATCTTTCTTTTTGATCCCATGTGATCACCTCATCAATGATACCATTTCCTGTTTTGAATAAAATCTTTCTAGAATTCCTTTGATCCAGTGAATATTCACAGATGAAAGCCGCAGTTTCCCCACTATTTACTATCACTGTCTTTGACACTCCACAACACGAATCTGTCAACATTCAAAGTTTTGTTTGTGAACTGGGAGAACTACATGAAAATATGAAAATAAATTGGAACTTGTATCTGACTAGTTTGTTCTACTCACTCATGATGTGCAGATGAACAGTTTTAATAATGTAGTAACTGTACGAGTGTCTGTTGATCCAAACTCCACATAAATAAACTCCTCCATCATCTGGTGTCACAGCTGTAATTCTCACAGTCATGAGTTTATGTTCGTCATCAGAAACACTGAATCTGTCTTTCTTCTTCCATGTGCTGTAAATCATCTCAATGGAGTCTCTTCCTTCTTTGAATATGATCTTGGGATCATTAATATGATTCTGTGAATATTCACAGCTGAAGGCGGCAGTTTCTCCTCTTTTCAACATTACATTCTTTGACACATTACAACATGAATCTGTATTGAATCACATGAAAATGATTACACACACACACACACACACACACACACACACACACACACACACACACACACACACACACACACACACACACACAAACACACATGTATGTATGTGTGTATGTATATATTAGGCGTTGAAATGATAATTACTTATTCTACACCAACTTTGATCTTAAATGACTGACCTTCTTCCACATTCAGAGTCATATCGATGGACCATTTGCCATAAACCCCAATCCGGTAAGTTCCAGCATCTTGTGTGTTCAGTTCTCTGATGTAGATCATGAGTTTTCCATAATTATTGCAAATTAAAGTGAACCTTCCTTCATTAATCCATTGATCGTGTTTTCGATAATGTATTATTGTTGTACTCTGTTGCTTTCTCATGTATTTAGCATTGTCTTTATGCCAAGTCTTCCATGAACTAACCAGAAGACTTGCTCCAGAATATCCAGTGACGCTAAAGCATCTCACTGCACCTGTCAATCAGATTGATACTGTGATCAGAAACCTCATGAACAGAAAACAGCATCATTACTGCAGTGATGAAAGAGAAAAGCTCTGACCTGAGATCAGGTAGAAAGTGAAGAAGATGAGGAGGATCTTCATTGTGAGTTGAGTTCAGTCTTCTTTCTGCTGAATCTCTCTGTCTCTACATCTGTCTGCTTTAGTTACTTCCTCTTTCTTCAGCTCTTTATCAGTAATGAGCAGCTTTACTGGCCCTCCCACCATCAGCACTGACTGAATATTACATTAATCACACTGAAAGAGCGCCACCTAGAGGAGGTTACAGTGTGTGATACTGAGAGCTCACACAGCCTTCATCTTCTCTATATAAGTATGACCGGAGGGCGACAGTATAATTTACACGTGAGTTGTCTATTAATTTAAAGTCTTATTAGTTACCTTTAAATAACTTAAAATAAAAGGTTAAAACAACAAAGCATAATGAAAATGCTGAAAACACAAGATATAGTACAACATATGCCACATACAGCTGCTATAATTCACACGTCAGGAAATGTGCGTTATAAAGGCTGATTCACTCTCATATACAAAGAACATCATAAGGCATTATTTAATAGTTTCATCTTTCTGTTTCTCTGAGAAATCTCTGCTCTGGTTACCTATTAAGTTTTTTTTTAATCAATTATAGAGTATTGGTACTGACCTATAAGGCCCTAAACGGTTTAGCTCCATTTTACTGATATTCTATCACCCTACAATCCATCATGCTCTTTAAGATCACAAAACTCTGGGCTTCTGGTAGTACCTAAGATATCTAAGTCTACTAATGGAGGGAGAGCGATTTCACATTTGGCTTCTAAACTCTGGAAAAGCCTTCCTGATAATGTTTGGGGCTCAGACTCACTCTCCCAGTTTAAGTCTACATTAAAGACAAATCTCTTTACCCAAGCATTCACATAATGCATCTCATAATCTTGTACTCCAGATATATCAGTTCACATAATTGTCTTTGTTTAATGCTTTGAACAGCAGCTACGATAATTATTTTCCTGTTCTGTTTTATCTCGGGACACCCATCCTGAGGTAACTAGAGTCTGTCAGCTCCAGTCTGGATCCAGCCTCTTATGAAGACTTCAGATGACCAGCACCTGTGAAGAGACTACTCCAACTCCTGCGAGGACTTCAGATGACCAACACCTGTGAAGAGACGACTCAACTCCTGCGAGGACTTCAGATAACCAACACCAGTGAAGAGACGACTCCAACTCCTGTGAGGACTTCAGATGACCAACACCTGTGAAGAGATGACTCCAACTCCTGCAAGGACATCAGATGACCAACACCTGTGAAGAGATGATTCCAACTCCTGTGAGGACATCAGATGACCATCACCTGTGAAGAGACAACTGCAACTCCTTTGAGGACTTCAGATGACCAACACCTGTGAAGAGATGATTCCAACTTCTGCGAGGACATCAGATGACCATCACCTGTGAAGAGATGACTCCGACTCCTGCGATGACTTCAGAAGACCATCACCTGTGAAGAGACGACTCCAACTCCTGCGAGGACTTCAGATGACCAACACCAGTGAAGAGATGACTCCGACTCCTGCGATGACTTCAGATGACCATCACCTGTGAAGAGACGACTCCAACTCTTGCGAGGACTTCAGATGACCAACACCTGTGAAGAGACGACTCAACTCCTGCGAGGACTTCAGATGACCATCACCTGTGAAGAGACGACTCAACTCCTGCGAGGACTTCAGATGACCATCACCTGTGAAGAGATGATTCCAACTTCTGCGAGGACATCAGATGACCAACACCAGTGAAGAGATGACTCCGACTCCTGCGATGACTTCAGATGACCATCACCTGTGAAGAGACGACTCCAACTCCTGCGAGGACTTCAGATGACCAACACCAGTGAAGAGATGACTCCGACTCCTGCGATGACTTCAGATGACCATCACCTGTGAAGAGACGACTCCAACTCTTGCGAGGACTTCAGATGACCAACACCTGTGAAGAGACGACTCAACTCCTGCGAGGACTTCAGATGACCATCACCTGTGAAGAGACGACTCAACTCCTGCGAGGACTTCAGATGACCATCACCTGTGAAGAGACGACTCAACTCCTGCGAGGACTTCAGATGACCATCACCTGTGAAGAGATGACTCAACTCCTGCGAGGTCTTCAGATGACCAACACCAGTGAAGAGATGACTCCAACTCCTGCGAGGACTTCAGATGACCAACACCTGTGAAGAGACGACTCATCTCCTGCGAGGACATCAGATGACCAACACCTGTGAAGAGACGACTCAACTCCTGCGAGGACTTCAAAAAACCATCACCTGTGAAGAGATGACTCCAACTCCTGCGAGGACTTCAGATGACCATCACCTGTGAAGAGATGACTCCAACTCCTGCGAGGACTTCAGATGACCAACACCTGTGAAGAGACTACTCCAACTCCTGCGAGGACTTCAGATGACCAACACCTGTGAAGAGACGACTCAACTCCTGCGAGGACTTCAGATAACCAACACCAGTGAAGAGACGACTCCAACTCCTGTGAGGACTTCAGATGACCAACACCTGTGAAGAGATGACTCCAACTCCTGCAAGGACATCAGATGACCAACACCTGTGAAGAGATGATTCCAACTCGTGTGAGGACATCAGATGACCATCACCTGTGAAGAGACAACTGCAACTCCTTTGAGGACTTCAGATGACCAACACCTGTGAAGAGATGATTCCAACTTCTGCGAGGACATCAGATGACCAACACCAGTGAAGAGATGACTCCGACTCCTGCGATGACTTCAGATGACCATCACCTGTGAAGAGACGACTCCAACTCCTGCGAGGACTTCAGATGACCATCACCTGTGAAGAGACGACTCAACTCCTGCGAGGACTTCAGATGACCAACACCTGTGAAGAGACGACTCAACTCCTGCGAGGACTTCAGATGACCATCACCTGTGAAGAGACGACTCAACTCCTGCGAGGACTTCAGATGACCATCACCTGTGAAGAGACGACTCAACTCCTGCGAGGACTTCAGATGACCATCACCTGTGAAGAGATGACTCAACTCCTGCGAGGTCTTCAGATGACCAACACCAGTGAAGAGATGACTCCAACTCCTGCGAGGACTTCAGATGACCAACACCTGTGAAGAGACGACTCATCTCCTGCGAGGACATCAGATGACCAACACCTGTGAAGAGACGACTCAACTCCTGCGAGGACTTCAAAAAACCATCACCTGTGAAGAGATGACTCCAACTCCTGCGAGGACTTCAGATGACCATCACCTGTGAAGAGATGACTCCAACTCCTGCGAGGACTTCAGATGACCAACACCTGTGAAGAGACGACTCATCTCCTGCGAGGACATCAGATGACCAACACCTGTGAAGAGACGACTCAACTCCTGCGAGGACTTCAAATGACCAACACCTGTGAAGAGATGACTCAACTCCTGCGAGGACTTCAAAAAACCATCACCTGTGAAGAGATGACTCCAACTCCTGTGAGGACTTCAGATGACCATCACCTGTGAAGAGACGACTCAACTCCTGCGAGGACTTCAAAAAACCATCACCTGTGAAGAGACGACTCAACTCCTGCGAGGACTTCAAAAAACCATCACCTGTGAAGAGATGACTCCAACTCCTGTGAGGACTTCAGATGACCATCACCTGTGAAGAGATGAGTCCAACTCCTTTGAGGACTTCAGATGACCATCACCTGTGAAGAGATGACTCCAACTCCTGCGAGGACTTCAGATGACCATCACCTGTGAAGAGACGACTCAACTCCTGCGAGGACTTCAAAAAACCATCACCTGTGAAGAGATGACTCCAACTCCTGTGAGGACTTCAGATGACCAACACCTGTGAAGAGATGAGTCCAACTCCTTCTATAATAATAATATCACACGTTTATCATACATTGTCATATAAACTTCCAGAACTTTTGTAACTTGTTGTGCTATAAGAAGGCAAATGTCTTCAGATCTGAACCTCTCATTCTGTCTGCAGTGTTTCTGTTCTGTCACTGATCATCAGATGCTCATCGGCTGAAGTCTAAGTCTGATTGGTGCTTCTGTCACTTTAACAGGCCATTGTGGATTCAGCAGCATGGACAGCAGCTATCAATCAAACTTTGGCATCACTGATGACAGTTTAACAACACAAACTGGACAAAGACTAAACAAATAAATAACAAAAATAAAAATAAAACAAACTCTAAAGAAACATGTAAATCAATGCCATTTATATTTAATAAAAACAGAAGAATAAGAAACATGCACCTACTCTATCAACTAACATCCTGGGGTCAATAAAAGCTTTTCTTTGACTAACAAGGAAGTTTTCAGCTCTGAATCTTACAGGATATTCTTATATTACAATGACCTTTTATATATCAGTATCCCTAAAGAAATTGCACCTTTCAGAAAATGTACATATTGTTACAAACTTAGAGAAGGGCTACTATTGGAGTCATTTTGATATCACAGCAAGTTTTAGATTAAAATATTTGGTACTAATTTATATAATGAAGCATGTCATAGTCCATTGTAATGTTGTTTGAATTTGTAAAGATATTATGAGATTCACAAGCCTCAGCGCAACCACTGCTGTCAAGATCAAATAGAAGCATAGGCACAGGCCCGCCCACTACGGATATGAATAGGCCCACACAGTTATAACAGAAATATTTCATTTATTAAAGTATAATATTTCATTATTATTTTATCGCGTTTAATATAATTACAAACATGACTGTCATCTCAATTCTTAAAATAAATAACGTAGTTCTGGATGATGCTTAATGAATTTGATTGACATCTGTGTTAGGGTATTAGCGGCGTTATCTTGCCTGAGCCATTTCGTGCCTGTGAGTTTGTTTTCATGCCTCCCATTGTACTTTGCAGTTATGTTGTAGCTAGCAGCGATGTGTCTAAACAAAACTCTATTCAAAATTATTTTAAAAAACCTTGCACTGACCCGGGAAAGAACCAGCCCGCAGTTAAGGACAACAGATGATGGTAACATTACCTCAGGAACTAGTTCAGACGAGACTGACGCAACAACCACAACGGATCTAGATTCCGAGGCCGAGCCATTAGTTAGTAAGCAATCTTCAGCCGACAACAATTCGTCAGTTGCTGGTCCTTTACTGGAGTACCAATCAACTCAGCAGCACATTTCGCCACAGGATTATGACCCCGTGGATGTAGGATTTGCATGTGGAATTGACTGTGCAAGTGGGTCCCTGTCGCAAGGCCAGCCTTCAGATCTGTCAGAAATACACAAAAGGCCAACCCAACCACATCTAAAAGAATTCCCGGACAGAGTGATATCTGGCAAGGCACGGAGCTTCTCAAGCAGATGGTATGATGCATTTAAGTGGATAGAATACAGCCGGACTAGGGACGCAATAATTTGCAAGGCGTGCCA
Organism: Romanogobio albipinnatus; assembly: GCA_023566225.1. Classification (NCBI taxonomy): domain Eukaryota; kingdom Metazoa; phylum Chordata; class Actinopteri; order Cypriniformes; family Gobionidae; genus Romanogobio; species Romanogobio albipinnatus. The sequence continues at coordinate 6,158,307 of CM042241.1, forward strand.
ACACTTTCCTGGCAGCCAAACGGAATACTCCTTCGTGCGACATGGTCTGAAGTCTGACAAGAAGTCTGAATACATAAAACAGCTTTGTATGAGAAACTTTCCACTTTCTCACCCGTGAACTTTGTTTTCCTTCAAATGGACGCAATGCTCAGCGCCATATAAGGATAAAGGGGAGGAGTCGGAACTGCGCTAAAACCTCATTGGCTCTCGCATGTATGTTGTATTTGAATATTCAGAATCTAAATAAGAACTCAATGTGTCATTGTGGATGAGATTCAGAGTCAAAGTTGGAAATATGGCTTATTATCAATTTACACTGATTTGTACGGAGGTGATTTGTGTCTTTACATCACAGAATAAAGATGAACACTAGTGCAAAGCAATGAATACTATAACTAGTTGTTATAGTATGATGAACTAGTTGTTACAAAAGTCAATATTAGTTGAAAAGCTGGACTTTATCGTTTGAAAAGCAAACAGATCTTTTATAATGCACACTTATTTATGCAGTTGGTTAAACTGCTGGTTTGAGATTAACTTCCCTTTAGCAGATATTTCAGATTTGCTTATTAAATCCTTTTGGAGGAAGACCAGGGATATGTTATAAATAATATTTTTGTATTATTCGTATATTATGACAAATTCACAGCCTCTTTTATGGAGTGGAAAGTCTGTGTCCATTGTTAAGATAAACATCTTGTTCTTATCACACCTGCAGACGGCTGAAGAGCTTCTTGGTTTGACTCAAAGAGAAATAGAGCAAAAGAAAACCACAAGCCGAAGAGTTTACAAGAAATGCTCTTTAACCTAGTTAAAACTACTGGGTTTATCATTTCACAGAACAGATATTCATCTGTATGATGATCTCGTCCATAATATCACAACACAACATTATAAACTGCCGCTTTACATTCAGTAATTCTGTTAAATCTCCGTCTAGATTGACAATTATGTTTTCTTTTGTATCTAGAATACTACTCTTACCATTACTACCATATGGAGATACACTTTGTCGAATTTAGCTAGAGAGATAATGATAGAAATGTTGATCACTCTGGAAATAAAGTACAATTTACAGTAAAATGGACAGTGTTTTTGTTTAAAGTGGTACTGACAAATGAACATACACTTAAACAGTACAATTGTATGTCAATTAAAGGTTTTTAATCATTCTCTGTCACAGATTTTTTTTTTTTTGGGGGGGGGGGGGGGGGGGGCTTATTATTTTGATTTATTTTGATTTGCTTTTATGAAATGAAAAATTTTTATGCTGATCATAAACGTTTTTGAGGTGAATTACTGAACGATCAGCTCTTAGTCTTTATTGTCCTCTGTTCATCTTCTGTCTCTCTGTTCAGTCTCATGTGTCTCTCTGTGGGTTTCCTGAACACGTCTGTTTAATCTTCACTATCAAACTGAACTGAGAACCTGAACCTTCACCAGTTTTCTGTAGGTTTGAGCTGGAAAAAAAAAAAAAAGCCTGTTCATCACACAAACACAAAAATCAATCTTGCATTTAAAAGCCTTTTAATATAGCAACAAAACATGTTTTTAACAATAATATAAAAATATATTTAAAAAATATATTTAAACAATTCATGGCAATGATATTCAAAGACTGTTGCTTTTAAGATTAATATGAAGATTCAAAAGTAGTAGCTTCAATTATTGATAATGAAATAAAAAAGTGTGGTTTGAAGGACAATACTTTGTTTGACAAGGGTCAAGGTGAACTGGTGGTCATGTGTGATGATCTGTGATCTCTGCTGTCTGTGAGTAAATTCAGTCTGCAGTAACTGGAGGGTTCTGGAGCTGGAGTCCATGTTTCTGGAGGTGTCTGTAGGATCTTCATGCTTCTGGAAATGGTACGTATGATGCCATCAGAGGGGATTATGGGTAAGTGTGCAGTAGAGTAAAGTGGCTGGTGTAGATCAGAGGGGATTATGGTTAAGTGTGCAGTAAAGTGGCTGGTGTAAATCAGAGGGGATTATGGGTAAGTGTGCAGTAAAGTGGCTGGTGTAGATCCGAGGGGATTATGGGTAAGTGTGCAGTAGAGTAAAGTGGCTGGTGTAGATCAGAAGGGATTATGGGTAAGTGTGCAGTAGAGTAAAGTGGATGGTGTAGATCAGAAGGGATTATGGGTAAGTGTGCAGTAGAGTAAAGTGGCTGGTGTAGATCCGAGGGGATTATGGGTAAGTGTGCAGTAAAGTGGCTGGTGTAGATCCGAGGGGATTATGGGTAAGTGTGCAGTAAAGTGGCTGGTGTAAATCAGAGGGGATTATGGGTAAGTGTGCAGTAAAGTGGATGGTGTAGATCAGAGGGGATTATGGGTAAGTGTGCAGTAAAGTGGCTGGTGTATATCAGAGGGGATTATGGGTAAGTGTGCAGTAGAGTAAAGTGGCTGGTGTAGATCAGAGGGGATTATGGGTAAGTGTGCAGTAAAGTGGCTGGTGTAAATCAGAGGGGATTATGGGTAAGTGTGCAGTAAAGTGGCTGGTGTAGATCAGAGGGGATTATGGGTAAGTGTGCAGTAAAGTGGCTGGTGTAGATCAGAGGGAATTATGGGTAAGTGTGCAGTAAAGTGGCTGGTGTAGATCAGAGGGAATTACGGGTAGAGTAAAGTGGCTGGTGTAGATCAGAGGGGATTATGGGTAAGTGTGCAGTAAAGTGGCTGGTGTAGATCAGTTGGGATTATGGGTAAGTGTGCAGTAAAGTGGCTGGTGTAGATCAGAGGGGATTATGGGTAAGTGTGCAGTAAAGTGGCTGGTGTAGATCAGAGGGAATTACGGGTAGAGTAAAGTGGCTGGTGTAGAGGGGATTGTGGGAAGGTGAGTAGGAGTAATATGGATCTGCTCAAGAATGTCCGATCTGAGATGAAACAAGAGAAAAACACGATGTGCAGAATTAAACTTGCAGACAAAACCACACTTCAGTGCATGAAGGTGCAGACTCACTGCTTCACTGTGTCTCGTCTGATCTGAATCAACTTTACTGGCCAAGTATGCAAAACATACAAGGAAAGGCATCTCACACATATACATGTGGTGGAGGCTACCGCCGCCAAATATAAAATATATGTATTGTAAATGTTCAACTACAGGTCTCCCAAACAAATGGAAAAGACAAGCAGAGATGTGTACATCAAATCTTTAATCAACCTTTCGTAGAGGTTTAAAAGGATAACCATACATAAAACAACTTCAAAAGAAAATATACAAAATCAAATAACATTTACACACAACAACAACAAAAAACGTTACCATCCCGTGGCCACCTGTGAATGTATCTCTTGAATATCAAGATCCCAATAAATAATTCAACACTTATGAAGGGAAGGTTATAAAGAAAAAAAGAATTAAAGTTTCACACAACCTTAATTAACACCATACAAATCATTAAACAAACGAAATCAAGCACACCCAAATAAACAACCAACACCACAATCCACACAAACAAGCAAAATAAATATAAACCTTCCTGTCACAGTAGATAATAGCCCTTAATGGTTATTGATGGTTGGAAATTGATAAACAATCAAAAAGGTGACAATAGCCACTCACAGTGTTCAAAACACAAAAAGAAAATAAAACGACAACACAAGAAACAAAATGCAATAAAAATCCATCACAAAGGAAACATAACATCAAATAGTCTCAACACATACACTCCACCACGCGTTCACGCAAGCGCTCACTCGAACACGCGCTCTGAAGAGGACGCGCTCACCAAGGAAGACGCGCTCACAAAGAGGCGCGTTAACTCAGGTTGGTGCGATTGGGCATACACCCACACACACGATCGTGTGTACTTGAAGGAAACCTTGCGGGGCGCAGTGACGAGCCACCGCACAGCACAGCAGCAAAACAGCAGCAGACCGATTTCTGCAGCAGAATTAACCAGCCCTCGGTAAGAGTGGTGAACAATCCACCAATACTGTCTGGATCACGCTAAATAAATAGGCCACCATTAATAAGTGCCACTGCTAAAATTAATAATGCGGCAACAATCATATGCAGTGACGTACCCCAAAATGCGTCGATGCGGTTGAACACCCTCAGGCCCAAAATGAGAGGATTTTCAGCCCTACAGGTCCACGGCGCTGAACGAGCACAATGCTTAATGCAAACCAGAATGCTCTCGAGATGCACCTGCGCAACACCTGCCTATCATGCCAGAGGAAAAACGGAAGTGAACGGGAAAATCACCGCATTTTTAAAGGGGCCGCGAGCTTAACTTCCGCCCAGCTCCATCCACTCACGCACCAGAGCTCACCTTCAGGGGGCACCCCATTACATTCTACCCCTGGCTTTTCTATCATCGTCCCGATGATACAACCTACAACCATGGGCGAAAAGAGCAACTCTGTTCCATTGCAACTCGGTCACACTCATTCACAAGCTCTCTGCCCAAATGTACACTCTGAACAATTGCTGCAGACCTTGGTAGATTATAAGGGTTCGAATGTTTCCCAGCAGTAACCCGAGTTGTTTGACGCTGACCCCCCTCCCTTGTTTGGCGGGAGGGGTCAACAACCGACATAGGGCCTGCAATCCCCATTCCAACCGGGCTTCCTAAAACCCTCTCAGGCTCCAGTGGTAGATCTACTTCTGCTGAACTTGAGGTAGCGGGGGTTACATCTATAAGGGCTACGTCCAAATCATCCACTGCGGTAGTAGAGGCTAAAAGCTCATCACTGCCTGATAGCTCTAACCCTGGGTCAACCATATGGTCAGAACATGCTATCTGTGGTACTGACTTTAAATGAGATATGTGCACCTGCTTTACCCGGGAAGGGTTGTCTACCGGAGCGATCGTGTATACCCCACCATCACCCCTAGGAGCTCTAACAACTTTGTAAACCACGTTGGACCAATGATTTTGTATTTTATGGCGACCACGGACACCATAGTCACGCAAATAAACCTCTCGACCCTCCGGCAGTACACATTCCCTTCCTACCTGACCGTGGCGCTTCTTACGAAGCTCTGCAGCTCTATCCAACCGAGCCCTTGTTCGTACATAGGTTGCTTTAAGCGTCTCTCTATGCTCAACCACCCAGTCGTTCACTCGTCCACTGGCAGGTTCGTCCACTGCTGCAAGCAGGAAGTCAACCGGAAGTCTGGGGACTTGCCCGAACATCAGAAAATACGGTGACTCACCGGTAGTCTGGTGGGGAGTTGTATTGTATGCAAAACATACCTGCGCAATATGACAAGTCCATGACCTTTTCTGCTCTAAAGACAGTGTACGGAGTAGGTCATGGAGGGTTCGATTGAAGCGCTCGCACTGCCCATTTCCCTGAGGGTGATATGGGACAGTGCGAGTCTTCTGAACTCCGTACAACTGGCAGAGCTGGGAGACTACTGCACCCTCAAAACTCCGACCTTGGTCTGAATGTATTTGCGCCGGTACACCAAACCTATAAAACCACTCATGAACCAAGATGCTAGCTACCGTAGATGCTTTCTGGTCCCGTGTGGGAACAGCCTGTGTGTATTTCGAAAACACATCTGTAATAACAAGGACATGCTCTCTGCCATCACTAGCCCGCTCCAAAGTAGTAAAATCAACTGCCAAGATCTGATTAGGTCTTGATGCCAACAAATGGCCCATTGGAGCGTGGGCTGGTGGCTGATTTGATTTGGCAATTGCACATTGACTACACTCCTGGCATTGTTTCCGAACATCAGCCTCCATCCCAGGCCAATAACACCGGCTGCGGATCAACTCATATGTTCGCTCCCTCCCTTGATGGCCATGAGCACCATGCAATTTCTCAAAAACCTCTGCCTGCAAAACCTCCGGCAGCACCAACTGGTCCACCTCTTCTCCCCCATTTGGTAGCTTTAAGCAACGATACAATAAGCCATCTCTCTCAAACAACCGGCTCCACTGACGAAGCAATTCCAAGCATCTCTTTGACATAGACTGACGTTGTTCTTTATTCGGATACACTTTGGAAGAAAAGAAATCCAGAACCGGACCAATGACCAAATCCTGCTCCTGTGCCTGTCGTAAGTCGACTTTTGAGGTTGTAGCAAAAGCAGAGATTGTGCTCTGTACTGCCTCTATTGACCTCCCTCGGTCCAACAATTCTACCAGAGTGGTCGGCAGAGCAGTACCATATTCCTGCTGTTGAGAAGGAGCCACGGTGTACTGCCTAGACAAAGCGTCTGCATTACCGTTAGTGCGGCCAGGACGATATCGAATATCAAAATCGAACACTGCTAGCTGGGAAGCCCAGCGTTGCTCTAAAGCACCGAGTTTAGCAGTCTTCAAATAGCTCAAGGGATTGTTATCCGTATAAATGGTACACTTCTGCCCTAAGAGATAGTCTCTAAACTTTTCAGTCAGAGCCCATTTCAAGGCTAATAACTCCAACTTCATGGAGCTATAATTTTGCATATTCCTTTCGGTGGGTCTGAGTCCCCGGCTAGCATATGCCACTGGCCTCATCTTACCATCTTTTTCTTGCGCAAGCACAGCCCCTAAGCCAGAATGACTAGCGTCAATTTCTAACACGAACGGGAGGGAGAAATCTGCATATGCCAGTACAGGAGCAGACACCAATCGCCGCTTCAAATTCTGAAACCCCTGCTCACACTCCTCAGTCCAACAGCTCTCAATCGGTTTTCCAGAACCCCTCTTCTTCTTTGTCCCTACCAGTTCTGCAACAAGGCGATGTAACGGGGAGGCCAACTGAGCAAACCCCTCTACAAAACGCCTATAATAACTTGCGAATCCTAAAAAAGACCGCAATTCAGTTACGTTAGTTGGGCGCTTCCATTCAGCCACTGCACTGATCTTGGCAGGATCTGTAGACACACCCTCCCTAGACACCACATGCCCTAGATAGCCCACTTCTTGCCGGAAAAAGCAACATTTTTCTAACTTGGCCTTAAGTCCCTCCCGCTGTAATCGGGCAAAGACCATTTCCAGCCTCTCCAAGTGCTGTGCAATGGTAGACGAAAATATTATAATGTCATCTAAATACAGCAGTAACGTCTGGAACCTTTGGTCACCGAACATGCGCTCCATGAGGCGTTGAAAGGTGCTAGGGGCATTGCACAACCCAAAGGGCATTCGATTAAACTCAAATAACCCAAAGGGTGTGCAAAAAGCGGTCTTACACTTATCTTCCTCTGCCACTGGAACCTGGTTATAGCCACTGGCAAGGTCCAATGTGGAAAACCACTGGGCTCCACACAGGGCATCCAGTGACTCCTCGATCCGGGGCAGAGGAAAAGCGTCCTTCCGTGTCTTATGGTTCAACTGCCTATAATCAACACAAAGACGAATCTGACCATCCTTTTTCCTCACAACTACAATCGGAGAGGCATACGGACTGGAGCTCTCTCTGATTACCTGACTCTGTAGCAATTGGTGAATATGCTGCTTAACTGCCTCATAATCTGAAGGAGGTAGACGTCTATATATCTGCCGTATAGGCTCACTATCGTGCAGGGGAATCTCATGAACGATGAGCTCCGTACAGCCTAAGTCACCCTCCTGAGCTGAAAAAACAGATCTATACTGGCGCAAAAGGGACTTGACCTGAGCCTGTTTGTCCTGAGGTAATTGAAGCAAATCCATGTTCTCAATTGCCTCCTCCACTCTATCCACTTTGACAGACTGCAATGCAATAGTGGCTTGATGACAAACTTGTTCCTCTGATGGTACAACAAGATCACCCCCACCTGACAGCAAAACAGTCTGGACCTTACACAAGGTGCCCACCACAACATGAGGCTGCAGTAGGACATCCTGTTCCCCTACATTAACTATAGGTACATAAGCCACCCCTCGGGCAATTGGTACGAGAGATACAGAGGCCAATAGGCCAGCAGGAAGCGGATTTTCTTTCCCCAAAGGCTCAAACAACAGCACAGGTGAAGATCCTACTGATACGGAGAATGTAACAGGCACAAAACGCAATGAATCGGCAGGGATTCGCAACCCCTCTCTACCTCCAACCCTAGCTAGACGTTCTGTGGTCTTACATGCATCAGTTTCAGTCTTCTTACAATACTGCAAGGCAGAATGCCACGCAGGTGTCTCTTTCACATTAGGAAGGTCAAAAAGATTCTGCCCATGTTGACTAAACAACTCCCTATAGCACTCCTGAATAACATTCATGCCCAACAACCCAGGGAACCCACCGGGTAAGGAGGAATGGGACAGATCTTTCACAACAAGTACCCCTTTGTTCAGTATTCTCTTCCCCAGGACAACAAAATCCAACTCCAAATAGCCCAGATATGGTATATCTAAGCCATTTGCAGCACGCAACTGCAACCACCCACAACTATGCAACTTCTCTTTACCCCAAGGCTCAAAATGTTGGAGAAAGAACCTCTCTGAAATGGTGGTCACCATTGACCCAGTGTCCAATAAACAAGGAACCTCTACCCCACCCATAGTAATAGTGACAGAAGGGCAATTACCTAATAATTTAAAAATGGCCTGGTTCCCACCAAATTCAGAGAGCCGAGAGCCAACTGCTACCCCTCCTGAAGTGTGGCTCATCAATTCAGGGGGTTGAAGTTTTCCGTCGGCCTACTAGGATTCAGAGAGTTACCCCTCTGTGAAAAAGACGCCTGCTGCTCGCTAGATCTATGAAAATCCAAAACACAATTTCGAGCAATATGGCCTGGTTGGTTACAACGCCTGCAAATAATAGGGTTAACCCGCCTAGGCTGATTAAACGCATGCCGAGATTGCAATTGCTGCAGGCCTTGAGTGAGCTGGTTGAGTTGCTCTTGTTGGGCCCTCAGCATCTCCTTCAATTCAACCAACTCTGTCTGATTCTCTCTAGCACTGGGAGGTAAACTATGTCCTTGGACTCTATACTGAGTAGCGAGAGATGGAACAGAGTAACTTCTTTCCCGTGCATCAGGACGAAATCCCTCCTCAACCCACCTAATTGCCTCTTTCCTTACATCCAAAATGGTAGACTGTGGATGGAGCCGGACATAGCGCTTAAGCTCACGGCATAGGCTGTTATCAGTCACATGTTCTACGAACTGATCCCTGAGTAAAGTAATTGAGTTGGGTACACCACCTGGAGCGCATTGTACCACCTTCTCCATCAAAGCAAAAAGAGCATGTGAGAAGTCTTGTAAGGACTCCCCCTGTTCCTGTTTACGTGAGAAAAACTGCTCCTGAAGGGAAATATAGGAGTGCGCACAGCCATACAACTCCTTTAACACAGAAAACACCTTTTCTGGATCCTCCCGCTCTTCCCTTGATCTAAACTTAATTTCACTTCTGGCAGACCCCCCTAGATGATCAAGGATAAACAGAGCTTCCTCCCTTACTGATAAATTCCGAGCCCGTAAATTACTCTTAATCTCCTCCACCCATTCAAACACATCATCTCCCCTTCCACTAAATATGGGACATCGTCTCTCTCTAGGGACGAGAATAACACGCTCTGCTATGGGCCTGGGGGCATCCACCATACTGGGGGCACGAACATTTGTGTCAGAGGCCGAGCTAGCACTAACCGAGGGTCCTGCTGCAGAATTAGCTTGACGCTGTAACTGCTCATTCTCCGACTGCAGGGACTGGACCTGCTGTCGCAGCTCGTCCAACTCACTCTCCATTAGTAAAACTCAAAAAGAGAAGAGGGGGAGAAAAAAATACCTTACTCACTGGAATTTTACGAAACCACCAGTCTCGAGAAAGCTTGCCTTGATCACTGCCCGCTGCTGCTTTGCTGCTGTAAAATAGACACTCACACAACATCCAAATTTATAACACAAAAAAAACACAAAACAAAAAAAAATTAACTTCTAATTTCAAACCAACAACCAAGCATCCAAGAATTAGAAGCACACACCTCTGCTTGAAACCAGACCCTGCCGACTACGCCAAATGTGGTGGAGGCTACCGCCGCCAAATATAAAATATATGTATTGTAAATGTTCAACTACAGGTCTCCCAAACAAATGGAAAAGACAAGCAGAGATGTGTACATCAAATCTTTAATCAACCTTTCGTAGAGGTTTAAAAGGATAACCATACATAAAACAACTTCAAAAGAAAATATACAAAATCAAATAACATTTACACACAACAACAACAAAAAACGTTACCATCCCGTGGCCACCTGTGAATGTATCTCTTGAATATCAAGATCCCAATAAATAATTCAACACTTATGAAGGGAAGGTTATAAAGAAAAAAAGAATTAAAGTTTCACACAACCTTAATTAACACCATACAAATCATTAAACAAACGAAATCAAGCACACCCAAATAAACAACCAACACCACAATCCACACAAACAAGCAAAATAAATATAAACCTTCCTGTCACAGTAGATAATAGCCCTTAATGGTTATTGATGGTTGGAAATTGATAAACAATCAAAAAGGTGACAATAGCCACTCACAGTGTTCAAAACACAAAAAGAAAATAAAACGACAACACAAGAAACAAAATGCAATAAAAATCCATCACAAAGGAAACATAACATCAAATAGTCTCAACACATACACTCCACCACGCGTTCACGCAAGCGCTCACTCGAACACGCGCTCTGAAGAGGACGCGCTCACCAAGGAAGACGCGCTCACAAAGAGGCGCGTTAACTCAGGTTGGTGCGATTGGGCATACACCCACAAACACGATCGTGTGTACTTGAAGGAAACCTTGCGGGGCGCAGTGACGAGCCACCGCACAGCACAGCAGCAAAACAGCAGCAGACCGATTTCTATAAAATAGTTACCCACATTTGTAATTATATAACAAATATAGAATCTAAAATTACATTCAGTAACAAACGACTTACAAAGTCACATAAAACCTACCTGCAGCAGAATTAACCAGCCCTCGGTAAGAGTGGTGAACAATCCACCAATACTGTCTGGATCACGCTAAATAAATAGGCCACCATTAATAAGTGCCACTGCTAAAATTAATAATGCGGCAACAATCATATGCAGTGACGTACCCCAAAATGCGTCGATGCGGTTGAACACCCTCAGGCCCAAAATGAGAGGATTTTCAGCCCTACAGGTCCACGGCGCTGAACGAGCACAATGCTTAATGCAAACCAGAATGCTCTCGAGATGCACCTGCGCAACACCTGCCTATCATGCCAGAGGAAAAACGGAAGTGAACGTGAAAATCACCGCATTTTTAAAGGGGCCGCGAGCTTAACTTCCGCCCAGCTCCATCCACTCACGCACCAGAGCTCACCTTCAGGGGGCACCCCATTACATTCACAATGTTTTATAATAGTTGCTGATACAGTGCTTAGCAGACAAAAACAACACAAAATATTAAATATAATAGTGACTTTAATTATGGTAATACGGAGAGAAAAATAAACATAGAATGAGTGTAGAAGTCAGAGGTATTTATTCTTTTTTGGTTCTGGCCAGTCACCTAGTTTTCCACAGTTATTTTCACCTATCGTCTCGTTAATTATCTTATCAGTTTCCTTAATTTGTCAGATGCCTAAATATCCTGAGTTCTCCCTTTCCTTCTGTTCGTCCTTGTTTGAAATATTGTTTGGTTGTGCTTTTCTGTGTTCAGCTCTAAACCTAACCGCTACAGCATGGGCTCACCTGCTGTAATGCTGCTTTGCCTGGAGCAGGAACAGCAAAGCCTAGAGACCCACACAAGTAGATTTCTATATCTGGTGCCTTACAGAATTTCCTGATGATGCCCTGCACCCTTTTTTGGCCTCTCTTAACAAGTGCACAAAGGCTCACTTGCCTGGTGTGGGTGTTTAGGGGATCTTTCACAGAGTTCGTCGAGTGGGTGTTGGTGAACTGTGGTTCAGCCTACACCTTCGACCCTGTTGAGGATGACATCATCACCAGCACCACTCCGAACACGCTGCCAGAGACCAGCCAACCACCACCAACCATAGCCGGCATGATGGAGTTGCCTGTGTGCACGGCAGACAGTGGAGACTGGCCTGCCACGATGGATGAGCCCAAACCAGAGAAGAGGTCGGATGGATTCATCGCTCTGGAGCCCATACCACTGCTTGAGTCTGACCAGGTGCGTGAGCCGGCAATATTGTGCGTCGCTGAGGGAGTGCTTGTAGAGCACGAAGGCTGGGAGGAAAGCCTCACCCACTACCCAACCACTGTGGGGGTCAGCATGAAGAGCCCTTAAAGAGCACCAATGCTACAATGCAACATCAGAAGTTAACGCAAGTAGCTGCATTTGACAAAACGTCCCTTTGAAAACATTTTAAAATGTCTGATTTGAAAAACATTCTCCCCTCCTTATCTCTGCTCTCAGAGGCAGAAGTCTCCATACTAATCCTGTCCAATCACCCTACTACCTGTCCACTTGATCCTATCCCCACTCATCTACTTCAAACCATTTATTCTTCAGTTGTACCGGCTCTTACTCATATCACCAACACTCTTCACACTGGTCCCTTTCCCACAGTATTTAAGCAGGCACGGGTAACTCCACTGCATAGGAAACCCACTCTAAATCCAGCACTTCTAGAAAATTACAGACCGGTATCCCTTTTTCCGTTCATTGCTAAAACGCTTGAACAAGTCATGTTCAAACAAGTCATTACCTTTCTTGCACAGAACAACCTCTTGGACGACAACCAGTCCGGTTTCGGAAGCAGACACTCATCAGAGACTGCCCTTCTCTCAGTTACTGAAGCTCTGAGACAACAGTACTCATCTTGCTGGATCTGTCTGCTACTTTCGACACAGTTAACCACCAGATCCTCTAGTCAATCCTCAAGATGAAGGGCATCTCAGGAACCACACTACTCTTACCTCTTAGGTAGGTCCTTCAGGGCGTCGTGGATGGGTGAAGTGTCTAAGCCGTAACATCTAGCTACTGGAGTCCCTCAGGGCTCAGTGTTGGGACTACTTATTTTCTCCCTCTACATGGCATCACTAGATTCTGTGATGTCACTCTACCTCTCGTTTCAACCAGAGGATCCAACGGTATCTGCTCGCATCTCAGCATGCCTAACAGACATTTCTTGCTGGATGAAGGACCACCACCTTCATTTAAACCTTTAAATGACAGAACTGCTTGTGGCCCCGGCTAACCCAACACTCCATCACAACTTCTCTATGGAGCTAGGTTCATCAACCATAACTCCATCCAGGAGTCAGGACAGCCAGGAACCTTGGAGCTGTGACGGATAATCAGTTCACAGAACACATTGCTAGAACGTCCCGGTCCTACATATTTGCCTTATACAACATTAACTGATCCAGAATGCTGCAGCTAGAGTAGACTTTAACAAGCCAAAGAGAGCACACATCACACCTCTCCTCATAAACTTGCACTGGTTGCCAATCGCCGCTCACATCAAATTCAAGGCACTGATGCTTGCCTACAGAACCACCACCCATATACCTAAACTCACTACTCCAGACCAATGTACAATCCTGAAGCTTGCGTTCTGCAAGTGAACGACACCTTGTGGTGCGAGGCACAAAATCACTTTCACGGACCTTTACCTGGACTATTCCTTGCTGGTGTCTTTAGCCATTTTCAAGAAACTGCTGAAGACGCATCTTTTTCGGCAACACTTGACCCATTAATACTAACACTTACTATTCTATATCTATTTATTTTAAAAAATCGCATATTGTTTACTACGCTAACTGGGACTAGTCACAGCACTTGCATATTGTTTCCTTACTGATTTTTTGATTGCTTCTATTGCTCTGCTTACTTGTACTGTAACTCACTTTGGATAAAAGCATCTGCTAAATGATTACAGCATAATATTAAACAACAGAGATCGGCTGCATATGCTGCCAATACTAGTCTTACAAGTTAGTCATAAAAAATAAAAAAAATTCGTTCATAACTTTTTTTTTTAAAGGTGTGTGTGTGTGTGTGTGTGTGTGTGTGTGTGTGTGTGTGTGTGTGTGTGTGTGTGTGTGTGTGTGTGTGTGTGTGTGTGTGTGTGTGTGTGTGTGTGAAGGACAGCATCACCTCATCGTAATAAACACTCAGTCACAGTGAATCCTCCAATCAGCAGCAGAGTCAAACATATAGAAATAATGTTGAACAAAGAGAAATCTGAAAAAAACAAACACATACAGTGATGATTAGAGGGAAATATGGGCATACAGATGTATATTTAAACATATCGTAAACAAACATAGAGAATCATGGCAAATATACAGCCACAACAACTTATTGATAAAATTATTCATATTAATCAATGATAAAAAAAAATGCTGTCACATCCTCTGATGTGTTTTATACCCAGTGCATATCTAATCTTTCTGCAACCAGTAAAATTATCTTAATTTTCAATATAAAATAATACAAACATGTATCTTACCCTTTTTAACAGTGAGGGTGACTTTAGTGATGATGTGAGCTCCACACCAGTATATCCCAGAATCCTCTTCTCTCAGATCAGTGATGTTTACAGTAAAGACTCCAGTAGATGCTTCATCACTGAAAGACAATCGATCATATCTGATCGTCTCCAGTGAAACTCCATCCTTCACACACATGGAGGGTTCATGTGCTTTGCAGAAGCATTTCTGATGTTCATCCTGATGTTTGCACTGGATTGACATGTCGTCTCCTTCATACTTAGTCAAGTTCAGCTCTGGAAATGATGAGAAATATAAGAACATCAATTCACAGCCATAGTTTGACATATTCAGATGAATAAACCTTCCTCACCCTCGTTCATGATGACGATCAGATGAGTGTAAAGATAATTCACGTCTCTCTCTGATGTCACTGCACACCAGTATTTCCCAGCATCCTCTGCTGTCAGTCCAGTGATGGTCCCAGTGAAGACACTTGCAGTGATGTCATCATTCAGAGTCAATCTGCCAGTCTTGGTCTCTTTCTCTTCTCTCACAGTCTCAGTGAGAGTATTTCTATCTCTAGTGGAGCACTTCCCCTTACAGAGAGACTTTGACTTTGATTTATAGATTGAATCATAAGGGCAGATGATCTCAGCAGATTCTCCTTCACGTCTCACTACTGGAGGCACTGCAAACACACAAACACACACATTTAACACACATGATTCTGAATAGACTGCATTTACTACAATGAAATCCTTCTTTGAATATGATCTTGTGATCATTAATATGATTCTGTGAATATTCACAGCTGAAGGCGGCAGTTTCTCCAATATTCACCATCACTCTCTTTGACACTTTACAACATGAATCTGTGATTCACCAAATTAAGAAATATATTTCACAAATATAAAAGCTTTGAAATGATCAGTAGTTTTACTACACTGAGACTTTGACTGACCTTCTTTCACATTCAGAGTCATATCGATGTACCGCTGACCAATAACTCTAATCTGATATCTTCCAGCATCTTGTTGAATTAAATCTCTGATGTAGATCATGAGGTTGTTCTTATTGTTTCTAAACAGTGTGAATCGTCCTTCATTGATACATAGATCATGTTTCTTATAATTTATTATTGTTCTCCACTCAGGTGATTTGGCCATATGTTTAGCAGAGTGACTGTGCCAAACCTCTCCAGAATCAACCAGAAGACTTGCTCCAGAATATCCAGTCACATCAATGTATTTCACTGCACCTGTCAATCAGATTGATACTGTGATCAGAAACCTCATGAACAGAAAACAGCATCATTACTGCAGTGATGAAAGAGAAAAGCTCTGACCTGAGATCAGGTAGAAAGTGAAGAAGATGAGGAGGATCTTCATTGTGAGTTGAGTTCAGTCTTCTTTCTGCTGAATCTCTCTGTCTCTACATCTGTCTGCTTTAGTTCCTTCCTCTTTCTTCAGCTCTTTATCAGTAATGAGCAGCTTTACTGGCCCCTCCCACCATCAGCACTGACTGCATATTACATTAATCACACTGAAAGAGCGCCACCTAGAGGAGGTTACAGTGTGTGATACTGAGAGCTCACACAGGCTTCATCTTCTCTATATAAGGACACATGACACTGATCTGCATTATATTCATATTCCTCTAGAGGGCGACAGTAAAATGAACATGTAAATTCACTAAAGTCCCCTAGAGCTCATACAAAGTACTCTTAGAAATAAAAAAGTGCATCTAATACGTTTTTGACATTTCATCAGTTTTTTAGGAGCAGATGGAACAGATCTGACTGGCATTTGATTTTGGATACTTTAAGCAAATATAAATAATGTCATAGATTGATGAGGTTTCAGCACCATGGACAGCAGCCGTCACAGCCACACACACAACTTAATTACATTGTGTTCAATCCACCTAATATATTAAAACCAATGTGTACTCAATCAATTTGAGTTGAAACTACATTAATAATTTCTGTTGACAACTAAATGGGCAGTGGATCTGTAGTTCCCAGCATGCTTTGAAAGGGACTGCATTAGGAGAGTAAATTTAGGGATCATGTTTTATTTTACGTGTTTTTTTCCAGTAACGGGAAACACGTGTTGGTGTTTAATGTTCAGTTATGTTGAGCATTTGAAGGACTTTCTGCAATGTTTTTGAAAACCCCCTCGCTTTTATTCTTATCAGTGCTAAAGAGACTCAAATTACACCGTCAATTTTAGTCATACAGGTAAGTGTTATACATCTTTCAAAACTGTGCAGTCTCTACTTTTATTTGTGTACACTCACAATAAAACTAAATGTTGTGCTTTTCTCAAAATAAAGAAAACAAACATGATGCACGTTCTGCCGTCTGTCTCTCCGAAAATGAACTGTAACTCAGTGAATACTTGTCACACAGACATGAGATATGTGTCATAAGAACGCTTGAAGTGTCTACTATTAAATTAACTAATTCGTATCAAAAACACATATTCTCTGTTTATATAATCCACATGAAACCAACAAGAGGAACAGTTTCTCACGTCTCTGCAGCCAGTGGTGGAAAGAGTACTAAAACATGTACTTGAGTAAAAGTATTGCTACTTAATAAATAATTTAATAATAATTTGAGTACTAGTAGAAGGACTGTACTGTACTCAAGTAACAGCAAATAAGTTGTTTGCATAAAAACTACTCAAGTTACTACTGTAAATGTTATGTTCTGGGTTTTTTTCCAATGGACTTCCTGTGTTCTTCCTGTCACATGTTCCTTTGTTCTAGTTTTCCCGCCACTCGTCTGTCGTTATGGTCACCGTCATCATTAGTTAATTATGTTCCAGCTGTGTGTATTCATCCTCGTCTGTGTTCCCTTTTTAAGTTCTACCTTTTCTGTCACTCCTTGTCCGGTATTGTAAGTCTTTAGTGGTGTATGTTGTGTTCTGTATGTTGAGTCATTAAACTCCTTTTTGCACTACATGCTCTTACCATCATCCTCCTACTTGCACACAGCCGTGACAACTACGTTACAAAGTACTTCAGTATTATTATTTTTTAATTTTTAACAAAAATGAAGCGATGTGAGCAATATGGAGCGATAAATACTCTCACATAATTTCTGTTTTATTCACACTGGAAGCCAGAGGGAACCCTTGCACAGAAGGTCCACGAGTGAGAGACTCACAGCATGCGTCTCAGTTTTGAAGGCTGCGTCCTCTGGAGGTCACATTTGAAGGCTGCACAACTCATTGAGACGGGCTCATTTAAGAAAAGTAACCATTAGATTGCAAAGAAAGAAAGCAATGACAGTATTTGAAGAGGTGTTAGTGAGGCCAGCAGAGGCGCTCACCCTGTGGTCTGTGTGGGTCCTATCGCCCCAGCACAGGAACATAAAGACGGATGAAGAGCTGCTGTACGACTACATAGTCAACAGGAAGTCTTTTTGCTGGAGAAGGTCTGGATTCCGTAACGCTTTAGATTACGGCCCGGAAAGTACCGCGTATAAAGAGAATTTACAGCATAATTTTCGGTAATTATAGTGTAACTATAGTAAGTATGTGTAGGTATAAGGGAACAATATGTAATATTGGGGGAATAAAGGGGTAACTATCAGGAAAATTAACACATTATTTATACTGTAAGTATTTTTTAATTAAGGGGTAATTACATTATCTGTGTAGTTACAAGTACAATAAACAACACATACAAAATATCATCTCGGAAATATTTATTTGAAAAACAACTTAATTCAAAACAGATTTGATCGGCCGTAACTGGCCTTAATTTCCACTGATGGATCTTAAGATGAATCCCATGTCTTTTGATATTTTGTATTATTATTCATTAAAATAAAAAGTACACAAAGAAATGTTCTCATAATTTACTAATCCTTTTGCCTCCGATCAGCTGTTACCAGCGCGTGCATGAGTAGAGAAGCATCAAGCTTTCATGACGTTCTTGCTAGCATTTAATCTGAAACACACGCAGATGACTGCTGGTCGGAAGCGATAGTCTACAGTTTAAACATTTTTAAATATTGTTATTTTTCATACAAACACTTATCGTTTCACTTCAGAAGACATTGATTCATCCATTGGGATCGTATGGATTACTGTAGTTATTGCTGTATGTTCTGTTTGATGCTTGAACTTTTAGGAACCCAAATGAGTTTTCATTAGCAGAGATTATTTTTTATTTTTCTGTGTTCATATGAAGAAATAAAGTCGTATGTACATCTCGGATGGCATGAGGGTGAAAGACGAGTAAACTGTGAGGACATTTCTGCGTGAGCTGTATTTTCAGTGTAGCTACATAATACAGAATAGTTAGAGACATCCTTCTCAAGATTCATCTGTGGCAAGGACGAAAATGTAGAGGAACAAGACGAGGATAAAGCCAAGCAAGAGAAACGAATAAGTGTTGTAAATCTGTTTTAAAAAAACTTTTTTTTTGGTTTCAGGTTTCTGAGTGATAACAGATTGTGTATGTGTTTATATTGTACTTACCCTGTAACTACACGAAACAAGAGGGGAACAAACACCACTTTAATTTACAGCCCGCAGATTCATACTTACCCTGTAACTACACGGATAATTACCCCTTAATTAAAAAATACTTACAGTATAAATAATGTGTTAATGTTCCTGATAGTTACCCCTTTATTCCCCCAGTATTACATATTGTTCCCTTATACCTACACATACTTACTTTATAGTTACACTATAATTACCGAAAATTATGCTGTAAATTCTCTTTACTTACGCAGTACTTTTCGGGCCGTAATCTAAAGCGTTACCCTGGATTCTTCTGTGGATCTAAAGCTGCTGTTTCGCTTTGTATTTATCTTGTGTAGATGGAATGTGTTTAATTAAGTGTTTAATTGTTTTCATTCATAAAGAAGGTGCATTTTCATTTAATGTCTATGTATTTTCTAAATGCATGTTATAGATATGTTAAAAAAGTTCCATACATGTATGTTTTATTAAAAAAAGGGGTGTGTTTTCATTGCAAGTAAATTGATCAGCATTACTGAAATCTTCCACTAGAGGATAAAGGTATAATTTATTAAGGGGTTTATGGTAAACATACAAGACAGCTAAATATAAAACAAAAGGTTGAATTAATGCAACATAATTAAAATGCTTTAAAAAAATAAAGTGTGAAACAGATCATCAGAGGCTCACGGGCTGTAGTCTGAGTGTGATTGGTGCTTCTGTCTCTTTAACGGACCGTTGTGGATTCAGCACCACGGAAAGCAGCTGTCAATCAACCTTCAGCATCACTGATGACAGTTTAACAACACTTTGAGGACTGAGATGGAGCTGGGGGCTTGGAAGACCGAGGTGGAGCAGGTGGGAGTGAGGTCACAGGTGGAGCCAGAGGGCTGGAGAGTCAGGGTGATGCCACTGGACCAGAGGGCCAAGGTTGAGCCGGAGGATTTGAGGACAGAGGTGGAGCCGGTGGGAGTGAGGACACAGGTGGAGCCGAAGAGACAGGGGGATGCCACTGGACCAGAGGGCCAAGGTTGATCTGGAGGATTTGAGGACCAAGGTGGAGTCGGTGGGAGTGAGGACACAGGTGGAGCTGAAGAGACAGGGGGATGCCACTGGACCAGAGGGCCAAGGTTGAGCCGGAGGATTTGAGGAACGAGGTGAAGCCGGTGGGAGTGAGGACACAGGTGGAGCCAGTGGGCTGGAGAGTCAGGGTGATGCCACTGGACCAGAGGGCCAAGGTTGAGCCGGTTGAGGTGTAGCCGGTGAGAGTGAGGACACAGGTGGAGCTGAAGAGTCAGGGTGATGCCACTGGACCAGAGGGCCAAGGTTGAGCCGGAGGATTTGAGGACCGAGGTGAAGCCGGTGGGAGTGAAGACACAGGTGGAGCCAGCAGGCTGGAGAGTCAGGGTGATGCCACTGGACCAGAGGGCCAAGGTTGAGCCGGTTGAGGTGTAGCCGGTGAGAGTGAGGACACAGGTGGAGCTGAAGAGTCAGGGTGATGCCACTGGACCAGAGGGCCAAGGTTGAGCCGGTTGAGGTGTAGCCGGTGAGAGTGAGGACACAGGTGGAGCTGAAGAGTCAGGGTGATGCCACTGGACCAGAGGGCCAAGGTTGAGCCGGAGGATTTGAGGACCGAGGTAAAGCAGGTGGGAGTGAAGACACAGGTGGAGCCAGCGGGCTGGAGAGTCAGGGTGATGCCACTGGACCAGAGGGCCAAGGTTGAGCCGGAGGATTTGAGGACCGAGGTGAAGCCGGTGGGAGTGAAGACACAGGCAGAAACTGACAGGAAGTGTGTAAATCAGTGCCATTTATAATTCATCAAAAGGAATACGAAAAACCCACCTACACTTTCAACTAGCATACAACTACACAAAGCTCATTGCAATAAAACATCAGACATTAACTCAGATTTGCCACTAGATGGAGCCAAAGGTTTCATGGCAGTGTCTGCCAGTGTTTACTGACTCATAACCAGAGAAAAGTGTCCAAACATTCGTGATGACAGAACTTGTTTTATTTAAACAGCAAGCAGACATTTACAAACTGATTTATGACTGGAGTTAGAAGTAAAACAAATACTAGGTATACTAATTATACTATAAATAACATTTTTATAATACTATAAATAATATTATCTCTTTATGAATATAAATATAATATTATCTCTTCATGAAGTGTGTGAACATCGTTACTGAAGAAACCATTTCCTGTTTTTATCAGACCTGCAGGTGGTTGAAAGCTTCTTGGTTTGACCAACACAATACGAAGAAGAGCAAGAGCAAAAGAAAACCCCAAGTGCAATAGTTTCTCATTAACTCACTGACCACTTAGTAAAAACCTGCAAAACACCCAAGCACTGTGGGCACGAGTTCTGCACAAACATGTACTACTCGCATCACCTTAAGATCATGAAAAACTTATTTGATAAACTGTTTGACAAGAGTCATTTTGGTATTTCATTGTTTCCATTTAATCAGTCCATACATTATACCATTCTTTTGCAAACCATTGGAGTGAATCCACCAATCGAGAGCAGAACTGCACAAACAATATAAGATACATTTACAGAATAATTACAAAATATGAAATATATTTCCAGTGATAAACCTGCAGTTGCACAAAATATATATATTTTTAAACAAATTATAAAATAAAATGAACAGAAATACACAAGGTTCAACAATGCAAACATGATGCTATTTATAGTATTTTACAGACATTGAAAATGATTTGCTTTTCATCTCATTTCTTGATTTAGTTTTGAATTGAATATTCAAAAACTAAATTAAGAATCGAAGGTCAATGTGGAAAACAAAGTACAGATACAAAAACCTCTGTTTGATTTCCTTTTTCAAGCACTGATGTATTATTTCAGGTCTTCAGAGATGTTTAAGGTTAATGTGAAACAATGTGAAAGTTCCCAGCGCGACAGAGAGCAAAGGGCATTAAACATTTGAAATGCAATAATAATGCACATAGGCTGTGTATGACTGCTGTTGGTTGGACTTAATAGCGAAAATGGTTTGAGTTTTACTTCCCAGATGACCACACTAAAACATTTTGAAGACAGAACTATAATTTTAAAAATTTTTTTACATCATTTTTATGGAGTGGAAAGTCGGTGACCATTGGTTATGAAAAACTATTTCCTGTTTTTACCACACCTGCAGACGGCTGAAGAAAACCACAAGCTGAAGAGCATCTCATGCTGTAGATCTTTTTCACACTGACCACAGTCTCAAACAACCTGCAAACACAAAGAGCCTTTACAGACAACTGTCTTTATTTAGTAAAGAAAAAAGGGGCATTTCTCATGCTGACATTACACAAATGCTAACATTTGAACACACTTGTACAGAATCATCATTTCACTGTTTATCATCTGTTTTCTGTCTGATGAGGATGATCAGAAACGGACATTTCACATTCAGTAATTCTTACATCTCTGTCTAGACTGACAATTATATTTCCATCTTTCTCTGGCTGGATTCATAAAAGATAATTAGCATACAACTCTTACTGTTACTGGCATGTAAAGATACGCTGATATTTCGATATTAGTCAGAGAGACACTGATGAAAATACAATCTTAAATAGAAATCACTTTAGATGTTGCTTGTATAAAGTGGTATTGACATGAACTGAACACAAATGTGACATTTACTTAATTTATTTAAACATTTATTTAAGTTATGAAGATGAATTATCAAATGAGCACAATCAATGTTGATCTTCTGTGTCTCTCTGTGGGTTTCCTGAGTAAGAGTTTCATTAAACTGAACTGAGACCCTGAGCCTTCACCAGTTTTCTGTGGCTTTGAGCTGGACACTAAGAACAGCCCGTTCATCACACAACCACAGAAATCACCTCCAGCGCTCATGAGAAACTTTCTTACAAAATAATATATTTTCAACGACTTAAAAGTTAATATTTTTTTAAATTAATAATGATTAAAGCAAATATGTGATTTGAAGAAAAACTGAGAAGGGTCAAGCTCAACTGACGGTAATGTTTGGCCATCAGAGGGGATTATGGGTAAGTGTGCAGTAGAGTAATGTGGGTGGTGTATGTCTGAAGGGTTTGTGGGAAGGTGAGTAGAAGATCTTCTTCACATACAAGATCTCAACACAATATCATAAATGAACACAAGTGACAATCATCACAGATATTTTTAATTCGTTTTTAGAATCAGCTTTATAATAAATGTCTATGTTCTGATTTAGGTTTTTTTTTTTGTGTGTGTGTGTGTGTGTGTGTGTGTGTGTGTGTGTGTGTGTGTGTGTGTGTGTGTGTGTGTGTGTGTGTGTGTGTGTGTGTGTGTGTGTGTGTGTGTGTGTGTGTGTGTGTGTGTGTGTGTGAAGGACAGCATCACCTCATCTTAATAAACACTCAGTCACAGTGAATCCTCCAATCAGCAGCAGAGTCAAACATATAGAAATAATGTTGAACAAAGAGAAATCTGAAAAAAACAAACACATACAGTGATGATTAGACTTTTTAAATAAAAAGATAATGTAGGAGTTGCCTGGACCAGATTTGTGTGGCTATTAATATTTAATAATATATTTTTTTAATGAAAATGAAAAGAGGCATAGTGGTGTTTTATGACATATTTCTCCTGGAGCGCCTTGAAAGCGTGTCTATTTCGCTTCAAAGGCTCAATTTATACGCCGTGGATGCCTGAATTCAAAATGTTCAAACGTCCAACTAGACGCGGTAGACACGATTTTGACGCTCTATTCGCGTTTGGTGTGAACGCAGCATTAGAAATCAATGAAAGTTTATGACACGCTCCACCAGCTGAGAGGAGCTCAACCGGTTAAAAAGCAGCTAAACTACTATGGAAGTCAGTTAAGGTTCAAGTTTAAAGTTGTCTTTACAGATACAATGCATCAACAATAATAATCTTCTGTGTGTGCATTAATAATTAATAAATGCATGATTCACATGTGTTCACTTTACATTAAGGTGCACTTTCTCAGGTTATTAATGTTTGTAACTCATTAATAAATGGTTCGCAAGTGTTCGCTCTACATTAAGGTTCTCAAGTAACTAATATTGGAAATAAAATGTTAATCATTAATATCTCATCAAGTTATCGTTGTGCTCTTGTGTTTTTTCTTCTTCAAAATAAAGTTTGATAAACAAGAAACCAGCTTTATACACTGCTGTGGATAGGCATCATAAGCTTTTTGTGGAATGTCATGGGTAAGCCAGTAACTTCTGGTAAGGAACATTTTAAGAAAAGTGGCAGTCATGAGATATTGATGAGAAAACCACAAATACAACACCCTTCAGTTTCACTATGATAGTCTATTTCTGCTGCATCATGAAAGAAATCAGGAATCTGGTTTTGAGTTAAAGTTTTTTATTAAGCCTTTATAGTATGCAAGTTAAAAATGGCATACAATTTGCCAGGTGTTGGGTTAAAGTCACCCTTTTTATTCATGTCGTTATAATAAGGTGACCAGATTTCTGAAATGGAATCCGAGGACATTTTGTATTTGAGTGGTCAAAATATCACTAAAATCTAATTTGTTATTACCATTTAATTGAAAAAGGGGGACAATATATATATATATATATTTTTTTTTTGTGGCCGTTGTTGTTGTGGGCTCCCTATATTATTATTACCATTAATAATTATTATGATTTAGTTTTGATGGGGACACTAAATTTCACTAAATCCTTCTTAATTTTTTCAACTAAATATCCAAATAAATCTAATTATTAAACTAAATTAAGCATATAAACTAAATTACTGATCTAATTACTGATCTAAAGCCCACACTGTCACTGTATGATAATTGAAATGAACTGATGACATCACCGTTTTCTCCGGAACGGCTATACGGCTGAATAAAATTATGCTGCATTATTTTCCTGTTTAACACTGTAAAGCTGCTTTGAAACAATCTGCATTGTTAAAAGCCCTATATAAATAAAGTTGACTTGATTATTACGATTTTTGGTCTGGTTTTAATACAATTCACCACACCCGCAAAAACAAAACAAACAAACAAACCAACAAACAAACAATGAAAACAGTGTAAATCACTGTAAATCATAAGCCGTTCAAAACAATATTATTTTCAAGTTCGGTCCTAGAGAGTCACTGTCCTGCAGAGTTTGGCTCCAACCCTGAAAGACATCTATAGAAGCTCTTATTGAGAATGAACAGACGTTTAGATGTTGATGTTTTATTGAAAATATTTGGGCACCATTATGGTGATCAGTGTCAAATCAAAAGAAGCCATAAACAAAAAATGTCATAAGGAAAAATGTTAGACTGAAATCAGTGACTATGAATAAATAATATTCACCAACAATACTTTCTTGCAACAGATTAGTGATGTCCGGTTCGCGAACGAATCATTCTTTTGAACCGGTTCTTTTTAGTGAACCGGTCGAACCAGTTCACCAAATCGGACTGAATCGTTCTAAACAGTTCGCATCTCTAGTAAGCACTAATCCACAAATTTATAAAATTAATCACTTTTTGACGTGTCTGACTGTCCCTCTGACTCGAAATAAACCAACATCCTGGAGTTATTCAGTTACTCCAACAGTACACTAACCTATTATAAGAGAGAACTGATGATGATTGATGTCAGCGAGCAGCAGCTGATGATACTGAGCATGCGCAGCGCACACGAACGAGCGTCACAGTTCTCGTTCTCGAGTTAAGAATCGGTTGCAGCGGTTTTCGGATCACCAGTACACTGAATCGAGAACGTACGCAGACCGGTCTGTCACAGTTCTCGTTCTCGAGTCAAGAATCGGTTGCAGCGGCTTTCGGATCAGCAGTACACTGAATCGAGAACTGTTTATTTCGGACATGTCCGATTTGAGAACCCATGAACTGATACTGACTGAGCATGCGTGTGATTCTTCAAGAGAACGAAAAGCAAGTTTTGTTGAACATCGAGACGTGTTATAATATAAAACATTGTGGAAATATGTTTTCATCATTTCAAGTTCATTACTGTCTTATCACTGTATGAGCATGTGATTGACTATTTATGATTTAAGTATTTAAAAGATTAATGTTTACGTGTAATTACAGTTTATGAGGACACATTCACAAATTGGGTTAGTATTAAATAAACAATGTTTTAATAAAAAAATATTAAAGTGTTCAAATAATACACACATTTTAAAAAGAACAATTGCTGGAAAAGTGCACTTACACACTGTAATTGTCTTACACACTATATTTAACAGGTATTGCCTGTTTTAAAAAAACTTTTAAAAAAGTTATTGTGCTTTATCAAAAATTATAAATAATAATAATAGCAAAAACAAAATGCAAAGGCAGTTTTAAACAGAGGTTAAGTTCCCATATGCAGCTTGACTGTCTCTTATAATAGGTTTGAATTCAGAAAAACAATCTGCCTAACTTTGTTAGGACTCCATTGTATTTAATTTGTAAACAAGGTGATATAAAGATAAAAATTACGACCCTAATCAAACTACAGCGAAGGTGAAGCAAGCGACTCCTTTTGAATCGCTCTGGCGGTTCTCGAATCTCAATTTCGTTCTCGTTCTCGAGTCAAGAATCGGTTGCAGCGGTTTTCGGATCAGCAGTACACTGAATCGAGAACTGTTTATTTCGGACATGTCCGATTGAGAACCGATGAGATGATGATACTGAGCATGCGTCGAGCGACTGACTGACTGCACGGCGAGTCTCTCTGAGTCTGAACCGAACGAACATCAGCTGATATGAGCGTGTCTGTGAAACGACTCCGACATGAATGAGGTGAACATTTGGCGAACCGTATTTATTTAATTACAAAAACATAGTAAGTGGATCATGGTTTCTGCACTGATGAAGACTGATTTATTGATTTTATAAATGTAAAGATTGTTTGCATCACTGCATGTGTTTGGATGCTTTAGATGTAAAACTTTGGATTATGATGATTATGATTATCAGATTATGATGATATTTTATCTGACTGATGTTATAATTACTGACTTTATATATTTTAATGTGTAAAGTGTGTTTATCCAACCCGCAATAGACTTGACGTAATGACGTCATCGCGAAATGACGTCATTACGTTTGAGCGTAAAAGAACTGGTGAACCGGTTTTTTGATCCGGTTCATTGAAACGAACTGTCCGAAAGAACCGGTTCGCGGAAAAGAACCGAACTTCCCATCACTACAACAGATCAGGCATTCTGAATTTCTGATTTTTAAGTACATTCTAGGGGTAAAAGTGTAGACGCACACAGACATCAAGAATCAGCATATGAATCTCAACAATGGTGACATACTTAATGATGCAATGCATGCTGGGAGCCAATTTTACACTATGGTGGCTTAGAAGGGTTGGAGCTAAACTCTGCAGGACATCAGCTCTCTAGGACCGAGCTTGCCTACCCCTGACAAAAATGTACCTTTAAGGGTCCCACCCAAGTGACAAGCCATTGTAGCCCTAAAGGTACAATTATGTAGCCTGGTTAAAACCAGACCATTCTCAGTAGTAACTGAGTTATGGTCTGGCAAAGCTTCATAGACAAATCATTTCCAAAGGGGCGTCACCAATGGGCGTCGCTCAGATGCCTCTCGGCGCAAGAATAGACCTAAAACCAATCAGAGCGATGAGGGAGATGACGTATGCAGAGTGACAGAGAAACATCTCAGACTCTGGCCGTCTCTCAATAAGCGTTCTTGTCTGTACTTGTGTTCTCAAACAGGAAATGTCCCCGGTTTCCATTTCAGAAACCTGGTCACCTTACCTAAACCACATATTAATGTTTAATATATTATTTTTTTTAAAATGTAAACGAAAAGAGGCAGGGTGTTTTATACTTCGTTCTATTATAAATATATAAGATAATCAATGTAGGCCTAGCTACGCGTTGCCTGAACCACATTCGTGTGGCTATTATGTTTAAGAATTTGTTTTATTTTTTATGAAATGAGGCAGTGGTGTTTTATGACATATTTCGTACGTGAACTTCTGACTTGCGTCCATGACTTTGCCAAGTTTGACTCCGGAGAACGAACTCCCGAGGACGGGAGGACACCAGTCCGCCTACTCTGCTAATGGACAAGCAGCGTTCTTGACAGTATCACTCAGTATATATTTGTATATTTTAGGCTATAATAAAACAAAATATATGATAAAACACCACTCTACCTCTTTTCATTTTCTTTACAAAAATGTTTTAACATAATATAGCCACACAAATGTAGTGCAGGCAATGCATATTATCTTCAATGCATGTTTATAACAAAACGAAATATAAAAAACCCAGCCTCTTTTCGTTTACATTAAAAAAACACACACACATTAATGTGTGCATAATATAGGCTATGATTATCACTGTAATAAATGAAATATGACATAAAACACAACCCAGTCTCTTTTTGTTAAATGTCAGTTTATGTGTGATCAATAGCAATTATAAAAGTATAAGTAAAAGGTATAAGAAGCTGTACAATAAATAAAGCAATTCAGTCAAACAAAGTCAGCGCTAGGAGACTACAACGGTAACGTTTAATAGCTTAAAAATATAAAGTTATGAAACTTCACTTTGCCCTCAGACAAAACGATCGGTCAGGGAACAAATTATAGATTAAGAGAGCAAAGATCAGCCGTTAGATCTACACAAGACGAATCATATCTGATGTTTAACCACCACAGAGACATCAGAGCCAGCGGCAGACGGCTGAAGGACTGGCCGAGGAAAGGCTGTTCTCGCCGGGGTTAATGAGCGATTGAGCGCCGCTGATCCACTGGAGCTCACAACTCCGAAAACGGCAGATCAAATTTTCCAATTTTTAATTTTCTCGCCTGAAAAGGACTTAAAACTATATTTTGTGAAACATTAACACTACCAGAGGGCTCTTGCTAAGACCCATTCGTTTAGCCACCAAAGGGCCAAGCTGGTATCAGACTTTTGCTGAATCCAGTCGGTAAGAGAGCGATAACATCTTTTTTAGATATGAAGGCTTCGAGTGTTGTTCTTTGCTCGGGTTTTAACGAAAAGGAAAAGTTTAAATCGCTTAAAACAGCCGCAATAGCTGATTCGAACAAGTGATGTTCCACGGCTGCATCCATCTTTGTAATGTACAAAATCTGCTTCACCGTCGCTGCGCTGTCGTCATCGTGTAAAGCCCGCCCCAACGTTTCTGATTGGTGCCGCGATTTCAGGGATTAGAAATGGGCTTGAATGAGCTCTTTGCCAGACTACTTGCAGAGCAAATCTAAATTTTCCGGAAGTTGTCTGGGTTTTCCCTAACAATTATGTACTTTATTTTCTGAGAGTGTACTCAGCTGATTACCAGCTCCAGCTGCCACTTGTTTCATGGGTCTACTTATACCCATTGTGGTGCGTCTTGTGTTTGTCAGACCGTTGGGTTTGTTCGGTGTGTTTGTTGTCAGTCTCCTGAAGGTTCCTGAGTTGTGTCTGCCAGTCCATGGATAATCGCTCTGCCTTGCTCACAGAGGATTATGCCAGTTCGTGCTACCTGACTTTCTATGTTTCTGGTGTGGATTCTATTCTGCCTGTCTTCTAGAGGATTGCTTTGCTTTGTTCACAGAGGATCTCACTCACGGGTTCACCAGTGGTTCTTCACCAGTGCTCTGACACTCACAGCGGTTCGCACTCACAGAGATTCGGGTTGTCCATTGAGTCCCTGTGC
Organism: Romanogobio albipinnatus; assembly: GCA_023566225.1. Classification (NCBI taxonomy): domain Eukaryota; kingdom Metazoa; phylum Chordata; class Actinopteri; order Cypriniformes; family Gobionidae; genus Romanogobio; species Romanogobio albipinnatus. The sequence goes on from CM042241.1 coordinate 6,187,737, forward strand.
TGCCTACGTCATCGGCTGTCTCCCATCATCATCTGCTGACTTATATGATCTACTCTCTGGTTTTCAATAAAACGTATTGTTACACTTGCAATTGAATCCTCTGCCTTCTTCCCGGTAGAGTCAGCGTATTTCATCTGCTGGTGAAAATAATCACTACAAGATTGCTCGTATAACCTGCAGGCTGCTGTATGTTGGGCTTTTTTTGCAATATATATGCGGGTTGTTTTGAATGAGCTGTAAAACAGGGACATTTCCGTGCACAGCTCCAGTGGGACAGAACACCTAAAACCGGGACTGTCCCCGGAAAACGGGGATGTCTGGTCACCCTAAGTTACACTCTCAGAAAAAAGGTACAGTGGAAACAAAACGTATAACTGTACCTTTAAAAGGTACACAATTGGTCCTTAGGGAACAATTATACCATTGATTTCCTCTACTTAGAGCAGGGGTAGGGAATTCAGTCCTAGAGAGTCGCTGTCCTGTAGAGTTTGACTCCAACCCTGAACGACATCTATAGAAGCTCTTATTGAGAATTAACAGAGGTTTAGATGTTGATGTTTTATTGAAAATGTTTGGTCACCATTGTATCAGCCCGTCAAATTGATCACCATTATGGTGATCCAGTGTTTCCTTTAGTTGGGCAGTTTGTTTGGTGGACTGATGGGCCACGGTGGAGCTGAGGGTAGCGCTAATGGCTCGACGGGCTGAGGTGGATTCCTGGTTGTGGAGGCCAGAGGCGGAAACCCACCTCTCCGATGGTGGACTGAAGGTGAGTGGATGGGTTGACAGGAAGTGGCGGAGGCGAGGATAAGGTATAGATGATGGGAAGAGGTGGGAGAGGGAGTCTGGGTGGGAGTCCAGGATGCTCTGGTGGTGCTGATGCCTTCACTGGACCGGGAGACAAAGTTTTCTTTGGACTCTGGACGGGAGATGGCGGAACAGAAGACGCAGTCCTCACTGGATTCGGAACAGAAGATTGAGTCCACTCTGGACTGGAGACAGGAGGCGGAGTCCACTCTGGACTGGAGACTGGAGCTGGAGCCCACACTGGACACTCGTCGCGGGCTGGAGACAGGGTGTGTTCTGGACTGGAACTCAACGCTCTCGAGACATCGATCGAGAGCTTCGCTCCAACTCAGTCCAGTGCTGTACGGGAGGTCCACAGGATGATGGTAATGCACCCCTATCCAGAACAGAGACTTCAGTGTCTCGTCGTCAAAAGGGCTGTTGATGGCGATATGGAAGAAGTCCACCGCAAAGGTGGACAATTTGTGGCTCTTCGTGGCCACAAACCTTGCAGCATAATCCATTCTTGGTCTGGTCTTCTGTCACGGGTGTGTGCAGGCAGTAAGACGAAGACGGGCTGATACAATTTTCAAACAAAGTTTAATGATAAAGGATTCTCGGGTGAGTAATACAGGCAGGTTAGTAACACACTCTATACATAGAGGAGACCAGGCAGAGACTGAAGGAAACAGGAGAATTTAAATAGGGAACATAAACGAGATGAAGACACACAGCTGACACAGATTAACTCATAATGGCGGTGACAATGGAGACAGACGAGTGGCGGGAAACTGGAACAAAAGAGCATGTGACAAGGAAACAGAACGACAACACAAACTGACAGGCATGTGACAGAACCTTAATGTAAAGTGTTACCACGTATGTGAACAATGAATTTGCCTAAGCTTAGGGTAAACTAGTCCTGTTTAAATACAGCTGTATAAAACATCAGCCTATAGGCTATTGGTGTGTATAATAGGTTGATCATTTTTGAGAATAACTGGTGAGTGTCTTTTTATCTCATCACATTGATGCACCACTGTTGAAAAGCGGTCCACTGCTAGCATTGATATTTTATACAGCACGATACAATGCTGTGGATGTTTCAATTGTTCAAGAGTTGATTTCTGAACATTTAAATCTGCAACAAAGACAAGTGAGAAATAATAATATATCTTACCCTTTTTAACAGTGAGGGTGACTTTAGTGGTGATGTGAGCTCCACACCAGTATATCCCAGAATCCTCTTCTCTCAGATCAGTGATGTTTACAGTAAAGACTCCAGTAGATGCTTCATCACTGAAAGACAATCGATCATCTCTGATCGTCTCCAGTGAAACTCCATCCTTCACACACATGGAGGGTTCATGTGCTTTGCAGAAGCATTTCTGATGTTCATCCTGATGTTTGCACTGGATTGACATGTCGTCTCCTTCATACTTAGTCAAGTTCAGCTCTGGAAATGATGAGAAATATAAGAACATCAATTCACAGCCATAGTTTGACATATTCAGATGAATAAACCTTCCTCACCCTCGTTCATGATGACGATCAGATGAGTGTAAAGATAATTCACGTCTCTCTCTGATGTCACTGCACACCAGTATTTCCCAGCATCCTCTGCTGTCAGTCCAGTGATGGTCCCAGTGAAGACACTTGCAGTGATGTCATCATTCAGAGTCAATCTGTCAGTCTTGGTCTCTTTCTCTTCTCTCACAGTCTCATTGAGAGTATTTCTATCTCTAGTGGAGCACTTCCCCTTACAGAGAGACTTTGACTTTGATTTATAGATTGAATCATAAGGGCAGATGATCTCAGCAGATTCTCCTTCACGTCTCACTACTGGAGACACTGCAAACACACAAACACACACATTTAACTCACATGATTCTGAATAGACTGCATTTACTACAATGAAATCCTCTGAATTCACTCACTGGTGAGGTTGAGCTGAATTTTGGTGGTGAGGGAGATGAAAGTCAAATGTGTGTCTCTGGTTTCTGCTCCACACCAGTAAACTCCAGCATCTCTCACGCTCACATTACTGATGCTCACTGTAAAAACTCTCTCTTCATTTCTCTCAGATGAACCACTCATTTGTGTCTCTGTAGATGTGCTGATGGTTTGGCAGATGTGATTATCGTCCTCTTTGCAGAAATGAACTTTATGTTCCTCTGGGATCTGACAGGTGATGTTGACTTCTTCACCAACATGAGCAGATTCAGTCAGAAATGTTGCATCTGTAAACCAAGACAAATTATGTAAACATCTGAACTGATATTTCATACATGCCAGCTAAAGTATATTGGGTTCCTCACTGTGTGTGACGTGCAGCTGAAGTTCAGTGAAGCTCTCCGTATAGTAAGACACATTCACTCCACACCTGTATGTTCCTGCATCTGCAGCTTTCAGCTCTGTAAAAAACACCATCAAGACTCCTGCTCTGGTGTCGTCATATAAAGAAACATCTCCATTCACCATCCATTCATCCCAAACTCCTGGATTCTTCCTCTCTGAACATCCATCTGACTCTTTACAGATGTATTTTGGCCTGGTTTTGTATTGAGGATGTTCACACTTGATCATCATACGACCTCCTGAGTGGCCAGTCACTTGAGACACGCCCACTTTAGCTGCCAATCACAAATATCTGACAGTCATCTTGATTGAATGGAACATCTAGCCAATACTGATGCACCAAATACTGGTAACGTGAACTTACTCACAGCAAAATCCCAAGTGTTAAATCAACACTGCTCAGAGCACATATGGTCCCAATCTACAGAGTGTTAAAGTAACACTGAATCAGAGTTCAAGTTAATGAGATAATTAAGTGATTAATTAAGTGATGATTGAGCATTAGTGATGAACACTTGATGATAATGAGCAGAATCACTGAAGGAAAGAGAACCACAAGAACTACACCTGACTTCAGCCATAGCCTTAGATGAAATAAGAGATAAAAGAAGACATTACATATCTGAAGATCTCAGCAGAGGAGGATTAAACGACTCCACAAACAGCATTACCAGCTTCGCTTTTTACTGACAAGATTGACTTTATTTATGTCAGGCGTCTACAGAAGCTCTTTTTGAGAATTAACAGAGATTTATATGTTGATGCTTTATTTCATTTAGTTGAGCAGTTTGACTCTTGGCATTTTATGTGAGTTGGAGGTTTTTGTAACAGTGTTTACATTATGAGGTAGAATTATTCACTAATTTCATCACTGACCAAACACGTTTCTCATTCTCTCAGTGATTCTGCTCATTATCATTAGGTGTTTATTATTAATGGTCAATCACTTAATTATCTTATTAACCCTTTAGGCGCCAGAGGTTTTTTCCTAAAACATTTGATTTTGACATATTAATTTCAAAAGGCTATATCTTAAAAGTGATTAAAGATAGAGACTTTCTGTAAATTAGAGAAATATTAAGGGTGACCCAAAGTTTATGTAGGGATTACATTTTCCCGTCTAATTTGCATATTATGACGTCATATGGTGGTGGCCATCGTGGATTATAGAATTTTCATGAAAAGTCACGTTTAAATGATAAAATGCAGCACTTATTTGCCCCTAAAATGTCCCTCACCTTCTGTATGCTATATTTCACAATACTGAATGCTCAGATAAATAGTAAACAAACTGTGTAACTCATTATTAATAAATGGTAGAAACAAAACAAATGCATGTAGCGGTTGGCCTTTTGCTGTAGAGATTTTCCATTTACTACATACAGTAGGCTCTGATTCCATGTATGGGGCACATGTATATTATTCATATGACACACAAACACAAGTAGACAAGACCTGTTTAGTTCAAAAGCTCACTCGCCACAGCAAGGCAAAGATCATGAGTGAAATGACGAGACAAGACGAGAGACAGACGCGTGCGCCCGCCAAATGTGCCCAGTTCGGACTACTGTCATTGTCATTGCGACTCCCCACCCTGCCTCCACGTTGCCCACTAACTGTCCTATGAATTAGGGCTGGGCGATATATATCGTGAGATTGTTATGCGCATCTCATCAGTAAAGCCGGTTCCTTGATTAGTAGTAAATCGCCTTCACCTGCTTTCAGATGGAGCGGCATTTACTACAAAGCTAAAACTCCAGTGTTAAATTAAGAAAGAAGTTAGAGAAGTTAATGAGATAATTAAGTGATTAATTTAGTGATGATTGAGCATTATTGAAGACACCTGATGTTAACAAGCAGAATCACTGAAGGAGAAAATCATAAATTGTAAGCCACCGTTATGGGGATGGGTGTGTGCATTAGTTGGGCTCTTGACCCTTATGTTATTAACTTTAGATTTTGTTTGTCTGCTGTTATTGATTTATAACAGTCAAATGAACAAAGAAAAGTGTGATCTGATAGTGTTGGCTATGTTTTGACATAATCATGCTGTGATCAGAAAAATGAAACTTATTGAGATAGTTTGGTTTAACTTGTTAGCAGCAGCTTTGTGATTTTATAGCATGTGATTATCATTTTTTTCTTATAATCTAAAATATTTAATAAACATTGTTCTGATCAAAAGACTTTCGAATTAATTTATTTAGAAACACAGACATCAATAATCAGCCTGTGAGTCTCAACAATGGTGACAATAATAAAGCATGTTGCAGTGGCTACCACCAATCACAACTCATTAATGGCTCCCATCATGCATTGCGGTATGAATAAATTATGATCTGAATTGTCTATGTAATTTACTTTTCCTAATTGAATATTCTGCTCGTCACCATTGTTGAGATGCATAGACTGAATCTTGACGTCTGTGTGTGCCTAAAATAGAGATTTTTTTTTTTAAATCAACTTTTAAGAAATCCTTTATATTATATCTAAAATTTTGTATATTTATGCAGAATCACAGTTATGCTGTTAACAACAACATAAACCAAAACCATAGTTCAAATGATGATTGTCATAATATAACCAACAGATCACTTTTTGTCTTTGTTCTTCTGGCAGTTATAACTCAGATACAGCAGCCAGACAAAATCTAAAGTTAAAAACATAAGGGTCAAGAGCCCAACTAAAGCACACACCCATCCCCATAACGGTGGCTTACAATTTGAGATTTTCTCCTTCAGAGATTCTGCTTGTTATCATCAGGTGTCTTCAATAATGATCAATCAACACTAAATTAATCACTTAATTATCTCATTACCTTCAACACTCTTGAGTGGACTCATATACACTCCCAGGAGTGTTAATTTAGCACTGGAGTTTTTGCTGTGTACAAAGAGCCGTAGTTAACTGACAAGTTGAGCCATATCGCATTAATTATCGCTGGCGATACGTCCCCGATATTAATGCGATATGGCTCAGCTTGTCAGTTAACTACGGCTCTTTGTAGTAAATGCCGCTCCATCTGAAAGCAGGTGAAGGCGATTTACTACTAATCAATTAACCGGCTTTACTGATGAGATGCGCATAACAATCTCACGATATATATCGCCCAGCCCTACTATGAATACTTCGACCTCATCTAACATACCCAGTGGCATTAGACAAAGTGTCCACCACAATACTGTCGCTTCGATTGCGGAGAGGCACACGGTCAGAAGACAAAGCTTCATGGCTAGCGCAGTAAAAATCTCCCGTCTCATTCCCCACAACACTAACACGCCTGCTAACTTCGCGATGAACACTCCGACCCCGGGAAACATTGTTTCCACCACTGACATTGGGCAAATGACCATCTACATTGGGCAAAGGATTCACCGTTTGTGCTTGATGTAGGGCTATACTTTCACTTTCAGAATCACGGCAGGTATTCCCCTTCAGAATCAGGGTCTGCGAATAGAAGACCCAACAGTTCATTGCGGGTAAGCTTTATTGATGCCATTAGAAAATAATAATAATCTAATGCAAATACTCGCTGACATTGACAATATTGCTCTGATAAAATGGCTCACTCGCACACTAGCTCCGCGTTTGTTCGCACTGATTCAATGTGCTCTTGCTCGAAGATTTTGTATAGAAGCATGACGCTTTTTGAGTCAGGGATGAAGTATGACATGTCTGACATCTAGTGGAGGGGAGGTAGAACGAAATTTGACACCCTATTTCACAAAATCGGCCGTTTTATTCAGTGCCGCATCTTGTCGAGTAAACTTGACCGTGGTGCCTAGAGGGTTAATTATAATGCTGATTCAGAGTTTAACACCCTGTACACTCTCTCAAAAAAAAAAAAAAAAAAAAAAAAAGAGTACATAAAATATATTTTAAGGTCCAAGTGGCTGCACTGGGGTGGTACCCTTAAGGGTAAATTTTTGTACATCTAAGGGGTAGGCAAGTTCGGTCCTAGAGAGCTGATGCCCTGCAGAGTTTAGCTCATACAATGTGAAAGGACCTTTAGAATGTGTTTAAAATCATCATAATTGATCTGTAGCAAGAAAGTATTGTTGGTGAATTTATATACTTAATCAGTGATGAGTGATCAAACATTTTTCTTCATGACAATTTTTGTTTACGGCTTCTTTTGATTTGAACAGATTATGTGTTTTGTTAACACTGTATCAAAAACCACAAACTCACATAAAAAGCCAAGAGTCAAACTGCCCAACTAAATGAAACACTGATCACAATAATGGTGACCAAACATTTTCAATAAAACATCAACATCTAAACCTCTGTTAATTCTCAATAAGAGCTTCTATAGATGTCGTTCAGGGTTGGAGTCAAACTCTGCAGGTCAGCGACTCTCTAGGACTGAACTTGCCTACCCCTGCTCTAAGTAGAGGAAAACTATGGTATAATTGTACCCCAAGGACCCATTGTGTACCTTTAAAGGTACAGTTATACGTTTTGTTGAGTGTAGAATGGAACCATATGTGCTCAGAGCAGTGTTGATTGAACACTGGGGATTTTGCTATGTCATTGATATTATGTCATACTCACTCATGATGTGTAGATGAACAGTATTAATAATGGAGTAACTGTACGAGTGTCTGTAGATCCAAACCCCACATAAATAAACTCCTCCATCATCTGGTGTCACAGCTGTTATTCTCACACGGAAGATTGTTTCCTGTTTTTCATCAGAAACACTGAATCTGTCTTTCTTCTTCCATGTGCTGTAAATCATCTCAATGGAGTCTCTTCCTTCTTTGAATATGATCTTGGGATCATTAATATGATTTTGTGAATATTCACAGCTGAAGACGGCAGTTTCTCCAATATTCACCATCACTCTCTTTGACACTTTACAACACAAATCTGTGATTCACCAAAGAAATAAATATATTTCACATTTATAAAAGCTGTGAAATGATCAGGAATTTAACTACACTGAGACATTGAACATTGAACATAGATTTTAAAATGGCTGACCTTCTTCCACATTCAGAGTCATATCGATGGACCAGCGGCCTTCAACTGTAATCTGGTATTTTCCAGCATCATATTCACTTAAATCTCTGATGTAGATCATGAGGTTGTTCTGATTGTTTCGAAACAGTGTGAATCGTCCTTCATTAATCCATTTATCATGTTTCTTATAATGCACTTTTGTACTCCAGTCAGATAACTTATACATGTCTTTAGCAGAGTCACTGAACCAAAACTTCTGTGAACTAACCAGAAGACTTGCTCCAGAATATCCAGTGACGCTAAAGCATCTCACTGCACCTGTCAATCAGATTGATACTGTGATCAGAAACCTCATGAACACACTCTGAAAAGAGATGTGTTAAAAATGACACGTTGTGTAGATTTTAACACATGTACACAGCAAAAACTCCAGAGTTAAATGAACTCTCCTGGGAGTATATGCGAGACCACACTCAAGAGTGTTAAAGTGTTAAAATAAGTGTTAAAGTAACACTGAATGATGAGTGCTGATTGGCCATTATTGAAGATACCTGATTTTAACAAGCAGAATCGCCAAATGAGAAAAATGAGAAAAATTAAAAAACTATTTTTTGTTTAGGCACACGCAAATCAAGAATCAGTGTAGGAATCTCAACAATGGTGACAACTCGTAAAACTCAAAATTTATTCATGCAGCAATGAATGATGGGAGCCATGGAAGAATTTTGACTCCCAGAATGCACTGCAACATGCTTTTTGATGGTCACCACTGTTGAGATTCTCAGGTTGATTCTTGATTTGCGTGTGCCTAAACAAAAAACAAAAATTTATTTATTTTTTTATCAGAACAACTTTTAAGAAAACATTTGGAATAAGTTAAAATGCTAGATTTTATCACTTGGAATCTCAAGGCTGGTGTAAACGTAACTCGGATATAAGATTATAATCAATGATTTAGTTCAATTGATGAATATGTCAAAACATAACCAACACCACCTGACCAACTTTTACTCATTTCTTATCTGGCTGTTAAAGCAACTATAATAAAAAATAGTGTGTTAAATGGCAAGGGTCAAGATCCAAACTAAATCAAACACTGATCACCATAATGGTGACTTAAGAATTGTGGCGTTCTCCTTTGGTGATTCTGCTTGTTATCATCATGTGTTCATCACTAATGGCCAATCATCACTCAATTAATCATTTAATTATCTCATTAACTTTAACACTCTTATTTTAACACTTTAACACTCTTGAGTGTGGTCTCACATATACTCCCACACTGTAAAAAAATTATTGGGGGAAAATATTTTAAAATTGAACATTACACATTTGCCCAATAAATGACTTCCAAACAATTATTCCCATGCAAAAAGATGTATTGTACTAATCATAGCTTAAGGTCTTCACTCAAAATTAAAATTGTATATTCAAAGAACATATTTAGTTGTGCTCAGCCAATCTATGAAGTTGAAGTGAAAAATCCATGTTGGCTGAACAAGTCTTACGTCCGAAAAACTGCATACACATGCGCAAAATGCGCTTGAAGAAAACCGTTCGTGTGGAGATTTCAAATGCGGAGCGGCAGCGCGAGCGGAGCCGAACCAGCAGGTGCTGAAGACCAAAACAGACATTCCCAAGAGAATAGAGAGATATTCATCTCACAAAGACGTTGGTGAGTATTGAGCACTGAAATTATTCTCCAGAGTGTTGCTTTATGACCCGGTATGAAGTTTAAAAGACATTTTGTAGAATCACAAGTTCATGCATTCATTGGTTTCATGCGTGTGTTCTCGTTTACCTTGTTTACTCTAATGGTAGCCAATAGTTTTATTTTCCTCATGTCTTATATGTCTAAAACAATAGGTAATAAGTAAATTAAGTCATTTGTGTGACATGTGTGCCATGCGACCCGGTGCTGTTAGATTGCATTTGGAGTCGGCCTCTTTCAGGGCTTGAGTTATTGCCTTTTAATATCAAACACGTCAAGCTCGTGATTTTCTTATTCGTCCATTAATTCGTCTCATCCTCATTATATAATGAAGAACTTCTGTTCTGTCATTTCCCAGCCAGCAGAGCCATGTGGGGCCCAAATGGGTTTGACCTGGGCTATCTAACTGGGACCCAGACAGTTTTGCACCCAGTTTCCATGTAGGCCCCACATGGATTTGCCCAGATGAAATGAACACTGCTTAGTGTGCACACTACAGGCTGTTTAATGTAACACTTAATCAGTGTTGGAGGTAATGAGATAATTAAGTGATTGAATAATGATTTTGTATTAGTGAAGAACACCTGCTGTTAACAAGCATAATCACTGAAGGAAAGAGAAACACAAGAACTACTTCCAGCCACAGCCTTGGATGAAATCAACTGAAGATAAAATACATTACATCTCTCAAGATCTGATTAAACAACTCCACAAACAACATTAGCTTCACTTATTACTAACCAGACTGACTTTATTTCTGTCAGACATCTACAGAAGTTTGTATTAAGAATTAAGAAGAGGCTTAGATGTTGATTACTTATTTGAAAGTAATAGTTTGATTTGATGTTACCATTGTGGTGATCAGTGTATGCTTTAGTCAGGCTCTTGACGTTTTAACATTAGTTTTTCTCTTGACAGCTGTGTCTGTTTGTTATGGCGAGAACAGCAAGAGAAAATATAATCAGAGACTGATTGATGATAAGAAAATAATCATCTTATATTGCCTTAACTCATTGATATTATGTGGGAGGTTTATACGGGGAGAATGTTATTAATTTTTTTTGTTATGTTTCTACAGCAAGAGAATAATTTAATCAGAACATAATACAATTTATAACACACCATTTACATATTTTGGGCTCCTGTGAGTTTTACTTGCAGAAAGACATCAAGCATATGAATCTCAACAATGGTGATATGCTTCAATGGTGCAATGCATTCTGGGAGCCATGGATAAGTTTCGTATGATGCACTCAGAATGCATTGCACCATGAAGCATTTCACTATTGTTGAGATTCATATGCTGATTCTTGATGTCTGTGTGCGAGTAAAACTCACAGGAGCCCAAAATATGTAAATGGTGTGTTATAAATCGTTTGATGTTCTGATAAAATTCTATTATTCTCTTGCTGTAGAATCATAACAATAAAACAGAATTAATAACATACCACCAATATAAACCTCCCACATAATATCAATGAGTTAAGACAATATATGATGATTATATTCTTATCATCAATCAGCTCACAGCATCTGGTTATATTTTCTCTTGCTGTTCTCGCCATAACAAACAGACACAGCTGTCAAGAGAAAAGCTAATGTCAAAAAGTCAAGAGCCTGACTAAAGCACACACTGATCGCCACAATGGTAACATCAAATCAAACTATTACTTTCAAATAAGTAATCAACATCTAAGCCTCTTCTTAATTCTTAATACAAACTTCTGTAGATGTCTGACAGAAATAAAGCCAGTCTGGTTAGTAATAAGTGAAGCTAATGTTGTTTGTGGAGTTGTTTAATCAGATCTTGAGAGATGTAATGTATTTTATCTTCAGTTGATTTCATCCAAGGCTGTGGCTGGAAGTAGTTCTTGTGTTTCTCTTTCCTTCAGCGATTATGCTTGTTAACAGCAGGTGTTCTTCACTAATACAAAATCATTATTCAATCACTTAATTATCTCATTACCTCCAACACTGATTAAGTGTTACATTAAACAGCCTGTAGTGTGCACACTAAGCAGTGTTCATTTCATCTGGGCAAATCCATGTGGGGCCTACATGGAAACTGGGTGCAAAACTGGCTGGGTCCCAGTTAGATAGCCCAGGTCAAACCCATTTGGGCCCCACATTAGGGCTGGGCGATATATATCGTGAGATTGTTATGCGCATCTCATCAGTAAAGCCGGTTCCTTGATTAGTAGTAAATCGCCTTCACCTGCTTTCAGATGGAGCGGCATTTACTACAAAGCTAAAACTCCAGTGTTAAATTAAGAAAGAAGTTAGAGAAGTTAATGAGATAATTAAGTGATTAATTTAGTGATGATTGAGCATTATTGAAGACACCTGATGATAACAAGCAGAATCTCTGAAGGAGAAAATCATAAATTGTAAGCCACCGTTATGGGGATGGGTGTGTGCATTAGTTGGGCTCTTGACCCTTATGTTTTTAACATAAAAACATAGAGATTTTGTTAGATTTTTAGTTAGATTTTGTTTGTCTGCTGTTATTGATTTATAACAGTCAAATTAACAAAGAAAAGTGTGATCTGATAGTGTTGGCAATGTTTTGACATAATCATGCTGTGATCAGAAAAATGAAACTTTTTGAGATAGTTTGGTTTAACTTTTTAGCAGCAGTTTTGTGATTTTACAGCAGGTGATTATCATTTTTTTCTTATAATCCAAAATATTTAATAAACCTTGTTCTGATCAAAAGACTTTCAAATTAATTTCTTTAGAAACACAGACATCAATAATCAGCCTGTGAGTCTCAACAATGGTGACAATAATAAAGCATGTTGCAGTGGCTACCACCAATCACAACTCATTAATGGCTCCCATCATGCATTGCGGTATGAATAAATTATGATCTGAATTGTCTATGTAATTTACTTTTCCTAATTGAATATTCTGCTCGTCACCATTGTTGAGATGCATAGACTGAATCTTGAGGTCTGTGTGTGCCTAAAAGAAAGATTTTTTTTTTAAACAACTTTTAAGAAATCCTTTATATTATATCTAACATTTTGTATATTTATTCAGAATCACAGTTATGCTGTAAACAACAACATAAATCAAAAACATAGTTCAAATGATGATTGTCATAATATAACCAACAGATCACTTTTTGTCTTTGTTCTTCTGGCAGTTATAACTCAGATACAGCAGCCAGACAAAATCTAAAGTTAATAATATAAGGGTCAAGAGCCCAACTAAAGCACACACCCATCCCCATAACGGTGGCTTACAATTTGAGATTTTCTCCTTCAGAGATTCTGCTTGTTATCATCAGGTGTCTTCAATAATGATCAATCATCACTAAATTAATCACTTAATTATCTCATTACCTTCAACACTCTTGAGTGGACTCATATACACTCCCAGGAGTGTTAATTTAACACTGGAGTTTTTGCTGTGTACAAAGAGCCGTAGTTAACTGACAAGCTGAGCCATATCGCATTAATTATCACTGGCGATACGTCCCCGATATCAATGCGATATGGCTCAGCTTGTCAGTTAACTACGGCTCTTTGTAGTAAATGCCGCTCCATCTGAAAGCAGGTGAAGGCGATTTACTACTAATCAATTAACCGGCTTTACTGATGAGATGCGCATAACAATCTCACGATATATATCGCCCAGCCCTAATTACATGGCTCTGCTGGCTGGGTTGCCAGATGTGATGCAGGGGAACTTTGTCATTAATGTTAGTTTTATTTTTATTTGCAGTTTTTAGCCTATAGTGCCGCATTTTCTTCACCACATCAAGACATCCTGTTATGCAGAAGACTTCTTAAATATAATTAAGAAATTTTCCTTATTGAAAATAAGGTATTTTCACCAAATATCCTGTGTTGGAATTTACTTAATAAAGTAATGTGATAAAATGTCAACCCTGTTGTCTGTGTTTTGCTTAATATATTTAGGCTATGTTTTTAGGAATTTTTGTATTTTGGGCAGCCCAGCCAGCACAGTCATGTGGGGCCCATATGGGCGTCACCTGGGCTGTCTAACTGGGGCCCAGCCTGTTTTGTCCTCAGTTTCCATGGAGGCCCCACATGGGCTAGCCCAGATGAACTGATCACTACTCAGTGTGCACACTACAGGCTGTTAAATGTAACTGAATCAGTGTTGGAGTTAATGAGATAATTAAGTGATTAATAGAGTAATGACTGAATATTACTGAAGACTCCTGATGATAACAAGCAGAATCACTGAAGGACAGAGAAACACAAAAGACTTCAGACACAACTTCACAAAAGCATTATCAGCTTCCCTTTTTACCTATTAGATTGACTTTCTGTCATCTTAGTTTTTATTGATAATTCCCACTGAGCAAAGGTGTACGTTGAAAAGACGTCCACTGAGGAGCCAGAATGAAAGATTTTATGACGTCTGTTTTTGACGTGTTCTGCACGTCCGATATAGACGTTCATGGAACCTCAAGGTTAAAAACTAGTAATGTGCTCATTGTGGACATATTTCCCATTTGTAATTGCAAAGCAACTCACAGACAGTGTGTGTTTGTCCAGAAATCATGAAAATAAAAGAAACTTCGCTCACACCTTTAGACAACTTAGCATCTGTAATTCACACATCTTTGGATCGTGAGAGAATCGTGGGATTCAATCCAGGATCTTCTTGCTGTGAGGAGACGGTGTTTCCCACTGAGACACTGGTGCTGCCCTTAATCACAGACATAAGACACACTTTGACTATTTCTGTCAGACGTCTACAGAAGCTCTTACTGACAATTAACAGAGCTTTAGATGTTGATGTTTGTTTCATTTGAAGTCACCATTGTGGTGGGAAGCGTTTGCTTTAGTTGGGCTCTTGGTCCCTGTACTTGAGTTAGCTTTTCTTTGTCTGCTGTAACTGTGTGTGTGAAACACAATACTTATGGCTGAGAAAGCAAAGATAAAGCCACTTCAGGTGTTGTCAGCTCCTTGTTGATGACTAAATCATCAGAAGTCTAGAATCTGATGTTGTGCTTTTGAGTTTTATGTTCTTGTTCGGCAAATAATAATTTGTTTATACTATACTATAACCTTGTGAATACACTGTATCGGGACTAATAGCAATAAAATAATCCCTTATCCTGAAAGATGATAAAACAGCAGGTGCACATTGTTTTGAGAAAATATTTCACATAGTCACACACAGACATCAAGATTTTGCATATGATTCACAACAACGGTGACTATCAAGCATGAGTTTTGTACTTTGAAGCTACCCATCATGCATTGCAGCATGAAGTTTTTTTTTGTTAGGATTGTCACCGTTGTTGTGAATCATATGCAAAATCTTGATGTCTGTGTGTGACTGTGTGAAATATTTTCTCAAAACAATGTGCACCTGCTGTTTTATCATCTTTCAGGATAAGTGATTATTTTATTGCTATTAGTCCCGATACAGCAGATTCACAAGGTTATAGTATAGTATAAACAAATTATTATTTGCCGAACAAGAACATAAAACTCAAAAGCACAACATCAGATTCTAGACTTCTGATGATTTAGTCATCAACAAGGAGCTGACAACACCTGAAGTGGCTTTATCTTTGCTTTCTCAGCCATAAGTATTGTGTTTCACACACACAGTTACAGCAGACAAAGAAAAGCTAACTCAAGTACAGGGACCAAGAGCCCAACTAAAGCAAACGCTTCCCACCACAATGGTGACTTCAAATGAAACAAACATCAACATCTAAAGCTCTGTTAATTGTCAGTAAGAGCTTCTGTAGACGTCTGACAGAAATAGTCAAAGTGTGTCTTATGTCTGTGATTAAGGGCAGCACCAGTGTCTCAGTGGGAAACACCGTCTCCTCACAGCAAGAAGATCCTGGATTGAATCCCACGATTCTCTCACGATCCAAAGATGTGTGAATTACAGATGCTAAGTTGTCTAAAGTGTCTAAAGGTGTGAGCTAAGTTTCTTTTATTTTCATGATTTCTGGACAAACACACACTGTCTGTGAGTTGCTTTGCAATTACAAATGGGAAATATGTCCACAATGAGCACATTACTAGTTTTTAACCTTGAGGTTCCATGAACGTCTATATCGGACGTGCAGAACACGTCAAAAACAGACGTCATAAAAACTTTCATTCTGGCTCCTCAGTGGACGTCTTTTCAACGTACACCTTTGCTCAGTGGGAATTATCAATAAAAACTAAGATGACAGAAAGTCAATCTAATAGGTAAAAAGGGAAGCTGATAATGCTTTTGTGAAGTTGTGTCTGAAGTCTTTTGTGTTTCTCTGTCCTTCAGTGATTCTGCTTGTTATCATCAGGAGTCTTCAGTAATATTCAGTCATTACTCTATTAATCACTTAATTATCTCATTAACTCCAACACTGATTCAGTTACATTTAACAGCCTGTAGTGTGCACACTGAGTAGTGTTCAGTTCATCTGGGCTAGCCCATGTGGGGCCTCTATGGAAACTGAGGACAAAACAGGCTGGGCCCCAGTTAGACAGCCCAGGTGACGCCCATATGGGCCCCACATGACTGTGCTGGCTGGGAGTGAGAAAAATAATTGTGACTACAATTTAAAACATTTAATTGGACCAATCTCACAGTTGCACTGTAAAACATGTCTCCAATTAAAATTTTTCTAGTGACCGATCACGTCTACATTTTTTAGTTGGCCAAATTGAATTTCTGTTAATTACATTTTATCAATTCAATAAATTTGGCCAACTGAAAAATTTACTCATGGCTCCCAGCATGCGTTGCAGCATTAAGTATGTCACCATTGTTTAGATTCATATGCTGATTCTTGATATCTGTGTGCGTCTAAAAAAAAAAAATTCCCCTTAGAATGTATTTGAAAATCTAAATTCAGAATGTCTGATCTGTGGAAAGAAAGTATTGTTGGGGAATATTATTTATTAATAGTTTTAGTCAGTAATGAGTTCAGTCAATCATTTTTCTTCATGACAATTTTTGTTTATGGCTTCTTTCAACTTGAACAGATTATGTGTTTTGTTAACACTGCAACAAAAAACACAGATTAAAGCCAAGAGTCAAACTGCTCAACTAAAGGAAACACTGATCGCCATAATGATGACTAAATAAAACATCAACATCTAAACCTCTGTTCATTCTCAATAAGAGCTTCTATAGATGTCTTTCAGGGTTGGAGTCAAACTCTGCAGGTCAGTGACTCTCTAGGACTGAACTTGCCGACCCCTGCTCTAAGTAGAGGAACACAATAGTATAATTGTACCTTAAGGACCAATTGTTTACCTTTAAAGGTACAGTTATATGTTTTGTTTCCCAAGGAACAAAATTGTACCTCCACTGTAACTTTTTTCTGAGAGTGTGTGACGCGTAGGCAGGCGAAATGTGACGTGAAAGGACTTTATGATATTATTATGCAGCATTATGAAAGAAGTCTCTTATGCTCATCAAGCCTGCATTTATTTGATCAAAAACAGCAATATTGTGAAATATTATTGAAATAATGGATTTCTATTTTAAAATACTTTTCTATCTTTTTTCAAACTTTTCAAATTACTTCAGTGTCACATGATCCTTCACAAATCATGCTGATATGAGGATTTGATGCTCAAGAAACATTTATGATTATTATCAGTGTTGAAAACAGTTGTGCTGCTTCATATTTTTTTTAACCTGCTGTGATACTCCTTTCAAGATTCTTTGATTAATACAAAGTTAAAAAGAACATACTGTAATAAAATTTCACAATAATAGGCAAAAACATAAAATAGTATATATATAACTTTTTTACATATTGCCCTTTTTTACATTTGAGCCTCTGCCCCTGAAGAACTCTCTGCATGTCCCTGGAAAACAGCATCATTACTGCAGTGATGAAAGAGAAAAGCTCTGACCTGAGATCAGGTAGAAAGTGAAGAAGATGAGGGGGATCTTCATTGTGAGTTGAGTTCAGTCTTCTTTCTGCTGAATCTCTCTGTCTCTACATCTGTCTGCTTTAGTTCCTTCCTCTTTCTTCAGCTCTTTATCAGTAATGAGCAGCTTTACTGGCCCCTCCCACCATCAGCACTGACTGAATATTACATTAATCACACTGAAAGAGCGCCACCTAGAGGAGGTTACAGTGTGTGATACTGAGAGCTCACACAGCCTTCATCTTCTCTATATAAGGACACATGTCACTGATCTGCATTATATTCATATTCCTCTAGAGGGCGACAGGATCATCGACATGTCGATTCACTGAGGCTTCCTAGAGACCATGAAAAACTGACAAAGTTTGACATTTTTCTCAGTTGTAAGAAACTTTAACAGCTTATTAGGAGCAGATGAAACCGATCTGACTGGATTTGTGTGGATACTTTATGCATATAAATAATATCATAGATTGATGTGGTTTCAGCACCACGGACAGCAGCCGTCAGACAAACGTCACATGACAGCTGAACAAACACAAAGAGTACGTCACTTGAGTTCATCGCTTCCTTCCCTTTACTTTGTGCTCATGAACACTGAGTCTGCAGGAACAATGAGTCTGGTCATCATCCAATATTAGGCCAAAGTTTCATTCCTCCAGATTTAATCTTTCTTTTCAAACATTCAGGAGTCGAGTAAATCAGTGTCATTTATAAATCATCAAAACAGAAGAGAATAAATCTCTGTGCTAAAACTCCACAAACAGCATTACCAGCTTCACACATTACTAACCAGACTGACTTTATTTCTGTCAGACGTCTACAGAAGCTCTTATTGAGGTTTAGATGTTGATGATTTATTGAAAATAATAGTTTCGTTTCGAAGTCACTATTATGGTGATCAGTGTTGCTTTAGTTGGGCTCTTGACCCTTGACTTTTTAACGTACATTTCTCTCTGGCTGCTGTTACTGTTTGTTAAGGTGAGAACAGAAAATTGATGATGACAAGTTGATGACAGAAGATGTTGGCTTGTTGTTGATGATACAGTGGTTATCATCATATAGCCTAGCGGCATTGTTTGCTGATCCAGCAGTGTTTTCATCAGATAACCTGAACAATTGTCACAATGTGTACAAAAGTTTTACTCTCCAGTTTACTAACACATCACACAATAAGCACTTCTAACTCCTGCTAGCTATTCTCACACACAGACATCAAGAATCAGCCTATGAATCTCAACAATGGTGACATGCTTCATGCCGCAATGCATTCTGGGTGCATCATGCAAAACTCATCCTCATGAAACATGTCACCATTGTTGAGATTCATAAATCTTCAGTAAATCTCGCAGGAATTAGAAGTGATTAGCGTACAATCAGTTTTATAACTTATTCAGCTTTTCTGATTAAAACTGTGCTGGATCATTTCAAAACTCACAATAAAACAAAGTTAATAGTATATTGCTCATACTAAGTCATAAGATCAGTGAATTAAGTCACTATATAATAATCATATTCTCATCATTGAGCAGTCGACAGCATCTGATTGTGTTTTCTCTTGCTTTTCTTGCCATAGCAAACTCAGTTACAGCAGCCAGAGAAACACTAACATTAAAAAGTCATCAAACTGCCCAACTAAAGCAAACACTGATCACCATGATGGTGACATAAACAAACAATAACAGTTTTCAAGACAAAATCAAACAAAAAATCTGTTAATCTCAATAAGAGCTTCTGTAGATGTCTGACAGAAATAAAGTCAGTCTGGTTAATAATGTGTGAAGCTGGTAATGCTGTTTGTGGAGTTGTTTAATCCTCCTCTGCTGAGATCTTCAGATTTAATGTGCTGCCACATTTTACCCGGTTTTTTTTTTTTGTGCGGCGCTTATTGCAACCAAAATTCAACATCTCTCTGGCTTTGGAGCTTGACGTCAAACAAATGTTGTTGTTTTTTTTTGTTTGTTTTTTCTATATATTGCATAAATATATCTTTTTATGGAGTGGAAAGTCTGTGACCATTGGTTATGAAAAACTATTTCCTGTTTTTACCACACCTGCAGACGGCTGAAGAAAACCACAAGCTGAAGAGCATCTCATGCTGTAGATCTTTATCACACTGACCACAGTCTCAAACAACCTGCAAACACAAAGAGCCTTTACAGACAACTGTCTTTATTTAGTAAAGAAAAAAGGGGCATTTCTCATGCTGACATTACACAAATGCTAACATTTGAACACACTTGTACAGAATCATCATTTCACTGTTTATCATCTGTTTTCTGTCTGATGAGGATGATCAGAAACGGACATTTCACATTCAGTAATTCTTACATCTCTGTCTAGACTGACAATTATATTTCCATCTTTCTCTGGCTGGATTCATAAAAGATAATTAGCATACAACTCTTACTGTTACTGGCATGTAAAGATACGCTGATATTTCGATATTAGTCAGAGAGACACTGATGAAAATACAATCTTAAATAGAAAACACTTTAGATGTGGCTTGTATAAAGTGGTATTGACATGAACTGAACACAAATGTGACATTTAAAGGATTTTACAGACATTCTCTGTCATTGAATTGGATTAATAGTTTTGATTTTTGTTTTTAAATCTTTGAAAGAAAATGAAGATGAATTATCAAATGAGCACAATCAATGTTGATCTTCTGTCTCTCTGTGGGTTTCCTGAGTAAGAGTTTCATTAAACTGAACTGAGACCCTGAACCTTCACCAGTTTTCTGTGGCTTTGAGCTGGACGGAAAAAAACAGCCCGTTCATCAGACACACACACACACACACACACAGACACACACACACACACACACACACACACACACACACACACACACACACACACACACACACACACACACACACACACACACACACACACACACACACACACACACACACACACACACACACACACACACACACACACACACACACACACACACACACACACACACACACACACACACACACACACACACACACACACACACACACACACACACACACACACACACACACACACACACACACACCTCCAGCGCTCATGAGATTTTTTTTTTTTATCTCTTAATATGACTCTAATGACAGATGATTAATCAAACTTTAAATGACCTGATTGTTCGTAGTTTGTATGTACATATTTCAACAAGTCCTGAAAGTGAGACAAAGTAAAATTTCTCACTCTTTTATGATAATTAAGAAATTACAACAAAAATATGTATTTTTTAGTGAATTAAAATATAAATATTAAGTAATAGTATAAGCAGAACAAGAATTGCAAAAAATCAAAACAAAACAAAAAACAACATAAGTATCAATCATCAAGTTAATGCATAAAATATTTATGAATGTTTATTTATATATATATATCCCTCTATGGTACGCAATATGATTTCAATGAGGAAAAAATTATTTGTAGTGTTTTTCCTGCTTAAAATAGGACACTATAACAATAGCAATAACATTTTTCATTTTTTTTTTATTTATTTATATTTTAAAAGTTTGTTGCCTCAAGGCAACATTGTACCACAACGGACAAATTTAAACATTTGACATTTTCATGTAGAAAAAATAAATATATTTATTGAAAACATCGATTTCTTTAACGAGACACCTGAACAAACACATTTATCCAGTTTATAATGTATTACAAATTTCATATTTAATAAAAAGTAACATTTCAAATTCAGCTGTTGCTCTCAGGCAACATTGTACCATCGTGGAACACAAGTATTCCCAAACCATCTTATCAAGTTATCATATCAAGTTATCATATCAATATATAGTGTCAAGTTATATCAAGTTATCATATCCATCTTCATCCTCATCTCCATCTTCGATCTCTCCCTGCCGGATTGTCATTTTGACCTCATCTTCCTCATCACATGGCACCTCATCCTCACCCTCATCGGTTGTGTTTTATACCTTTTTTTAAGTGCTATAGAAAATGTGCAGATCATAATATATGCAGTTATAGTATGTGAATTACTAATCGTATACGTGCATTACAAAATCGTGCAAAAATGCAAAAAAAACTCTTTTCCCTACAAATATACTATATTTGTATCCAATCTAGTGTGTCTGGTATGGCCTTATGCGATTCCATTATGGTACAATGTTGCCTTGAGGCAACACACAGTTTTTTGTTATTAACTCTAAAACATTTTATGATATATAATGTAAAGTTCTTGAAAATACTTATTTACTTACCAGTGAAGGTAACTCATATTTTTTGTGGGTGATTAACTGGATGGAAACTAGTGAAGAATGCACTTTTCAATGGAGAAAATATGGAGCCATGTGACCTGTGCACATGTGCTGAAACAGGACACAAAATGGACCCCTGTGGATCATGTGACCAATTTTTTGTCCTTTCATTGATTAGTATTTGAGTTATTCCTCCCTAAAATAGGTTTGACCAATAAATTGGTGTTTCGTTGTATTAAAAATAAACTAAAATAGACTATGTTGCCTGGAGGCAACACCGTACCATAGAGGGATATAGATATATATATATGACATTCAGCCATCCTTGTATATATATATGCACAATAGTTTATATAGGGATCAATAGTCAATAAAGGAATTTTTATGAATGAACTGTAATCATAAGCGATACTGGTGTAATGTGTGCTGATCTGTGATCTGTGAGTTAGTTGAGTCTCATGCGGTGACTGACCGTGGTGTAGTCAGAGTGAATCTGGTCCTGACTGAAGGAGACTGTAGCATCACTGAGAGACTCTTCATGCTTCTGGAAACTGACAGACGCGTACAGGAGCTCATCAGAGGGGATTGTGGGTAACTGTGAAGACCGGACTGACCTGTGTGTGTGGGCGTCACCTCGTCTCTTGAGTCTTAATTTACACACAGTCAGAGTGAATCCACCAATCAGCAGCAGAATCACACACACACCAATAATGATGATCATGGAGAAATCTGAAACTAAAACACACAGACAGTGTTAATTAAAGAGAAACAAAGACATACAGTGAGGAAAATAAGTATTTGAACACCCTGCTATTTTGCAAGTTCTCCCACTTGGAAATCATGGAGGGGTCTGAAATTGTCATCGTAGGTGCATGTCCACTGTGAGAGACATAAGCTAAAAAAAATATCAAGAAATCACAATATATGATTTTTTAACTATTTATTTGTATGATACAGCTGCAAATAAGTATTTGAACACCTGTCTATCAGCTAGAATTCTGACCCTCAAAGACCTGTTAGTCTGCCTTTAAAATGTCCACCTCCACTCCATTTATTATCCTAAATTAGATGCACCTGTTTGAGGTCGTTAGCTGCATAAAGACACCTGTCCACCCCTTACGATCAGTAAGAATCCAACTACTAACATGGCCAAGACCAAAGAGCTGTCCAAAGACACTAGAGACAAAATTGTACGCCTCCACAAGGCTGGAAAGGGCTACGGGGAAATTGCCAAGCAGCTTGGTGAAAAAAAGTCCACTGTTGGAGCAATCATTAGAAAATGGAAGAGGAGTGGCTCTGTAAGAAGCATATCAAGGTTCTGGCGTGGCCTAGCCAGTCTCCAGACCTAAACCCAATAGTGAATCTTTGGAGGAGCTCAAACTCCGTGTTTCTCAGCGACAGGCCAGAAACCCGACTGATCTAGAGAAGATCTGTGTTGAGGAGTGGGCCAAAATCCCTCCTGCAGTGCAAACCTGCTGAAAAACTACAGGAAACCTTTGACCTCTGTAATTGCAAACAAAGGCTACTGTACCAAATATTAACATTGATTTTCTCAGGTGTTCAAATACTTATTTGCAGCTGTATCATACAAATAAATAGTTAAAAAATCATACATTGTGATTTCTGGATTTTTTTTTTAGATTATGTCTCTCATGGTGGACATGCACCTACGATGACAATTTCAGACCCCTCCATGATTTCTAAGTGGGAGAACTTGCAAAATAGCAGGGTGTTCAAATACTTATTTTCCTCACTGTATGTGTAAATAAAATAATATCTACACATATATGATTTTTCATCCCTTTTCTATCCAGCATACATGTCTGTTTTAACACTTATGGGTTATACATACAAGTGTGAGTAAAAACATTTTAAATGAAATGTATAGAACTAGTTTAGTATTGTGAATGTTCATGCTTTACATTTTATTTATTCATTTAAGAAGCTGAATTAATCTGCAGTAACAAGACTGTATTTCAGTCTCTTTTGCAGATTTACACATAGCCTATGCTATACTTCATGCCTCTGTGAGGCTCATGCGTCTCATTGGGTTTCCTGAATAAAGATGGTTAATTCTTCACAGCTAAGTGAGACTCTGAACCTTAAGCTCATTTTTTGTGGTTTTGAGCTGGTATGAAAACAGTCTGTTCATTACAAACACACTAAACGCCTCCTGCACTCTGTAAAACCCAACAAGTTCAGCTAACTCGTTTCATTTGAGGAAACTGACTGCCGAAAAAAAATAGTTTTGAGTACTAAGAGACATTTTAGTGGACTCCATTAAAATAAGTTCAGTTACGTATGTAACCCTCGTTCCCTGAAGGAGTTGAATGGGGACATTAAGTCAGTGACTGACGGAATGGGGGTATCGCTTAGAAGCCAATCGACTTCAAGTTTTACAAAACAAGCCAATGTAAAAACAATGCCATGGGTCTGTGGAATTTGCATAGCGCAATTGCGCCCCACCTCGTGGGTATGAAAGGAGCTGCGCAGCAATCTCGCGTTATGTTTGCCTGCAGAGGAGACGAGGCTGAGTGCCCCGGCCGTACCAGCGGTACAGTGGTTGTGGCACGGGGACGTAACGTTCCCTTTCAGTCAGTCACTATGCGTTACGTCAGTGACTGACGGAATGGGGGTCCCAATTCAATCTCGCCCCGACGGCTGTCTTCCAGCGTCCTGCACTGACCTGAGCTCCCTGACGAGAGGCTAGCACGAACAAAGTAAGTAACGTTAGAAGAAAAAGATGAGTGTAAACGATCTTTGTGTATCCTTAAATTATATTTTACAACACTGGCAGAGTACTTACCAACACCATCATCATTTCTGAGAGAAATAGTAAAGGTGAACGCATATACGAACAAGTTCTCCGTTTAGGATTAGAACAAATTCAACCCAAGCGCCTTTGATGACGTGGATGATTACGTTACTGTTTATCATCTGTCCATCATCGTCTAAAGCCCGCCCTGACAATTTCATTGGTCCAAACAGTTTCTGTTCGGGCATAATTACTACTCTACGGATCAAGTCCCGACCGAACTGCCCGAGCTCAAACGTTGTGGGATTAATGTTTTCAAATGTTTGAATTAAAGGAAACAGAATTGAAATTCAATAAAAATTCGAAGAAATTCATATACATGTCCATCTTGCCATAATAGTTTCCTCTGCACCTATTGCAGGAAAGATCGTCAGTCCAGAACTGTGCAGACTCAATGATAAAACATTTGAGGAGCTACTGAGAATTAGATGCAACAGTGTTGCTCAGTGAATATTGCATTGGAATAAATGATAACTGCATTTACAACGACTTGGTGTTATTTGATTACTTTGAAATGAAAATAACATTGGAACCAAACTAAACAACATTGAGGGGGTAATTTATTTCAAGAATTTGATCATTATCTATATTTTAGAACAAAATGTATGCAGGCTTGAGGAGTGACTACACTGTAAAAAATGAAACATGGGTATTGTAATTTTCACAAAAAAAATTATTGAGAAATTTGTAATATTGAGAAAATATTGAGAAAATTGTACTAATCAAACCTAGGGATACATTTTCTTATTTGTTTAAGGAAATGTGAGCAATGTTAAGGCTTCAACCGAAGAACCGATTAAGCTGATAACATTAAGAAAATAAGGTTACCTATTTATTTGAAGAGAATTAGCTTAATTGTGCAGTTTTATTTAGAGACACCATTGTTAGTTCCCAGCATGCTTTGCATATGGCTGGAAATGGAGAGTTAATATTGAAATTAAGTGTTAGCCTATTTAATGTGTTTTTGAGTGAAGGGAAAACTCTGTTAATGTTTAATGTTCAGTTATGTTTGACATTTGAAAGAATTTCTGTTATGTTGAAGTTTTGACCGTTAATTCCAAATTCCAATTCAACTTCCTGTGGGGTGGAGTCAATTCAATTCAAATTCCAATTCATGAATTGAATGGAGGCCAATTCTGTAATTCTGAATTTTG
Source organism: Romanogobio albipinnatus (assembly GCA_023566225.1). Taxonomy (NCBI): domain Eukaryota; kingdom Metazoa; phylum Chordata; class Actinopteri; order Cypriniformes; family Gobionidae; genus Romanogobio; species Romanogobio albipinnatus. The sequence continues at coordinate 6,213,629 of CM042241.1, forward strand.
CACAAGCCTGGTTCACTGCATGTATATTTATAACAAACAAAATATAAAACACAACAATGCCTCTGTTCGTTTGCATTTAAAAACAAATATTAAACACATTAATATGTGGTTCAGACAATAAGTGTGCATATATATGATTATCACTGTAATAAAATTAAATATGACATAAAACCCAGTCTCTTTTTGTTAAATGTCAGTTTATGTGTGATCAGTAGCCATTATAAAAGTATAAGTAAAAGGTATAAGAAGCTATACAATAAATAAAGCAAACGATTCAGTCAAACAAAGTCAACGCTAGTAGGCTACAAAGGTATAGTTAACCCTTTAGGCGCCAGAGGTTTTTTCCTAAAACATTTGATTTTGACATCTTAATTTGAAAAGGCTATATCTTAAAAGTGATAAAAGATAGAGACTTTCTGTAAATTAGAGAAATATTAAGGATGACCCAAAATTTATGTAGGGATTACATTTTCCCATCTAATTTGCATATTATGACGTCATATGGTGGTGGCCATCGTGGATTACAGAATTTTCATGAAAAGTCACGTTTAAATGATAAATGCAGCACTTATTTGCCCCTAAAATGTCCCTCACCTTCTGTATGCTATATTGCTCAATACTGAATGCTCAATAGTAAACAAACTGTGTAAATCGTTACTAATAAATGGTAGAAACAAACCAAATGCATGTAACGGTTGGCCTTTTGCTGTAGAGATTTTCCATTTACTACATACAGTAGGCTCTCTGATTCCATGTATGGGGCACATGTATATTATTCATATGACACACAAACACAAGTAGACAAGACCTGTTTAGTTCAAAAGATCACTCGCCACGGTAAGGCAGAGATCATGAGTGAGATGACGAGACAAGACGAGAGACAGACGCACGCGCGCGCGCGCCCGACGAGTGTGCACAGTTTGGACTACTGTCATTGTCATTGTGACTCCACACCCTGCCTCCACGTTGCCCACTAACTGTATTTGCAATACACGAGCCGCGGTTCAGCTGCGTGAGACAAACGCTGCCAGTGTGAATGCAAAACGGCCGCACGCGGCTCCCGCTCTCCATACGCACCACTCCTGCCCTGCCAACACATTGCTTGCGCATGCGGTGTGAAGCCGGCGTAACACGCCTGCTAACTTCACAATGAACACTCCGACCCCGGGAAACACCACTGTGTTCCCACCACTGACATTGGGCAAATGACCATCACATTGGGCAAAGGATTCACCGTTTGTGCTTGGTGTAGGGCTATACTTTCACTTTCAGAATCACGGCAGATTTCCCCTTCAGAATCAGGGTCTGCGAATAGAAGACCCAACACTTCATTGCGGGTAAGCTTTATTGATGCCATTAGAAAATAATAATCTAATGCAAATACTCGCTGACATTGACAATATTGCTCTGATAAAATGGCTCACTTGCACACTAGCTTCGCGTTTGTTTGCACAGACTCAATGTGCTCTTGCTCGAAGATTTTGTATAGAAGCATGATGTTTTTTGAGTCGGGATCAAGTATGACATGTCTGACATCTAGTGGAGGGGAGGTCAAACGAAATTTGACACCCTATTTGACAAAATAAGCCGTTTTATTCAGTGCCGCATCTTGTCGAGTAAACTCGATCGTGGCGCCTAGAGGGTTAAATAACCTAAAAAAAATAAGTTATGAAACTTCACTTTGCCCTCAGTTGAAACGATTTGGCAAGCAACAAATTATAGATTCATGAGACCAAAGATCGTCCATTAGATCTACACAAGATTAATTATATCTCATGTTTTACAACTACAGAGACAGAGCCAGCGGCAAACGTTAGAAAGACTAGCCAAGCCGGGGTTAACGAGCGCTGAGTGCCGCTGATCGACTGGATCTCACAACTCTGAAAACGGCAGATAAAATTTTCCAATAGGCAATCTCTTTATAAAACCACAGATTTGAGCTTTACACAACTACATTCTCACCTGAAAAAGTCTTAAAACTACATTTTTGTTACACAATAACAGTAGTATTTTAAAAGTACACTGGGTTTCTCATCCACTATTGACTTGCCATTAGTTTATCACCACGTGACAGCAGCAAGCAGGCTCCTGATTGGTTAACGCGACGCGAATTGACGCCAAAGTTCAGATTTTTCAACTCAGCATCAGATGCGAATTCACTTCAAACGCGTGAATGCACGAAAGCACCACTCACGCGTATCGCGCAAGACGTGTCAACGCGCCTTTCCATTGACTTAACATGGAAATCACTCACTCCAGACGCTCTATTCACGTTTGGTGTGAACACAGCATTAGACACCACAAAGTTGTGGTGCACAGAGATCGGAGCCATGTAAACCTTCAGGGTGGAAGGAGACAGCCTTCATTCCAACCCTACTTGGAGGAAGGAGAGCACAGACCCGATCAGGCATTTTCTGGGATCTTCTCTGCGATAAGAACACTAGGTGACAAAGAGGTTCCACTTCAGAGCGTAGGCGTGTCTCATGGACAAGGCTCTAGCTGAAGTGATGGTAGCCACCACCTGAGGTGGTAGAACCCACATGTGCAGGTTTCAAAGATTGGGTGCCAGAAGGTGCCCCGTCTCTGAAAAAGGAGGTCCTTCCTCGGATTGGCCAGAGAGGGGCTGTTTCGAGGAGAACCAAGTCCGGCTAGGCAAATGAGGCACAACCAAAAGGATCTGCTGCTCTTCCTCCCTGATCTTGCACAGAACCTGTGCGAGAAGGCTCACTGGGGGAAACGCATACTTGCAGAGGCCCCGCGGCCAGCTGTGCTCTAGTGCATCCGTGCCGAGGGTGTGGCAGTACAAGGGAAAAAAGAGGTTTTTTTTTTTACTGTGTGGCTGGATGGAGGAGGGAAATAAATTAACCGGAAATAGGAAACGTATCTATAAGGAGCAGTTGTAAAAGGAAAGAATAAAAGAGAGAGAGAGAGAAAACAGATTACCTGAGACTACCGCCTTGTTGGTGGGACTGAACGCATCGCTGCTGTGTTTGAGCCAGGCTGGGTCGCTAAAGCGGACGTGAGTTTCAGGCGCGATCACTAGGGCGGCTGGTTTGCACTTTCATCTGCTGGTTGCAGGGTGACGTAGTCTTTGTGGCTGACGAGCGCGAGTGAGCTGCTCAGGTGTTGAAGAACAAATGTTTTTTTTATTTTTGAATTGAAACCAAGGTGATCTCTTTATATACTTTTTCATCCTTTCTGTTTCCAGTACCTCCTGTTGAGGAAATAATGTGTGAAACTAAGGGTGCTTAATTAATTTTTTCTAGTATTTATTTTTTATTTTCTTTGTTGGTGTTTTGTGTAATTCTTACATTCATTTGGCTCTGAAAATATAACAAAATAAACACGATAAGGAACTGGTGGGGAATATTTTTCCCCCCCTTGTTAGTTTGGTGAAAATATATAATTGTGAATATGAACTTTCTATGTGTAAGACTCTGATTTATGTAATCGGTGGCGTATAGAGTAGTGTTGTTTTCGTCAACGAAAAGTATGACTAAATATCTTCGTCAACGAACCTTTATAACGTGACGAAAACGAGACGAGAAACAACGTAAATGCTGGTCATGTGACGATGACGAATAAAAACGAGACTAAATGTGGTTCACAAAATAAAAACTATGCTAAAATGTCTCTTCATTTTCGTTGACGAAAATGAGACGAGACGAAAAGTCGTGTTTTTATTTTGCAGTATTTCTGTGCGTCTCATTCAGGGGCTGCATCAGGTCTCACTGCGCAGACGCAGGTGACATCACTCTCTTCAAACCCCACTCGCGCGGCGTCTCCGGTGAGTGAACGGGTCCTATGGCCGGCCAGTCGGGGTTCGTAAGCCCTATTCGGACGGTAATTGTTTGTCCTGCGGTCGTAAGGTGTCTTCATCATTTACAGGGGCTAGTCAGTGATTTTATTGTCGTCTTAATGCAGAATATCAGTGTTTTTCTCCCACCACCCGTGTAAAAATCTCCGGCCGAATTACCTAACTGAATTACTGTTTGACAAACACCAAGGTCGTGGAATCCACATCTTGAGTTTTCAATCACTTCAGAATTCACGGTTTATATCCTTTTTGGCCACTGCAGAGCACCGTGCGGTTGTGCTTCGCTGTTATCTGGATGCATTTTTAAGATCTAGACTTGTATTACTGAAATATTGGTAAGTATTTACAAGAGCAAGATATTTCATCACCGCTCAAAAAAAGAAAGAAAGAAAAGCACGTAAACATTTGAAATGTGCCGTTATAACGGCAGCAATTATATATGTTAAAATAACCGCATCATTATGAATACCTCATAAGCGAATAAGAGGCTATATTCACTTATTTCCACTCATTTCCATGTGGAATAAAATTACAATCCTTTATTTTGAGATAAAATACAAGACAGAAAAACATTTTAACTATAATGTGGGTCTAATTTTAAACATATTTAAATAATTAAATAATAATTTGGATATTATTTTCCTATTATTAAATTAAATATGCATTTATTCTTATTAAGACATTTGGAAAAACTTTTATTACATTGAAGTGGAAAATAAAACGGGTGTTGTGGAAATAGATGGGGAAAAATGTGGCCACAAAAATCACAGGAAAAAACACCACAAACCTTAAGAGACATCTCAATGTTTTTATTTATTTTATTTAAATGTATGTGTGTGTACTTTTAACATGTTTAGTTGGTAAAATAAATATGTTGTAACTTCAAATCAGAGCGTCTTCCGTGTCTGGAATGGATGTATTCTTGAGTCTAAGGTAACAATAATATAATAAGATAACCTTGTTTGAAATGGGTTTGGCTAAAAGAAGATTTTGGTTTTGTCTATAATACGTACTTATACTACATTGACTGGGTTAAATAGAATTGCATTACTAAAAAGAGACTAAAATACAATTTGCATTGACTAAAACTTGACTAAAATGTCATCAGTTTTCGTCGACTAAAACTAGACGAAAATAGTCATAGATAATTCTGACTAAAATAAGACTAAAATGCTCAGACTTTTAGTCGACTAAAACTTGACTAGACTAAAAAGAGTATGACTATGACTAAAACTAATAAAAACTAAAATGACAGCTTGACACAAAGACTAGACTAAAACTAAAATGAAAACAGGCCGCCAAAAACAACACTAGTATAGAGCTGCTACTCCGGGGTGAATAAAAAAACAAACAGTAGATATATTTTGACAAGATTGAGCCCAAACTGTAAATTTAAGTTAGACGATTGATTTAAGTTTTCTTCGGGCTAGCCACCATTACAAGGGTCTCCTCGGTCAGGGAGTAAAACTACTGACAATGGAAAGTATCTGGGGAGGTAAATAGATCTACCTGTGAGTCGGCAAACCGTTCCCCAATCAGCTGAATCATCTGGGGATGGAGTCTCCATTCCCCAGGACACGGGCGTTGTTGTGAGAGCTCGTCAGCTGCACGATTCAGCTCGCCCAGGATGTAAATGGCATGAAGCAATCTAAGATGCTTCTGACTCCGTAAGAGATGGTGAACGAGTTGCAACATCCAGCGGGAGCGTAGACCACCCTGATGGTTGATGTATGCTACTGTCGCAGTGTTGTCTGAACAGACCAGTACGTGCTTGCCCTCCAGCAGAGTCCGAAAACTTGAGGCAATTGACATGCCATAGGCTCTGTGGTCCTATCCAGTAGCTTGTGGCAGCATGTCCATTGCACATGCCTGGACACTCGTTCTAAGGCCACTCTGGCCCGTAGAAAAGAGAGGTTTGACCACGGGGTTTGACGGCAGGCCTTTGTGAGTGGCACCTGGAGCGTGCCCTTTGCCATGCCCATCTCTGGACTCAATCGAAGCGAAGCCAGTGCTGAAGGGATTTCATATGAACCAGTCTGAGTGGCGTGACTGCCGCTGCGGATGCCATATGCCCCAGAAGCCACTGAAATAACTTCAGGTGAACCGCATTCTTGCCCTCGAATTGACTCAGATAAGTCAGCAGTGACTGCGTGCACTTGCTCGTGAGCTGAGCCGAGTCGATACACAGAGAAAAGTTTCTGTTTCTGCAGACGGCAGAGGATCTTTGCAATCAGGGAAAGTATTGGCACCGGCAGTTCAGCAGATCCCAACAATAGAGCGGTTAATATCCCTAGCAGAGTACAGGGCCACGTGGCAACGCCTGCCCGGGATTTCACAATGGGTGTTACGCACCATTGGACAGGGCAACACCATTAAATTCCACCTCTTTTCAACGGGGTCCATCCCACAACGGTACGTCCTTGTGAGGCCTCAACTCTGAGTCAGGAGATTGTCACTCTCAGAGAAAGGGGCTATAGAAGAGATACCTCTGTTCCTAAGGTTTGCTTTCAGGGGCAAACCTTACCAATACAGTGTTCTTACTTTCGGACTTGTCCTACTTTGGGTGCGAACCAGGTTCCTGTCAGTCAGAGCGGTTCACATTCTGGGCTTGGAACCCAGAGAGTGGAGGCTGCACCCTCAGGTGGTGAGTCTCATATGGCAAAGCTTCAGCCAAGCAGAGGTGAATTTTTTTGCCTCGATTATGACTATGCACTGCCTGCTCTGGTTCTCCTTGTTGCCTCCGTCAGCTCTGGGAACTTAGGAGTGGCCCAAGACCAGGAATTTTTGCCTTCACACCGACTCGTTTACTCTCAGCAGTGCTTCTTAGAGTACGAACAGATGAAGTGAGACACTGTTGTTGGTGGCCCCATTCTGGCCACTCAGATATGGTTCTCAGACCTGATCAGTCTGTTAGATGGCCCTCCTTGGGAGGGTCCCCTATGACCAGACCTGCTGAGTCAGGCCCAGGGTATGATTTGGCACGTTAATGTATTCTGGTCTCTCTGCTGAGATTACATTTACTATTCTTACTATTCCTCCACAAGGCACCTGTATGCTTTTAAGTGGAAGCTGTTCCCTCTTGGTGTAGACAACGTGACTTGTATCCATTTAATTGGATTCACTATTTTCTGCAAGGGACGAGACGACTAAGGCCATTCCGCCATGTACATATTCCCTCATGGGATCTTTCTATCTTCCTGGACGGTTTAGTAGCTAACCCCTTCGAGCCATTGGAGTCAGTTATTATTGTACAAATTTTGACATTTAGGCAATTTAGATATACATATGTAAACAATTTGCCTAAGCTTAGGGTAAACTAGTCCTGTTTAAAACAAGCTGTATAAAACATCAGGCTATACAGGCTATTGGAGTGTATAGCAGGTTGATCATTTTTACCCAGTGAGAACAAGTTAGACTACCGATGTATGAGTATGGTAGCCTTTTTGGGCAATTCATTAAAATAACTGGTGAGTGTCTTTTTATCTCATCACATTGATGCACCACTGTTGAAAAGCGGTCCACTGCTAGCATTGATATTTTATACATCAGGATACAATGCTGTGGTTACAATCCTTTTTCTTAGTGTGTTTTCTTAGTGGCCTCATTGACACAACGCTAGATCCACCAAGTGTTCATATCTGAACATTTAAATCTGCAACAAAAAATTGAGAAATAATAATATATCTTACCCTTTTTAACAGTGAGGTTGACTTTAGTGGTGATGTGAGCTCCACACCAGTATATCCCAGAATCCTCTTCTCTCAGATCAGTGATGTTTACAGTAAAGACTCCAGTAGATGCTTCATCACTGAAAGACAATCGGTCATCTCTGATCGTCTCCAGTGAAACTCCATCCTTCACACACATGGAGGGTTCATGTGCTTTGCAGAAGCATTTCTGATGTTCATCCTGATGTTTGCACTGGATTGACATGTCGTCTCCTTCATACTTAGTCAAGTTCAGCTCTGGAAATGATGAGAAATATAAGAACATCAATTCACAGCCATAGTTTGACATATTCAGATGAATAAACCTTCCTCACCCTCGTTCATGATGACGATCAGATGAGTGTAAAGATAATTCACGTCTCTCTCTGATGTCACTGCACACCAGTATTTCCCAGCATCCTCTGCTGTCAGTCCAGTGATGGTCCCAGTGAAGACACTTGCAGTGACGTCATCATTCAGAGTCAATCTGCCAGTCTTGGTCTCTTTCTCTTCTCTCACAGTCTCATTGAGAGTATTTCTATCTCTAGTGGAGCACTTCCCCTTACAGAGAGACTTTGACTTTGATTTATAGATTGAATCATAAGGGCAGATGATCTCAGCAGATTCTCCTTCACGTCTCACTACTGGAGACACTGCAAACACACAAACACACACATTTAACACACACGATTCTGAATAGACTGCATTTACTACAATGAAATCCTCTGAATTCACTCACTGGTGAGGTTGAGCTGAATTTTGGTGGTCAGGGAGATGAAAGTCAAATGTGTGTCTCTGGTTTCTGCTCCACACCAGTAAACTCCAGCATCTCTCACGCTCACATTACTGATGCTCACTGTAAAAACTCTCTCTTCATTTCTCTCAGATGAACCACTAATTTGTGTCACTGTAGATGTGCTGATGGTTTGGCAGATGTGATTATCGTCCTCTTTGCAGAAATGAACTTTATGTTCCTCTGGGATCTGACAGGTGATGTTGACTTCTTCACCAACATGAGTAGATTCAGTCACACTCTTTGGATATGTTGCACCTGTAAAGCGAGATAAAAATGAACTATACTGTACATACATTAAATATGTGAGCGTAAGTATATTGGGTTCCTCACCGTGTGTGACGTGCAGCTGAAGTTCAGTGAAGCTCTCAGTATAGTGAGACACACTCACTCCACACCTGTATGTTCCTGCATCTGCAGCTTTCAGCTCTCTAAAAAACACCATCAAGACTCCTGCTCTGGTGTCGTCATATAAAGAAACATCTCCATTCTCCATCCATTCATCCTGAACTCCTGGATTCTTCCTCTCTGAACATCCATCTGACTCTTTACAGATGTATTTTGGCCTGGTTTTGTATTGAGGATGTTCACACTTGATCATCATATGACCTCCTGAGTGGCCAGTCACTCGAGACACACCCACTTTAGCTGTCAATCACAAATATCTGACTGAATCAGTGTCTTTATCGAATGCGACATCTAGCCAATAGAGGGTATGAGCGTGACGTCACCGTCAGCCGGAGTCGCTGCGGTTACGCCTACTGAGTGGCAGCATTGGTTTTCAGCATGAATGCTGCGAAAAGCACAAAAATACAACATCTAAAACGGGAAAGAGCTTGGAGATTGAAAGTAAATCTGAGGTATATTTTTAAAGACTGACGAGAGCTACAGGAAACGGAAGCAAATGGTTTGTTGCAATTCACAGAAACAACTTGTAACGCATTGTGTCTGGAGGAAATACGGATAGCTCGCTTGGCTAGAGACTTCACAGAGTCTATTGACAATTGACAGCTCACATTTTATACCCTGTGAAACTCGTGTAACTGTCCGTCACAAACGCTCTAAGTCCACAGCATTACTTAATAAACAAAATGACATTAAAAAAAGAACGACAGAAAGACAGAAATGAACCGTATACACAGGGGTGCTCGAGGCACACACATAATGCAGACAGTTCAACAGGGAGCACGCAGCTCTTAAAGGGGCCATCATTAATTCTACTCATTTAGAAACTGGACTCGTCAGCAAAACGTGGATTTGCAGTTATCATTTTGTGTCAATATGTTGAAATGTGTATATATTATATATTGTTAAATATTGTACAGACAACTCATCAATTAAATATTTACATCTTAGATTCTGTATTATTGGATGTTTTTAAATAAACACTGACAAAAACTATACAAGTTTTAGTGCTGGACGAGTCGATATGACGATATAACATTGATATAGATGGTTACCCGGATTTTAACCTATGTATATTGTATTTATTTAAAGCATTCACAGGCAAATTTGATTTATTTCACTCGTGTCAAAATCAGGCACATATAAATGTCAGGAAACGTTCATGCCAATATCCATGGATCACTGGATCTTTGGTAAGTTGTAAGGAACACTATATCGAGTCCAACCTTTAGTTTAAACTGAAACTCGTTTGTTTTACACACATTGTTGCAGTTTCCCCTCCACTCACTGAGAGGGGCGTGTTCCGGCGGGACAATGACGTCCATTCATACCCTCTATACTGACACACCAAATACTGCTAATGTGAACTTACAGCAAAATCCCCAGTTAAACCAACACTTCAGTGAGTCTGCTCATTATCATCAGGTGTTCATCACTAATGGTCAATCATCACTTAATTAATTAATATCTTAATTATCTCATTAACACGGCTTCAGAGGGACTTTAACACACTGTAGAGTGTGACTGTGTGTGTTGATTGAACACTGCGGATTTTGATGTGTAGAGGACATTGAGAGTTTGATCTACTCACTCATGATGTGCAGATGAACAGTATTAATAATGGAGTAACTGTATGAGTGTCTGTAGATCCAAACTCCACATAAATAAACTCCTCCATCATCTGGTGTCACAGCTGTAATTCTCACAGTCATGAGTTTATGTTTGTCATCAGAAACACTGAATCTTTCTTTCTTCTTCCATGTGCTGTAAATCATCTCAATGGAGTCTCTTCCTTCTTTGAATATGATCTTGGAATCATTAATATGATTCTGTGAATATTCACAGCTGAAGGCGGCAGTTTCTCCACTATTCACCATCACTCTCTTTGACTCTTTACAACAGGAATCTGTCATTCACATAATAAAGAAATATATTTCACAAATATAAAAGCTTTGAAATGATCAATAGTTTTACTTAATAAATACTTTATTCTTAAAATGACTGACCTTTGTTCACATTCAGAGTCATTTCGATGGACCAGCGGCCTTCAACTCTAATCTGGTATTTTCCAGCATCATATTCACTTAAATCTCTGATGTAGATCATGAGGTTTCCCTCATTGTTTCGAAACAGTGTGAATCGTCCTTCATTAATCCATTTTTCATGTTTCTTATCATTCACTTTTGTACTCCAGTCAGATATCCTATACATATATTTAGCAGAGTCACTGAACCAAGTCTTCCGTGAATCAACAAGAACGTTTCCTCCAGAATATCCAGTGACGCTAAAGCATCTCACTGCACCTGTCAATCAGATTGATACTGTGATCAGAAACCTCATGAACAGAAAACAGCATCATTACTGCAGTGATGAAAGAGAAAAGCTCTGACCTGAGATCAGGTAGAAAGTGAAGAAGATGAGGAGGATCTTCATTGTGAGTTGAGTTCAGTCTTCTTTCTGCTGAATCTCTCTGTCTCTACATCTGTCTGCTTTAGTTACTTCCTCTTTCTTCAGCTCTTTATCAGTAATGAGCAGCTTTACTGGCCCCTCCCACCATCAGCACTGACTGAATATTACATTAATCACACTGAAAGAGCGCCACCTATATGAGGTTACAGTGTGTGATACTGAGAGTTCACACAGGCTTCATCTTCTCTATATAAGGACACATGACACTGATCTGCATTATATTCATATTCCTCTAGAGGACGACAGGATCATCGACATGTAATGTGGCTAGCTTCATAGAGTGATGTCTTTCTTCCTGTGATTCAGTTTTTGGGCATCTTTACAAGCAGTCAGCTTTATTTATAAAGTGCTTTATCCAATACAGAGCATTTGAAGGAGTTTCTGTAATGTTTTTGATTTTTTTTGGTTGTGCTGAAGAGTGGCACTTGTACTCAGATGACACCAGTCTTTTCTTATTTGTTTAGTCTGTATTTTTTGCACAGGATTCAATAAGACATTTGTGTTTACCAAGCGGCAACCTCCGGTTCAAGAGCGGACTCTCTTGAAACCAATCGGAAGTGACTTAAACTGCAATTCACCGACTGGCCAATAGAGACAGGCTCCAGAAGGGAGTCACATCTGTACATCCATCATGTTAAAATGCCCAAATTTACAGCAGAAAAAACAAGCCTGGTATAAAAAGTAGTTGTGGTCTATACGGCTAATTTAGCCCTTCATGACGACTGTGAGGGGGTGAATTGTTTTGTAACTCATCCTTTTAAATTATATTAAGCCTTATAGTTCTGTATAATTAATGGCGGGCCACTTGAGTGACAGGTGGATTGCCTCTATGGTTGAGCTAGACGGCCGTGGTTTCAGCCACCAGGCCTCTCAGGGAACACCGGCTTAAATAACAAGGAGAACTTACGAGATAAGGAACAAACAGGTGAACAGAATCATTAATCAGACACACTGGGGTGCGTCTCATTCAGCTCCCTAGTTTCCTAGGTCGTAAATCAGTATATCATGTACATGAAAGTGTCCGACTCCCTGATCAGTGCCCTGACTACTGAAGTAGGGAGCTGATCGAGACACCCTAGGAAACTGGGTCAAATGACAGCCACACAGGGAAACTGTAACCCTGGCAAAAGTAATAATTATGAAAGTGTCAAAAATAGTGTGAAAAACTAATTTATTCTGAATCAGTGTTGGCTGACTCTCATCTCCGCAGTAGCCTTGTGCGAGCCTCATTTCAAGCTTTCTATATATTTCTCATGTTTGTGAGGCAAGTATTTTCTGTTCATTTATACGAGACGCGGTCTAGTTCACGTTTATTGCAAGTCATCCCGCCGGCGCCTTCATATTGTCTGCTTGCTTCTTGTTTATTAATTCCAGGCAATTGGTTGATGAAAAATGTATCAATATTAAGATATATTTTTTTTCTAAAACGAAATTCACTTTAAAGAAAGGCTTTCCACTAAACAAAATGGTCAAAATCATGTGTGACCCACTCCATGTCTCCCGACATATTGCACATCTTATGATCTTACTCATGCAGTTCACTTTCCATAATTAACATAGATTAAATAAATAAATAAATAAAAAACGTTTTCTTTAGGTCTAATGACTACAACACATTGCTTGGCTAAATTATAAAAAATGTGCTTTATTATCAAAGTGCATAGGCCAATAACATATTTTTTATTTTTTTTAAAGAAGAAGATATAGGCTATTGATAAAAATAAAATAAAAGATATAGCGCCATGGTCTAGGAATTGTCTCTTTGACAGTATTGATTATTCTTATGATTGAACTGAAAATGCGCGCAGCACTGCTAGAAATTGTACACAATTTCCCACAAAGAACAGTTATGTCGAGAAATAGGCTACAGGACGGAGACAATCCTTGTGTATATGCTGTGACCAATAATGTGTTTATATTTATTTAGTATTTAGTATTGCTTGATGCAAGAGAGAAATTAATTAATTAATCAGGTTAAGAACAAATGGGGGAATGTAAATATTACCGTTTTGTTCATCAGAAACCTAGGTAGCCTATTATGCTCAAGGTTTGCAAGTAGGCGAAAACAAACTTGTTTGTGTGGGAAATATTTTTTTAATCCACAATAAACCAAACCAAAGCCATTACAACAATAAGTAGCCTAGCCTATAGGCCTATAGGTTTAGCTGTTACGTGTAGGCTAGGCTATTAAAGCATACGAGGTCAACTGTTAAAAAGCATAATGAATACATGTCCAGTCAGATAACCAGTTGTCAGCAACATACAGTTGCAAATATGTAAAAGACCCAAAAGAATAATACAAAACATCCCAAAAGGAGAGAGAGGGGGTAATATGCTCGGACCTCGGACTTGAACTCCTGTCACTGCCTCGTGAACAAACCTCTACACAAACGATAGCTCTGTGGTTTTCACAAACAATAACGTACACAAAAGATTCTAAACTAGTTTTACTTTTGCATATATGATTAAGAAAAGGCGCATACACATGTCCAATGAAAAAATTACAAATATCACATGATGAAAGCTCAAATATCAGGCACAATACGTTAAAAGACAGGACTCTTGAGGTGGATCGACATTCTACTACACAGGTCTTACCGCCTTTTAATGGAGCTGGGCTGTGTAGTAAAAGGAGGGGCTGGTTTGTGTTACGACCCTGTCTTCTATTGTGTACTGAGGGTGTGATTGGCTGCAGACAATCATGCTTAATTGATTAATTTATGGGCGGAGAGTTTAAAAGCTGTATTCACCTGCTCATCAGTCCTTTCTCTGGGGGAACATCTCCAGAGAAGTCATTTTGCTCCACTTTGTTGTTTTCTAGTTTATTTATCATTTATCAACATTCCTCACCAATTGGATTATTATTTTTCCCTTTATTGTTTAAATCCCTAGACTTTGTTATATTTCTGTAATGGATCACTATTTGTATTTAATAAATAATCTTGCAAGTCAAACTATTCGTTTGCATGCGTGATCCTCTTTATGTGACGGTCGAGAACGAGCTGGCCGTGACATAAATTGGGTGTCTCGTCCGCGATCCTTTGGTGTAGGAATATTGGTGAGTATGTGATTATTTTGTGAATGGTCATCTTTATGAATGGGATAACTCCGGAGAGTGTTTCCAGCTGGGTTGTGCATACAATCCTTCCGACGGAACACTGTTTGTTGTTTTGTTTGTTTATTATTTTTGTTTTTGAGGGTTATCCTGGGTGGAGATCTAACTCTCTGTCGGGGGTATGCTATCGGACTTTTAGTCTGACTGATCGTCACTGAATTCAGCGTTTAATGCCGCCCTGAGCCCGGTACACCTTCAAAGACTAGGTAGGCATTAGTTAGTATTTTCTGTCAGATAGAAGCTGGAGTTTCTCAGATTATAGAGATGAACCTATTCTGCAAAATTTGTGAATAATTGCGCTCGTGTTTAAAGTGCGTTATTCTCTTTCCTTCGTACCTACAATGTGTGACTTGTGGCTAGTCTTTTTGAAGTTTTGTGAATGAGTAGGATGCGTAATAGACTGACATAGTTCCGTTTCGAAGCGGTGGCTTATGGGAGTTGTAGTTCTCGTTAACACGACCATCTCACGTGTGTGAGCGGGTTGTTTTGTTTGTGTTATTGTAGTATAGGTGTATGTACAAGGGAAATGTAGTCAGTGCTCGAGGATTTCTTTGCTTGTCCCTCAGAAACTTTACTTGAGAGGTGTACAAAGGACCAGTTGTTACAAATCGCTGAACGCTTCAGTATCGATCTCACTACTCATAATAAGCGACTGAAGGAAACACTTGTGTCTACTTTGAGGCGATCACTCGTAGAGAGAGGAGTTTGAGGTAAACGCTGAGTTTATTGCTCCAAGTGAGTCTTTTGTGTCTTCTCCTTGTGAGGTAGACGTTGAAAGTGAATCAAAATTTCTAGATATGTCCCTGCAAGAGAAACAGCTATATTTAGACTCTGCGAAGATCAGCGCTGAGCGTGAGGATCGCGCTATGAAAGGGAGAGCGATAGAGCGAGAATTCGTTGTGCGAAAACTTGAATTGGAAAGAGAACGGGATGATCGAGAGTTTCAGTTAAGGAAGTTGGAGTTAGAGTTGTCAGTTAAAGGGTTAGTTCACCCAAAAATGAAAATTATGTTATTAATTACTCACCCTCATGTCGTTCGAGACCCGTAAGACATTCGTTCATCTTCGGAACACAAATGAAGATATTTTTGTTGAAAGCTGATGCTGAGAAAGGCCTCCATTGACATTCAGTACATTTACACTCACAAGACCCATAAAAAGCACTAAAAACGTCGTTACAAAGTCCATCTCACTACAGTGGCTCTACAATAATTTTACGAAGCGACGATAATAGTTTTTGTGCGAAAAAAAAAAATCTAAATAACGACTTTATTCTACAAGTTCTTGTCTTCCTTGTCGGCCTCTGCCGTGAAACTCACGAAGCACCACGACGCATGCGCGAGAATATGACGTAGCGCCGGCGTTCGGGAATCCATGAAATGCACACTTTAGTCACATTTTGAGCTCTACGCCGAGACCTAAAGCACGATCAATGTAGAATTCAACAGCTTAGATACGGTGCGTCTTCCTCTGCTCGTTGTAAACATATCTCCTCGCTTCTGGGTCACGTGTCCGAACGCTGGTTCTGCGTCATATTCTCGCGCATGCGTCGTGGTGCTTCGTGAGTTCACGGCAGAGGCCGACAAGGAAGACAAGAACTTGTAGAATAAAGTCGTTATTTTGATTTTTTTTTTTTCGCACAAAAACTATTGTCGTCGCTTCGTAAAATTATTGTAGAGCCACTGTAGTGAGATGGACTTTGTAACGACGTTTTTAGTGCTTTTTATGGGTCTTGTGAGTGTAAATGTACTGAATGTCAATGGAGGCCTTTCTCAGCATCAGCTTTCAACAAAAATATCTTCATTTGTGTTCCGAAGATGAACGAATGTCTTACGGGTGTCGAACGACATGAGGGTGAGTAATTAATGACATAATTTTCATTTTTGGGTGAACTAACCCTTTAAAGAGGCAGAAGCTGCACGAGTTGACGTGCCTCCTGTTGTACCGCGGCCGGTTGAATCACACAAACCTGTGTTTGACGTTCACCGGAATGTGAGATTAGTTCCGCCATTTTATGAAAAGGAAATAGAGAAATATTTGTATCATTTTGAACGTGTTGCTCTATCCTTGAAATGGCCGAAACAGTTTCGGACTTTGCTGTTGCAGTGTGTTTTCACAGGTAAAGCACAGGAAGTGTATTCTGCTCTCACCCTGAGACAGAGTGGAGAGTATGATGTGGTGAAATCTGCTGTGTTACACGCATATGAACTCGTGCCTGAGGCGTATCGCCAAGAATTTAGAAATTTTTATAAAACTGACGAATGTACTTGCATTGAATTTGCAAGAGAAAAGGAAAATTAGTTTGATCGATGGTGTTTTTCTATGAAAGTCACAAATAAAGAGCAGTTAAGAGAATTGGTGCTTTTGAAGGAGTTTAAGCACTGTGTTCCTCATGCTGTAGCTACATATCTCACTGAACACATGGTGAGCTGGTTTGCTTTTATTGTAAAAAGCCTGGCCATACAACCCATGTACTGGTACGAGGTTTTGAAATGGGGGAACCATTGCACCGAATCCATCTTTCCTCTGCCTTAGTATCTGGTGATGTTGTAGTTGGTGTCCGTTCTGTGCTTCCAATCCCTGGGATTACGTTTATTCTGGGGAATGTTTTGGCTGGGGGAAATGTTTGGGGAGAGAGGAGTGTGGCAGCTCAACCATAGTAGTATCTGTACCCAGAAAATCTCATGTTGAAAAACACAAGTTCCCTGAGATGTTCCCAGCTTGTGCAGTCACTCGATCGATGGCTAACCAACTACCAGAAAACCAAGCTGCAGAGGTTCCACTTAATGATACCTTCTTTTACACTGTGACGGCTAGCAGACCATTACAGTTCAGCAGGCAACGGCAGATTATCACACAAGACTCCTCAGCCTGAAAGTGAGATATGATGTCAAAATAAAAGCCCTCTCTTAAAGCAGCCTTTACAACACATTCCAAGCAAAGTTTACAGGACCTTATAGTGTAGCTAAACGCCTTACAGATAATAATTATCTGCTGAATACTCCTGATCGTCGAGGAAAGGTCCAGGTTTGTCACATTAATTTGTTGAAATCTTATGTAGCTCCTGTTACATCGTGTGGCCTGCTCTGATAGGAAGGGTCTAATCTTCCTAATGTTGTATAATGCAAATCTGCAGGACTGGGTTGTTGCAGTGATGTGGTCAGTGAACTTTAGCTGATCATCAATCACAACTCCAAGGTTCCTGGCTGTCCTGGACGGAGTAATGGTTGAATATCCTAGCTGAATGGAGAGATTATGATTAAGTGCTGGGTTGGCTGAGACCACAAGCAGTTCTGTCTTTGCAAGGTTGAGTTGCAGGTGATGTTCCTTCATCCAGGCAGAAATGTCTGTTAGGCAGGCAGCGATACGAACACCAACCGTGGGATCATCTGGTTGAAATGAGAAAGTAGAGTTGAGTGTCGTCGGCATAGCAGTGATAGGAAAAGCCATGTTTCTGAATGACAGATCCCAGCGATGACATGTAGATGGAGAAGAGAAGTGGTCCAAGCACTGAGCCCTGTGGAACTCCAGTGGCTAGATGATGTGACTTAGACACTTCACCTCTCCATGAAACCCTGAAGGACCTACCTGAGAGGTAAGACTTGAGCCACTGGAGAGCAGTTCCTGAGATGCCCATCTTCATGAGAGTTGACAGGAGGATCTGGTGGTTAACTGTGTCAAAAGCAGCAGACAAATCCAGTAAGATAAGTACTGTGGATTTGGAAGCCGCTCTTGCCTGTCTCAGTGCCTCCGTAACCGAGAGCAGGGCAGTCTCAGTTGAGTGGCCGCTTTTGAAGTCGGATTGGTTGATGTCCAGGAGGTTGTTCTGTTCAAGAAACGTAGAGAGCTGGTTAAACACAACTCGCTCAAGTGTCTTTGCAATGAAAGGCAGAAGGGATACCGGTCTGTAGTTTTCTAAAAGTGCTGGGTTCAGAGAGGGTTTTTTAAGCAGTGGGGTTACCCGAGCCTGCTTAAATGCTGTGGGAAAGGTCCTGGTGTGAAGAGAGGTGTTGACAATGTGAGTGAGTGCAGGAGTAACAGAAGAAGAAATGGCCTGAAGGAGGTGAGTGGGGATAGAGTCAAGCGGACAGGTAGTGGGGTGGTTGGAAAGGATGAGTTTGGAGACATCTGCTTCGGAGAGCAGAGAGAAAGAGTGGAGCGTATTTGTGAGGGTTGTTGAGATGTGCGTGTCGGTTTGTGGTGTGGAGAATTGGCTGCTGATGGAGGAGGTTTTGTTTGTGAAAAATGATGCAAAGTCATCAGCTGTAAGAGTCGATGAAGGGGGGGGGGGGGGGACAAAGGAGCGAGGAGAATGTTCTGAAAAGTGCACGAGAGTTAGAGCAGTTGTTGATTTTGTTGTGGTAGTCTGTAGTTTTAGCAGTGGAGACATTAGCAGAGAAGGAAGCAAGGAGATACTGATACAGGGTCAGGTAAGTAGTGTTTTTAGTTTTGCGCCACTTTCTCTCTGCCGCCCGAAGTCCAGAGCGATGTTCGCGGAGAACATCAGACAGCCAGGGGGCAGAGGGAGTGGTGCGGCTGGCCTGGATGAAACGGGACAGAAGTTGTCTAAGCAAGATGTTAGAGTGGAGCAAAGTGTCAGTAGCACTGTTAGTGTCCAGTGCTGAGAACTGAGAAGGTGGAGGGAGTGAGGATGAAACCATAGTGGATAGACGGGAGGGAGAGAGCGAGCGTAGATTACGCCGAAAGGTGATCTGGGGAGGAGTGAGTGTTGTGTCAGGAGTCAGTAGGAGGTTAAGAGTGATGAGAAAGTGATCTGAGGTGTGCAATGGAGTAACTAAAGTGTCGTCTGTGGAGCAGTAGCGTGTGTAGATAAGGTCCAAATGGTTACCTGATTTGTGAGTAGCTGCAGTCGATACTCGCTTAAGGTCAAATGAGGTCAGAAGAGTGGTGAAGTCTGCAGCCTGGGGTTTATCAAAGTGGATGTTGAAGTCACCGAGCAGTACCAGAGGAGTGCCCTTCCTCGGGGAAGTGAGAGAGTAACATATCCAATTCCTCCAAGAAGTTACCCAGTTGACCTGGAGGGCGATAAATAATTACAACATGGATTTTAGCAGGGTGAGTGATAGTGATTGAGTGTGATTCAAATGAGCAGTTATCAGATAGGAATGGAATGGGCTCAAATTTCCAATCATTTGAGATGAGCAGACCAGTACCTCCGCCCCTCCCAATCGGGCGAGGGGATGTGTGAAAAAGTGAAATTATTTGAGAGAGCTGCAGGAGTGGCAGTGTCTTCTGGTTTGATCCAGGTCTCAGTTAGAGCTATGAGACTGAGATGTGAATGAGTGTAAAGAGATGAAATAAAGTCTGCTTTGTTTACAGCAGACTGGCAGTTCCAGAGACCAATTGGAATGGATATTAATGTAGCAGAGGAAATAGGTACACTACGCGGATTATTAGGATTACGGCGTCTAGAATGTACTGAGCGTGACTTACGGGTGTGTGTGGTAATAGTAGAGATTTGGAAGCACATTGTGAATACGGGTCAGAGAAATAAACAGATGAAAACAAGCAAAACACAAAAGTGGACAAAGTAGAAGGAAAGCTATACTCAAGTGCCTTGTCGGTGTCCTTGCTCGAGTGGAGTCGCGCAGAGTAGAGTCGAACGGTCTTTACACTCTTCGGGCTTCACACGAGGGCTGCCGCGGAGTACCACTCAATTTATACTCACGTTAAGTGCCATTAGTGAATACAGCGGGGTACTCCCTGTGAAACGCGTTAGCTCGCACGAGGTCAAGTGATCAGCGTGTTAACAAACGAGACTACGAACAAACAGTCAACTACACCACACAGACAACGTTCTAAATAACAGCTTAACTACAGATCAAATGACAAAAATGAATACAGTACTCACACACTAGTTGTTCTCCCTGATGTTCGATCGCTTCTCTCTAACTCAATGTAAACAATGCACGCTCTTATACCACGCTGGCTTAAGGCCACGCCCAATGAAACGCGTTAGCTCGCACGAGGTCAAGTGATCAGTGTGTTAACAAACGAGAACACACGTGTGTGTGTTTGAGCACATAAATCACAGAGGTCACGTGAATGTTGTCTGATGTTACAGGGACAGAAGAGCACACGTGTGTGTTTGAGCACATAAATCACAGAGGTCACATGAATGTTGTCTGATGTTACAGGGGAAGAAGAGAACACGTGTGTGTGTTTGAGCACTTAAATCACAGAGGTCACGTGAATATGGAACGCCAAAAGGGTCAAAATACGCCAGTAACCAAACACCTGGTTTATAGAAAATGCCATTATTTGATGTGTTTTAGACGAAAAGACGACGCAAAATACAGCGTTCTGTTGTACAAGCGGTGTAAATGACGGTGTTTTCACCGCAGAAACGCCGTTAATATCGACGGTTTTGATCCGATCCAAAACGCTGTTCATTTCGCCATTTGGCGTTCCATATTACGCCGTCATTTACGGCGCTTCAGTCTGTCAAAGACGGCGTAAAAAGCGCGGTTTTCTATAATATTCAAACCAGCCCCTCCTTTTACTACACAGCCCAGCTCCATTAAAAGGCGGTAAGACCTGTGTAGTAGAATGTCGATCCACCTCAAGAGTCCTGTCTTTTAACGTATTGTGCCTGATATTTGAGCTTTCATCATGTGATATTTGTAATTTTTTCATTGGACATGTGTATGCGCCTTTTCTTAATCATATATGCAAAAGTAAAACTAGTTTAGAATCTTTTGTGTACGTTATTGTTTGTGAAAACCACAGAGCTATCGTTTGTGTAGAGGTTTGTTCACGAGGCAGTGACAGGAGTTCAAGTCCGAGGTCCGAGCATATTACCCCCTCTCTCTCCTTTTGGGATGTTTTGTATTATTCTTTTGGGTCTTTTACATATTTGCAACTGTATGTTGCTGACAACTGGTTATCTGACCGGACATGTATTCATTATGCTTTTTAACAGGCGACTGGGTTATATGCATACGCACATGCTTTTATAGCCTACATGTAACAGCTAAACTTATGGCTTTACATATTTAATATGTATATGTATAATATGTACATATCCCCCTACTTTTTAACCTGATGAATTAATTTCTCTCTTACATCGAGCAATACTGCTGAATAAATAAATATAAACACATTATTGGTCACAGCATATACACAAGGATTGTCTCCGTCCTGTAGCCTATTTCCCGACATAACTGTTCTTTGTGGGAAATTGTGTACAATTTCTAGTAGTGCGGCGCGCATTTTCAGTTCAATAAGAATAATCAATACTGTCAAACATCCAGAGACAATTCCTAGACCATGGCGCTATATATTTTATTTGATTTTTATCAATAGCCTTCATCTTCTTTTTTTATTGGCCTATATGCACCTTAATAATAAAGCACTTTTTTTTATATAATTTAGCCAAGCAATGTGTTGTAGTCCTTAGGCCTAAGGAAAACATATTTAGTTTCACATGTATGCTTAAATATGACTATTATAAAGTTTTTTTTTTTATTTAATCTAAGTTAACCCTTGTGTGGTGTTCATATTTTTGTTATTCAGCCAGTGTTTGTGGATCTGGTGGACCCGCTGCATTTTTGGCTTTTTAATTCAACACAATCAAAAATGTTATGTTAAAATACTCAACAGATGTTTACTTCATCCCAATTACAAGCAATATAAACAGCATATATGGTTAATATTTTCTCTTTACCTTTGTTAGATCACATTTAAGAATTGCAACCTTGTGGGAACGGCAGCGGTAGAAACAAAACTCACTCTTGCACTCTCTCACACTTACACACAATCTCTCTCTTACATGCACGCACGCACGCACGCACACACACACACACACACACACACACACACACACACACACACACACAAACAAAACACACAATCTCTCTCTCACACGCACACACACACGCACGCACGCACACACACTCACTCACTTGGGTATGTGGTGTATGGTTACTCTCCATAGGCATAATGGCTTTTCTAATGTACAAACTGTATAATCTATCCCCCTACACTAACCCTACCCCTAAACCTACCAATCACAGAAAACTTTTGGCATTTTTTGAATTTCAACACCATTTAGTATGTTTTAGTATGAGGACACAGATGTCGTCATAAACCCTATACATGAACATACACACACTAACAGCAGGCCCTGACAGGAGGAGGACAGAGTAAAGGTACACTTTTATTAGCCCCGGGTCCAGTGGACCCGAACATCCTGTGTGGAATATAAATGTGTTGGGGGGGGTGTACAGTGTGTGGTCATTGAAAATGTGTTCTGATATATATTCTTCTCAGAAAATAAGCCAAGGCCAATAAGTCTCAGTTTGAAAAAATAATTAATCGTATGATTTTTCTTTTGATAAAAAATGAAAACGGGTCCAACAGACCCGAACACCATACAAGGGTTAATTATGGAAAGTGAACTGCACGAGTAAGATCATAAGATGTGCAATATGTCGGGAGACATGGAGTGGGTCACACATGATTTTGACCATTTTGTTTAGTGGAAAGCCTTTCTTTAAAGTGAATTTCGTTTTGGAAAAAAATATATCTTAATATTGATACATTTTTCATCAACCAATTGCCTGGAATTAATAAACAAGAAGCAAGCAGACAATATGAAGGCGCCGGCGGGATGACTTGCAATAAACGTGAACTGGAGCGCGTCTCGTATAAATGAACAGAAAATACTTGCCTAACATGAGAAATATATAGAAAACTTGAAATGAGGCTCGCACAAGGCTACTCCAGAGATGAGAGTCAGCCAACACTGATTCAGAAAACTATTTATTAATTAACAGTTAAAACGCCCCCTCCTATTTTTGACACTTTCATAATCATTCCTTTTGCCTGTTCTTTGTGTCAAGCTCAGTGTAGCCTCAGAGTATTCGCGCTACTTTTGTGGAAATTTCCGTTAACCCTAAAACATAACACAAAAAATACATGGGGAAACCGTGGAGAAAAAAAAAATTATAATAATATCGTATTAGGCTATTATATTATAGCCTACATGCCCTATTTTTATGGACTGTAAATAATAAAGAGTTGTGAGAAGCCTTTATTTCCATAATGCCATATACATATTTTATTATAGTTTTTTTTTTTTTTAAATGGGTATTTTAAAATAAATTTTAGCCTGTTGTATTAAGAAAAGCTTGAATTGTCAGGGTTTTTTTTATTGTTTCGGTCAAACTTGGACTCAGCACATTTGGAATATTTACTGGAGTAATACGAAAATTAAGCTAATGCTTTTTAAATGTAGATATATATCTTTATATTTAATGTAAATTTAGTCTCGTTTAAACCAGCGGCATGTGGACTCTCATGGTCTTTTTAATTTGTAATGTTTAAAAGAATGATGATAATAATAATAATAATAATAATAATAATAATATTTTGTATGAGCATTCGTTAAATACCCATTCAAAATTCCACAATGTTTTCTAACAATTGTCTTTGTCCATATTTGCTTCATTCTTTTAAACGTTACAAATGAAACTGTTTTTAGTAGGCTGTGTGTTGAGCCCACATACCGCTGGTTTGAACGAGCCGTCCGCAGTTCCCGCTGCTTCAAGATATTTACATTTTAAAAAGCACCTAAGTTTTGCATTACTCCAGTAAATATTCCAAATGTGCTGAGTCCAAGTTTGACCGAAATAGTAAAAAAAAAATTCTACTTTTTTTCTTTCTTTTTTTAAAATACAATAGGCTATACAATTAATTTTAAAATAGCCTACACGTTTTAAAGAAACCCCTATAATACAATATGTAGGCCTAGGCATTATGGAAATGTATTACATTGTCCATCTTTAGCCCCTTTTCCCACAGTGGTCCGCTAAAAATAGCGCCAATTCTGATTCTACCGAAAATGAATGATTTTATGTTACAAAAACAAAACAAAACAAACACACACACACACACAAAACGTCTAACAGCCTAATCGTCACACAGGCTTCATCTTCTCTATATAAGGACACATGACACTGATCTGCATTATATTCATATTCCTCAAGAGGGCGACAGGATCATCGACATGCAATGATTCACTGAGGCTTCCTAGAGCCCATGAAAAACTGCTTCTGATAATGAGTTTGACATATTTCTCAGTTGTAAGAAACTTTAACAGTTTATTAGGAGCAGATGAAACAGATCTGACTGGATTTGTGTGGATACTTTATACATATAAATAATATCATAGATTGATGTGGTTTCAGCACCACGGACAGCAGCCGTCAGACAAACGTCACATGACAGCTGAACAAACACAAAGAGTACGTCACTTGAGTTCATCTGCTTCCTTCCCTTTACTTTGTGCTCATGAACACTGAGTCTGCAGGAACAATGAGTCTGGTCATCATCCAATATTAGGCCAAAGTTTCATTCCTCCAGTTTTAATCTTTCTTTTCAAACATTCAGGAGTCGAGTAAATCAGTGTCATTTATAAATCATCAGAAGAGAAGAGAATAAATCTCTGTTCTGTATCAACACACACTACAACTACTACTATCAATAAAACAAAAAATAGTAAGCTTACTCACAGAAATGTAACTCATATTTGCCTCTAGATGGAGCCAGAGGTTTTATTAACACGTCTGATTGTGTTTAGGAGCTACAAAACGAAAATAATAAAATGCAATCATGAACATGAAATCACAAACACTAAATCCAGAAAAAGAGAAAACCCCACACAGCTTACAAGAACAAACATAAAAGCATGAAAATATAAAACTGTAATTTGTGTTTACAGCCTACTTAGCATCTCATGACATCTTTAGCATCTTTAGCACAACATATGAAAAATAGTGTCTTTGTTGTGTTTCGTTAAATACATTCCTAAAGGAATTTTACAAAATAAAGTGTTCATCCTGCTTATTTATTGTGAAATGTTGCTGTTTGCTTACATTTTTGTGATAAATTAATGATGTAATTTTATTTTCTATTTTACCATTAAGACCTGGCAATCACTCCATTACATCATTGGGGCAACCCAGCAGGACTCCAACTAATCCAACATCTGTCAGACGTCATATTTTTGTTGGAAATGAAAGTCGAGTTGACGTCTAAACCCAACGTTTGTTTGACGTCAAGCTCCAACATCAGACAGACGTTGAATTTTGGTTGGAATAAGCACCACACTGTAAAAAATATCGTAAAAAAGGGTGAAATGTATGAGCAGAGGAGGATTAAAGAACTCCACAAACAGCATTACCAGCTTCACACATTACTAACCAGACTGACTTTATTTCTGTCAGACGTCTACAGAAGCTCTTATTGAGAATTAACAGAAGTTTAGATGTTGATGATTTATTGAAAATAATAGTTTAGTTTGAAGTCTGTTCCGGATGCCTCCTGAGCGCCTTCCCGGGAAGGTGTTTCGGGCATGTCCAACCGGGAGGAGGCCCCGGGGAAGACCAAGGACACGCTGGAGGGACTATGTCTCTCGGCTGGCCTTGGAACGCCTCGGTGTCCCCCCAGAAGAGCTAGAGGAAGTGTCTAGGGAGAGGGAAGTCTGGGCATCTCTGCTTAGACTGCTGCCCCCGCGACCCGGCCCCGGATAAGCGGAAGAAGATGGATGGATGGATGGATAGTTTGATCATTGTTGATCATTGGAGATCATTGTTTGTTTAGTTGAGCAGTTTGACTTGACTTTTGTAATGTTAGTTTGTCTCTGGCTGCTGTAACTGTGTTTGTTATGGCAAGAAAAGAGAGAGAAAGTGTGATCATAATATATTGTCTTACTTGATGATAAAGATAGACCACTCTATGATGATCATATTTCACTGATGTCATCCAGAATCTAATATTTTGATATATGATCATTTTGTATTATTAATTATAGCAAGCCTGTAATTCTACATTGTCCACTTAACATTTTGCTCTCCAGCATCTGTTAGACTCACTCAATAATCAGCATATGAATCTCAACAATGGTGACGTGCTTAATGCTGCAATGCAGTCTGGGAGCCATAGACTAGTTTTGTATAAAGCACCCAGAATGCATTGCGGCATGAAGCATGTCACCGTTATTGAGATTCATACGCTGATTCTTTAATGTCTGTGAGTCTCTTTAAAACTTTTTGGTGCACAATCCCTCAGATCAGAACACTGCTGGAGAATCACAGGACTATTACAATCAATAATGAGAAAGTAATAACATGATATCTAAACACATAATAGACTCTGAATATGATCAGTGAATCAAACATTACATGATGATCATATCTGTTTCATCATCATCAAATAGCTGACATCATCTGAACACAAGTTATCTTACAGTTCTTGCCATACCAAGCACAGTTACAGCAGCCAGATGAAAAGTAAAGTTAAAAGGTCAAGAGTCAAACTGCACAACTAAAGCAAACACTGATCACCATAATGGTGATTTAAAATGTATTCAGCTTTCCTTCTGAAAATATACACATATAGTTTGACATCTCGTGTGAATATAGCAATACACTTAGTGTATAATAATGCATGTTTATTATTTATCATAGTCATTAAAGTAAATGCCTTTCTGATGTGATGGGAAAAGGGAGAAGAGCGAGTTCTGCAAAAGGCGGATTCGAACCGGGTCTATCTCGTCAAAATTCCTTGATTCCTACATTCCTTGAGCCTTAGGGCGTTTTCACACCTGAAAGTCCGCACCAAGGTCCGAACCAAAGTTCATGTTTTGATACATTTTATATATTTGGTTAGTTTTAGTTTGGTTTCACATTGTATTTATGCGAGCGGACTAAAGAACTTGCGTCCTGTCGTCATCATCATGTGGGCTGCATCTTGACATTGATTGGTGTGTAAACGGACGTGCGTCTGACGTCAGCGTCTTTGACAAGAATGAATGAACAGACGCATATCGCTGCCACTAGTGAACAGTGCGCATTGCTTGACTATTTATTTTCATTTTGAATTGTTTCATTTAAAAGTGGACTAAAAGCTTTCTATACACATATTTCTCATGTCTGTGAGGCAAGTTGGGTTTATTTGAGACACGCTCCAGTTCAAGTGCAAAGTATGCGATCGCTCCGGCGCCTCCATGTCACGATTGTTGTCTGCTATAGACTATTTGCTTCTTATTTATTCAATCCAGGCAATTGGCTGATGAAACATTGATTAAAATTAAGATATAATTTATACAAAACGAAATTCACATTAAATAAAGGCTTTCTACAAAACAACACTTAATGAAGTGGTCAAAATCATTTCTGACTTTCTGTCTTCTGACATATTGCACATCTTTTCACTTTTCATAATCAATATAGCCGAGATGAAATTTAAAAATAGCATTAAAATGTTTACACATAAACAGGAACTTCCTGTAAAGGGTCTGAAAGTCCGAACCATACAGAAAATGCTTTCACACCCGAAACAAACCGAAACAAATTTCATCTGTTTGGTCCGGACCGTGGTCCAGGGGGAGGTTTCACACCTGTAATTTTGATTCAGACCAAACTGAAAAGTCAGAAAATCCGGACCAACCCAGCAGGCACAGTATGTCAATGTGACATCAGGAAGACGTTGGATTTTGGTTGAAAATGGAAATTGGTTTGACGTCTAAATACAACGTTTGTTTGACGTCAAGCTCCTACGTTGGGCAAATGTTGATCAGTGAAATAGACCAATATACGATGATCAAAACTTTATCATAAATTAAGACAATATCATCTGATCACAGTTTCTCTTGCTTTTCTTGCCATTACAAACACAGTTACAGCAGCCAGAGAAAACCTAATGTTAAAAAGTCAAGTCAAACTACCCAACTAAAGCAAACACTAATCACCACAAACTAAACTATTATTTTCAATAAATCATCAGCATCTGAACCTCTGTTAATTCTCAATAAGAGCTTCTGTAGTCGTCTGACAGAAATAAAGTCAGTCTGGTTAGTGATGTGTGAAGCTGGTAATGCTGTTTGTGGAGTTCTTTAATCCTCTGCTGAGATATTCAGAGATTTAATAATAATAATAATAATAATACATTTTATTTAAAAGGCGCCTTTCTCGGCACTCAAGGACACCGTACAAAGATACAATAATACATTTAAAAAATAGTAAAAAATATAAATAAGTAAATAAAAGAAGAACAACTGAAAAGCATGTGACATTAAGTATAGGCAATTTTAAACAGATATGATTTGAGTTGCGATTTGATATGAGAGAATGAATCAATGTTTCGGAGTTGCGGTGGTAGTGAATTCCAAAGTCGGGGAGCAGAGCGGCTAAAAGCTCTGTTCCCCATAATAGTGAGACGGACAGGGGGAACAAACAGGTGTAAGGAGGAAGAGGATCTAAGAGAGCGGGTAGGGGTTTGAACCTGAATAAGATTAGACAAATATGGGGGTGATCGGCTGTGGATGGCTTTGAATGTTAAGAGAAGAATTGTGAAATGAATACGGAATTGGACCGGGAGCCAGTGAAGCTGTTGGAGAACAGGAGTGATGTGGTGAATGGAGGGGGTTCGGGTTATTATCCGGGTTATTTAATGTGCTGCCACAAATTTTACCCTTTTTTAACATTTGTGGTGCTTATTCCAACCAAAATTAAATGTCTGTCTGGCGTTGGAGCTTGATGTCAAACAAACGTTGGGTTTAGACGTCAACCTGATTTTCATTTTCAACCAACATATGACTGACGCTAGATTAATTGGAGTCCAACGTCTTTCTCTTTCACTTTGACGTACTGTGTCTGCTGGGAACAAGGTAGGTGTGAAAGGGCCCTTACACTCCACTGAATACACCACTGAAGTTGTGTGGCCCAACCAGGCATTGTTAGGTAGAGCTCGTGTGAATACGCTATTTGCACTTGGTGTGAACAGACACTCTGATATAGCGCATCCTATTTTACCATTGCATCATTGGGGAAAGTTCTTCTGAAAACATACAAATCTAGTTTGACATCTTAGCACGTTTTAGAGAATTGTGAATATAACAATACGCTTAGTGTATAATAATGCATGTTTATAATGTACCATAGTATTTAACAGTGTCGTTTGAGTTGGTAAAGATATTGTGAGATTCACGCGCCTCAGCATGACCGTTAGTTAAACCACTGCTTTTTATGGAGTGGAAAGTTTGTGACCATTGGTAATGAAAACCTGCTTCCTGTTTTTATCACACCAACAGACGGCTGAAGAAAACCACAAGCTGAAGAGCATCTCATCTTTATCACACTAACCTGCAAACACAAAGAGCCTTTACAAACAACTGTCTTTATTTAGTAAAGAAAAAAGGGGCATTTCTCATGCTGACATTACACAAATGCTAACATTTGAACACACTTGTACAGAATCATCATTTCACTGTTTATCATCTGTTTTCTGTCTGATGAGGATGATCAGAAACGGACATTTCACATTCGGTAATTCTTACATCTCTGTCTAGACTGACAATTATATTTCCATCTTTCATAAAAGCTAATTAGCATACAACTCTTACTGTTACTGGCATGTAAAGATACGCTGATATTTCAATATTAGTCAGAGAGAAAATAAAAATAAAATCTTAAATAAAAAACACTTTAGATGTTGCTTGTATAAAGTGGTATTGACAAAATGCACTGAACACAAATGTGACATTTAAAGATTTTACAGACATTCTCTGTCATTGAATTGGATTAATAGTTTTGATTTTTGTTTTTAAATCTTTGAAAGAAAATTGCAAATCACATGCAAATCACTCAGTAAATGCTGAAGATGAATTATCAAATGAGCACAATCAATGTTGATCTTCTGTGTCTCTCTGTGGGTTTCCTGAGTAAGAGTTTCATTAAACTGAACTGAGACCCTGAACCTTCACCAGTTTTCTGTGGCTTTGAGCTGGACGGAAAAAAACAGCCCGTTCATCACGCAACCACAATATGGTCTTTTATGATAATTAAGAAACAGCAAAAATATATATTTTTCAGTGAACTAAAATATAAATCTACAGTAAAGGTATAAGCAGTTGTTACATCAGACAAATAAACTAAAAATAAAAAGAACAATAATTGCAAAACAACATCAACAGAAGTATCAATCATCAAGTTAATGCATAAAACATTTATAAAGTGTCCAACCAAAGCAGGGTTCCCCAAACTACGGCCCGCGGGCTGATTATGGCCCGCCCCCACATTTGGACCGGCCCTCTGAACCAGAGTCCTGCACGGGCGGGTACTGTGTCGGATACGGGTGCGGGTCGGACAAGGGACAAACACGGGTCTAAACACTGGTTTTAAACAGTCACGTGCAAATGAATTTATATAAAAATATATGCATGTACAGTGAGGAAAATAAGTATTTGAACACCCTGCTATTTTGCAAGTTCTCCCACTTGGAAATCATGGAGGGGTCTGAAATTGTCATCGTAGGGGCATGTCCACTGTGAGAGACATAATCTAAAAAAAAAAAATCCGGAAATCACAATATATGATTTTTTAACTATTTATTTGTATGATACAGCTGCAAATAAGTATTTGAACACCTGTCTATCAGCTAGAATTCTGACCCTCAAAGACCTGTTAGTCTGCCTTTAAAATGTCCACCTCCACTCCATTTATTATCCTAAATTAGATGCACCTGTTTGAGGTCGTTAGCTGCATAAAGACACCTGTCCACCCCTTACGATCAGTAAGAATCCAACTACTAACATGGCCAAGACCAAAGAGCTGTCCAAAGACACTAGAGACAAAATTGTACACCTCCACAAGGCTGGAAAGGGCTACGGGGAAATTGCCAAGCAGCTTGGTGAAAAAAGGTCCACTGTTGGAGCAATCATTAGAAAATGGAAGAAGCTAAACATGACTGTCAATCTCCCTCGGACTGGGGCTCCATGCAAGATCTCACCTCGTGGGGTCTCAATGATCCTAAGAAAGGTGAGAAACCAGCCCAGAACTACACGGGAGGAGCTGGTCAATGACCTGAAAAGAGCTGGGACACCGTTTCCAAGGTTACTGTTGGTAATACACTAAGACGTCATGGTTTGAAATCATGCATGGCACGGAAGGTTCCCCTGCTTAAACCAGCACATGTCAAGGCCCGTCTTAAGTTTGCCAATGACCATTTGGATGATCCAGAGGAGTCATGGGAGAAAGTCATGTGGTCAGATGAGACCAAAATAGAAATTTTTGGTCATAATTCCACTAAACGTGTTTGGAGGAAGAAGAATGATGAGTACCATCCCAAGAACACCATCCCTACTGTGAAGCATGGGGGGGGGGGGGGGTAGCATCATGCTTTGGGGGTGTTTTTCTGCACATGGGACAGGGCGACTGCACTGTATTAAGGAGAGGATGACCGGGGCCATGTATTGCGAGATTTTGGGGAACAACCTCCTTCCCTCAGTTAGAGCATTGAAGATGGGTCGAGGCTGGGTCTTCCAACACGACAATGACCCGAAGCACACAGCCAGGATAACCAAGGAGTGGCTCTGTAAGAAGCATATCAAGGTTCTGGCGTGGCCTAGCCAGTCTCCAGACCTAAACCCAATAGAGAATCTTTGGAGGGAGCTCAAACTCCATGTTTCTCAACAACAGGCCAGAAACCTGACTGAGCTAGAGAAGATCTGTGTGGAGGAGTGGGCCAAAATCCCTCCTGCAGTGCAAACCTGGTGAAAAACTACAGGAAACGTTTGACCTCTGTAATCGCAAACAAAGGCTACTGTACCAAATATTAACATTTATTTTCTCAGGTGTTCAAATACTTATTTGCAGCTGTATCATTGTAAGAGTGGACTCCTGCCGATGGTTCAATCTGCAGGGTTGCCAGAAGACTTAAAGAAACGTTATCAGAAAGATGGAAGAAAACTGTACATTTCTCGTCTATTTCCACCCACTGCAACTTATACCAACGACGGAAATAAGTGCAGTTACAATAGCAAAATATGTGGGAGAGCGTTGCTATAATGTGACTATATTGTATTGCAATAGGGAGCACTTCAAAGTCAATACCAAATCAAAACTAGTTAGCACAGTATTTGTAATAGAAAGGATTTAATGACAAAATCTGGTTATGGTTACACTTAAAATAGCTTCAAAATGGATGTATGAGATGATAAACTTATACCATTAATCGTACACAACATGAATAAAATGTTACCTGAGAGAGAGAGAGAGAGAGAGAGAGAGAGGGAGGGAGAGAGAAGAAGAGAGAGAGAAGAAGAGAGCAAAGAATAGAAGCCCCAATGACCTCAAGAGCCAGAGAGTAAGAACCCCAGAGGAAAAAAGAGAACGAGCAATAGTTCCATCTGCTTTTATCTATTCCTTGACCATGTGACTGAAACCAAATGTATTCTTTTCAAACCGACCAATCAAACCAAACTCAAACCAAACTTCCCCCGCAAGGTGTGACCCACATGTGGCCTAAAGGCCTCTCTATTGTCTTCCAGGTCGCCCTTCTGATAAGCAAATGGTGGGGGGGGCAACAGTAAAGCAAATGGATTTCAAATATCAAATATCTTTGATTATTTTCAATTCCTTCATCATACAAATAAATAGTTAAAAATCATACATTGTGATTTCTGGTTTTTTTTTAGATTATGTCTCTCATGGTGGACATGCACCTACGATGACAATTTCAGACCCTCCATGATTTCCAAGTGGGAGAACTTGCAAAATAGCAGGGTGTTCAAATACTTATTTTCCTCACTGTATATTGTAGATGTGTTCCTAAAAAAATTATGCATATTTTTAGGAACACATCTACAAAAATATGCCTTGCCTGTATTTCAAGTTGATAAAATTATTTCAAATCCATATTAGTTTATTTGTGGCCACGCGCGCGCGTGACCTCCCAGGAGATTCACAACCGCGCGCGATCTGCCTGCACTGCACTCGTCAAGATGGATACTGAGGAGTTGAAGAAAAGATAGCCGCAAATGTGGAACTACATCGCTGAGGAAGCACGCAGATAACTGTGGTAACAAACCAAGCACACGCAGTTCTAGCGAACAGTATTTTTCAAAAGGGGACAGAACTGAAGGTGCCTCGTGGAGATGATAAGGACACATAACAATGTTTGACAGCTCTGAAGTTGTCCTTGTGTTAATGGGCGTGTAATGACTTCTGTATGGTGGCAATAAACATTTTTGAAAGTGTGTCTATAATGTTATGCTAAACATTAGATTTTTAGTTAGATGAATAGATTTAAAATCATAATAAAATCTCCACAATAATACTGGTAGTCACTCCGGCCCATGTCATTTGACCGACCCGGCCCCCCATTAAAGAAAGGAAAAATGATGTGGCCCTTACAGAAAAAAGTTTGGGGACCCCTGAACCAAAGGAAACACTGATCTCCATAATGGTGAGTTGTTGTTTGTTTTGCTTCACAAAATGGCACTCAAACCAATCAATTAATCTTAACTTGGGTTTTCTGAATAAACAAGGCATAGTATGTGACTAGAACAGATTACTAGATTTTTACAATTAAGACATTAAGTAAAGTTAACTAGTTAGAATCACTGTTGGATTTGACAGTGTACCAGAAGTCTGAAAAGAACAATACATTTGCAGCGTCTTTGTGGAGAGCGAAGACATTGCAACGACAGCAAGAAACCAGAGCTCCAGAAGAATAAAAGAGTGACGACGGTGAAGGACGAGAGAGGACCAGGCCAGGTCTATTTATGTTGTGTTTTGATTATGTGTGTGTGGCGGTCGTTCGTGAGGGGCTGCCGCTTTACTTTAGATTTGTTGTTTATTTTGATGGTAAAGTGTGTTAAACGTTCACCCGTCCCTGCCTCCTTCTTCCCTGAGCTTTAACTTTCTCACAGGTGTCAAATACTGTCTACTGCTGCTAAACTGCAGGACGTACTCGATAATAAAAAGAGAACTGTGAGCTTTGAAGTTCATGCTCAGTGGTTAAAACACACAAAAATAAGTCAAAATGTCCGGCTTGGAGAGTATTTGCATAAACACAGACAGTTATGTCTAAAGTAGTGGTGGGCATAGATTAATTTTTTTAATCTAGATTCAAATGGCTCATTTGAATTCTGCTGAAGGCATTCAGAATATGTGTGCTCGTAAGTGATCGTTTGTCTTTTTGTAGTTTGAATAATAAATAACTTCTGTCCCTTTAAGACCTGACGCACGCATATCCAAACACTGTTCCTGTGAGCCGGTTACGACTGTGTTTACGTTAAAACTCACCAAGATGGGCATTGATAAATTTTTGAATTTGACCATTAATGAGCTGGAAAAAGGAGCTCATTTTTGCACTTGTATGTCAGAGGCGGCTTTATTACGGTATGCGTGTGTGCGCTTCAGATGCGAGCGCGAAATCTGCGGGAATTAGTAGAATTAACGTTATGAGCAACCCCGCGCAAAATTCAGACCGGTCACACCAATACTAACAAAAGTCATGAGGGAAAGTCCAGCAGAACACCCGTTCGCAATGTTCAGAGGGTTAGCCGGACTGATTGAGAGGAGGCGGGTGTGTGTCACTCGCTGTCGGTCGAAGAGCAGAGCACAGCTGATATCCATACTGTAGAAAATGAGTATTGTATCGTTTCAGATATTTCAGTATCGATACATAGCGAAATATCGGTATTTTTGACAGTACTAGCAGACATCCCAACCTGAAAAAAGTCATGTCAGGGGAGTATCCCGAAGGTGGGGTGGCCTCCCTGAAATTACTTTTTTTCACCCCCCACACCACAAAAAAAAAAAAAAAAAAAAACAACATTAAAGGAGGAAAGGTATCACGAAGATGACATTTCACCACAGAACATGACTTTACTTGTATAGTATATAATATAATATATCATTAATATATAATTTCTATAGGCCTATGCAATTATTTGTAAAAAATTATGTAAAATTATGTAGATCACTTTTACTGTTTACATAAGCTGCTTATACTATTTATGTAAACTGCTATTATTTATATTCATTGCAGCTTTAAACAGGTCTAAGGAGTTTTTTGTTTTCATGCTTTGGCAACTAGCCGACCTGAAAAATATGCACATGAAATGAAACTTGTTTAACTCAACCATAACATGCGTGCAAGTGCAAGATTGTCATTATGTTTATACTTTATACTTTCGTTTTTTGGGGCACTCTCCCTCTGCCATGGCGCTCCAGTTTCTAGATACACTGAACTGATTAATTCGGTTCAGGAGAAGAGATAAAAGCCCGCCCACACTGACAATTGATTGGTTGACTTACCGAAACCTTCTGCCTTACATGCGCTTCATTAGGTGCACACACATGCAAGGTCTCTCGCTCTCTCTCCCTCTCTGCCCTGCGCGCTTGCACAGTCTGTGTCTCGCATGCGCGCTCTTGCTCGCTCGCTCTAGATTGCGGGAGAATTTAACTAATTTGCGGGCATCAGGGAGCCGCTATCTTGCGGGAGACTCCCGGGACTTCCGGGAGACTTGGGATGACTAGTAGGCATACACACAGGTTCGAAGACTCGTTATCTCGCCCCCTACAGTGCAATTTGGCTAGGTGTACATCCGCGCTAAAATATCAAGGCGAAAGTCATCATAGCTTGCGTAGTATAGACCCAGCTCCCAACCCAACTTTGAGAATAGATCAACGGCGATATTTTTTTTAATCGCCCGATAAGAGTCTCGCGTTAACGCAGCACGTTAACGCCGATAACGGCCCACCACTAGTCTAAAGTGAACATAAAGAGTTGGGAAATAAAAGGTATGTGTATCAGTATATTGGATCTGTGCATTTACTCTTAAAGTGACAGCAGCCTAATAAACCAGCTGTCGTCTGTGTCATTAATGATAATCAAACAAGAAGAAGAGGAAATCACTCACTGCTCTTTAATTTCTATAGTGAAGATTAGGCACTTTTTTTTACATTTGATTACGTTCTGCTGATAAAAATAGTTGTTTTATTTTTTATTATTAATTTTTACAGGAATGCTATATTTGTTAAAGGTGCCCTGCCACATGTATTCCATTACTTTTGTGGTAATGTCTGAAGTTCTTAACCATAACCATCTTAACCATAAATTACTGATCTAATTACTGATCTAAAGCCCACACTGTCACTGTATGATAATTGAAATGAACTGATGACATCACCGTTTTCTCTGGAATGGCTATACAGCTGAATAAAATTCTGTTGCATTATTTTTCTGTTTAACACTGTAAAGCTGCTTTGAAACAATCTGCATTGTTAAAAGTGCTATATAAATAAAGTTGACTTGACTTACCATGGACTCTATAAAAAAAATTTGTGGAAAAAATGCCTTGGTTACCTTGTTTCAAGGCATTCTAGCGTGGTATAGAAAGCCTGCAGGAAGACTCGAATTGCATCAGTTCTCATTAAAGGTCCCATTCTTTGTGTTTTTTTTGAAGCTTTGATTGTGTTTACAGTGTGCAATATAACGTGTTCATGCTTCGCGTGTAAAAAAACTGTATTTTTCACACAATTTACTCATCTGTACACCGCTGTTTCACTGTCCTAAAAACGGCTGATGAGTTCCTTGTTCTATGAAGTCCCTCCTTCAGAAATACGTAACGAGTTCTGATTGTGCCAGCGGTTCCCGTGTTGTGATTCGACAGCAGCTTAGCGCACGTGGAAAAGTCACGCCTCTTAACGGGAGATGTATGCGCTCAATGATCTCTACAGCGTCCCTGGGAAAGCCAAACAAAGGTGATTTGACTCCGGGATGAAAATAACAGTGTCTCGACGACATGGCGACAAACACACTCA
Source organism: Romanogobio albipinnatus (assembly GCA_023566225.1). NCBI lineage: Eukaryota > Metazoa > Chordata > Actinopteri > Cypriniformes > Gobionidae > Romanogobio > Romanogobio albipinnatus. The sequence goes on from CM042241.1 coordinate 6,250,571, forward strand.
AACGCGACACTTCCTCTTCTCCACGTGGGACAGCAACAAGACCACGCCCCCTTTTTTCGCGTATTCTTGTGGGCGGAGGTTAGTCTGTTCTACTGTTCTACTGACGTAATTAATGTAGGAAGTACCAGGATGTAGTCCAAGCCGGCCGTTCGCTGTAGGCTTTGAAAGGGAACTTCTGTTAAATAAAATATCTCGCTTGGCATTGAACTTTGAGCTTTATAATTTTACAGGTATTATTTATGCTCTAACAGCAACATTACACACTAACTAAAGTTTGAACAATGGGATCACGAAGAACGGGACCTTTAATATTCAACGTGGTATAGAAATCCTGCAGGAAGACTCGAATTGCGTCAGTTCTCATTAATATTCAACGAGCTAAGGTGCTTGACTCTGATTGGCTAACAGCTAGCCAATGAGAGCCTGGCTATCCCAGCGCAACAAGTAGTGGAACTGTGTTTACTATCATCTGGCATGGCTGCAGAAATGGCTTCTTCAGGTATATTGACGCGGTCTCAACTGGGCGAGCTCATGAATAGTAATGAGCTCAGACTGACCAGCTTTTGTAAATGGCCTGATTTCTCTGCTTATATCTTTTGGCTAGAGCTAACAGAGGAGGTAGCAGTTCATTTTTGACATTCCCAACATAATACAAACACATATGGACCGAACATATTTAAAAAAATACAAGTAAAAACGCTGTGTGGCAGGACATCTTTCAGCTCTAAGTCGTTCCTAATCTCCTCTAAGAGAGAGAATGGAATATGTTGCACATGTTTCTTGCCAACAAATAAGGAGTTTTCAATTCAGGATAATTTCTCATCTCTTCATTTTATACTTAAAATACATTTTTGTTAAGAATAGTATTATTTATTTTGGTGATCATATCGGTGAACAGTATCGGACAAAACTGCTTCCAGTGATCGGCCCCAAAAATCCTGATCGGAGCGTCCTTCACTTGAACAGCTCTGAACAGATTCTCATGTTTCATGTGTTTTATCATAAACGGGTTTTAAACATAAAAAGGCTTTATGTCTATATTCCTGTCTCTCCATCTGGCGTGGAAACTTTACTGTTTATTCTAGAAGTGTCACTCAGGGGTTTTATTTCCTGTGTGTATCACACCTTCAGATAAACTGAGCTGACAAACTCTTTACACACACCAACAAACCTCTGACACAACTGCTATTTTAAACATGTGAAAGAAGCAACACGAGCAGCAGCGGAAACTTTAACGTGTCTCATGATTCAACAGACTGTACATTAATTACACAGATCTGTCTAATCAAATGTGGAAAATAGACTAATAACTACAACTAATACATTTCATTTGATGTAAACCGGTTTCTGATTTGTATAGTTAATTTATGTTTAGTCATAGCTACTTTTCTTAAACTGCAATTCATCGACTGGCCGCTAGGGACAGGCTCCAGAAGGGAGCATAATCTCATTGAGCCCCAAGTTAAAATGCTGCTGATGTCAATAATTTATAAAGGGATTTTTATCAATTAACTGTAATCATAAGCAATACTGGTGTAATGTGTGCTGATCTGTGATCTGTGAGTTCTCATGTTGAGTTGAGTCTCATGCGGTGACTGACCGTGGCGTAATCAGACTGAATCTGGTCCTGACTGAAGGAGACTGTAGCATCACTGAGAGACTCTTCATGCTTCTGGAAACTGACAGACGCGTACAGGAGCTCATCAGAGGGGATTGTGGGTAACTGTGAAGACCGGACTGACCTGTGTGTGTGGGCGTCACCTCGTCTCTTGAGTCTTAATTTACACACAGTCAGAGTGAATCCACCGATCAGCAGCAGAATCACACACACACCAATAATGATGATCATGGAGAAATCTGAAGATAAAACACACAGACAGTGTTAATTAAAGAGAAACAAAGACATATTTGTGTAGATATTATATTATTTACATATATGGCATTTCAGCCCTTTTCTCTCCAGCATCCCACTGAGCACAGTTATGTCCAAAAGACGTCTTTTCAACGTCTTTGCCACTAGAGGCGTACGTTGAAAATACGTCCACTGAGGAGCCAGAATGAAAGTTTTTATGACGTCTGTTTTTGACGTGTTCTGCACGTCCGATATAGACGTTCATGGAACCTCAAGGTTAAAAACTAGTAATGTGCTCATTGTGGACATATTTCCCATTTGTAATTGCAAAGCAACTCACAGACAGTGTGTGTTTGTCCAGAAATCATGAAAATAAAAGAAACTTCGCTCACACCTTTAGACACTTTAGACAACTTAGCATCTGTAATTCACACATCTTTGGATCGTGAGAGAATCGTGGGATTCAATCCAGGATCTTCTTGCTGTGAGGAGACGGTGTTTCCCACTGAGACACTGGTGCTGCCCTTAATCACAGACATAAGACACACTTTGACTATTTCTGTCAGACGTCTACAGAAGCTCTTACTGACAATTAACAGAGCTTTAGATGTTGATGTTTATGGTTAATTTGAAGTCACCATTGTGGTGGGAAGCGTTTGCTTTAGTTGGGCTCTTGGTCCCTGTACTTGAGTTAGCTTTTCTTTGTCTGCTGTAACTGTGTGTGTGAAACACAATACTTATGGCTGAGAAAGCAAAGATAAAGTGACATCAGGTGTTGACTAAACTTTTGGAAAGTGATCCTTTGATGTTTTTTAAAAGTTTTGTGTGCTTGTTTGGCAAATAGTCACTATAATCTTGTGAATCTACTGTATTGGCACCAATAGCATCAAAATTATCACTTGTCCTGAGGGATGATAAAACGGTATGTGCACACAATGATTTGAGCAAATAGTTCATATGGTCACAGACATCAATATTTTGCATATGATTCACAACAACGGTGACAATCAAGCATGAGTTTTGTACTATGAAGCTACCCATCATGCATTGCAGCATGAAGCTTTTTCGTTTTGATTGTCACCGTTGTTGTGAAGCATAGGCAAAATCTTGAATTCTGTGTGTGACTATGTGAAATTTTTGCTCAAAACATTGTGTGCACATACCGTTTTATCATCCTTCAGGATAAGTGATAATTTTAATGCTATTGGTGCCAATACAGTATTCAGTAATCACAAGCTTTTAGTGGATATAATCAATGATTACTTGCCAAAAAAGAACACAAAACTCAAAAGCACAACATCAGATGCTTGCTATCTGATGATTTAGTCATCAACAAGGAGCTGACAACATCTGATGTCGCTTTGTCTTTGCTTTCTCAGCCACAACTATTGTGTTTCACACACACAGTTACAGCAGACAAAGAAAAGCTAACTGAAGTACAGGGACCAAGAGCCCAACTAAAGCAAACGCTTCCCACCACAATGGTGACTTCAAATGAAACAAACATCAACATCTAAAGCTCTGTTAATTCTCAGTAAGAGCTTCTGTAGACGTCTGACAGAAATAGTCAAAGTGTGTCTTATGTCTGTGATTAAGGGCAGCTCCAGTGTCTCAGTGGGAAACACCGTCTCCTCACAGCAAGAAGATCCTGGATTCAATCCCACGATTCTCTCACGATCCAAAGATGTGTGAATTACAGATGCTAAAGTGTCTAAAGGTGTGAGCTAAGTTTCTTTTATTTTCATGATTTCTGGACAAACACACACTGTCTGTGAGTTGCTTTGCAATTACAAATGGGAAATATGTCCACAATGAGCACATTACTAGTTTTTAACCTTGAGGTTCCATGAACGTCTATATCGGACGTGCAGAACACGTCAAAAACAGACGTCATAAAAACTTTCATTCTGGCTCCTCAGTGGACGTCTTTTCAACGTACGCCTCTAGTGGCAAAGACGTTGAAAAGACGTCTTTTGGACATAACTGTGCTCAGTGGGATGTCTGTTTTAACACTTATGGGTTACACATACAAGTGTGAGTTTAGTATTGGGAATGTTCATGCTTTACATTTAATTTATTCATTTTTTTAAGAAGCTGAATTATTCTGCAGTAACAAGAGTGTATGTTAGTCTCTTTTGCAGATTTACACATAGCCTGTGTTATACGTCATGCCTCTGTGAGGCTCATGTGTATCCATGTGTATGGTTCCCCCTTTGGGCTCCCACATGTGTATTTCCACGGTAAGTCTCTTTGAGCATGTGTCTTCCCTTGGCAAGGGGTTGAAACATTCCACCTGTGGCTGGATACCCCAGTGTGCTCCATATGCAGCCTGTACTCGGGTCATATGTGTATTCTGTAGGTCCTCCCTGTGGGCAGGCATTGTGTTGCATTTCTCCACGTGAGATATGCTTCCCAGTGTACCTTGTTATTGGCATTGAGCCTAGCCGTTCGTTCATGCTAAGTTCACAGCAGGGAGCTGAGGTCAGCGCAGGACACTGGAAGACAGCCGTTGTGGCGGGATTAGATTGGGACCCCCATTTCGTCAGTAACTGACTTAACTCGTAGTGTACCGACTACAATGGAATGTCTCGTTATGTATGTTACCCTCCTTCCCTAAAGGAAGGGAACGGAGATGTTACATCCCGATGCCACAACCGCTGTGCCGCTCAGCCTCGGCTCCTCTGCAGGCAAACACAATGCGAGATTGCTGTACAGCTCCTTTCATACCCACGAGGTGGGGCGGAGTTGCGCTATGCAAATTCCGCAGACCCATGGCATTCTCATGCCATTGGCTCATTTTGTAGATCTCGAAGTCGATTGGCTTCAAAGCGAAACCCCCATTTCATCAGTAACTGACATAACGTCTCCATTCCCTTCCTTCTGGGAATGAGGGTTACATACGTAACCAAGAAGTTCTTATTGTACTTATTTTGACATTTAGGCAATTTAGATATACATATGTGAACAATTTGCCTAAGCTTAGGGTAAACTAGTCCTGTTTAAATACAGCTGTATAAAACATCAGGCTATATAGGCTATTGGGGTGTATAATAGGTTGGTCATTTTTACCCAGTGAGAACAAGTTAGACTACCAATATCTTGCAGGTTAGAAAGTGGTCAGATGTTGATTCAGTAAAAGTGAGTATGGTAGCCTTTTAAGGCAATTCATTAAAATAACTGGTGAGTGTCTTTTTATCTCATCACATTGATGCACCACTGTTGAAAAGCGGTCCACTGCTAGCATTGATATTTTATACATCAGGATACAATGCTGTGGTTACAATCCTTTTTCTTAGTGTGTTTTCTTAGTGGCCTCATTGACACAACGCTAGATCCACCAAGTGTTCATATCTGAACATTTAAATCTGCAACAAAGACAATTGAGAAATAATAATATATCTTACCCTTTTTAACAGTGAGGGTGACTTTAGTGGTGATGTGAGCTCCACACCAGTATATCCCAGAATCCTCTTCTCTCAGATCAGTGATGTTTACAGTAAGGACTCCAGTAGATGCTTCATCACTGAAAGACAATCGATCATCTCTGATCGTCTCCAGTGAAACTCCATCCTTCACACACATGGAGGGTTCATGTGCTTTGCAGAAGCATTTCTGATGTTCATCCTGATGTTTGCACTGGATTGACATGTCGTCTCCTTCATATTTAGTCAAGTTCAGCTCTGGAAATGATGAGAAATATAAGAACATCAATTCACAGCCATAGTTTGACATATTCAGATGAATAAACCTTCCTCACCCTCGTTCATGATGACGATCAGATGAGTGTAAAGATAATTCACGTCTCTCTCTGATGTCACTGCACACCAGTATTTCCCAGCATCCTCTGCTGTCAGTCCAGTGATGGTCCCAGTGAAGACACTTGCAATGATGTCATCATTCAGAGTCAATCTGTCAGTCTTGGTCTCTTTCTCTTCTCTCACAGTCTCATTGAGAGTATTTCTATCTCTAGTGGAGCACTTCCCCTTACAGAGAGACTTTGACTTTGATTTATAGATTGAATCATAAGGGCAGATGATCTCAGCAGATTCTCCTTCACGTCTCACTACTGGAGACACTGCAAACACACAAACACACACATTTAACTCACATGATTCTGAATAGACTGCATTTACTACAATGAAATCCTCTGAATTCACTCACTGGTGAGGTTGAGCTGAATTTTGGTGGTCAGGGAGATGAAAGTCAAATGTGTGTCTCTGGTTTCTGCTCCACACCAGTAAACTCCAGCATCTCTCACGCTCACATTACTGATGCTCACTGTAAAAACTCTCTCTTCATTTCTCTCAGATGAACCACTCATTTGTGTCTCTGTAGATGTGCTGATGGTTTGGCAGATGTGATTATCATCCTCTTTGCAGAAATGAACTTTATGTTCCTCTGGGATCTGACAGGTGATGTTGACTTCTTCACCAACATGAGCAGATTCAGTCACACTCTTTGGATATGTTGCACCTGTAAAGCGAGATAAAAATGAACTATACTGTGCATACACAAAACTTGCCAGCTAAAGTATATTGGGTTCCTCACCGTGTGTGACGTGCAGCTGAAGTTCAGTGAAGCTCTCAGTATAGTAAGACACATTCACTCCACACCTGTATGTTCCTGCATCTGCAGCTTTCAGCTCTCTAAAAAACACCATCAAGACTCCTGCTCTGGTGTCGTCATATAAAGAAACATCTCCATTCTCCATCCATTCATCCCAAACTGGTGCTCTGGTGTCGTCATATAAAGAAACATTGCCATTCTTTATCCGTTTATACTGAACTCCTGGATTCTTCCTCTCTGAACATCCATCTGACTCTTTACAGATGTATTTTGGCCTGGTTTTGTATTGAGGATGTTCACACTTGATCATCATACGACCTCCTGAGTGGCCAGTCACTCGAGACACGCCCACCTTAGCTGTCAATCACAAATATCTGACTGAATCAGTGTCTTTATCGAATGTGACATCTAGCCAATAGAGGGTATGAGCGTGACGTCACCGTCGGCCGGAGTCGCTGCTCTTAAAGGGGCCATCATTAATTCTACTCATTTAGAAACTGGACTTGTCAGCGAAACATGGCTTTGCAGTTATCATGTTGTGTCAATATGTTGAAATGTGTATAAATAATATATTGTTAAATATTGTACAGACAACTCATCAATTAAATATTTACATCTTAGATTCTGTATTATTGGATGTTTTTAAATAAACACTGACAAAAACTATACAAGTTTTAGTGCTGGACGAGTCAATATGATGATATAACATATATATAAATGGTTACCCGGATTTAGACATAAGTATATTGTATTTATTTAAAGCATTCACAGGCAAATTTGATTTATGTATTTCACTGGTGTAGAAATCAGGCACATATACATGTCAGGAAACGTTCATGCCAATATCCATGGATCACTGGATCTTTGGTAAGTTGTAAGGAACACTATATCGAGTCCAACCTTTAGTTTAAACTTAAATTAATTTGTTTTACACGTTTGAAATCCATGCATACCCTCTATACTGACGCACCAAATACTGATAATGTGAACAACAAAATCCCCAGTTAAACCAACACTTCTGTGATTCTGCTCATTATCATCAGGTGTTCATCACTAATGGTCAATCATCACTTAATTAATTAATTAATATCTTAATTATCTCATTAACACTGCTTCAGAGGTACTTTAACACACTGTAGAGTGGGACCATGTGTGTTGATTGAACACTGCGGATTTTGATGTGTAAAGGACATTGAGAGTTTGATCTACTCACTCATGATGTGCAGATGAACAGTATTAATAACGGAGTAACTGTACGAGTGTCTGTTGATCCAAACTCCACATAAATAAACTCCTCCATCATCTGGTGTCACAGCTGTAATTCTCACAGTCATGAGTTTATGTTTGTCATCAGAAACACTGAATCTTTCTTTCTTCTCCCATGTGCTGTAAATCATCTCAATGGAGTCTCTTCCTTCTTTGAATATGATCTTGTGATCATTAATATGATTCTGTGAATATTCACAGCTGAAGGCGGCAGTTTCTCCAATATTCACCATCACTGTCTTTGACTCTTTACAACATGAATCTGTGATTAATAAAATAAAGAAAAAAAAATCACATTTATAAAAGCTGTGAAATGATCAACAGTTTTACTTAATAAAGACTTTATTCTTAAAATGGCTGACCTTTGTTCACATTCAGAGTCATTTCGATGGACCAGCGGCCGTCAACTCTAATCTTGTATTTTCCAGCATCATATTCACTTAAATCTCTGATGTAGATCGTGAGGTTTCCCTCATTGTTTTGAAAGAGTGTGAATCGTCCTTCATTAATCCATTTTTCATGTTTCTTATCATTCACTTTTGTACTCCAGTCAGATATCCTATACATATATTTAGCAGAGTCACTGAACCAAGTCTTCCGTGAATCAACAAGAACGTTTCCTCTAGAATATCCAGTGACGCTAAAGCATCTCACTGCACCTGTCAATCAGATTGATACTGTGATCAGAAACCTCATGAACAGAAAACAGCATCATTACTGCAGTGATGAAAGAGAAAAGCTCTGACCTGAGATCAGGTAGAAAGTGAAGAAGATGAGGAGGATCTTCATTGTGAGTTGAGTTCAGTCTTCTTTCTGCTGAATCTCTCTGTCTCTACATCTGTCTGCTTTAGTTCCTTCCTCTTTCTTCAGCTCTTTATCAGTAATGAGCAGCTTTACTGGCCCCTCCCACCATCAGCACTGACTGCATATTACATTAATCACACTGAAAGAGCGCCACCTAGAGGAGGTTACAGTGTGTGATACTGAGAGCTCACACAGGCTTCATCTTCTCTATATAAGGATACATGACACTGATCTGCATTATATTCATATTCCTCAAGAGGGCGACAGGATCATCGACATGTAATGTGTCTAGCTTCATAGAGTGATGTCTTTCTTCCTGTGATTCAGTTTTTTGGCATCTTTACAAGCAGTCAGCTTTATTTATAAAGTGCTTTATACAATACAGAGCATTTGAAGGAGTTTCTGTAATGAATTTTTTTGGTTGTGCTGAAGAGTGGCACTTGTACTCAGATGACACCAGTCTTTTCTTATTTGTTTAGTCTGTATTTTTTGCACAGGATTCAATAAGACATTTGTGTTTACCAAGCGGCAACCTCCGGTTCAAGAGCGGACTCTCTTGAAACCAATCGGAAGTGACTTAAACTGCAATTCACCGACTGGCCACTAGAGACAGGCTCCAGAAGGGAGTCACATCTGTACCTCCATCATGTTAAAATGCCCAAATTTACAGCAGAAAAAACAAGCCTGGTATAAAAAGTGGTTGTGGTCTATACGGCTAATTTAGCCCTTCATGACGACTGTGAGGGGGGTGAATTGTTTTGTAACTCATCCGTTTAAATTATATTAAGCCTTATAGTTCTGCATAATTAATGGCTGGCCACTTGAGTGACAGGTGGATTGCCTCTATGGTTGAGGTAGACGGCCGTGGTTTCAGCCTCCAGGCCCCTCAGGGAACACCGGCTTAAATAACAAGGAGAACTTACGAGATAAGGAACAAACAGGTGAACAGAATCATTAATCAGACACACTGGGGTGCGTCTCAATCAGCTCCCTAGCATCTTAGATCATAAATCAGTATATCATGTACATGAAAGTGGCCGGCTCCCTGATCAGTGCCCTGACTACTGAAGTAGGGAGCTGATCGAGACACACCCTAGGACTGGGTCAAATGACAACCAGATAGGGAAAGCAGACACAAAAACGCATAGAACAGAACATACTGTAACCCTGAAAACATTATTTTGGGATTTTATTTAATGATGCATTTAACAAAAATAATACACATTTTACATTTACCTCAGATTGGAGCCACAAGGTTATAAGTACAAATGTATATAAATATAAGAATCTGACTATACAATCAATTTACATATGATAAATATGATAACTGTGTTTAGAACAGTACAGGATAGCTGTGAATAGGTCCGTGTATTTAAATGCATCAGTTTTTGTGAAGATCTGCTGTTGTGAGATGATTGACAGCAGCGTATTCACTGTAATCCTGATTGTTCCTGATGCTGTCAGGACAGTCCGCTTTCTTGTGGAAATTCACCACTGCGTAATTCAGATCCTCAGCAGATGTGAAGAAGCACTGAGAGTCACCAGTGGCTTTCTCCACTGTAGCAGAAGCATCAGAGGGGTTTGTGGGTAATTGTTTGTGGGCGTCTCTAATCTCCTTGTAATCACAACCAGTGTGAGAAACCTGAGGAGAGACAGAACATGTATGTATTTAATAATCTTTTGGGTTTCTCTTTATGTTGATGGTCCACATTCTGTTGACTAAGCAATGTTGCACCGACTTGTCTACTAACTCTCATTGGAGTGTTAGTAGAGTATTTGTAGACTGGTAGGATAAAATGTAGTACAAAGTTACTTATATAGTCAGTAGACTATACTAAAATAAAGAGTTAGCAGATATTAAGCAGACAGCCTAATACTATAATGAGAGCTACTCATAATCAACATAATTTGTTAAAGGGACCATCAAAATAAAGTGTTACCATTATTTGAATATTTAATTGTTTAAACAGTCTTTAAATCATCTGGTAATATAATTCATTCTCATTATTGATCAAAACGAACATCTTTTCGTCTAAACACAGTAAATCTACTAACCGACTCATTGTTTGCTGATGTCACGGGAGATCTTTTGGAGGTGAAATCAGCGTCTGTCAAAGACAAAAAAATATATTTATTTATATGATGTCATCAGTGAACAGTTCCTCTGTCAGAACAAACAATATGGAGCTGATGCCCGTGTAACACCACTGATACTCACAAACTTCTCCAAAGCACACTTCTTCGGCGAGCAGCCGTTATACAGTCCCTCCAGAAACGCGATTATGCGATCGCATGATTTAATGCATAATCAGCCAAAGTCCGCATATTTATGTGGGGGCCGCATTTTTTCAAATACGCCGCACTTTCGCCGCGTAAATTGCCTATTTCCGCATGCAAAATATGCGGGGCTAGCATGATTTCATAATCCCTGCATTTTCGTTGCAAAAAAAGTCATATATATATTAGCAGAAAGCTGAAAAATGTTCATTTACTTCACACAAGAGCCGCCATTTCCCCCTGTTGCCATGGGAACGTTTTGAAGTGACGTAATTAACCGACGTGAACGTCATCGAAAAGCTGCAAACCCCCGTGGAGAAACATAGATATCGGTGAAACCATGATGAAGAGCAAACTCCCATTTGCCAACAAAAATAACAGCAAAAGACGCGCAAAGCAGTTTCCCGGTGTGTTGACCGATTTTTGTAAAGCTACCTCTGTAAAACAGGAAGTTATTTATTATTTTTTTCAGAAGTTGTAGAATATTCCTTTTGTAAAGCTACAGAACTTGTTTGACTCAATGTTTTGTAAATTTGAGCCATGTGTTTATTAAGGTTTTCAATAAAACAAGATGTGAACTTAAATATTCCCAGCACTTTCTGTGATGTAGTGCTTTTTTTCTCTTTTTCATCAAACCACAGTGTTTGCAAGTTCCCGCAATTTTATCGCATAAAATTGCATAAATATCCAGCATTTTCCATTGAATTTTTTAAGAAAACGTGCCGCATAATCAAGGATTTTTGCCCGCAACAATCACAAAAAAGCCGCATTTTTCTGGAAGGACTGGTTATAAAACACTCAAAGTCCATTCATTTTGACAACTACGTGAATATATAGAAATACGATGTTATATCGATCAGTGAGCCGAGAGCGCACGTTTTTGTTTGAGCGTCAATAACATACTCACGCGTGACTAATGTATGACTCCTGCATGTCCCTGTAATCGTCTTTACCTTCATTACAATCGTCACCCAAACTAAACTTTATTCAGTGATCCGAGAGCGCACATACACGGTTTGCGCATCAATTACACACAATAAATTCCCCGGTGTTGAATTAACACCGCTCTGTGTTCATATGGGAACCACCAGCAGGTGTTAAAGTAACACTGAAGCAGTGTTAGAGTTAATAAGATACTAAAGTGATTCAATGAGTGATGATTGTTTGATTAATGATGAACACCTGATGATAATGAGCAGAATCACTGAAGGACAGAGAAACACAAGAACTACAACTGACTTCAGCCACAGCTTTAGATTCAATCAACTGAAGACATTAAATCTCTCTTATTACAAACCAGATTGACTTTATTTCTGACATCTACGGAAGTTCTTATTGAGAATTAACAGAGGTTTAGAGGTGGATGTTTTATTGAAAATCTTTGATCATTGGAGATCAGTGTTTCGTTTATTTGGCCAGTTTGACTCTTGCCTTTTGATGTCAGTTTGTGGTCTTTGTAATAGTGTTTACTCAAACACATAATTTGTTGCGAAAGAAGCCATAAACAAAGATGGTCATGTGATATATCTTTCAACATCATAAAGGAGACTGATAATTGACACATAAAAAATAACGTTGTCAAACTGTTATTAGTAGATTTTCACAAGCAATCATTTCTTGCCAGATATCAAATATTCAGAATTGTGTTATTTAAATACATTGTGAAGAAACACACTTCATGCACACCCACACAAACATCAAGAATCAGCATATTAATCTCAATAACGGTGACATGCTTCATGTTGCAATGCATGATGGGATATATACTCATCATAGTATAACACTCATGACTCCCAGCATGCATTGCAGCATGTCACCATTGTTGAGATTCATATGATGATTCTTGATGTCTGTGTGCGCAAACATTTTTTCCCCCTAAATGTATCTAAAAATCAAAATTTAGGATGACTGATCGTTGGCAGTAGAGCATTTATGGTGAAAATCTATTAAAACAACTTTTATTAACATTTCTATTATCCAATTTTCTCAAAGATTAGTTTGGTCAACAAAAAAAAAAATCTCTATGATGATATTTCACCTGATAATTTATGTCTATGGCTTCCTTTGCAACAAAGTATATGTTCCAGTAAACTCTGTTACTAAGACCACAAACTGACATAAAATGCCAAGTCAAACTGCCCAACTAAAATAAACACTGATCTCCATAACGATGACCAAACATTTCCCATAAAACATCAACCTCTAAACCTCTGTTAATTCTCAAAAAGAACTGTAGACAAAGACAGAAATAAAGTCAGTCTGGTTTATAATAAGAGAGATTTAATGTCTTTTCAGTTGATGTTATCTTAAGCAGTGGCTGTAGTTGTGTTTCTCTGTCCTTCAGTGATTCTGATCATTATCATCAGGTGTCTTCAATAATCAAACAATCATCACTCAATGAATCACTTTAGTATCTTATTAACTCTAACACTGCTTCAGTGTTACTTTAACACCTGCTGGTGGTTCCCATATGAACACAGAGCGGTGTTAATTCAACACCGGGGAATTTACTGCATAACGGACACGCGTGTGCCTAATGTATATCACTGCAATCGTCTTTACCTTAATTACAACCATCATCCATTAAAACTTTTTAGCGACACTGGTTTGCTTTATTCAACTGAAATGTGTAATTTGATCCTGTGTTCATGAAGCGGTGGGTGTTTTGAGTCGCAGTTCAGTCAGTATTTCACACAGCGCGATTAGGAACGCCTTGGGCTGCTCCGAATCCAAAACAATCTCAGAATACATACGAGAGAGGTGGTTCTTTGTTGTAATTTATATTTTTAATTTATATAATTTATCTTTTATTATTTAACGTATCAATAATAAAATTAAGGAATTATATTAATATATTCAAATTGATTTTAAGTCATCTCACAGCCCACCTAGAGGATCACTGCGGCCCACAGGTTGGGAACCACTGGTCTATACAAATGTGAATGTATCAGTTTGTTTAAAAAGAGCTTTTAAAGAAGGTAAAAATGAAAGAATGAGTTTTACTGTGAGACTGACGCCTCCTGCAGAGAATCACGGTCAGTAACACGAGTCCAGTGATGATCAGAAGCAGAACCACAGACACACTGACCGTCAGTGTAATGTAGTCCACTGTTGAAGATGGAACCCAAGTGCAGTTTATTAACAAACGTGAACTAAATACAAATGAAACAAAGACCTGACCTGACACAGAACATGAACTAAACTTGAACGAGCATAGACAGCGACTCACAGACAACGGTACGGGGACAATACTCGACAAGAGACAATGGAAACATGAGGACCAAACAAAACAAGACCAAACACCTGTGAACAATCAACACAGAACCAATGAGAAAACAGGACTGAGAAACACATGACTTACACAACCAATAAGAACATGACACGAAGACATGATGGGAAGGGAATCACATAACAAGAACTAGGAAACATGACTGAGTAAACTTCATAATAAAAGACATGAAACATAAACATGACACAAAACCCCAAACCAACCGTGAGAGTCGGAGAACAGCCTGAAAACACCAGACACACACATGAGTGTGTTTGAGTTTCAGAGTGTGTTTGTACCTGTTACAGGAGACGCAGATGTGAGCGCTGGAGATTTAACTGATGATGATGATGATGTTGTTCTGTGATTTTTTGTCTCTAAAACACAGTAAAAACCAAAGCCAATCAGCTGGAGTCGTACATACAGGCATTTTCTCACTCACAGGCACTTCACGTCCTTTTTCTCAAAGACGCTGATGTTGTTCACACATTTCAGGACCATCAGACATTTCACAGACAAAACCACAAACTGTCAACTTCTGAGCATCTTGAAGCTCTCAGGAGGATTTAAAGTGTGAATAAAGACGTAACAAATGCTGGCAATAAGTCCATGGGGGATTTTAGCATAAGTTCAACAACTCTTGAGTTCAAGTGACAATATAATGATAAAGATCTCATTTTTGCTCTGCACTCTTAAAAATAAAGGTTCTCTATTGGCATTGACGGTTCCATAAGGAACCTTCAACATCCATGGAATTATTCCATTGCACAGAAGACTCTTAATGGTGGAAAAAAGGTTCTTTAGAGACTTATTTTAAGAACTGATCATAGAAAGGGTTCTTTGGGGAACCAAAAAACTTCTTCTGTGGCATCACAGCGGAACCTTTATTTTTAAGAGTGTGGTTATTGACTTTATCTGGTCTTTTAGCATCATTGAGTGTTATGTTGTGGAGATCGTCATGGGTTTGAGGGTCTCACCTTTTATAACCTTCAGATTCACTTCAGTGTGGAGATCTTTATTTTGAGTTCTGTCAACTGCACACTGGTACTTCCCAGAATCCCCTTGACTCAGATCTCTGATGGTCACAGTGAAGACTGCTGATCTTGTGTCGTCATACAGAGAGAATCTTCCAGAATCAAACCATTTATTTTTCTCATTAGTCTTGATGAGTTTTAAGCACCACTCAGACTTTGGTTTATCTGGCTTCTTTCCTTTACAAAAATACTTTGCATTTGCTTCATAATGTTTATTATATGTGCATGTGATGTTGACTTCTCCTCCTGAATATCCCATTATGCCCTTGGAGCTCACGACACCTACAACAAACCAGCATTTTCATATATCATATATTATAAGAAGAAAGGCAAATTTTAAAATTCAACTACTTCTTCATAAAGTCAATTGAACAACATGAACTGAAGTGAAAGACTCTCCTCATCAAATCTGTGCTGTTGTTAGTGATTTACTCTGAGTTCAGATTCTTACCAGGAATCATCAGCAGAGTGAAAGTCCAGATGATGTTCATTCTTCTCTCTTATTAAATGATCTTCTCTGTTGTCAGTAGATTCAGTTCTTCTGAAGCTCTCGATGTGTGTCCAGATGAGCTTTGAGTGCTTCTTTGCTGGTTACATGTTTAACATGAAGTGCTAAATGTGACAAGTTACCCACTTCCTCTGTCTCTGCTGCAGTGAGAGAGAGAGATTAATAAAGCGGGAAGTGAAACAAATTCTTCACACAGGCCTAATTTGACAGTAATATCTGAACACAAACAGCAGCAGTTCCCATAGTAACTATTAGTTCAGGATACAGGAAGTATAACAAAGTCCAGGGATGAACACAGCCTGTTGCATGAAGCTAGTTGAACAAACTCTGAGTTTCAGAGTAGGTTTAGAGTTGACAAATCCAGATTAATCCAACCTGGTTTAGTTCAACGGTCAAGTTCAACGGTCTCTCAAAGCTTGGTAAACATTCTCTGTCAACTCAGGTTTACTCCAGAGTTTACGATTAACTCTGAAGCGCATGCACCTGAAAGTGTGTACCCTAACTCTAACCCTAACAAACTAATCTCAAACTTACCTGGGTAGCAACTAAAACTGTTCTTAAACCTAAAACTCAGAGTTTCCCATCTCAGGGTAAGTCAACTCAGAGTTCAAGTGTTAACTCAGACTTGGTTGAACCTCCTTATTGAAATGCCCTGTGGTGTATTCCAGAAAGCAAGGTTAACTTACCATCACATATACCTTGAAATCTCGGTTGATTAACCCAAACCTTGCTTACTTGAGGTATGCTGTTTCCAAAAACGCATCCAGGAGTAAGTTCAGACAACTCAGAGTATGTTCCCGGTTGACACACAAGACATTCTCAACAGAGCGACAAATCGAATGCCTCTTAAGCAAACTAACCCTGTAACATAACCTGCTCTGGAGAATTTCTGCACAGAATTAACTTTTTTTGACATACATCACAGTCACTTGGCGTAAGCGCTGCTTTCAAGTCGGACAAAATGTCTTTATGCCTACGTCTAGCATGACCTTTCCGACGTGATTGCATAATCCATGGTGGGTCGCAGAGTAATGCAAGATGAGCAATTTAGGTTAAAAAATACACTTTTTTTGTTTTTGAAAATTACCAATGCTTTGGCTATGTGAGATGGTGGTCTAGTGGGTTAAACCACTGACCTGATATGCAGAAGGTCACTGGTTCAATCCCAGCGGTCACCACCAGTGTGTCCTTGAGCAAGGCACTTTACTCCATGTTGCTCCAGGGGGATTGTCCCTGTAATACGGGCACTGTAAGTCGCTTTGGATAAAAGCGTCTGCCAAATGCATAAATGTAAAATGTAAATGTAAATCAGACCCTATAACTCATCTGGGATCATGCAGAGCCTCTGAAGCCCTTCCTTTGAAACTGCATTGATTTGGACCTTCTAACGTTGGTTGCCATTGAAGTCCATTATGTGGACAATAATCCTGGAATGTTTTCCTCCAAAAACTTTTCCACTGAAGAAAGAAAAACATGAACATCTTGGATGAGATGGGGGTGAGTAATTATCAGGACATTTTCATTTTGAAGTGAACTAATCCTTTAACAATGGCTACATGCAATTATCAAATATTACACCAAAGTTGAATTCGTTCAGATCGACTATTTTTAATTTCAAGCTCACAGGAAGCGTGTAAATCAGTGCTATTCATCAAAACAGAACACAATAATAAAAAAACAATTAACCTACACTATCAACTACCACACAATGCAACTAAAGCTCACTGCAATACAACCAAGAAATCAGACATTAACTCAGATTTACCACTAGATGGAGGCAGAGGTTTCAATCAGACGTGTGGCGGTGTGTTTAACGGCATGTGAATCATCAACAGGAAATTGCCATCTCTAGAACAAATCACCAGTGAAATATTCCTGAGAGAATAAAATGTCCAAACAGTCGTGCTGACGGGACTTTTAGCATTTGAGCTTTTAGCACACTGATTTATGACTGCTGTTGGGAGCAAAAAATTGTTTTGAGCTTGTTCCTCCCGGTGATGTTGAAGAATTGTGTTATATAATATAAATAATATTTTCATGTTCATGTTACATAAATTCACAGCAACTCTTTATGGAGTGGAAAGTGTGTGTCCGTCATTGCTAAAGAAAGCATTTCCTTTTTGCATCACACCTGCAGGAGCTGAAGGGCTTATTGGTTGGACCACCAGAATATAAAGAGCAAGAGATAACCACAAGCATGAGAGCTTGTCATGTTGGTTTCTCTTTTGCAAACTGACCACATATTAAAAACCCTGCAAAACCTTACAAACACCCTACAGAGGTGAGCTTTACATGAGCACGTGCTGCTTACATCACCTTTAGATCATGAAAACATCTAGTTTGATAAAGTTTATCACAAGAATCACTTTAATATTTAGCAAATGTTATAGTTTTCATTTAATCAGTCTATGCATCATACCATTCATTTATAAACAATCAGAATCCATCAGTCAAGAACAGAACACACACACACACACACACAGGTTTGTTTTACTATCTAAGTGAGGACATACCATAGGCGTAATGGTTTTTATACTGTACAAACTGTACATTCTACCCCCCTTACACTACCCCTACCCCTGAACACTCACACACACACACACACACACACACACACACACACACACACACACACACACACACACACACACACACACACACACACACACACACACACACACACACACACACACACACTACCCCTACCCCTGAACCTACCCATCACACACACACACAGAGGTTAGCAGTAAGGAACACATCAAAACACTAACAAATACCTCAGTACATGCAGTAAAATACGTTATATAATATAATAAAACACTTCCCCATCCAAAACATCTCCTCTGATAACAAGTAAATGGATCAAAACATCGCTCTTCTTCAGAAACTTCATCCAACGACTCATCAGGCAAGCAGAGTACATTGTTCAACAAATTGTTTTTCCTTGTTATCTTTGGCATTTAACCCGAATGAAACCTTGTTTTGACCTTGAACTAGCGTTGCCACCCGTCCCGTGAAATACGGAATAGTCCTGTATTTACAGACAAAATGATTTGTCCCGTATTTTATCTAGATCCACACATAGTTCAATTAACAAATAAGGATTTTGCAGCATAGTAAGTGCTGTTGTCACTGTAAACTCCACCCGCTGACTCAACGACGACATCCAGCGGCTGGTTGAAGGAATTCTGCGTGTATATCTTTTCTGGCACTTCTGTAAAATCACTTTAAGATATTAGAATATGCAGATCCAACTTTAATATCTGACTCCATGAATAATTTAATCTGACTCCAATTATAGGTGGGATTTCCTTAATTTAGTTACATTTGCTGATCATCTGATGAATTGTGATTTAATTTAGATCGTTGATTTTATTAGTATCTTCTTAGTTTTCAAATTCGTTCATCAAGAGACCCAATATCGCACAGAACATACGCGTCCGGACCGCGCGTTCACGATCACAAAATGTACTTCTGAGATTAGTCAGAGGATGTAGAGTGGATATTTTACCTTTAGGTGGTTGCCCAATGCTCACTCAACAAAAAGTGTAATTTTATTAATATCTCTGAGCTACAACTTGGTAATTCAGCGATAGTCAGAAATCGGATTATCGCGCACTCTGCGCCCATGCTTCAGTCGTGCCGTCATCAGTGTGATCTATCATAACACTAGATTTTGTGGTAATAAAGGAGTCTACATTGATCCATACTAGAACAATGATTTCAGAACAATACAAGATAAATCTAGATGAAAGTTTATTTTTACCAGGCAAAAACGTCAAATAAAGGAATGAAAAATAATCCATCATACACAATTTGATCAGCATACAACATAAAACCCAATTATAAAATCATATAAGAATAGTTGCATACCTGGCAGTAGAGACACACAGCAACAGTGTGGGAAGTTCTGATTACAGATGCTTCCCTGAGTGGTTTACCACTCCCTCTTAAATACTCACCCAGAACAAAAGAACAATAAACATTCAGCACCCAAACATTTATGCAGCTTTTGGGTTGAACTTTTCTCGTGCCCAAATGGTCACTCCTATCTTTGGGGGATGACAGAAAATGTTTACCAAAAGATCTCTATGAGCATCTCCCACACCCGGAGAACAAGCATTGTTTTCTTTATTTGAACCTGTTCTACTGATGTGGGACTGAAACCTCTTTACCATTTGCACCAAAAGTATTTCTATTGACCATGAAAGAGCCAGCAGGCCCTGTGAGATTTGCATGATTGTGGGAGCCCTGAGAAAGAGAGGGTGAAAAGGGGTCAGGGGTCCTGTTTTCTCTTGTAGATCTCCTATTCAGATGAGTGAAGTTTTATTGTCTTAGATCTCTTGAGTTCATTCTCAGGTGAAATCCATTCTTACATCACCCTAACCCCTAGTCACAACAGTGCCTACTGCGGTCACAGAAATCAATGGGCACAGAATTTGGTGTAACAATGGCAAACACAAATGCAACAAGACCAAGCAGTTAACTGTTAACAGAACAAACTCAGGAGTAAAAATGCAGAGGATAATGATAAACTAAACTTGAAACAGATGAGGAACATAACCAGTAAGTATGGAATCAAATGAGAACTTACTTAGAAACCATAGGGACTTTCGCAGTGGAGGAATGTTTTCATATTTCCAATAACTATTGGCAGAAGAATTTGCTTTTTTTTGTGTTCTCACTGCAGGAACTCAGAACGATCTCACTGCAGGAACTCAGAACGAACTCTGAAATAGCTAACCCTAAAAGGTGTTACTATAGCTATAGTAACACCTTTTAGGGTTAGCTATTTCAGAGTAGGGTCTAACTCAGCACAATAGGAACTATCATTGACGTAAGTGTATGTTGATTGACCGAACGCATGCCATTCAAAACACTGGCATATGTAGCACTTCAAGTTGTCGTAAGAGATTTCGTCTCTTAGCCCAGCTTTTCACTCTTTCAATCGCGTTACGTTTGCATCTGCATTCCATCTACGTTATCATGAAACCCATGACACACAACAAAAACACGGCTCTGATCACAGTGTCCTCCATCCTCCATTCTTTGACATTGTTGAATCTGGCAATTAAATAACTTAGCTGTTGGCCAACTTGCATCTCTCCAGAGTTCCTTCTGGCGGTGCGAATGCAACCAGGAAAATGGCCCTTTAGTTCCTATAACTGTGTTCCTATAACTACCTTGTGCGAAAGACCCTCATTATCACCAAGGAAACAGGAACTAAGAACACAGGAACCATGGAATTAAACGTAAATCAAAATAAGAGTAATTGAACAGAAATCTAACTACATGTGACCGTACTCATTAAACAAAAACAAGCTTTAAACAAGGGGTAGAGAGATGGGGGTGGAAAAGGCCCCAGTGAAATGGGAAGAGTGGGATGCCTTGACAGAGATGGAAGACAGAGGTAGAATCAGGAAGCCTGGAGAATAAGGCAGAGCCAGAGAGCTGGAGAATGCCACTGGACCGGAGGGCCAAGGTTGAGCTAGAGGATTTGAGGACTGAGGTGGAGCTGTGGGGCTTAGAACACTGAGTTGGAGCCGCTGGGAGTGAGGACACAGGTGGAGCCAGAGGGCTGGAGAATCAGGGTGATGCCACTCGACCAGAGGGCCAAGGTTGAGCCGGAGGATTTGAGGACCGAGGTGAAGCCGGTGGGAGTGAGGACACAGGTGGAGGCAGAGGGATGAAGAATCAGGGTGATTCCACTGGACCGGAGGGCCAAGGTTGAGCTGGAGGACTTGACGACTGAGGTGGAGCTGTGGGGCTTGGAACACTGAGTACTGAGTTGGAGCCGGTGGGAGTGACGATACAGGGGTAGAGGGATGGAGAAACTTGGTGGAGCAGATGGAGAGCTCAGGTGTAGCCACTTCACTGTGGTGAAGCCAAGGCAATAACAGACCAAGTCAGAGTCTTAAGGAAGAGGCACCACAGTGAAACCGGAGGGATGGAGGGGGCAGAGCCAGGAAGCCGGATGGAACAAGGAACTAGGGTGAACAAGTGAAGGAGTCAGAGCTTGGGTACCAGACAGGGTCCAGCAGAGGAGGAAAGGCCAGGAATCTGGTTGAAACCTGAGTGAAACAAGCCAGGTGTGAGCGGCGGGGAAGGAGAGAGCCCAGGGATGGGAGTCCATTCCAGGGTATCCAGATCAATAAGTGCTTGTTTTGGGATTGACATGGCAACAGGCTCTGGGACGTACATGACCTATTAGTATTAGTAATAAAAATACCAATACCAAACAAGCAGACTTAATATCAAAGACAAGATGATAAAAAATTATCTCATTTATATTCTGCTGTGGCTTGTCATATACTGAGATGATTGACAGCAGCGTATTCACTGTAATCCTGATTGTTCCTGATACTGTCAGGACAGTCCGATTTCTTGTGGAAATTCACCACTGCGTAATTCAGATCCTCAGCAGATGTGAAGTAGCACTGAGAGTCACCAGTGGCTTTCTCAACTGTAGCATAAATGCATTTAGAAGAATCAGAGGGGCTTGTGGGTAATTGTTGGTGAGTGTCTTTAATGTCTGCATAATCACATTCAGTGTGAGAAACCTGAGGAGAGACGGAGACATTATTTACAGGTCTGAAGACCGTCAGGATGGAAGGCATTAGACATTAATATCATTATGAATAAAAATCAACATTTTAAACAGTAACTGGACTCACCACTTCATGTTTTCCTGGTCCAGTCTGAGATGATGAATCACTGCCTGGCAAAAACAAGCGTTCTAAATGAATGACATTATATCCCATTTCAGCACAAATGTCTTTTGTAAATGTTTTTACACATCATCAAATATCTGTATTTCGTAGTTGTAGAGACTGATTCAAATTGTAAAGTAAATCGTTATGTTTTAAACTTGGTTAAATGGAGTTTCTATATCTAAAGTAGTTAAGAAGGAGTTTTACCTCGAGACTGATTCTTCTTATAGAGAAACAGTAATAAGAGTCCAGCGATGATCAGAACCAGAAGAACCAGAAACAGAACCAGAGGGATGGTAAGAGAAGAGTCTAAAATCAAGAGATAATAATAATCAGAGAAATAATTCTGAGATAAATATCATGTATGTTTTTATTTCAGCACAAGGGTACCTGTTAGCATGTTAGGAGATGCTGGTGATGATTGTAATGATGATGATGTAGTTTCTAGAACACCAGTATCTAAAACAATAATAAAATAGCGGGATAACTAAACTGTTTTTCTAAAGGATTTATTTATTCTTTCTTTCCCCCCAGACACAGACTTGACATCATGTCTTTTAAGGGTCATTGATGTCATTCCCCTACACAGAATTCATGTTTGCTAGTGCACAGCACAAACATTTTTCAGGTATTTATATATAGACACATATGTTTTCTCATTTTTAAATAATATAAACACTCTAAAAAATGTTGGGTTGTTTTAACCCAAATGTGGGTCAAATATGGCCAAACCCAACTGTTGGGTTAAAAATTTAATTGAAAAATGTAACCCAACGGTAGGGTTTGACCATATTTGACCCACATTTGGGTTAAAACAACCCAGCATTTTTTAGAGTGAACCAGCACAAACGAAGGACCAAAATTATTTTTTTATCTGTTCGCACCCTTAACTTTAGTACAAGTGTGGTAAAGTGGACTAACAGACATACTGAAAACTGCACTTGTACTGTATCCAAATGACAACACTGAAGTACAAAGACCTGTAGCAATGCGGTGTCCAAATTGCCACACTAATGCTGCGACACCAAACACTGTCTTAAGACCAAATTACCACACAAGCTTTCACACTTTGTTCAGATGTACACTTCCTGAGCTCCTAGATACTTCAGTATCTCCACCAATGGTTGATCTACTACAACACAATCTATAGTAGGCAGGGATGTGATTTTTCCGGATTAATCCGGAATTCCGGATTTTCCGACCTGAAAATGTCACCTACGTGAATCATGCAGATCTGTAAAAAAAAGGGGGGAGGGGAGGGGGGGTTGGCCGTCATCTCACAGCCATGGTAACCCGGGACGGAACCACAATCGCGGGGTGCGCAACAAGGACTGTATCGTGACAAGAACATCGCCGGATCGGATGATCTGGGTATGTATTATTGCTCGGTGATAAAACTACAAATCTAGTGATAAATGCAATTACCTGCCCGCAAAATACGTCTACGTTTAATAACATTGTATTTTTCTGGACAGAATGAGGCAGACGTGCATTGTTTTATATTATTCTAAACAGTGATAAAGTCTGCACTCAATCAGCACTGCATACCTTATTATTATGACAACAGTGAAGGCTTGAAGAACTCAAATACACCATAGCTTGATGCAGTCGTGTTTATTGTCTTCGTTTCATCAGTCAAAGCGTTTCTATCTTCAGTTTATCCTACATCGCTAGCTTCACATTAGGGCTAACGATTACTTCTCTGAGGCAAATGTGGAGTTTCTGCTCGAGGGCGCCCTCTGGCTTCCAGTATGAATGAAAGTTTGGGTAACAAATATGAAAAATAATACTTCTCTCTAAATAAATTTATATGACAATCCATATGTTTTTCTCCAATGTACAGTTTTTCCCCCACAGTGGATGCATAAGAGGCTCATATTTAATATTAAATACATAGACTTTAAGAAATTTATATCACAGATAAAAAGCACAGAATTTCTTTATTTTATTTTTTACAATAAATCTTTAGACCTTTCTAATGATTTTTAGTCATAGGCTGTCTGCATATTAACAGGTAACCCAGCAGGTTTTTTTGTAAAATAAGTTTTCTGTAAAATATAAATGTTATTTTATTAGTATTATTATTATATTGATATATGTATTCTTAAATACTCTATTTTAAATTTTTTAATAATTAAAATGTTATTGTAATAGTAGTATTTCTAATTTTGTTAAATATTTGTATTTATTGAATATAATCATTATTATTAGTCTCGTTAATATATAAACATTAATATATAAAATGTTATATGCATACACTTTTCATTTGTAAAAAAACGAAAAAACATTTGCATTTTAACCAGAATAATCGCAATTAGATATCTTCCCCAAATCGTGCATCCCTAGTTTATCCTATCTCCCTAGTGCATCCCCTGTTCAATCTCTATTAGGCTATTAATATGCTGTTTTGTAATCTATTCTATTTGAGGGCAAGTTTGTTTTAGCCTATTTTCATTTTGGGCCTAAGGTTTTGGGCATTTGGCTCGTTGTTGGCTGTGGAGGGTTACTAACGTCATTGCTTTATTGCTTTTTTTATTATTTCTTTGATTTAAATAATTTTGGTAATGCGTCGTATAGGTCTTAAATTTCAATCTTTATGGTCTTAAAATGTCTTAAAAAGGTCTTAAATTTGACTTTCTGAAACCTGCAAGAACCCTGTTAAACTGTTGTTTACCATCCTAGATATGCAAGTGACATGACACTACCTCAGATGACAGACGAGGCAAGAGTTGGTTTATGGTGGAATGTTGTGAGAAAGACTCAGAGGTACCCAGCGCTCTGCAAGCTTGCACTGTCTGCACTATGCCCATTTCATGGTCCACAGGTGGAATCAGCATTCAGTGTAATGTCCAACATCCTGCAAGCCAAAGCTGCAAACCTAAGTGTTGAGACATATGAGTCCTATCAAGTGGTCAAATACAACCTGAAGGCCATGCAGGTGTCGGCCATTCAGCACTACTCCCTGAAGACAAAGGAGAGTCCTGTTAATGTACAGCTGTGCAGAAATATAAAACGATCGAGCCAAAGGTACAGAGCTCTGCTCAGAGATAAAGAAGAACTGAACAAAAGGCCTTATCACTCTGAGAAGCCAACGGCCGGCAAGTCTCAGTATATTTTCCTGCTTTTTTGTCCTTAGCCAATCACATGCCTGAGTAGGGTTTCCCCAAGATGTAGGGAATGAATATGAATGTACCAGAGCATGACAGCGATGTCTGAATAACTAGAGATGTTTCCAATGAACCCATTACATTCCACACAGCAAAAACTCCAGAGTTAAATTAACTCTCCTGGGAGTATATGTGAGACCACACTCAAGAGTGTTAACGTGTTAAAATAAGAGTGTTAAAGTAACACTGAAGCAGTGTTAAAGTTAATGAGATAATTAAGTGATTAATTGAGTGATGATTGGCCATTATTGAAGATACCTGATGATAACAAGCAGAATCGCCAAATGAGAAAAATCAAAGATTTTGCAGTGTTTGCTTTACTTTTGCTTTTTGAACTTTTTTATATTATATTTTGTTTGTTGCTGTAACTGAGTTGTAACAGCCAGACAAGCAATGACAAAAGCTGATTGCTTTGTGTTCGTTAGGTTTTGACATCATCATTACTTGACCTGAATCACTAACCTCATTTAAAGCCTAGTCTCTGAGTTGGGTTTATCTTGTTGATTATAGCGTAATATCCAGCATTTTCAATATAATTATAAGGGTTTCTTAAAAGTTGTTCTGATAAAAAAAATAAAAAAACATGTTTATTTTTTGTTTAGGCACACGCAAATCAAGAATCAGTGTAGGAATCTCAACAATGGTGACAAACAACTCGTAAAACTCATAATTTATTTATACAGCAATGAATGATGGGAGAATTTTGACTCCCAGAATGCACTGCAACATGCTTTTTGATGGTCACCACTGTTGAGATTCTCAGGCTGATTCTTGATGTCTGTGAAAATGTTTTTATTGGGGTTGTTTTGTTGATCAGAACAACTTTTAAGAAACCCTTTGGATTAAGTGGAAAATGCTTGATTGTATCCCTTGTATCCCACAAGGCTGGTGTAAACATAACTCAGATATAAGGTTATAATCAATGATTCAGCTCAATTGATGACTATGTCAAAACATAACCAACACCACCTGATCAACTTTTACTCTTTGCTTTTATGGCTGTTAAAGCAACTATAACAAAATCTAATGTGTTAAATGTCAAGGGTCAGGATCCAAACTAAATCAAACACTGATCACCATAATGGTGACTTAAGAATTGTGGCGTTCTCCTTTGGCGAATCTGCTTGTTATCATCGGGTGTTCATCACTAATGGCCAATCATCACTCAATTAATCACTTAATTATCTCATTGACTTTAACACTGCTTCAGTTTTATTTTAACTTATTTTAACACTTTAACACTCTTGAGTGTGGTCTCACATATACTCCCAGGAGAGTTAATTTAACACTGGAGTTTTTGCTGTGTACATAAATTAAATAAAGAATAAAACTATCACAACTACAAACACTGACCAGTGTATTTGTATAACAGCACCAGATATCTACACAAAACACTTTTAACTGCAGAGACGGAAGTAATACGGCAGCTCACTTTAGTGAGGACACTTCCTCTTTTTAACTGTGGTTTGTGACTGCTTTAACAGACAGCATGCTATTTCTATACTAAAATATTCCCGTGTGAACCTACACGATTAGAATAAGCCTGGTTCTTCACTCTCTTTGCACAGTCAAGCAACATGACGCAAGACTCACAGTTGCATTGTGATTAATATCACATTATACAAAATCCTCCGTACCTGTAACATTGATCAGCACTCGTGTGATGAAGCTCTTGTGTCCTTGATCAGACTGAACTCCACACCAGTATTCTGAATCTTGTTCAGTCACATGACTGATGCTTCCCGTCAGGAGCTGCTCTTCTCTGTCATCATACAGCTGGATCTTTCCCTCACGCCTCCATCTTCTGCTCTCCTTCACAGACGTCTCTTCAGCACAGAGATCAGCTCCAGATCTCCAGCAGAGAAACTTCTCATCACTCCTGTGGGATTGTGGGTATTTGCAGCTGATGTTCACAGATCCTCCTGCAGCAGCTGATAGACTGATGCTCTTCACACAACAATCATCTGTTTGAGATCCAAATAAAGTGCAGCGATGTTACAGTGAGCAGATATATTCATGATTCTGTCAAATAATGCATGAGTGACTGAAAGCGGCTCACCCTTCTTAATGTCCAGATTAAACTCAGAGAAGACACTGTAGTCTTCAGAGACTTTGACTGTAATCTTATATTCTCCAGAGTCGTTCTCATTCAGCTCTCTGATAAACACACGTAAGAGACCTGCAGATCTGTCATCATGAACGCTGTGTTTCTGTTCTGCTGCTCTGTTAGTGTTTATTACAGGAAAACATTGACCTGATGCAGTTTTACAGACATATTTCTCATGGTTCTTGAGTGTCATCTCATATTTGTAGTTTATAATGACGTTTCCTCCTGAATATCCCGTCACACTTCTGATTCTTTGACCTGTTCAACACAAACGCAGATCATTTGTCATTTAGTTCTCAATATAAACACATATCTGCTCATTTTGCTGCAACATTTATGAATGCAGGTCCAGATTATGAGTGTAAATGTTGCATCAGGAGATAAAAAGGTTATTGATGCGTCTGTTATGAGTTAGACGTGTGAACAGCAGTAATTCCAGTCAGTGTTGAGTATCGTGATGTTGTGGAGATCGTCATGGGTTTGAGGCTCTCAGT
This sequence comes from Romanogobio albipinnatus, assembly GCA_023566225.1. Lineage (NCBI taxonomy): Eukaryota > Metazoa > Chordata > Actinopteri > Cypriniformes > Gobionidae > Romanogobio > Romanogobio albipinnatus. Next base: position 6,278,624 of record CM042241.1, read on the forward strand.
TACTCACCTGTTATAACCTTCAGCTTCACTTCAGTGGATAAATCATATCCAACTCTTTCAGTCCCACAGTAGTACGTGTCAGAATCCCCTTCACTCAGATCTCTGATGGTCACAGTGAAGACTGCTGAACTTGTGTTGTCATACAGAGAGAATCTTCCAGAATCAACCCATTTATTGTTCTCATTAGTCTTGATTTGGTTTTTGCACTTAGACCACTGTCCTTTACAAAAATACTTTGCATTTGTCTCATATCCTTCATCATATCTGCATGTGATTGTGACGCCGCCTCCTGAATATCCCGTCACACTGAAGCTCACGACACCTACAACAAACCAGCATCTTAATACAAGACACTAATATGAGAATGAATAGAGATGAACTTTCAAATTGCTTTTAAAAAACAATTGAACAACATGAACTGAAGTGAAAGACTCTCCTCATCAAATCTGTGCTGTTGTTAGTGATTTACTCTGAGTTCAGATTCTTACCAGGAATCATCAGCAGAGTGAAAGTCCAGATGATGTTCATTCTTCTCTCTTATTAAATGATCTTCTCTGCTGTCAGTAGATTCAGTTCTTCTGAAGCTCTCGATGTGTGTCCAGATGAGCTTTGAGTGTTTCTTTCCTGGTTACATGTTTAACATGAAGTGCTGAACGTGACAGAGATGACCACTTCCTCTGAGAGAGAGAGAGAGAGAGAGAGAGAGAGAGATGGAGAGATGGAGAGAGAGAGAGAGAGAGAGAGAGAGATAAAGAGGGAAGTGAAAGTAAGGCCCTGTCCACACGAACACGGGTATTTTCAAAACCGCAGCTTTTTCTATGCGGTTTGGCTGTTCGTCCACACGCAAACGCAGTATCCGGTTACTGAAACCGGACTTTTTTGAAAACTCCGGCCAGGGTGAAGTTTTTTAGAAACTCCGGTTACAGCGTTGTCGTGTAGACGGTGAAACCGGAGATTTAGGCTTGTTAAGTCAAAATGTGCGCCGTTCTCTCCTTTGTTTGACGTCAGTTTGTGCGCCGTTATCGATTTTGTTTAACGTTACATGAGTCGAGTCTATGCAAGCGCGGACGTAGCTTTTAATAACTCTGCTAATAGCGCTTATCACATGTAGCCTATACAGATACATGCACAGTTATCTCATTGTATTGCAGAACAGAGGTGCCAGAATTCAATAATACAACATAGTAAGGCAAGTGTGTGAAGCTTCAGTCCACTTGAGCCCTGCCCCTGTACAGTTACCTGTCACTGAGTCCAAAGTAAACTTGTAGAAGGGTTTCACTGAGCCCATAGCATCCCTCCGTGGATGGGACCCATGTGGAAATCAGGCAGCCAATCATAGCGCGGTTTTGCGTTTTCATGTGGACGGAGATTTTTTTTAAACCGTGCTTGTGTGGACGCGATTGTTTTTTTAAACGGAGAAGGAAAAACCCCGGTTATAAAAATACCCGTGTACGTGTGGACTAGGCCTAAGACACTTGATGGACACACAAACAGCATCAGTTCACATGGTCACTTTAAATACTCATATAAGTTAATTCACATGAATAAAACGATCTGCTGAGTTTTATCTTAGTTTGAATGACTCTTTTACTTCTTCAGTGAATCTGCTCTCCACAGGGACACATATGAATCACATCAGATGAAACCAGCTGGAAAACACAAACCACGAAAGACTCAAATAAAAGTGAAGCTGGAGTGAGAAAGTCTTGAGGACTGAGAGTCAAGCGTCTGTTGATCAGTCTGATCTCCTGATAACAGAAGAGAGTCACTGCTCATGTTCAGAGCTCAACTGAGCGCTGTAAAGTTTTCATTCTGATGAAACATGTCACGTAAATGTGCACAAATAATCTCTTTATATAAAGAGCTTTTAACATTGAACAGCATTTAAATGTAATTCAGGGCTGGAACCAGTGAAGCTTCAGCTTTAACTGTGAAAGAGTGTGAAGACTAAACATTGCATATTTGACAACTGTTTAACGATAGAAATGATAAACGTCCAACAATGACATCCAGTGATGCAAATGACTCTTTTTGGTTAAAATTACATTTGTGTCACAATTCTGTGTTTTTTTGTGTGTGTGTGTGTGTGTGTGTGTGTATGTGCGTGTGTGTGTGTGTGTGTGTGTGCGTGTGTGTGTGTGTGTGTGTGTGTGTGTGTGTGTGTGTGTGTGTGTGTGTGTGTGTGTGTGTGTGTGTGTGTGTGTGTGTGTGTGTGTGTGTGTGATTCATGCATTTCATTGAATGTGACGAAACAATAAACAGAATATTAGGAATTTAATTAAAATTGCAAACTACACTCTCCTAAAGGATTATTAGGAACACCATACTAATACTGTGTTTGACCCCTTTCGCCTTCAGAACTGCCTTAATTCTACATGGCATTGATTCAACAAGGTGCTGAAAGCATTCTTTAGAAATGTTGGCCCATATTGATAGGATAGCATCTTGCAGTTGATGGAGATTTGTGGGATGCACATCCAGGGCACGAAGCTCCCGTTCCACCACATCCCAAAGATGCTCTATTGGGTTGAGATCTGGGGACTGTGGGGGCCATTTTAGTACAGTGAACTCATTGTCATGTTCAAGAAACCAATTTGAAATGATTCAAGCTTTGTGACATGGTGCATTATCCTGCTGGAAGTAGCCATCAGAGGATGGGTACATGGTGGTCATAAAGGGATGAACATGGTCAGAAACAATGCTCAGGTAGGCCGTGGAATTTAAACCATGCCCAATTGGCTCTAAGGGGCCTAAAGTGTGCCAAGAAAACATCCCCCACACCATTACACCACCACCAGCCTGCACAGTGGTAACAAGGCATGATGGATCCATGTTCTCATTCTGTTTACGCCAAATTCTGACTCTACCATCTGAATGTCTCAACAGAAATCGAGACTCATCAGACCAGACAACATTTTTCCAGTCTACAACTGTCCAATTTTGGTGAGCTCTTGAAAATTGTAGCCTCTTTTTCCTATTTGTAGTGGAGATGAGTGGTACCCGGTGGGGTCTTCTGCTGTTGTAGCCCATCCGCCTCAAGGTTGTGCGTGTTGTGGCTTCACAAATGCTTTGCTGCATACCTCGGTTGTAACGAGTGATTATTTCAGTCAAAGTTGCTCAGCTTGAATCAGTCGGCACATTCTCCTCTGACCTCTAGCATCAACAAGGCATTTTCGCCCACAGGACTGCCGCATACTGGATGTTTTTCCCTTTTCACACCATTCTTTGTAAACCCTAGAAATGGTTGTGTGTGAAAATCCCAGTAACTGAGCAGATTGTGAAATACTCAGACCGGCCCGTCTGGCACCAACAACCATGCCACGCTCAAAATTGCTTAAATCACCTTTCTTTCCCATTCTGACATTCAGTTTGGAGTTCAGGAGATTGTCTTGACCAGGACCACACCCCTAAATGCATTGAAGCAACTGCCATGTGATTGGTTGATTAGATAATTGCATTAATGAGAAATTGAACAGGTGTTCCTAATAATCCTTTAGGTGAGTGTATTTAAATAAAGGTTGACATAAATTTCCATGAAAATGTTAAAAATGTTAAAGATGTAAGGAATAATTGACTCCGGGCCGTTGAATTATTAGAATAATAATGCACACCCGAGGTGGTGATGCGGTCACGACGCGAAGCGGAGTGTGCATTATTTTTCTAATAATTCAACGGCCCGGAGTCAATTATTCTGCTTATACTACGGTTAACACACCTCAAGACATCGATCCGATTATATATTTGAAGGGATTCGTCCGGTTTTTGTACTTAAATCGCTATTGTGAGTAGGAATATTTCTTCCGGGTCTCATCCAACGGCTCTTTTGCTAGTTCCGAAAGAGAGCGCGAGAGAGAGAGAGCGAGTGCGAATTAGGCTGCCTCTGTGCGTCTCTAAACAGCGCTGTTATTACCTTACTAGTGAAAAAATGGCATGTGTAGCCTTTAAGTTGCTACACTATATAGGCTAACTGATAAAATCGTCAGGGCAGCGCTGACACCTTTTGTGCAAACTGTAGTGCGTGTGCGAGTGTGTGATTGCAGTAATGAGACAGAAAAGCTCGCCTCTGATGTCCGCTTCCGTCTGTTGGTTTTCATCTGGACTGTCTAATACTGCTGCCGCCCAGTTGTTGAACGTTTTATATTCACCGTAGATATTAAGATTTACTTTAGGAAAATCGTCTGTCATGTTGTTGTTTTTTTTAGTCCTGTAATGTCCGTTATCCAGTACAGTTAACTATGCGAAGTGATATGGAACTGTAATGCGGTCAAGAGCTGCCTGGAACTACGTAAGCTGTGCGTCTCCCAGAAAATAATCGCACACCTCAGAACGTTCATCAGCCAATCAGATTCAAGCATTCAACAGCCCCATAGTATAATTACATACAAACAACATGATTGATACTTCAGGAAGCTGAGGTACAGAGACTGGCACCAGACTGCTCAGTGTGTGTTATAAGAAGGCAAATGCTTTCTAATCTGAACATCTGCAGTGTTTCTGCTCTGTCACAAGCCGCGTTTCCATTACAGATTTGCGCAAAACTTTTGCGATATTTTCTAAAAGTCGATAAAAAAATATTGCGAAATGACAACGTTTCCAGTAACTGATGTTATGCGACTAAAACCATTTTTTTCCTCTCGTGATAAATCATTCCAAAAATCATGCTACGTATGTTGTTAGGTTTATGTATATCCCAGCCACCGCACGCCATTATTATTAATGGAAAGAGACGTGTGTGTTATCCAAGCACTGATGGCAAGGAAAGCACCTTATACTTGAGCGGCACACATGAGGTGTTATGATAAATTGTGGCATTTTTTATTCTATTGTTTTTTATGAGTTTAATAAAGAACTCGTCTTCTGTCCAAACATACCATCATCTGTAAAGAATGATCGACTTTTACATACGCCAGATTATTGTGATGCATTGCCACATACAGAGACGAGCGAAAAGTTTGAATTTGCATGGTGGAAACTTTTACCACTTTGTTATTTTGGCTTGGAATTTAGTTTGTAAATATAAACTGAATTTAGAAATACTTTTGAAAGGTGAATTGAATTGTGTTTTCTAGAAAGTCTTTCTTTAAAATTAATTTTGTTTTGTATAAATTGTATTTTAATTTTGATCAATGTTTAATCAACTATTTGGCTGTAAATTTAATAAATAAGAAGCAAACCAAGATCGTCGGGAAGGGATTGACGTGCTGGCCTGTTTCCTCAGTCTTTAAACAAAGGCTGAAACTATAGCGTCTTTCTGTTTTAATACATTTCTTGAATATATGTCTTAATTACAGTAGGCCTATAGATAGTTATGATATTTGTGGTTGCCCCGGGGTCTGTCATTATAAACTTACGCCACTTTCCTTATTAGGAGAAAATATATGTTGTTTTAACGACGAAAGATCGCGTTATTAGACATACTTGAGTGGAAAAAAATAATATGTAGGCCCTATGTGGGAGCAATGCATGACCGTACCAGGTGACCTGTAAATGTGAAAAAAACTGTTTCCATTGCAGTTTTGCGAAAATTTCCTTTTTCGAATTGCCTGAAAAACCACCTCATGCGAGCGTAAAAACGTTTTTGCGATATATGGGAGTTTTTGCGAAATTGACGCATTTCCATTGGGCGTATTTTCAATTCACAATTTCAATTTGAAGGGTAATGGAAACGCAGCTACTGATCATCAGATGCTCATCGGCTGAAGTCTGAGTCTGATTGGTGCTTCTTTCTCTTTAACAGGCCGTTGTGGATTCAGCTGTCAATCAAACTTCAGCATCACTCTTGACAGTTTAACAACACAAACTGGACAGAGACTTGAGTTCATCTGCTTCCTTCATCTCTGACTTGGGTCATAAAAACATCTGTATGAACGATAGCTCCCATGAACCCTCAATCCCCCAGATTCACCCTTTCATTTTAAACGCTCATGAGTCGAAACAGCATCATTTATATTAAATTAAAGTCATATGAATTAAATCTCTCAGCAAATATAACACAAAGCTCAATGCAATAAAACCAAGACATTTAACAGGGAATTACTCACATTTGCCACTAGAAACACAAACTCTACAGAGATTCAAAGAGTCTAATGTAAAACCGAGACTAATACATTTAAAAAACTCTTTACCAGTGAATGAATCCTGCAGTGAGAGGTGAGTCATGCTGACAGGATTTTTAGCGTCTGAACACCAAGACGACATTTCATAACACACACAGATTCATGACTGTTGTTAGTTAAGACTTTCTAGCTGAACTAATTCTGAGCTCGTGCTTCCCTTTGAGTCATTACACATTCAACAGAAGCATCATAACATCTACATCTCCAAAATTATCAATTCAGAGCATTATATGGAGTGTTAAAAAAGTGTCCATCGTTGCTGAAGAAACTGTTTCCTGTTGGTATCACACCTGCAGGAGCTGAAGGGCTTTTTAGTTTGACTAAAAGAATCTAAAGAGCAAGAGCAAAAGAAAACCACAAGAGAAGCAGTTTCCTTTTAGCTCACTAACCACAGAATGAATAACCCTGCAAACCCTTTTAGCGCCGCAAACCAGCTCACACATGTGTTAAACTCATACTAAACACATCAATTATAATGGACGAGTTATGATTTAACGTGAACTTGGTTTCCATATCTTTCAACATTTTCTGCCATTGATCTGTGAGTTCATTGTATTTATTTCAATTGATCAGTACGGTTTTTAAATCACACAGAGTTTCAGCCTATACTGTAATAATGTTGAAGGTGAATTACTGAACGATCAGCTCTTAGGCTTTATTGTCCTCTGTGCATCTTCTGTCTCTCTGTTCAGTCTCGTGTGTCTCTCTGTGGGTTTCCTGAACACGTCTGTTTAATGTTCAGAGAAAAGAGCTCAAATTAGAGTCTGAACCATCACCAGCTTTCTGTGGCTTTGAGATGGTCGGAAAATAACCTGTTCATCACGCGAACACAAACACCACAATGAAACGCCTCATGACAAAAGGCCTTTTTTACATTTTGAAACACTTTTAATAATAAAAAAACACTGGCAATACTAATAATAACGATTCACACATTCACAGATCTCCATGTGAAGCCATCAGAGGGGATTGTGGGAGTAGAGGAAAAAAGCAGATCTACTCCTGAACGTGCGATCTGAGAAATAAGAGAAAAACATGATGTGCAGAATGAAACTTACAAATGAGAAACACAAGAGCTTCAGCGCATGAAGACAGACTCACTGCTCCAGTGTCTCGTCCTTAAGATCTGAACAACAGTGACAAAACATCCTGTGAAGACATTTTAAAAGGCCCTCATTTGGTAAAAAGCCTATTCATAAACATCCCTTTATTTCAGGGGTTGGATTAATCTTTAATAGTTATACTCAGCTTCATAAAAAAGTGTGTGTGTGTGTGTGTGTGTGTGTGTGTGTGTGTGTGTGTGTATATGTGTGTGTCATCTTAATAAACACTCAGTCACAGTGTATCCTCCAATCAGCAGCAGAGTCGAACACATAGAAATAATGTTGATCAAGAAGAAATCTGAAAACACAAACACATTAGGGTGAAACAGGGATGTATTCACATGTATTTAACAATACAGAGAGAGTAAATATGCAACATTCATGGCAAATATATTTAGCCAGTCCTACTGAACCCACTCTGAGCGGGATTCGAACCAGCGTCTCTGGCATGGGAGGTGGGCGTGCTGACAAGGACCCTAAAGACTGCAGTCTCTAATGCCTCTTGAAATCAGGGGAGTGAGGTTTACACACACAGCTCTTACTAGCTTGCCTCCATTGCTGACCGCCCAAACCTCACTCCCATCTGGGTCACGGCACCAAATGTAACCGGTGCTACTCAACCTGGTCAAAGCAGGATTCAAACCGGCGTTTCTGGTATGGGAGGTAAACGCTCTAGCAAGGTTGCTAAAGATTGCAGTCTCTTACATCACTTGCGCCCCTCTTGAGCCCAGGAGAGTGAGGTTTCCTAGCTGGTCTCCATTACACTCACCCCCATAAACCTCGCTCCCATCCGGATCACGGCACCAAATGCAACCGGTGCTACTCAACCTGCTCCGAGTGGGATTCGAACTGGAGTCTAAGGCATGGGAGGCAGGTGCGCTAACATGGACGCTAAAACACTGCAGTCCCTAACGCACCTCTTGAGGCCAGGAGAGTGAGGTTTACATGCACAGCTCTAACTAGCTTGCCTACATTACACTCCCCCCTAAACCTCATTTCCATCCAAGTCACAGCACCAAATGTACCCGGTCCTACTCGGTGTCTTCAGCATGGGAGGTGGGCTCGCTAACAAGGACGCTAAAGACATAAGGTAGACATTAGTTCTCAATTATGTATCTTTATTATTACCTCAGCTCTTTGTAATTAATGGCGGTTTGTTGATCCTACCGACTGACAGTCCCAGCAGATATTGCTCAACAGCAGGTCATTTAAACAGCATCACATAAAACCACCTTTAGACATTCGGTAAGCTGAATAAGTAAGAGGCCGATCGGAGCACATTTTCTATTAAAATGGTCTCGAAACATTTTAAAAGTTCTCTTAACTTTACATACTTTACACAAGACAATGGGAAAGCGGAATAGAGAAACGAGGAGCAACAACTGTCTAGCGTTTACAAAGAAACATTATGTTTACAACAAACCAAAAGAATGCAGTAGAACATTTCATATACATTACAAGAAAAAAAACTAAGAATAAGACACATATCCATCAATTCAATAGGCTATATAAGGCCTATAATTGTACTGTAGAAAGATATACACCAAAGAGGTTGTGTTGGTCCCCCTTTTGCTGCCAAAACAGCCCTGACCCGTTGAGGCATGGACTCCACTAGACCCCTGAAGCTGTGCTGTGGTATCTGGCACCAATATGTTAGCAGCAGATCTTTAAGTCCTGTAAGTTGTGAGGTGAGGGCTCCATGGGTCGGACTTGTTTGTTCAGCACATCCCACAGATGCTCGATTGGATTGAGATCTGGGGAATTTGGAGGCCAAGTCAACACCTCAAACTCGTTGTTGTGCTCCTCAAACCATTCCTGAAGCAGTTGTGCTTTGTGACGGCGCATTATCTGCTGAAAGAGCCACGGCCACCAGGGAATACCGTTTCCATGAAAGGCTGGACATGGGCTCAACAATGCTTAGGTAGGTGGGACGTGTCAAAGTAACATCCACATGGATGGAGGACCCAAGGTTTCCCAGCAGAACATTGCCCAAAGCATCACTGCCTCTGCCGCCACACCTTCTTCCCATAGTCCACCTGGTGCCATGTGTTCCCCAGGTAAGCCACGCACACGCACACACACCCGGCCATCCACGTGATGTAAAAGAAAACGTGATTCATCAGACCAGGCCACCTTCTTCTATTGCTCCGTGGTCCAGTTCTGATGCTCACGTGCCACTGTTGGTGCTTTGGACGGTGGACAGGGGTCAGCATGGGCACCCTGACTGGTCAGCGGCTGTGCCTCCCCATACGCAACAAACTGAGATGCTCTGTGTATTCTGACACCTTTCTATCAGAACCAGCATTAACTTCTTGAGCAGTTTAAGCTCCAGTAGCTCATCTGTTTGATCGGACCACATGGGCCAGCCTTCGCTCCATACATGCATCAATGAGCCTTGGCTGTCCATGACCCTGTGGCCGGCTCTCCACTGTTCCTTCCTTGGAGCACTTTTGATAGAGACTGACCACTGCAGACCGGGAACACCCACAAGAGCTGCAGTTTTGGAGATGCTCTGACCCAGTCGACTATCATCACAATTTGCCCTTGTCAAACTCACTCAAATCCTTACACTTGCCCATTTTTCCTGCTTCTAACACATCAACTCTGAGGACAAAATGTTCACTTGCTGCCTAAAGATCTCACCCACTAACAGGTGATGAAGAGATCATCAGTGCTATAGAATTCATCTGTCAGTGGTCATAATGTTATGATTGGTGTATATGTGAAGGTACATACGATATAATTAACTATCAAAACTAGTGAACAAAGTCATAAAAACCTATATTATTAGTATAAATATTCAAATAAAGATCAGGGACATACCCATATTTACAGTGAGGTTGACTTTAGTGAGGATGTGAGCTCCACACCAGTATATCCCAGAATCCTCTTCTCTCAGATCAGTGATGTTTACAGTAAAGACTCCAGTAGATGCTTCATCACTGAAAGACAATCGGTCATCTCTGATCGTCTCCAGTGAAACTCCATCCTTCACACACATGGAGGGTTCATGTGCTTTGCAGAAGCATTTCTGATGTTCATCCTGATGTTTGCACTGGATTGACATGTCGTCTCCTTCATACTTAGTCAAGTTCAGCTCTGGAAATGATGAGAAATATAAGAACATCAATTCACAGCCATAGTTTGACATATTCAGATGAATAAACCTTCCTCACCCTCGTTCATGATGACGATCAGATGAGTGTAAAGATAATTCACGTCTCTCTCTGATGTCACTGCACACCAGTATTTCCCAGCATCCTCTGCTGTCAGTCCAGTGATGGTCCCAGTGAAGACACTTGCAGTGATGTCATCATTCAGAGTCAATCTGCCAGTCTTGGTCTCTTTCTCTTCTCTCACAGTCTCATTGAGAGTATTTCTATCTCTAGTGGAGCACTTCCCCTTACAGAGAGACTTTGACTTTGATTTATAGATTGAATCATAAGGGCAGATGATCTCAGCAGATTCTCCTTCACGTCTCACCACTGGAGACACTGCAAACACACAAACACACACATTTAACACACATGATTCTGAATAGACTGCATTTACTACAATGAAATCCTCTGAATTCACTCACTGGTGAGCTTGAGCTGAATTTTGGTGGTCAGGGAGATGAAAGTCAAATGTGTGTCTCTGGTTTCTGCTCCACACCAGTAAACTCCAGCATCTCTCACGCTCACATTACTGATGCTCACTGTAAAAACTCTCTCTTCATTTCTCTCAGATGAACCACTCATTTGTGTCTCTGTAGATGTGCTGATGGTTTGGCAGATGTGATTATCATCCTCTTTGCAGAAATGAACTTCATGTTCCTCTGGGATCTGACAGGGGATGTTGACTTCTTCACCAGGATGAGCAGATTCAGTCACACTCTTTGGATATTTTGCATCTATAAAATAAAACAATAATAAAAAAAATCAGATCAGACACTTAAAACATGCGAGCTAAAGTATAGTGGGTTCCTCACCGTGTGTGACGTGCAGCTGAAGTTCAGTGAAGCTCTCAGTATAGTCAGACACACTCACTCCACACCTGTATGTTCCTGCATCTGCAGCTTTCAGCTCTCTAAAAAACACCATCAAGACTCCTGCTCTGGTGTCGTCATATAAAGAAACATCTCCATTCTCCATCCATTCATCCTGAACTCCTGGATTCTTCCTCTCTGAACATCCATCTGACTCTTTACAGATGTATTTTGGCCTGGTTTTGTATTGAGGATGTTCACACTTGATCATCATACGACCTCCTGAGTGGCCAGTCACTCGAGACACGCCCACTTTAGCTGTCAATCACAAATATCTGACTGAGTCAGTGTCTTTATCGAATATAAACACTAGCAAATATTGAAATAGCAAATACTGATTTATTAACTTATTCTTGATGACACAGAGAGTTTGTTCTACTCACCCATAATGTGAAGATGAACTTTAGCACTAATGGAGTAGAAGTGTCTGTTGATCCAAACTCCACATAAATAAACTCCTCCATCATCTGGTGTCACAGCTGTAATTCTCACACGGAAGAATTGATGTCTGTCATCAGAAACACTGAATCGTCCTTCCGTATTCAATGTGCCAGTGGCGTGTATCAACTCTTCAATGGAGTTGTGTCGCTCTTTGAATATGATCTTGGGATCATTAATATGATTCTGTGAATATTCACAGCTGAAGGCGGCAGTTTCTCCACTATTCACCATCACTCTCTTTGACACTTTACAACAGGAATCTGTCATTCACATAATAAAGAAATATACTTTACAATTATCCATACATTTAAAATGTGTAGTTTCATTACACGCTTGAATTGCTTACCTTTATATACATTCAAAGTTATATCTATATACCACTTATCAAGAACCCTGATTCTGTATTTTCCAGCATCGTGTGTGTTCAGTTCTCTGATGAAGATCATGAGGTTTCCATATTTGTTGCAAAAAAGAACAAATCTTCCTTCACTAATCCATTCATTGTGTTTCTTGTAATTTATTATGGTTCTCCATGGGTCATGTTTAACCACATATTTAGCAGAGTAACTGTACCAAAGTTTCCGTGAATCAACCAGAAGACTTGCTCCAGAATATCCAGTGACGCTAAAGCATCTCACTGCACCTGTCAATCAGATTGATACTGTGATCAGAAACCTCATGAACAGAAAATAGCATCATTACTGCAGTGATGAAAGAGAAAAGCTCTGACCTGAGATCAGGTAGAAAGTGAAGAAGATGAGGAGGATCTTCATTGTGAGTTGAGTTCAGTCTTCTTTCTGCTGAATGTTCTCTGTGAGCAAGAGGGCTGTTCGTAAGGGTTTTTATAGTGTGACTTCCTCTGACTCAGCACTAAACTAAACACTGAGAAAGAGTGCCATCTGGCTGAAGTTACACTTCCCCATGTCAGTAAAAACTGTGTATAACAAATTTTGGACAAATTACGTCAGCTATTATGGAAGATAAATACAAATTAATTAATTGCAAAGACAAAAGAGAAGAGATGTATTTACAAAATATGACTGCTGTTAATGCTTTTGAAGCTTGTTAGCTGGAAATACATAGGCTGTGTGTCTCCCCCTACCTGAGGAAAGACTCACTGCAGATGGTTTATATTGATTCACAAGACATTGAAGAACTAAATCATATTTATTTAACTTATACAATACAAAATAATGAGTTCTAAAACCGTTCAAAACGAATACTCAATACACACCAAACAATCACCGTCAGGCCATTATTTCTCACTGGATGTTAGACACAGAAGTATCTATACTTCTCTCCAGCCATCCCACCACCTGTCCTCTAGATCCCACCCCCTCACCCTCTCAGCACTGGGCATTACAGGAACCCCACTGGTTTGAGTCCTATCTCACAGGTAGGTCTTTCAAGGTTGCCTGGAGAGGGGAGGTATCCAAAGCACATCAACTGACCCGTGGGGTTCCTCAGGGCTCAGTGCTTGGACCTCTCCTCTTCTCCATATAAACTACATCACTGGGCCCCATCATACAGGCACATGGCTTCTCATACAACTGCTATGCTGATGACACTCAGCTCTACCTTTCATTTCAACCAGACGACACCACAGTAGCTGCACGAATCTCAAGCTGTCTGGCAAACATATCGGCATGGATGAAAGAACATCACCCGCAGCTCAACCTGGCCAAGACTGAGCATCTCGTCTTCCCTGCCAATCCGACTCTACAGCTCATCATCAACTACCAATCTTGGAGTGACCTTTAATGACCAGCTATCCTTCAAAGACCACATTTCAAAGACAGCTTGGTCATGCAGGTTTGTGCTGCACAACATCAGGAAGATCAGACCATTCCTAACAGATAATGCAAAACAGCTTCTCGTCCAGGCCCTGGTGATCTCTAGGCTTCTATCATGTGCAATCAAGCCTCTACAAATTATTCAGAACCCAGTGGCACATCTTGTCTTCAACGTGCCCAAAAGGGTCCATGTCACACCTATCTTCATCTCTCTGCACTGGCTACCACTCGCTGCTTGCATCAAGTTCAAGGCATTGACGCTTGCTTACAGATCCACCACAGGTTCAGCACCTGCATACTTCCACTCGCTCTTATTGCACAGGTGGCAACATATAACGCTACCACACTTGAGTTCACTGAGCGCCTGAGAGCGACCCATTCTTTCACTAATGTTTGTAGAAATGTCTGCATGCCTAGTGCTTTATTTATACACTTGTGGCCATGAAGTGATTGAACACATGAACTCAGTGATTTGGAAGAGCGTCCCAATACTTTTGACACTTCTAGAAAACACACACTTCCTCCTCGGTAATAAACACAGAGATGTTAGTCCCTTACGAATCGGTACATGAAACCAACAAACGTTGAATTACAAGGATTGTAATTGAATAGAAATTGATTAACCATCCGAATAGGGATATTGTTTCTGCTAGATTTTATTTGTTGCCCATCAATCACCTGGTCAGGAACCAGTGAGTCTCACACAGTTCTGCTTTGACCAAAGGGAAGAACAACAGTCACACAGATAAGTGTTCATGCAAGTCGTCAGCTTTATTGTAAATATATCAGGGTTTGTGGTAGGCATTATCACATGCACTCCACCCATGAAGAATCCTGTTTGTACAGGTTTCCTGCTTGTACATCAAGGGGTTTCCCCTCATTCACAGAGTTTCACATGTCCGGTTCTGCAGATTAGAGTGCAAGCATGCACGGATATGAGATTAAAATACATGAGCAGGGTTCATATAATGCAACAAACATAATGCAATATAGCATAAACTTCAAGATTATGTCCTGGTGCCTCATGAGATCTTTTGGATGAGGAATGTGTGACTATCAAAAACAAGCAAGTGAATGAAATTCATCATATCATATTTCATAATGGGTAATTGTTTTTACATCCTTACATTTCTTATTATTTTGCAAATGTTTTTTTTTTTTAAATTAAGAATAAATAAAAAAAACATGTCTCTATGAGTGTTAATGTATCAGTTTGATCAATGTGGAAAATATACAAAATCCTTTTAAAGAAAGTTAAAAAAGCATTCAATAACTAAAGAGACTGACTTCAGAGGAGGCCTTCAGAGAATGACGGTCAGTAACACTAGTCCAGTGATGATCAGAAGCAGAACCACAGACACACTGACCGTCAGAGAAGAGCCTGAAAACACCAGAGACTCACAATCTCAACCACTGACATACATGAGTGTGTTTGAGTTTCAGAGTGTGTTTGTACCTGTTACAGGAGACGCAGATGTGAGCGCTGGAGATTTCATTTCACATTTTGTATTTTTGCTTGCTGTAGCGACCCTGTCAGGCCGGTCGGGGCGTGCCTCGGTGACGCTGGTAGTTGTTGTGAGTAATACCAGCCCTGAAAGTTTCATGTCTCTATGACTTACGGTTTGGTCTACCCGATCAGTTTTAGATGGAGAATGATGCATAATGGGAACATTTACAATTACAGCACTTCGTGCTTGAACCCCTTAGAAAACAATTCTCAAACTGGGTTCTGACTTTTAAAAGACTACCTTTTGAGATCTCTTCAACTTTATAAGAACAAGGAATAAACCCCTTAGAAAATAAAATGGCAACGCCACAGCTGGTGGAACTCAAATGGCTTAAAGGGGCTTTTCCGTGGTTTTTTCTAGACTTGGTTGTGTTTATGGGGCGCAGTATAACATGTCTTAATACTTCTTTTTTTTAAAACACCATATTTCTCTTATATTTGACCTTTATTCCACACCGCTGTCTCCACTGTCCTTTGAACGGCTCGTTTGCTTCCTGCTTCTGTGAAGCCCATCCCTCCGAAAAACGCAATGGTGTTAGATTGGTTAGATGGCCAAATGTAGTTTGTAGTTCTGCAACAGCTCTCTCTCTTTCGTAATGACTGCGACGTGGCCCCGCCCACTTTGTTGCGTGTTCGCGGGGGCAGTGTTTATGTTAATAGCAAGGGTTTATGATGTCACCAACCCGGGAAGAAGCTTGTTGTAGTCCAAACCGGCCGTTTTTGTAGGCAATAAACTGCCATAACTTTAAAAGACAATATCTCCGTTTGCATTGAACCTTCAGCGCTGTAACTTTGCAGATACTGTTTATGCTCAAGCAGCAACATTACACACCAGAGGTGGACAAAGTACACAACTCTTTTACTTGAGTAAAAGTAAAAGTACTACAGGTCAAATATTACTCCGTTACAAGTGAAAGTTCTAAAAACAGATTTTTACTTAAGTAAAAGTACAGAGGTATTTGTTTTTAAAAGTACTTAAGTATCAAAAGTAAATTTCCTTTTTTATGTCAATGCATTATTTTATTATTGTTGCATTGTTGTATAAATGCACTCTATGCCATCATGGTCAGTGATGCTCCATCCGACATGCTAGCATACGACTGCCTTAAACTCATTTCTTTACATTTGTATGGAGTGTTGTAACTTTTATAGAAGTATTGGAAGTTTCAATTTCTTGTATAAAAGTTATAAAGCTCTTTACAAAGCTGCTGTCACTTTAAGGCTGAATGCATGGACCCTATACTCTGATACGCATACGATATTCTCCCAACTGTTTACTCTTCTCTTTCTCTCAGACATTTACAGTTTTGAACATTTTATGAGACAGGCATCAAAGTGTATGCCAACTAAACTAATCTTTAATCTTTTGAGAAAACTGAAACATACTTTTTAAGTATAGCCATGGGTGCATACACGGTGCCAAGGAACCGTCTTCTTACATTTTGCTATAAACTGATCAGGGTTCAAAAAATGTTGGGAAACTTCACATGACCCTATACAAGAGTGATTACTGATAGGCTGTCTGCAAAAAAACAACAACAAAAAAACTTTTAAAGAAGAAAAAAATCATCCACTGACTTTTAAAGCTGCTACAGAAATGACTTTCAACTTTGAGGACCTCGCTAGAAATGTAATGGAGTAAAAAGTATGATATTTGTCTTTCAAATGTAGTGAAATTAAAGTAAAAGTATCCCTAAAAAATAATACTCCAGTAAAGTACAGATACTCAAAAAGTGTACTTAAGTACAGTACTCAAGTAAATGTACTTAGTTACTGTCCACCTCTGTTACACACTGACTAAAGTTAAAAAAGTGAAATCGCATGCAACCACCCCTTTAATATAGACCGTCAAACTCTCTTGCCCAATCACACGCATTTGTCTCATTACTATGAGTCTCTTGAGCAAATCACTGTTTAACTGTTTAAAAAAGATGAAAAAGCTTTTTTTCCTTCCCTTGCCCCATTTACATTTAGTGAAGCAATACTTCTCCCATAAATGAGGAAAGCCAAAAGCAGATTAGACTCAGCAAACAGAAACCCACATAAATATGGCATTAAGCTTGGCAAGAATTTTCTTCAGACGATACACTTCTTGGTTACTAACACCCTTCACTTCTATATATTCTTGCTTTATCAATGAACTGGATCACATCAGGAAAATACTCTTCAATATGAACTTTTCTCGCATTCTTAGTTGCCTTCAAAAAGGATTTAATGTCATCAGCACTATAATTCCTATTCAAAAATCCACTTTATGGCAAACTGCACGTCACACTGCATTCCGAGAAGACTCTTTCTGTGTCCGTTTGACTTAGATTGCAACCGAATCCTCTTTTTGCTTGCTGTTCTGCAGGACGTTGCTCTAAACTTCGCTTCTGTGGCGTTTTAAAAGTACAATCGTCTAACTCGGTCATCGTCACGCCTTCAAGATTAAGGGAAGGTTTCTCTGCTGCGTCCACAACACCATCTCTATTCTCCACCTCGTTCTCTTCAGCCACAGTGACCATCATACCTTCATCCTCCACAGAGCGATCTACCTGCTCTACATCCACTGCCTCTGCGACAGTCACAGCAGCCTCTGTCTGCACTGAACTTGGTCTGGGTACCTCATCATCAGTAACTATCACAGCGACATTCTGATTTTCTTTCGCTTTTACAATGTTTCCATCATTTACAGCCTGTAATGGTCTCTCATTTGACTTATTCAGTCTACTTGGACATGCCCGGATCAAATGCCCCATTTCACCACAATTAAAACACTTCATGTTATTTGTAGTGGCAACAATTACATAATTAAATTCCTCATGTCGAAAAATTCAAGGACAAATCCAATTCATCAAGGCTGTCCTGCAAGGACACAACGTGCTTCAAAAGAGGAGTCTTGCTGCCAATCAGAATCATCTTTACATTTATGCACTTGGCAGACGCTTTTATCCAAAGCGACTTACAGTGCCCTTATTACAGGGACAATCCCCCTGGAGCAACATGGAGTAAAGTGCCTTGCTCAAGGACACACTGGTGGTGACAGCTGGGATCGAACCAGCAACCTTCTGCGTATCAGTTCCATGGTTTAACCCACTGGACCACCATCTCACATATCTCACCATCTCACCATCTCACTTTATTGGTGAAACTGTTTTACCATGACGTCACTTTTTTTGAGGGTGAAGCAATGGTGTAAAAATACCATTAATCACTATAAACTGATCTGCTAAATCAACTGTTTTCATAAATATAACAACAGCGCTGTTCATACGGGACGCTGACACAATATTCTCATGTCCAACCACTTCTCCCACCGCTAAACTGCATCCCTCCACACCAGCATGAATCTATTTTAATACCATGACGCCTTGTCAGAGAATTGAAAATCCCACTGCCTGGGGTAGCCATGCTCCCAACACGTGGCAGAAATCAACAGATCATAAAGCTTTATCTGGACAGGCTTGAGCTGCTGGGGTTGAAGAACAAGAACATTGGTTGTTAATAGGTTTTAATGTTAAAAGCAACACTTTATTGTCATAAAGAGCATTTTTTAATACTCACATATATACATTTTCACCGTTTTGAGTAAATAACAGTTTGAAAACGGACAATCAATCACCAACATGTATTTGCCGAAATCATTGACTCTACTATATGACTCTACATATAACTGCATATTCTCTTATCAAGGGTTCCCACAGGTTCTTGAGTCAATTCATGCTAAATATGTAATCATTTAAACCGTTTTAATCAGAGAATCAGAGGGGTTTGTGGGTAATTGTGGAGTAGCAGAAACCATTTTAGAAGAATCAGAGGGGTTTGTGGGTAATTGTGGAGTAGCATAAATCTCTGAATCGTAACTGCATAATGATCTTGATAGTTATTAAGGATGAACATCATCAGAACCATCTGTGTCCTTCAGTACATGATGATGATGATGATGATGATGATGATGATGAAGTGACGTGAAGCTCTGTGCTGTTAAACATTAGCGTAAATATTGTCTGAAGAATCAGAGAGGTTTGTGGGTAATTGAGGATTAGCATAAATCGTGTTACAATAATCAGAGGGGTTTGTGGGTAATTGGCTGTGAGTGTCTGTAATATTCTCATAATTACAATCAGTGTGAGAAACCTGAGGAGAGACAGAACATTCATATATTCAATAATAGGAGAAATATTTAATAATACACTTTTAGTAATAGTAATTGTACTCACGGTTTCATTGTTTGCTGGTGTCACACGAGAACTTTTGGAGGAGGAATCAGCGTCTGTCAAAGAATACAAATGATTTGTTAAATCTCTTCACATATTCATATTTCTCTGTTTTGCTTATCTTTAGTTGTAGCCAGCAGAGGTTGTTTTATAAAAAAAAGTTTTGAAGCATAAAGTAGGGTCGAGCTGGCCGTTGCCATCTTGGATAACAGAAAATGGGCAAAGAGGCGGGACGTGGGCGGAGCTGAGGTGACGTGATGATTAACAGACAGCAGACAAACGGCTATACACATGTCACTCAAAGTGGCCACGCCCTTAATTATGCAGAACTTTAAGGCTTTATATAATGTAAACGAATGAGTTATATAATAATTTACCCCCCTCACAGTGTCATAAAGGGCAAAATTAGCCGTACAGACGGTGAACATGTGTTCTTCTGCTGTAAAGTTGGGCATTTTAACATGAGCTCAATGAGATTCTGCTCCTTCTGGAGACTGTCTCTAGCAGCCAGTCAATGGCCAGAAACTGCGGGAGGTTGCCGCTTGATTATTTCCCTAATAACATATTATATTAACTAATAATGTAAATTAATGTGTTAATTACCACAATGAATACATTACAACTTCCAGTTGTCTGCTTTAATTAATCATTAGCTAATGATTTGCAAAGGTATCATTATATTATGACTTTACGTGTTGAGGCATGTTGGAAAGCAAAGTGCAAGACAGTCCAGCAGAGGGCGCTAACAGACTGTATTATTGTACAACTGCCTGATTTATTTGCGTTCTCGGACGGAAGTTGTTTTTAGTTTGTAGTGGAGCGGCAGGCAGAAAGAAACTAGCTCGTTGTTCATACTGTTAAATCTTGCTTTGGTGGATCTGTGCGTGTAGAAAACTAACCACATTTCTATCCACCTGTAACTTGAGAGAAGAAAGCTGGAATAAAAAGAATACAAATGGAGAACAAAAACTCATGCATTCTAACAGATGCCCCACAGTGATCATAATTTTAAACTAGCAACTTAATCCTTCAGTACAAATTGGTCCTTCGAGCCGGAGAGGTGATTACTGTGGATGAAGATGGCTCGTGCTCCATCAGACTTCAGACCCGATGATGTTCGTCCCCGCCGCCAAAGGAATCCTCCTGGCTGACTAAAGGAATATGAGGTTGATTTTCCACGTCCAGTAGTATTTGACCAACCCAGTCAACATTATTTGGGAATGAAAGATAGTGGAAGATATTATGAAGGATCCGCCGAGATGACGCCTCTCCCCAAGAGCACCATTCCCCACTACTGGAGCAGAGACATGGAAAGAATGCCCTCAACCTCATATGTTCCCCTCTATGAGAGCACTCCAACACAATCCCAGAATACCTCGCCCATGTTAGAAGTTCTTCAGCAGCTGCTGGAGGATAACAGGAGGTTACACCAGACTGTGTTGGATATGCAACGTCGAATGGACAAGAGTAATGCTTTGTCACTTCATCATTCTCTGCAATTAGTACCAGAATATTCTCCAAGTGTCAGAATGAAGCAAACTGTAGCTGTACCTCAGTCTGTCAATCAATCAGCTATTGAAGAAGAGGAGGAAGACTGGCCACCACCACCTCCCCCTGTGACATCAGATAAGGGACCAAAACAGCCCAATCCTGAACACAGAGTCAAAGATGTCCTGAAGGAGCTAAAGGAACGCATTTTCAAACTAGAATTGAAGCGATCATCTACTCCATCCACACTAAACTATCAACAGCCAGTTGATGACACAGGGCAGTCAGATTCATGGTCAAATCCTAGTAATACTGCTGCCCCTCCATTGCCACCTCAGAGAGATTACAGCTTCACTGATGCACTACCATGTAGCCAGGAGAGATCATATAGAGGCCCCAAGCCTTCAATCCCAGACTTCACGTGTGATGACCCTAGAGAATTTGCAAGATTGCGAATATCTTTGGAGAATATTCTCCCTCCTGATGCAACTGAGAGGTTCAAATACCAAATTCTGCTGGACCACCTTAAATTTGAAGAAGCTCTTTTAATCGCTGACTCTTACAGTAACTCTCTTACTCAGACACCATGGCCTCTCTCATTCAGCCATATGGCCAGCCTCACCAACTGGCTTTAAGGAGAATTGCAGAGTTGATTGATGGATCCACTATCAGGTCAGGAGATTCTATGGGATTCCGTAAATTTGCACTGAGAGTTAGGGCGCTGGTTGGAATGCTAGAACAGCTAAAACAAGAAGGACTCATTGAACTTCAATGTGGATCACATGTGGCCAGATTAAGCAGTAAGTTGCCCCAGGAGCTCAGAGCTAACTTCAGGCGATACCTTCATCCATTAAAGAGAGGAGTTCCATCTCTTTTAGACTTTGCAGAGTGGTTGGAGTATGAGTTAGAGATCCAATAAGGTGGAGATGCACTTGAAGAGATAGAGGCTAACAAAGAGGCAGCTAAAAGCAAAGAGACCACAGGAAAGATGGTAAAGGAAGAAAAAGACCTATGGCCGTGCTCTTGGGTTCTACTCAAACTATATCAGGAGCATCTTCTGAAGCGAAGCCTCCTCTGCAGTTGCCTGAGAAGTCCAGATTGTACTGCCCTTACTGCTGAAATAACCTGCACAATCTTGATGACTGTTCTAACTTCTCTCATCTTACTAAGCAGCAGCAGAAACAGTGGGTGATAAACAACAGCCGCTGTTGGAGATGTGGTCGCAGCCACCAAGCAGCACAGAGTCATCTGAGGGTCAGCTGTAGCATCTGCAAAGGAAAACATCTGAGAGCTCTTCATGATGTAAACCCCAGAACAGGAGAACAGACAAAAGGGGAGAAATCAAGTGCTGAAACACTTTGTGGACTTGTGAATTCCTCCACTGACATTCTCTATCTGGACAGAAAGGCTGGACGCAACCAAGTCCTTCTCAAAGTCAGTAAAGTTCTCCTGCGTAACGACAGTCATACCCTCGAAACGTACGCTATCCTAGATGATGGATCAGAGCGAACCATTCTTCTCCAGGAGGCAGCAGTGGAGTTGAGACTCCAGGGTCCTTCAGAGCGCCTTACACAAAGAACAGTGCAACAAGACCTACGAGTGATACAAGGTTCATCTGTGTCCTTCACTATCTCACCAGCCAACCAACCTGAGAGAGTCTAAAAGATCGGGGGAGCTTTCACTGCATCTCAGTTGGGTCTAGCAGAGCATACATATCCGGTTGAGCGATTGCAGCGCAAATACAGATACCTGATAAAATTGCCCTTGCCAGCGATCAAAGGTGCCCAACCCCTCCTTCTCATTGGATCAGACTTTCCACACTTGATAACTCCAATCCAACCAGTAAGATTAGGACCACCTGGAGGGCCCGTGGCGGTAAAGACCAGACTTGCCTGGACACTTCAAGGCCCTACTAAGTGCTTACCACTGCGAAATGGAACACAGACATGCTTGTTTACTGCAACACTTTCTCCATCAGCTGAACTGCACCACAATGTGGAAAAGCTTTGGCAGCTCGACATTTTGCCATACAAGAATGAGAAGTTGGTGACCAGATCTAGACAGGATCAGACTGCAATGGAACTTTTGCAGACAAAGACAGTTCGAGTGAACATAAATGGAGTACAGCGATATGTCACACCTTTACTAAGGGTGAAGTCCATGCCCACTTTGTCTGCTTCACCAAATTCAGTCCTTACTAACCTAAGGGGTACAGAAAAGCGCCTCATTCGGGATCCAGACCGTGCCACAGCATACAACTCAGAAATTCAGAAACTTGAACAGGCAGGATATGCCACAAAAGTGAGTCAGGAAATGTTGGAGTCATCTAGAGAGTCATGGTTCATCCCGCATCACATGGTGACTCACAATGAGAAGAACATAATTGTGTTCAACTGCTCCTTCGCACACCAGGGAAATAATTTGAACAAACTGCTCCTGCCTGGTCCTAACTTGAGCGCTTCACTGCTAGGTGTCCTGCTGCGATTTAGAGAACATTCCACAGCCGTCAGCAGTGACATTAAAGGTATGTTTCATCAGGTGAGGCTACTCCTTGAGGACAGACCACTCCTACGGTTCCTGTGGCGTGATATGCAGAGAGACAACCATCCTGAAACGCCTGCCGGAGGGCAGGAGAGAAAACAGTCTGTGGGCTGGGTGAGAGGAGTCCTTGAGGATTCTGCGAGCTCGATGCAGACATCGTTTCCTCTGGATGTGCTCGATGGCAGGTAGTGGAGTCCCTGTGATGCGCTGGGCAGTTTTCACCACCCGCTGCAGTGCCTTGCGCTCCGCAACAGAGCAGCTCCCATACCATACTGCCACACAGTTGGTCAGGATGCTTTCTATTGCACAGCGATAGAAGTTCAACAGGATAGCCGAGGAGAGCTGATTCTTCCTCAGTGTCCTCAGGAAGAAGAGGCGTGGTGAGCCTTCTTGACCAGGCTGGAGGTGTTGGTCGTCCACGACATGTCCGCCGAGATGTGGATCCCCAGGAACTTGAAACTGGAGACACGCTCAACAGCCATTCCATTGATGTGGATGGTGTCGTGTTTGCCTCTTGACTCTTTCCTGAAGTCCACGATGAGCTCCTTCGTTTTGGTGGTGTTGAGGAGCAGGTTATTATCAGCGCACCATGTGGCCAGGTGCTGGATCTCCTCCCTATAGGCAGTCTCATCGTTGTTGCTGATGAGACCAATCACCGTAGTGACGTCCGCAAACTTGACGATGGAATTAGATCCATACACAGGCTTGCAGTCGGAGGTGAAGAGGGAGTAGAGAAACGGACTTAGCACACAGCCCTGTGGCACACCAGTGTTGAGTGTGATGGACGTGGAGCAGGTGGATCCTGATCAAACATTCTGTGGTCTGTCAGTTAGGAAGTCCAAAATCCAGTTACACATTGAAGTGTTGATGCCCAGGTCTCCAAGTTTGGCTATTAACTTGGATGGGATGACAGTGTTGAATGCTGAGCTGAAGTCAACAAACAGCATGCGTGCATAAGTGGGGCGGCAGTGGCTCAGTGGTTCATGTAGGTTGTCTACAAACCGGAAGGTTGGTGGTTCGATCCCCGGTTCCACCTGACCAAGTGTCGAGGTGTCCTTGAGCAAGACACCTAACCCCAGCTGCTCCCGACGAGCTGGATGGCGCCTTGCATGGCTGACACCGCCGTCGGTGTGTGAATGGGTGAATGTGAGGCAAGATGTAAAGCGCTTTGGATGGCCATTGGTCTGTTAAAAGCGCTATATAAATGCAGTCCATTTACCATTTACCATAAGTGTTCTTATGGTTCAGATGGGTGAGCACAGAGTGCAGTGCCATGGAAACTGCATCCTCTGTGCTCCTATTGCTGCGGTAGGCAAACTGGTGTGAGTCCAATGTCGATGGTAGAGAGTCTTTTAGGTGTTCCAGGACCAGCCGCTTAAAGCACTTCATAACGATGGGTGTGAGTGCTACAGGGCAGTAGTCATTAGTGGACCTCGGGCTAGAGTGTTTCAGCACTGGCACAATGAAAGTGCGTTTAAAGCATGTTGGAACAGCTGCTTGGGCAAGAGACAGGTTGAAAATGTCTGTAAAAACCCCAGCAAACTGCTCCGCACATGCCCTGAGAACACGTCCAGGGATGTTGTCTGGTCCAGCAGCCTTGTGCGTGCTGATCCGGCTCAGTGCCTTGCAGACATCTGTGGAGGAGAGTGTGATTGGTGGGTGGTCAAATGAGGGTTTGAGCTTGGTGGCAGTTTCTCTGTTGTCTCTTTCAAAACGAGCATAGAAGTAATTTAGCTCGTTCAGGAAGTTGACATCAGTGGCTGCGGGGGTGGACCGGGTGGGTTTGTAATCACTGATGGCCTGAATGCCCTGGTCAGAGTTGGAAAAGTGTCCCTCTATCTTTAGCTTGTAGCAGTGCTTGGCCTTTTTGATGCCCCTCTTCAGGTTTGCTCTGGATGTGCTGTAGGCTTGTGCATCACCTGATCTGAAGGCAGTATTGCGTGACTTCAGCAGGAGTCGCACTTCCCTGTTCATCCAAGGCTTCTGATTTGGGTATGTGGTGATCTGTTTCTGGGTTGTAACACTGTCGATGGTGGTATTGATATGATCCAATACAGAGGAGGTGTAGGAGTCAATGTCCGTGTGAGTGCCACTGGTGGCTTGAGAAGCAAACATACTCCAGTCTGTGTGTAGAAACCTTTCCTGGAGTGTGGAATCTGCACACCTTGATGGTCTTCACTGATGGCTTCACACGGTTGATGAGGGGTGCATATTTCGGGGTGAGAAACAAAGAGAGGTGATCTGACTGTCCCCGGTGGGGGAGGGGTGTTGCAATGTAAGCTCTAGCCATGTTTGTGTAAACATGATCTAAGGTTTTGTTTCCTCTGGTGTGGCAGGAAACATGCTGGTGAAACTTGGGTAGCACTGACTTTCAGTTTGAGTGATTAAAGTCACCTGCAACAATAAACTGATGGCTGCTTGAAGTTCTTTCATAGCAAGCTTGGCATCAGCATCCAGGGGAATATAGGCTGCAGTTTATAATGGTGGAAGTGAACTCCCGCGGTAGATAAAACGGTCTACATTTAACCATGAGAAACTCAAGGTTAGCTGAACAATGACTCCCAACAATAGCAGAGTTTGTGCACCAAGCTTTGTTAATATAAATGCACAATCCACCCCCTCTGCTCTTCCCGGAGCCATCTAATGTTCTATCCGCCCGGAATGTGTGGCGTCCCGCTAGCTCAATAGCGGTGTCCGGTATTCCGCTGTTTAACCAGGTTTCTGTGAAGATTAGGACGTTACAGTTCAAAAGTTTCTTACTGTGTGTGATGCTGAGTCGAATCTCCTCCATTTTGTTCACTAGTGATCGTACATTGGAAAGGAAAATGCTGGGAAAAGAGAGCCGGTGTGGAGTTAGCTTTAGCTTAGCTCATAGACCTCTGCGCTTTCCACGCCTTTGTTTACGATCTCGCCGCCGTCTGCGTGCACTTCCGCCCGGCCGGGTAGAGTGCATAGCCTCGGGTGTCCTAGCGATCTCAGGAAGGAGTCGAAGATTGTCCATAAAACTGTCGGAAATTCGCAAACCAATACCAAAAAGCTCACAGCGGGTGTACGATGTAAAGGCACAGCTGTTCTGTACGAACAGACCCGAGATGAGCAAGAAAAATACCGCAAAATTGCAGAATCTGGAGAGACCCTGAGCCTCGCGATGTACTCGCGCCGCCATCTTGGTCACAATTTTAAAGGAGGTGAGCGAGAACTCAATGACACTTTCAAAGCCATGCACCCTTCATTGCAAGCTCAACTGGCTGAGCACCAGATCAAGTTTCTCTTCAACCTCCCTGGGAAAGGGAAATCCGTTCTATAAAGACAGCCTTAAATGCCACGCTCAATGCCCAGACCATGACTGAAGAAATACTCAACACCATTCTCATCGAAATCGAAGGAATTCTAAATTCCAAGCCCCTAGGTTATATTTCCTCTGATGTGGCTGACCCAGATCCAGTTACCCCGAATCTCCTTTTGATGGGGCGGCTAGATCCATCATTGCCACAAACCATATACCATGATTCCAATCTACTCAGTCGGCGGCGCTGGAGGGCCTGTCAATCCTTGCTGACAGATTCTGGGCACAATTCCTGAAAAAAATACCTGCCAGCATTGCAAATACAGGAGAAATGGCAGACCGACACAGATCCCCTCAAACCTAGCACAGTGGTCCTCATAGTAGACCCTCAGTTGCCCAGAGCACTATGGCCAATCGGACAGGTAACCAAAGTGTTTACAGGAGCAGATGGGCGGATACGTACAACAGAAGTTAAGGTGAATGATCGAACCTATATCAGACCTGTTAGCCATCTGATCCACCTTCCCACTGTTTCAGATGATCAGGACAAAGGGTTGCCCCAATAACCGCAAATTTGTGGAATAAATTTGGGGGCGGCTGTTGCAAAGCAAAGTGCAAGACAGTCCAGCAGAGGGCGCTAACAGACTGTATTATTGTACAACTGCCTGATTTATTTGCGTTCTCAGACGGAAGTTGTTTTTAGTTTGTAGTGGAGCGGCAGGCAGAAAGAAACTAGCTCGTTGTTCATACTGTTAAATCTTGCTTTGGTGGATTTGTGCGTGTAGAAAACTAACCACATTTCTATCCACCTGTAACTTGAGAGAGGGAAGCTGGAATAAAAAGAATACAAATGGAGAACAAAGACTCGTGCATTCTAACAGATGCCCCACAGTGATCATAATTTTAAACTAGCAATTTAATCCTTCATTACAAGGCACATGACCGTTAACTAATTCAAAATTCATTAAAAACCCATAACCACAATGACATATTACTTAACAATTAGTTAATAGTTATGTGCCTCAACAAGTAAAGTCATAACATAATGATACCTTTGTAAATCATTAGCTAATGATTAATTAAAGCAGACAACTGGAAGTTGAAGTACATAGCTTTGACCATTTTTGGTAATTAATATATGAATTTACATTATTAGTTAATATAATGTTATTATGGAATAAATTCATGATGACATTTAATTAATAGCAATTCATATATTACTTAATCTTTTAATCCTATATAATGTTCATTAGTTGCTGATGCAGTAATCATTAATAAATGGTTTAGTTCTTCATGAGTCATACATTAACTTGTGATTATCTGTGCATTAGTTAATCATGACTTAATGCATATTAGTGCACCCGTATTGTAAAGTGTTACCAAAAGGGGCATATAAATGTCTATACAAATGTGAATGTATCAGTTTGTTTAATAAGAACTTTTTTAAAGAAGGTAAAAATGAAAGAATGAGGTTTACTGTGAGACTGACGCCTCCTGCAGAGAATCACGGTCAGTAACACGAGTCCAGTGATGATCAGAAGCAGAACCACAGACACACTGACCGTCAGTGTAATGTAGTCCACTGTTGAAGATGGAACCCAAGTGCAGTTTATTAACAAACGTGAACTAAATACAAATGAAACAAAGACCTGACCTGACACAGAACATGAACTAAACTTGAACGAGCATAGACAGCGACTCACAGACAACGGTACGGGGACAATACTCGACAAGAGACAATGGAAACATGAGGACCAAACAAAACAAGACCAAACACCTGTGAACAATCAACACAGAACCAATGAGAAAACAGGACTGAGAAACACATGACTTACACAACCAATAAGAACATGACACGTAAGACATGATGGGAAGGGAATCACATGACAAGAACTAGGACACATGACTGAGTAAACTTCATAATAAAAGACATGAAACATAAACATGACACAAAACCCCAAACCAACCGTGACAGTCGGAGAAGAGCCTGAACACACCAGAGACACACATGAGTGTGTTTGAGTTTCAGAGTGTGTTTGTACCTGTTACAGGAGACGCAGATGTGAGCGCTGGAGATTTAACTGATGATGATGATGATGATGATGATGGTGATGATGATGGTGAGGATGGTGTTGATGATGGTGATGATGTTGTTCTGTCATTATTCGTCTCTAAAACACAGTAAACCAGAGCCAATCAGCTGGAGTCGTGCATTTTCTCACTCACAGACACTTCACTTCCCTTTTCTCAAAGACGCGGATGTTGTTCACAGGACAGACGTTTCACACACACAACTTCAAACTGCTGACTTGTGCTTTTGAGCATCTTGAGACTCTCAGGAGGATTTTAAAGCGTTACAGATGCTGGTTTGTGTTTCATCATTGCTCACCTGTAACGGTGATCAGCACTCGTGTGATGAAGCTCTTGTGTCCTTGATCAGACTGAACTCCACACCAGTATTCTGAATCTTGTTCAGTCACATGACTGATGCTTCCCGTCAGGAGCTGCTCTTCTCTGTCATCATACAGCTGGATCTTTCCCTCACGCCTCCATCTTCTGCTCTCCTTCACAGACGTCTCTTCAGCACAGAGATCAGCTCCAGATCTCCAGCAGAGAAACTTCTCATCACTCCTGTGGGATTGTGGGTATTTGCAGCTGATGTTCACAGATCCTCCTGCAGCAGCTGATAGACTGATGCTCTTCACACAACAATCATCTGTTTGAGATCCAAATAAAGTGCAGCGATGTTACAATGAGCAGATATATTCATGATTCTGTCAAATAATGCATGAGTGACTGAAGCTGAAGTAATAAATGCAGGTCAAGATTATGAGTGTAAATGTTACATCAGGAGATAAAAAGGTTATTGATGCGTCTGTTATGAGTTAGACGTT
Source organism: Romanogobio albipinnatus (assembly GCA_023566225.1). NCBI lineage: Eukaryota > Metazoa > Chordata > Actinopteri > Cypriniformes > Gobionidae > Romanogobio > Romanogobio albipinnatus. The sequence goes on from CM042241.1 coordinate 6,308,019, forward strand.
TGAACAGCAGTAATTCCAGTCAGTGTTGAGTATCGTGATGTTGTGCTCACCTGTTATAACCTCCAGATTCACTTCAGTGTAGAGATCTATTCCTGATTTATCAATCCCACAGTAGTACGTGTCAGAATCCCCTTCACTCAGATCTCTGATGGTCACAGTGAAGACTGCTGAACTTGTGTCGTCATACAGAGAGAATCTTCCAGAATCAACCCATTTATCTTTCTCTTCAGTCTTGATGAGGTCAGAGCACCATTTAAATGTATCTGGATTATTTTTTCTACAAAAATACTTTGCATTTGTCTCATATCCTCTATCATATCTGCATGTGATCGTGACTCCGCCTCCTGAATATCCCGTCACACTGAAGCTCACGACACCTACAACAAACCAGCATCTTAATACAAGACTTAAACACTGAAGTGAGATCAATTTTAAAGCGTTTTTAAAGTTAATTTCACCATATTAGTTGAAATCAAAGACTTGTTCATTGTAAAATGTCAGTTCTGGTTCTTCTGTGAAGTGATTGTTGGATCAGGGCTTGAGTTCAGATTCTTACCAGGAATCATCAGCAGAGAGAAAGTCCAGATGATGTTCATTCTTCTCTCTTATTAAATGATCTTCTCTGTTGTCAGTAGATTCAGTTCTTCTGAAGCTCTCGATGTGTGTTCAGATGAGATTTGAGTGTTTCTTTCCTGGTTACATGTTTAACATAAAGTGCTGAACGTGACAGAGATGACCACTTCCTCTGTGAGAGATAGAGAGAGAGAGAGAGAGAGAGAGAGAGAGATAAAGATAGAGAGAGAGAGAGAGAGAGAGAGAGAGAGAGAGAGAGAGAGAGAGAGAGAGAGATAAAGAGAGAGAGAGATAAAGAGAGAGAGAGAGAGATAACGAGGGAAGTGAAAGTAAGACACTTGATGGACACACAAACAGCATCAGTTCACATGGTCACTTTAAATACATGTTAATTATTATATATTACCAATTATTGCCAATGAATTACTAAATATCATATAAGTTAATTCACATGAATACAATGATCTGTTGAGTTTTATCTTAGTTTGAATGACTCTTTTACTCCTTCAGTGAATCTGCTCTCCACAGGGACACATATGAATCACATCAGATGAAACCAGCTGGAAAACACAAACCACGAAAGACTCAAATAAAAGTGAAGCTGGAGTGAGAAAGTCTTGAGGACTGAGAGTCAAGCGTCTGTTGATCAGTCTGATCTCCTGATAACAGAAGAGAGTCACTGCTCATGTTCAGAGCTCAACTGAGCGCTGTAAAGTTTTCATTCTGATGAAACATGTCACGTAAATGTGCACAAATAATCTCTTTATATAAAGAGCTTTTAACATTGAACAGCATTTAAATGTAATTCAGGGCTGTAACCAGTGAAGCTTCAGCTTTAACTGTGAAAGAGTGTGAAGACTAAACATTGCATATTTGACAACTGTTTAACGATAGAAATGATAAACGTCCAACAATGACATCCAGTGATGCAAATGACTCTTTTTGGTTAAAATTACATTTGTGTGACAATTCTGTGTTTTTTTGTGTGTGTGTGTGTGTGTGTGTGTGTGTGTGTGTGTGTGTGTGTGTGTGTGTGTGTGTGTGTGTGTGTGTGTGTGTGTGATTCATGCATTTCATTGAATGTGACGAAACAATAAACAGAATATTAGGAATTTAATTAAAAGTTTAATTAAAAGACTTCAGCTATGAGAGTCACAAGTACTTTATGAGAGAGGTGACAGTTCTCTTTCCACAACATGGCATCCAAAATGCGGCGTGCAACACCGATGTGAGATGAGTGTGGAGGATTGAATATCCAGGTACAACTTTTTTCCTGCGGGTGAGCTTTCAACTCTGGATCTTTTGAGTTGATCTGCAGTTCCTTGCAAGCTCCAACAAAGTTTGTCCCCCTATCAGAACGGAGCCGTCTCACGGGACCTCTGATACCGGTAAATCTCCTCAAAGCATTGATAAAGCTGGAGGTTGACATGGTCTCTACTACCTCAATATGCACCGCTCTTATACTCAGACAGGTGAACATAACTGCCCAGCGTTTGTTTTCTACATGACTGCCTCTGGTCCTGCGTGACAAATTGGTCCATAGCCCGAAAACGTCAAGTCCCACATTCGTGAACGGTGGATCCATGGTGAGTCTGTCCAGAGGGAAGTCAGCCATTTTTTATTCTTCCAACTTTCCTCTTAATCTTTTGCAGGTCACACATTTGTGAATCACACTTGACACCAGTCTCTTACTTCCTGTTATCCACAGTCCAGCTGTTCGAACTGCGCCTTCAGTGAAGTGTCTTCCTTGGTGAGCAACCTGTTGATGGACGTGTCTTACCAGCAGAGTAGAAACATAGGGCCCTATTTTAACGATCTGAAACGCAAGTGTCAAAGCGCAAAGCGCAAGTAACTTTGTGGGCGGGTCTCGGCGCTGTTGCTATTTTCCCGGCGGGATAAATGGCTCTTGCGCCCGGCGCAAATCTAAAATGGGTTGGTCTGAAGTAGCTTCATTATTCATAGGTGTGGTTTGGGCGTAACGTGAATAAACCAATCAGAGCGTCATCCAACATTCCCTTTAAAAGCAGGTGCGCAAGTTCCATTATGGATTGCTATTATTATGGCGTATTTACCAGGCGCACGCCAGGAGCGGTTCACAGCCGAGGAGACTGATGTTCTTGTAAGAGCAGTGAAAGACAGAGAAGTTGTGTTGTATGGGGATGGGAGAAACCCACCCAAAATAGCGTCGGTTAAATAAATAATTAGCCTGAATAATTTGTAAGCTAGATTTATGCCTATTTTTTCACATCTTCGTGGCACACCACAATGATTTCCGTCATCTCATGTGTTAATATTTTTTTAGTGTAACAATTTATGATTTGCAAAAATAACTGTTGCATCTGTGTAGATTACATGAGCAAAGTGTATGCGCGTTGTGCACGCTATGGTCAAGCATGCGCCCTTAAAATAGCATAATGAACAACGCGCAACGCGCCACTGACTTTAGACTAGGTTTTTTCTGGTCAGTGGCGCAATTGTTTAATGGAACAGCAAAATAGCACCAGGGATTGTTTGCGCCGGAACACGCCTCCTTTTTTGCGCTGAACCGCCCAGGGAGCGCAAGTTCATTCACTAGTTTAGCGACGTGCTTCTGTGGAGGGAAAAGCGCGCTTTGCGCGGGTGCAAAATAGGAATGACACATGCGTCGGTGTACAAAGTCAATTGCGCTGGGTGCAAGATAGGGCCCATAGTGTTTTTTTGGAAGGAGGATTGGATGCTTTTCTTCTCAGGACATGTCTGCTGGTGATATTCGGCCTCCAACTCTCAATAAACCATTATCATCAATGATGGGGTCCAAACTTCTGACTGAACTGTGTCTGGAGACTTCTTCACCCTTTGAGAGGTTTTTAATTTCCTGTTTAAAGAAGTCCTGCTGTACGCTTCTCAGAATTATCTATTGAAACTAAGAGATAATGTATTTCTGAAAACTGTCTAAATCAGCATTTATGGGGTTAATAACGATTGGGCGGAGAGTCAGCGTCGTGGTTTTTTTTTTTGAGTTTTGAGGAGAAGAGAGACGAGAGAGGAGGGGTGAAGCAAAAGAGTGAGTGTGACACAGGGATTTTCTGAGTTAACTTGTGAATTAGTAGTGCACAAACCAGTGTGTAACTTGTGTCTTAGGATTGTTTTCACGACAACCAGTGAGAAGAATGACAAGCTGCATATTGAGGAATGGGAGGAATTTCTACACGAAGTTCAGAGACTGTTTACTTCTGTGCTACTGCTAATGCTAATGATTAGCCACCTTGAAGTATAGGCTGGAGTCTGTTCATTACAAGTGAATGACGTTTTCTAGTTAATTTAACTCCCTCAGTTGAACAGTTCAAGGGGTTTATTTGCTGTTTTCGAACTGAAGACAGAGAAGAGACTCAGAGAGAGCTTGGAGCAACCAGGACTTCTCTTGTGAGTTTTACTGGAAACGTGGCGGAGAAAAGAGAAACTAACGGAGTTTGTGTTGAAATGCTGATTGGATGCTGAGCCTGCTCCTGTGATCGTTGGAGAAAGGACTGGACAGAAACATTAACTCAAGGTATCTTTTATTTTGTTTGCTCGCGGACGAGTGAAGCGGCCATTAAGTTTTGGGCCACAACGGACACAAGCACCGCATCAGGCCTGCTACGGTATTTTCGTTTTATAATAATTTTGGTTGCCGGCTTTATATTGCATTAAGGTGTGTGTGTGTGGGCCCACAAAGTGTGTTGTTTTAAGTGATTTTGAAGTTTTGATGACATTCTTTTGAACATTGAGGTTTTCTGAATTAATCCATCTGAAGGTTAACAGTGTTTAAATTGTTGTCTGTGCATATATATATATATATATATATATATATATATATATATATATATATATATAGTACAGTATTGACAGTATTTTCCTTTAAAAAAGAGGGACATTTTATTTTGAAGGTTTAAAAAAGAGCAACCATATCCTTATTTCATTTTCTTATTTGTTGAAGAAGATAATTTTGTTACTGAGTAAATAATTGAGATATATTTTTATAAGACCTTGTGTTGTGTTACTTTATTACTTACCTGGAAAGAGGTTATCGTTTTATTCCGTTAGAGACATATACAGACACTTATGGTTAAACATTTTTTTCTTTAACTATACCTTAAGAAACGTGAATTCATAGGTAGGTTAGAAAAACATTTAATGTGTGTACTTTAAAAGAGAGATCCAAGATAACATTTAAAACTGAGTTAATCAGGGTTAAAACACATTTGATAAAAACCTTAAAAGAACCCAAAAGCCCTGCCCTCATCAATATACAATCTGAGGGGAGCGCTACACTTGGTTTACATAAAACACTTTAAATAGTACACTTTTTGGTGTCACTTACCAATTCATAAAATAATAAATTACAAAATGAACCTACTTTTTACCAAAGCCTTAAACATATGTAAAGGATCAATTTCTCCATTGAGAAGCATTTTATTCTTCCTTGTCAGACAAATTGCCATTTTACCAAACAAGAAGTTCCTTTGTTCCTGTTTGAGGTGCTATATTTTGGTCCAAAAACAAAAAGGCGATTTGTAAAGAGAAAACCAAATCTGGTACTCAATTCTCCTAGCACACCAAAAATGTAATTTACAAATATGAGAACCCGTTTCTGAAACCCCACAAAAAGGACAGTCTTCCCCTTACAAAGGATTCAAACGTGCCTCATATCTATCTGTTGCTACTAATGTCCTTTTTTCAATTGGTTTCTTATATAAGGACCTCCAACTTACTCCACAAATTCGGTCCACTTAGTCTCTGGAAGTTCTTTTAGCGCTCTTATAATGAGACATTTTACACAAACCCAGTAAAGAGCTTTCTTAGAAATCGTGTTCAGGCGCTCTAAAAGAGAGCAGATTTCCTTCAACCTCCTGCCAATCTCCTACATCCACACTGATCTAAGGGAATACATCCTCATATATTCCAACATTTAGTGGCAGAACAGGAAAAGAAACTTGAATTTCAGCTAACGATTGTTGCACAGTTTGAACAGAACGGATACCAGTCTTTCTGGTCAGTTTTTCTGCAGTAATCCATTGGTCATTTGACCGATTTCTTGTGGAAATTCACCACTGCGTAATTCAGATCCTCAGCAGATGTGATGCGGCACTGAGAGTCACCAGTGGCTTTCTCAACTGTAGCGTAGACGCAGTTAGAAGAATCAGAGGGGCTTGTGGGTAATTGAGCAGTGGCATAAACAGCGTCAGAAGAATCAGAGGGGCTTGTGGGTAATTGAGCAGTGGCATAAACAGCGTCAGAAGAATCAGAAGGGTTTCTGGGTAATTGTTTGTGAGTGTCTTTAATCTCCTCGTAATCACAACCAGTGTGAGAAACCTGAGGAGAGACGGAGACATTATTTACAGCTCTGAAGATCATCAGGATGGAAGTCATCAGACATTAATATCATTATGAATAAAAATCAACATTTTAAACAGTAACTGGACTCACCACTTCATGTTTTCCTGGTCCAGTCTGAGATGATGAATCACTGCCTGGCAAAAACAAGTGTCCTAAATTAATGACATTATATCGCATTTCAGCACAGATGTCTTGTGTAAATGTTTTCACACATCATCAAATATCTGTATTTTGCTCATGTCTCGTTGCAGCCAATAGGTGGAGACAGAAAGTGGGTAAATCTATCTGTTTTAAAGGAGTGATGAATTGAGAAATCAACTTTTCCTTGAGCTTTTGACATATAAGAGGTCATCATACTACAAGAATATCCTGTAAGTTTCAGAGCTGAACTGATCATAAATAACATCACCTTCCAAAGAATCCTAATGCTAGGAATGAGCTTATTTATTTTCAACCATGTGAATGTCTCAGTTGAGCATTATTTATTTGTATTCGCAACATTTCACTGTGGATTCTTTGGTAAATCAGTCGCAATTTCGTTGCAGGCTTTGCAAACAGACTTTTACGAATTGTAGGATTAATAAAGATTAATCTATATTGAATTAATAAATTATGCAGTTAAGACTGTAACATGCTAGATAACTTTATTCAATTTCTATTATTTAAATTTTTGTTAGACTGGTAGGAAGGCCACAGGTAAATATGACACTGAAGTCTCACAGCAGCCAATCACAGCAGTGGGCGTTTACACTGAAGTCTCACATCAGCCAATCACAGCAGTGGGCGTTTACACTGAAGTCTCACAGCAGCCAATCACAGCAGTGGGCGTTTACATTGAAGTCTCACAGCAGCCAATCACAGCAGTGGGCGTTTACACTGAAGTCTCACATCAGCCAATCACAGCAGTGGGCGTTTACACTGAAGTCTCACAGCAGCCAATCACAGCAGTGGGCGTTTACACTGAAGTCTCACAGCGGCCAATCACAGCAGTGGGCGTTTACACTGAAGTCTCACAGCGGCCAATCACAGCAGTGGGCGTTTACACTGAAGTCTCACAGCGGCCAATCACAGCAGTGGGCGTTTACACTGAAGTCTCACAGCGGCCAATCACATAAGTGGGCGTTTACACTGAAGTCTCACAGCAGCCAATCACAGCAGTGGGCGTTTACACTGAAGTCTCACAGCAGCCAATCACAGCAGTGGGCGTTTACATTGAAGTCTCACAGCAGCCAATCACAGCAGTGGGCGTTTACACTGAAGTCTCACAGCGGCCAATCACAGCAGTGGGCGTTTACACTTAAGTCTCACATCAGCCAATCACAGCAGTGGGCGTTTACACTGAAGTCTCACAGCAGCCAATCACAGCAGTGGGCGTTTACACTGAAGTCTCACAGCGGCCAATCACAGCAGTGGGCGTTTACACTGAAGTCTCACAGCGGCCAATCACATAAGTGGGCGTTTACACTGAAGTCTCACAGCAGCCAATCACAGCAGTGGGCGTTTACACGGAAGTCTCACAGCAGTGGGTGGAGGGTAGGAAGCCAGGAGTTGCTACTAGTGTGTCTCGTGAACCGAAGCTCTCTGACTCCTCCATTCAGACAGAGCAGCCCCACATTTAGTGATTCAGGTATAGCATTTCAGCCTTTTGTTAAATATGATTGTTATTTTGATTTATTCTGCATAAAACTTCTATTTCTTATGCAAATGCTGTGAATATTTTATGCTTATTTTATTTCCTTACAAAACACTTTGAATTACCATTGTGTATGAAATGTGCTATATAAATAAACTTGCCTTGCCTTTTATCTCTAAATTATGAGAATATTTTATGTAAAAAAACAAAAAATCATACTAACATTATACGAGCACCCCAGGAAACATTATAAAACAAGTCAGTTCATGACCCCTTTAAACTTGGTATAAATGGAGAGTTTTTGCATCTAAAGGAGTTTTACCTGGAGACTGATGCTTCTTACAGACAAACAGTGATAAGAGTCCAGCGATGATCAGACCCAGAAGAGCCAGAACCAGAGGGACGAGCACAGAAGAGCCTGAACACACAGGAGAAATATTCAGAGAATATAATCACTTTGAGCCAAATATCAGATCAGATCATTGATGTTTGGAGTAGGATTGACCAGACCATGATACTGGACAATAGCCCGTCAAAAATAGCATAAAAAGTAGCCCAATGACCATATCCCAAATATCTCTCAAATCCCAAATAACTCAAAATATGCCATTCCCATAGGCTACCTAAAACTACTACTGACAATTTCTGACATTTTCAGTGTGTGACATTCTTCAGTTTTGTTGTTGCCGGAGTATCCAAAGCACAAGCTGTAAAGGTTCCGCCCTCTTCTGAAAAGGGGGCGGGGAGCAGAAGTGCATTTGCATTTAAAGGGACAGACACACAAACTATGTGTTTTTGCTCACATCCAAACACGTGCAAATTTGACAAGGTATAATAAATGATCTGTGGGGTATGTAGAGCTGGAACTTCTGGGGACACCAGAGACATATATTATCATATTGTGAAACTTTTCAGTCACGCACAATTTATGCGATATGTCAAACTTTTAACCGGTATGGGAGAAAAAAAATCAACCTGACACAAAGGTTAAAAATATTCTAATTCTGTGGGAAAACCACACTTGGCAACACATTTTTCACAACTTCGACACTTCCCCGAAAATGAAGCAAAATACAGTGTGTGAACGTTTCTGTGATTGTAGAAAGCATGTGAATGTTTACGATACATTGTTCCACTGCATGGAGCACTAACCCTGAAAATGCACCACTATTGGTGCTTAAATAGACAGTCGCCTGTGACAAGCCAAGAAACATACAACAATGTAGTGATTAGCATCTATTTGCGTTCAGCCTCCTCGTGTGAAGACCAAGTCGGGTAAAGACATCGACTCTACTCAGCGCAACTCCACTCGAGCAAGGACAATGACAAGGCACTTGAGTATAGCTTTCCTTCTACTTTGTCCATTTTTGTGTTTTGCTTGTTTTTATCTGTTTATTTCTCTGATCCGTATTCACAATGTGCTTCCAAATCTCTACTATTACCACATACACCCGTAAGTCACGCTCAGTACATTCTAGACGCTGTAATCCTAATAATCCGCGTAGTGTACCTATTTCCTCTGCTACATTAATATCCATTCCAATTGGTCTCTGGAACTGCCAGTCTGCTGTAAACAAAGCAGGCTTTATTTCATCTATTTCCACTCATTCACATCTCAGTCTCATGGCTCTAACTGAGACCTGGATCAAACCAGAAGACACTGCCACTCCTGCAGCTCTCTCAAATAATTTCACTTTTTCACACACCCCTCGCCCGATTGGGAGGGGCGGAGGTACTGGTCTGCTCATCTCAAATGATTGTAAATTGCCACTCCTCTGGCACTGCTCGGTGACTTCAACATCCACCTTGATAAACCCCATGGCTGCAGACTTCACCACTCTTCTGACCTCATTTGACCTTAAGCGAGTGTCTACTACAGCTATTCACAAATCAGGTAACCATCTGGACCTTATCTACACACGCTACTGCTCCACAGACGTCACTTTAGTTACTCCATTGCACACCTCTGATCACTTTCTCATCACGCTTAACCTCCTACTGACTCCTGACACAACACTCACTCCTCCCCAGATCACCTTTCTGCGTAATCTACGCTCACTCTCTCCCTCCCGCCTATCCACTATGGTTTCCTCCTCACTCCCTCCACCTGCTCAGTTCTCAGCACTGGACACTAACAGTGCTACTGACACTCTTTGCTCCACTCTAACATCTTGCTTAGACAACTTCTGTCCCGTTTCATCCTGGCCAGCCCGCACCACCCCCTCTGCCCCCTGGCTGTCTGATGTTCTCCGCGAACATCGCTCTGGGCTCCGGGTGGCAGAGAGGAAGTGGCGCAAAACTAAAAACACTACTGACCTGACCCTGTATCAGTCTCTCCTCGCTTCTTTCTCTACTAATGTCTCCACTGCTAAAACTACATACTACCACAACAAAATCAACAACTGCTCTGACTCTCGTGCACTTTTCAGAACATTCTCTTCGCTCCTTTGCCCCCCCCCCTCTCTTTCATCAACTCTTACAGCTGATGACTTTGAATCATTAGCAGCCAATTCTCCACACCACAAACCGACACGCACATCTCAACAACCTTCACACATACGCTCCCCTCCTTCTCTCTGCTCTCCGAAGCAGATGTCTCCAAACTCATCCTTTCCAATCATCACACTACCTGTCCGCTTGATCCTATCCCCACTCACCTCCTTCAGGCCATTTCTTCTTCTGTTACTCCTGCACTCACTCACATTTTCAACACCTCTCTTCACACCGGGACATTCCCCACAGCATTTAAGCAGGCTCGGGTAACCCCACTGCTTAAGAAACCCTCTCTGAACCCAGCACTTGTTGAAAATTACAGACCGGTATCCCTTCTGCCTTTCATTGCAAAGACACTTGAGCGAGCTCAAGCTCTCTACGTTTCTTGAACAGAACAACCTCCTGGACATCAACCAATCCGGCTTCAAAAGCGGCCACTCAACTGAGACTGCCCTGCTCTCGGTTACGGAGGCACTGAGACAGGCAAGAGCGGCTTCCAAATCCACAGTACTCATCTTACTGGATTTGTCTGCTGCTTTTGACAGTTAACCACCAGATCCTCCTGTCAACTCAAATGAAGATGGGCATCACAGGAACTGCTCTCCAGTGGCTCAAGTCTTACCGCTCAGGTAGGTCCTTCAGGGTGTCATGGAGAGGAGTTCCACAGGGCTCAGTGCTTGGACCACTTCTCTTCTCCATCTACATGTCATCACTGGGATCTGTCATTCAGAAACATGGCTTTTCCTATCACTGCTATGCCGGCGACACTCAACTCTACTTCTCATTTCAACCAGATGATCCCACGGTTGGTGTTCGTATCGTTGCCTGCCTAACAGACACTTCTGCCTGGATGAAGGAACATCACCTGCAACTCAACCTTGCAAAGACAGAACTGCTTGTGGTCTCAGCCAACCCAGCACTTCATCACAATCTCTCCATTCAGCAAGGATCATCAACCATAACTCCATCCAGGACAGCCAGGAACCTTGGAGTTGTGATTGATGATCAGCTAAAATTCACTGACCACATTACTGCAACAACCTGGTCCTGCAGATTTGCGTTATACAACATTAGGAAGATTAGACCCTTCCTATCAGAGCAGGCCACACAACTCCTGGTCCAAGCTCTTGTTCTCTCCAGACTGGACTACTGTAATGCTCTTCTAGCGGGCCTTCCGGCATGCACTATCAAACCCTTGCAACTGTTCCAGAATGCAGCGGCGAGGGTGGTCTTTAACGAGCCGAAGAGAGCGCACGTCACGCCTCTCTTCATCAGTCTGCACTGGCTGCCAATAGCCACTAGCATCAAATTCAAGGCACTGCTGCTTGCCTACAAAGCAACCAATGGCTCTGCACCAATATACCTAAACTCAATTGTACAGACTTACACACCCTCCAGGAGCTTACGTTCTGCCAGTGAACGACGCCTTGTGGTGCCATAGCAAAGAGGCATGAAATCACTCTCATGGACCTTTACCTGGACCGCCCCCACCTGGTGGAATGACCTGCCTATCTCAATTCGAGCAGCCGAGTCTGTAGCCATTTTCAAAAAACAGCTAAAGACACGTCTTTTCCAGCAGCACCTGACCAATCAAGAATAGCACTTAACATTCTATTCATTTTCTGTCTGTCTAATTTATTTTAAAAAAATTAAAAAAGTTCTGTCCTGTGTGTTCTGTGCTAGATTAACTGAGACTTGTTACAACACTTGCATACTGTTGTCCTTGACTGTTCTAGCTGCTTCCATTGCTCTCATTTGTAAGTCGCTTTGGATAAAAGTGTCTGCTAAATGACTAAATGTAAATGTAAAATGATGTTTCTGAGGATGGAAATACAGTGCCCTACCTAGTAGAGACCAAATGGAAGTAAAATATCCATTTATATCACACAACGTAATAATCACAAACGCTGTTTCTTGTTAAACTACGAACCACCAAAACGTAGATTCAACTCAATATGCAAACGAGAATGATTGAGCTACTATTGCTATTTGTTTTTACAGGTTAACTATTTAAAATGTAAAACATGTAATGTTATTATTTATTCTAGAGTCAGGTGGTGCTCACAAGCTACACCCATTGATCACATGTTTGTGTTTAAGCACAAGAGCACCTGATGATGATGATGATGATGATGTAGTCAGTGATGTAGAAGATCTGACTGATGAGAAAGAAGCAGATGATGATGATGATGTTGATGATGTTGATGATGATGATGATAATGAGGATGATGTTGATGATGATGATGATGATGTTGTTTCTGGGAGTTTTGTACATAAAAAGGGAAATATTAATTGTTAAATTATACTTTTTTCACAAACAGAACTTGACATCACTTTTCTCATGGTACAGATGCTTGTTACTGATGTCATTCACACATTCACTACCCAGAATTCATGTTTGCTGACACACACACACACACACACACACACACACACACACACACACACACACACACACACACACACACACACACACACACACACACACACACTTAGTAAACAGAATTGTGAGCTGTTAGTTTGAGTTCTCAGAACTGAAGCCTGTGGTTTCACACTGAATAAAACAGTACATGTCTGTGACTGATGAGCACTATTAACTGCAGTCAACTATAGTACAAGTGTGGTAAAAGGACTCACAGATGTACTTAAACCTCAATGATTTTAAGCAACATGATAAATAACATACAGTGATCAGCCAAATAGAAGTTAGTCATGGTTTTCAATTACCTTATGATTTAATATCAGTGATAAACTCCTCCGTACCTGTAACGGTGATCAGCACTCGTGTGATGAAGCTCTTGTGTCCTTGATCAGACTGAACTCCACACCAGTATTCTGAATCTTGTTCAGTCACATGACTGATGCTTCCCGTCAGGAGCTGCTCTTCTCTGTCATCATACAGCTGGATCTTTCCCTCACGCCTCCATCTTCTGCTCTCCTTCACAGACGTCTCTTCAGCACAGAGATCAGCTCCAGATCTCCAGCAGAGAAACTTCTCATCACTCCTGTGGGATTGTGGGTATTTGCAGCTGATGTTCACAGATCCTCCTGCAGCAGCTGATAGACTGATGCTCTTCACACAACAATCATCTGTTTGAGATCCAAATAAAGTGCAGTGATGTTACAATGAGCAGATATATTCATGATTCTGTCAAATAATGCATGAGTGACTGAAAGCGGCTCACCCTTCTTAATGTCCAGATTAAACTCAGAGAAGACACTGTAGTCTTCAGAGACTTTGACTGTAATCTTATATTCTCCAGAGTCGTTCTCATTCAGCTCTCTGATAAACACACGTAAGAGACCTGCAGATCTGTCATCATGAACGCTGTGTTTCTGTTCTGCTGCTCTGTTAGTGTTTATTACAGGAAAACATTGACCTGATGCAGTTTTACAGACATATTTCTCATGGTTCTTGAGTTTCATCTCATATTTGTAGTTTATAATGACGTTTCCTCCTGAATATCCCGTCACACTTCTGATTCTTTGACCTGTTCAACACAAACGCAGATCATTTGTCATTTAGTTCTCAATATAAACACATATCTGCTCATTTTGCAGCAACATTTATGAATGCAGGTCAAGATTATGAGTGTAAATGTTACATCAGGAGATAAAAAGGTTATTGATGCGTCTGTTATGAGTTAGACGTGTGAACAGCAGTAATTCCAGTCAGTGTTGAGTATCGTGATGTTGTGGAGATCGTCATGGGTTTGAGGCTCTCAGTTACTCACCTGTTATAACCTCCAGATTTACTTCAGTGTAGAGATCTTTAGTGATTCCTGATATATCAACCACACAGTAGTACGTGTCAGAATCCCCTTCACTCAGATCTCTGATGGTCACAGTGATGACTGCTGATCTTGTGTCGTCATACAGAGAGAATCTTCCAGAATCAACCCATTTATTTTTCTCTTCAGTCTTGATGAGGTCAGAGCACCATTTAAATGTATCTGGATTATTTTTTCTACAAAAATACTTTGCATTTGTCTCATATCCTCTATCATATCTGCATGTGATTGTGACTCCGCCTCCTGAATATCCCGTCACACTGAAGCTCACGACACCTACAACACACCAGCATCTTAATACAAGACTTAAATACTGAAGTGAGATCGATTTTAAAGTGTTTTTAAAGTTAATTTCACCATATTAGTTGAAGTCAAAGACTCATTATTTAATGTCAGTTCTGTTTCTTTTGTGATGTGAAGAATTGGATCAGGGCTTGAGTTCAGATTCTTACCAGGAATCATCAGCAGAGTGAAAGTCCAGATGATGTTCATTCTTCTCTCTTATTAAATGATCTTCTCTGCTGTCAGTAGATTCAGTTCTTCTGAAGCTCTCGGTGTGTGTTCAGATGAGCTTTGAGTGTTTCTTTCCTGGTTACATGTTTAACATAAAGTGCTGAACGTGACAGAGACGCCTACTTCCTCTGAGAGAGAGAGAGAGAGAGAGAGAGAGAGAGAGAGAGAGAGAGAGAGAGAGAGAGAGAGAGAGAGAGAGAGAGAGAGAGAGAGAGAGAGAGAGAGAGAGAGAGAGAGAGAGAGAGCGAGAGAGAGATGGAGAGAGAGGGAAGAGAGAGAGAGAGAGAGAGAGAGCGAGAGAGAGATGGAGAGAGAGAGAGAGAGAGAGAGAGAGAGAGAGAGAGAGAGAGAGAGGGAGAGAGAGAGAGAGAGAGAGGAGAGAGAGAGAGAGAGAGAGAGAGGAGAGAGAGAGAGAGCGATGAAGAGGAAGTGAAACTACTTCACTCATGGTTCACACAAACACTCAGGACTCACATACTCATGCAGATAAAACTCTTTATAAAAGGTGTTATTTTACAGGTATTTCTACTATTTCAAAGCCTTAATTGTATATATTTTTCCAGAATCATAATATTTAATATTTTTGACTGATTTAAGATTTAGATGAAGTGTTTGTTCAGTGCATCACATTCATTTGAAAGATACTGATAGTGAAAGCAGCAAACAGCAGCGGTTCCCATGGGAACTGTATAAACACAGTGCTGCTGACTGGCTCATTCTGCACATTTACTAAATGATGTTGTCACACCTTTAGTGCTGATCCACTGATTACATATTTATTGTATTTATAGATTTATTGATTCTTTTATCTCTTTTTCCCCAATGTGATCTTAGCAAGGTGATATTCAATGTCGAGTTTTGATCCAAACCATCATTTTGGTTGAGATGTTGGATCAGGATTGAAATTGTGATGAAAGTCGACAGCACACATGCGTGGAGACGGTGACATTGAACTAACAGTGATGTGTAGATGATGAGCACAAGATCATGCAGGTATGTGTCTCTGCAGAACACTAGTGGGTGTTTCCCAATCAGTGGGGCGTTTTCAACCGCTTTACCGATTGGCTCTAATCCACTGGGGTTTGGTTTAGGATTGGTCCTTCATGAGCTTAGCAAGTCTGTTGAAACACTTCCATTGTAGTTTGAAAATGGCCACAGATTGGTAAACACCCATTTTGGTTTTGCATGTGCACTTCTCAGTAGTTAAACTGATGCTTCCTCATTAGAGAGAAAACACAGGTGCATCCTCTACAGAAGACTTGTGTGTTGAACCACCTGACATACAGGACTCCTCCAGCACAGTTTCAAACAATGCTGCATCTACATGATTATTTCTCTGGTCCTTTGTTTCGCTTGCTTGTTATTTGCATTTGTTTTATTGTTATTGAATGAGATTTAAAAAGTTATTAAAGTGTTTGAATAAACTGCCCAATTATCTACATTCTTAGAAAATGCATCTTGCTTTGGTAATGTTTATTAGGAATTACAGTTCCAACAATATTTAGTAGATTTATTGAAGTGCAAGAGACATAAACACACGAGCTAGACTGTTACACTTTACACATAGCCTATGTATAGCATCTATTACTCAATGCTTGCAGAGCACCTTGCCTTCTTTCCTTTAGTAAAGGCCGATGAGGACGGGCAATTAAACAAATGAGAGACATCCTCCTGATCGCCCCCTATACCCTTAGGCATTTGTAGTGGTGTCAATTGTAGTGGTGTCCGAAACCAGTGGACGTTATCAAGTGAACTCATTCAATCCCACATTGTACCTGTCGTGGAAATTATTTTATTTTCAAAGTAATTAGAATTCAGAGAAGTATTGAAAGGTTTAACAATTGTTTATTTCTTGCGAGAAAGGCGTTCATCACTCTGAGCTTTCAGAGAGCGAAGGTAAACTTCCCTTTGTGTCTGAAAGCTTTATAGCCCCACCCTCGCGCGCACAAGCTACCACACTCAACATCCTCTTTATTTTTTCAGCTTGTACACGGAGGGTTCACAAAAGTCACGTATCAAAAACTCATAAACATAGCATGACATATTCCTTAATATAAATACACTCTGTATCTACCCGTTGCAGGGCAGAAGTTTCCTCTTTTACAGTTCCTCTGAACTAGGCCCTTTTCTTGTTATCTAGTTTCGGCGAAACCAAGCAGAACGTAATGTTCTCTGAAGCTTTACTTAATAAGGCATTGGATAAAGCATGCATTAAAATTTCCATAATATACCACAATAATGAGTGTACAGACGATGCACACTCAACGGCTGTCCGAATTCACTCACTCATTGTCATTCACTCCTTCAAGTGAACTATATTAGTGGACAAACATAGGGAATATGGATTAAGATGTTTAGAGAGTGATTTGGGATTCAGCCATTGATTATACATTGCGTTGTATTCGACAGCATAAACACCTGAACTGGGACCTGATGCTATCCTGTGCCTTGTCTCCTGCTCCATGACCAGCAGCCATATCACCCTGTAGCCCAATACTGGTTTCCCACTGGAGCTAAGCAGGGCTGAGCCTGGTCAGTACCTGGATGGGAGACCTCCTGGGAAAACTAGGCTTCTGCTGGTAGAGGTGTTAGTGAGGCCAGCAGGGGGCGCTCACCCTGTGGTCTGTGTGGGTACTAACACCCCAGTGTAGTGATGGGGACACTATACTGTAACAAGCACCATCCTTCGGATGAGACATTAAACCGAGGTCCCGACTCTCTGTGATCATTAAAAATCCCAGGATGTTCTTCGATAAAGAGCAGGGGTGTAACCCTGGCATTCTGGCCAAATTTGCCTATTGGCCTCTGTCCATCATGGCCTCCTAATCATCCCCATATACCGTTTTGCTTCATCACTCAATCTTTTTCCACCAATCAGCTGGTGTGTGGTGGGCGTTCTGGCACAATATGGCTGTCGTTGCATCATCAGGTGGTGCTGCACATTGGTGGTGGTTGAGGAGATACCCCCCTTCCATGTAAGGCGCTTTGAGTACCAAGAAAAGCGCTATATAAATGTAACAAATTATTATTATTATTATTATGATTACTGTTTAATCAGTTAACCCAGACAGCAACATAGTGTCAGCCCAGATCTGGGCCAGATCCATATGGATTCAACGTGTACCAGATGGTGGCTGCGTCCGAAACCACATACTTCCCTACTATATAGTAGACAAAAAGCAGTAGGTAGTAGTATTCATCCATAAAAGAGTAGGCGAGAATTACCGCGTTGTAATAATTCTTGTGCGATTCGGACGTGCGTATACTAATAGTGTGTTTGAATATGCCTACTTACCTACTATAGCAGGAGAAAACAGTATGTGAGGGGTAGTATATCTGAAACCTCAGTATTCATAAAAGAGTAGGCGAGAAGTTCCCGAAGTTCCCCCGATTCTGAAGTGCTCCTCGATGGATACTTTTCTATCCCAGGAGGCCGCAGGAGCGGATACGCCATAACCGAACACAGAGGAGAACAGCGTTTGTGTTTTCAAAAGTGAGTATTAAAAACCAAAATCACGGTTCCTTGTGTTAAAATCGAATTTGTTGAACTGCTGAAGAGAGAAATGTTGAATTGCTTAAGGCATAAAGACACTAGACAGTATAGTTGTGATTGTGCTGTGAAAACACGTTTTATTATGTATAGCTGAGCTCCAGTAGCACATGCACGTCTCCAAAGTGGATTTACACTAACCATATACATCTTAAAGATGCTTACTAAATGTCTATGTAACATCTGACAGGGAAACTGAGGATCCTGTAAATGGTTTATTGCCATGGATGAGACCCTCGATCACCTGCCCTTATTGTCTCATCTGGGCTGGATGTTGCTGTGGTCTCTTCATCCCAGAGCCAGCGAGAGCTTCTAGAAAAAGACCTAAAGACATTGATGAAGGGATTTTGGTCAAGTTTGTTGTTCTAGTTTCTGTCCTTGTTTCCCATCCATGATCAGATTCCAGTCTGACTGCAGCATTGAGGGACATGATGGACAGGTGAAGGTGTTCACGGTGGTCAACTGCTTCCTCAAAATAAAGCAGCAGAAATGGCGCATCTGTGTTGAGATGAGCAGGATGTGCGGTTCACCGCCTGATTGTTAGAACAATACATTCTAAAAAAAAAAAAAGGTTCTATATTGCATCAAAAATGGTTCTTGACTTGTAATCATAGGGGAACTTTTTTTAGTTCTGCAGCAGTTCTTCAGAGGTGCTATATAGCACCTTAGTCAAAGAACCGGTGAAGAACCTCTGAAGAACCGCTGAAGAACCACTGAAGCACCAAAATTTGTGCTATAAAGCACTAAAAAAGGTTCCCCTATGATTACGAGCCAAGAACCATTTTTGGTGCCATATAGAACCTTTTTTTTAGAGTGTAGGTTTGAATAAAGCTTTGTTTCATGTGTTGTTGACTTGTGTATTTATTTATTGTAATTGTTACTTTTATTCATTCTTTTATTCATGTATTCATGTTTCCAATTGATAGAATTATTTCATTCATTTATGCATTCATGCATTGCTTGACTGAATATTTAGATGTATTCACATTGGCTACATTTATTATTCATGCGTAGCTATGTCATGACAAAACAAATTACATTTAGCTTGTTTTGCTATAATTTTCAGTAAAAAAAGTCATATAATTAAGTATTGGTCAGCATTTATCATTATTATAGATGGAGGGTGATTTCAGGGTGATTGGGACAGTTTTTGCCATTGAGATGACTTGGAAAAAGTGTCCCAAACCCCCTGAATTCACCCTAAGTGTTGGGGTGAGCAAGCAATGCAATTTATTCTGGGGTAATCTTAATTTTTAAGTAGTGATATATGTGAGTATAAAATCAACAGTCTTCTCCAAAGGCGAGATCTTCGAGCAGCGGCCCGACGTCTCTGTGCTGATATTACAAACATTGCAAATGCTGAGGAAAACCGTACAGGTAGGGCTGTGGAGTTACCGATGCTATGAGGTGTTAGTGCACCTGACACTCATATCTCTTCTTTTTATTGCAGAACTTATAATTACACACAAGATCATGGAAAATAGGGTTGTATCGTTAACAATGAACAATCATAATGAAGAAAAAAACAGTAAATCTGTAAACATGATAACGTCAACATGGCGGATGATGTGTGGACCGCTTTCATATTTAACTCTTTCAGGCTATGTAGTACCTACTCTTTTAGCGCTTGTTAAGTAAGCACTTATTGAAACTAAGTTCCTACTCAGTGAGAATGTGGTTTCGGACTCGGCCGGTGTTGCTGTCTGGGAATCATTCATATTCCTGAATCCCTATTAAATTTGAGGAAAGTAACTGATCTCCATTCAGTTTAGCCACTGACACACAATCACAAAGAAAAACTACACATTGTGTTTATGAGAAAGTGACTGACATGACCATTTTGTGATATTTAAAGAGATTTACAATGAACCATGGGCGAGGCTAGCCCCTTTTTAGGGGTGCTTCAGTCTTTGTTAGTCTTTTACACGGTTAAATAATGTCCAAAACATACTCCGTAGTTTGTGGTTTAAAATGTATGTGTTAAGGAAGAAAATGAAAACATCCCTGCATAGCAAATGGTGTCATCCTGTTCTCTTCTACTACTTCTCCTCTGTACCTGCACCGCTCAGCACGACCATCATCCAGCGCGAAACACACGCAGAGTGAGAACACGTGCAGTAGTGTTGTGATCGGTTGAAAGCTGTGTCTGACACTTCTTTCCTTTTACCTAGAGTTGTTCCGATTTTGAAACCATATCGGTGAGTACTGGAGTCAGTATCCTGAATCACCATGGTGGTACACCAATAATAAGTGTTTATTCTCTGACTTTTTAGTCCGGCGGGTCGCCGCCGCTGTGGAGTAGCACACAGGGGCCAGTTGCATAAACTAAGCCATTATGTTAAGACAGTGTCTTAAGATCTAGTATGAGCCACTAGCAGTTAGGCAAGTGGCATTCAGTCTTACTTTTCGTATCAAATTAGGCCAGTCTATGTTTTTATGTAACTGATTTTAAAAAATGATGAACAGTCTTAAAGAAAAAAAATCTATGTCTAACTTGTAAGACTAGTCTTAACGGTTTATGCAACCGGCCCCTGGGTGACTCGTCCATAGTCATAAACGGAGAGAAGTAAGAAGTTTATCGTTAATTTATACTCATTTTAACAATCGATAGTCATGTAAACATGACGTCACGTGCGTCTTTTCTGGTCAGTCGTCATGGAAACATGGCGTTTGGAGTGAAAACAAACGACGTATCACTGAAAACACTCACTGTGGCTTTTTAAATGAATTGTTATAAATTCCTAGATTTATATCTGTTATTTTTCAGTTGTGGCTGACTATCAAACTAGACAATAAAAGAAAGTTTCATGTTTTTCTTTTGCTGTATTTATTCATTCATCACACACAGGATTTAACCTGAACCAGGCTTAACTCCTGAACTCCTAGCATAACTCTCGCTCTCTCTCTCTCTCTCTCTCTCTGTCTGTGTGTGTGTGTGTGTGTGTGTGTGTCTGTGGCCTGGCAGTGAGCAATGAACATACGACAATTCTTTAAAAGAAAAAAGACAGATTCAGGTGAGAGACTAGGGACAGTCCATAATGACCTCTGTCTTATTTTTTTTTTTTTTTGTTTGTTTTTTTGTTCTTCTGAAAAGTGTTGAGCTAGAGTAACAGATAATGCAAACCAGCTGTAGTTGTATCAAATTACTTATCTAGGCAATGGTCCCCTGCTTTTATTTTATTTATATTTATTTAAAACTCACAAGCTTCTCTTGTGAAATGAGGGTTAGGGTGGGGTTAGGTCTCAAAAAAAAAAGAAGAAAAAAAATCTGTATTTTGGAGTTCAATCAATGTTAAAATGATAAAGTTATTTTTCAATAGACATATTTTTTGTTTTTGTGTGAAAGAGGGTGGGTGGTGGCAGTGGGGTTCATTGGGTGCTCAGCACCCCTAAAGCTCTGACCCTAGAATCGCCCCTGCAATGAACCATTTAATATCAAACAACAAACAGAAAATCCAAGAACACGAGTATCCACAAACAGGCAGGAGCGCAACGACAAAGAGCGTGACAAAGAGAATGACACATTAAATATTTTAAAAATGATTTTATTTATGACACGGAAACGCCTGGAACTCAAGGAAGTGTTGTGACGCCAAATTGCTTTATGTTACACTTACTCTCGCATCAGCTATTGTGCAAACGGTCACATTTAACTTCTTACCCACATCATGGGTGCGTTCCATTCGACAGGGTCCCTACACACTGTTCACTGCTCCCTACTCCCTGAGCACGGAACAGTTGAAGTGGACTTCGCTGACAATAATCACTCATTTGCAACGTCATCAAAGAAAGGCAAAGACGGGGTTGCGCATATTATGATATAACAAATTAATATTGTAATTTACTTTACTTTCAAATTTAAAACCATATAATAAAAAGTATACACATTTACAAAACACACAGTATGAATCTAAAAATATAATATGTATCTAAAATATATAAGTTGTATTGACTATGAACACATTTAAAGCTGCACCTGTCATTCAATATGAATATACATTTTGATTTGTATAAATGTATAAATGTAGGCTATTCTTAATCAATGGTCTTTGTAGCGGCCTCATCTCATGCACTTTCTTTCCCAAGCGCAGCTACATAGTAAACATTCCTGAGGTAAATAAAGTCAAATATTTAAAAGAATGACAGCCCTCAGCTGCTTCTCAACACTTTTAATTTGTTTACATATTCATAAAATATAATATGCGGATTGCCATAACCATTCATAACTACTCTAGTTTGTATAATAACTATGAATATTCAAATGCTATAAACTCCTCCATCGCAGAGCTGTTTAAAACTCTTCCCACGGCTCTGCTCCATTGTTAGTTCAGACAGGTGATGCGACAGTTGGGGGATTTTCACTCTCCACTTCCTGTGAAGTGATGTCTCGATGTTCCCTTCTTCCCTACGCCGTTCACAGTACCCTTCTAACTGAACATGTTTGCTCCCTTTGGATTGGAATCTCACTTGAGATGGCGGAATAACGTTACCTGAAGTCCACTTCACAGTCCACTTATGGTCAAATGGAACACACCCCTTGAATGACTGCCTAAAGCCTTGTTTATACTTTCGTCTGGCACCGCAGTGCGAGCCTCCGCTGACTGCACGCGCATCTCCCCAAAGGGACGAGGCGTTTACTTGGCGCTACTGTTTTAGAACCAGATCATACCACTGATTTAGACGCGCAAACTGGTTGCCTGTGTGATGAGATGTACTAATATCCGTCTGCTCGGGCAGGTTCGGCTCAAAGTCGTGCATCTTCGGATGCGGAGGCGCGCGCGCTGTTGCAATGACGTCATTTTTGCTGCGCACACCTTCGTGCTCACCCAAACCCCCCCATAACAAAGAAACTCTCCGGTTCTACGCGATTCACACCTGGGCAACACCCCCCCCCCCCATCCCCCCCCCCACCCTTTAAGGAGCTAATTCCAGATGATCCTAAAAAACAACAAACAAGAGTCCAGGAGGGTGGTGGAGCGGAGGCAGAAAGGGGGAGAGATGGAGGGCCAGGCCCGTGGAGTGGAAGAGGGCCTGTAGATTGAGGCAGAGCAGCCGGTGTTCAAGAAGAAGCCATAGAGACGTAGGCAGTTCAAGGGACCATGACGGCACAGGCCATTCAAGTGCGGCCTCCGTGGACTGGTAGCATTCAAAGAGTGAACAACGGTAGCAAGCAGGAAAAAAAAAAAAAAAAAAACTTCATGAAATGTATAAGATCTGTTTAGACGGTACGGGTCTCATTTGGTGCTCAATGTTCATCTTGTGCTCTGTTTACTGCACATCTGTCTGTCCTTTTAAACCAATCATTTTATACACATTCTCTGATGTGGAGATTCAACTGATGAGGAGGATGACGATGATGATGATGATGATGATGATGATGATGATGATGATGATGATGATGATGATGATGATGATGATGATGATGATGGTGTAGTTTCTGGGAATTTTGAATAATAAAAAAACCAAATTGTTAAATTATACTTTTTTCACACACAGAACTTGACATCACTGTTCTCATGGTACAGATGCTTGTTACTGATGTCATTCACACATTCACTACCCAGAATTCATGTTTGCTGACACACACACACTTAGTAAACAGAATTGTGAACTGTTAGTTTGAGTTCCCAGAACTGAAGCCTGTGGTTTCACACTGAATAAAACAGTACATGTCAGTGTTAAAGGGGTGGTTCCGTGTTTTTTTTCTAGGCTTGATTGTGTTTATGGGGCGCAGTATAACATGTCTTAAAGGTCCCGTTCTTCGTGTTTTTTTGAAGCTTTGATTGTGTTTACAGTGTGCAATATAACATGTGTTCATGTTTCACGTGTAAAAAAACACAGTATTTTTCACACAATTTACTCATCTGTACACCGCTGTTTTCACTGTCCTAAAAACGGGTTGATGAGTTCCTTGTTCTATGAAGTCCCTCCTTCAGAAATACGTAACGAGTTCTGATTGTGCCAGCGGTTCCTGTGTTGTGATTCGACGGCAGCTTAGCGCACGTGGAAAGCTCACGCCTCTTAACGGGAGATGTATGCGCTCAATGATCTCTACAGCGTCCCTGGGAAAGCCAAACAAAGGTGATTTGACTCCGGGATGAAAATAACAGCGTCTCGACGACATGGCGACAAACACACTCAAACGCAACACTTCCTCTTCTCCACGTGGGAGAGCAACAAGACCACGCCCCCTTTTTTCGCGTATTCTTGTGGGCGGAGGTTAGTCTATTCTACTGACGTCATTAATGAAGGAAGTACCAGGATGTAGTCCAAGCCGGCCGTTCGCTGTAGGCTTTGAAAGGGAACTTCTGTTAAATAAAATATCTCGCTTGGCATTGAACTTTGAGCTTTATAATTTTACAGGTATTATTTATGCTCTAACAGCAACATTACACACTAACTAAAGTTTGAACAATGGGATCACGAAGAACGGGACCTTTAATACTTCTTTTTTTTTTTTTCGCCATATTTCTCTTATATTTTACCTTTATTCCACACCGCTGTCTCCACTGTCCTTTGAACGGTTCGTTTGCTTCCTGCTTCTGTGAAGCCCATCCCTCCGAAAAACGCAATGGTGTTAGATTGGTTAGATGGCCAAATGTAGTTTGTAGTTCTGCAACAGCGCTCTCTCTTTCGTAATGACTGCGACGTGGCCCCGCCCACTTTGTTGCGTGTTCGCGGGGACAGTGTTTATGTTAATAGCAAGGGTTTATGATGTCACCAACCCGGGAAGAAGCTTGTTGTAGTCCAAACCGGACGTTTTTGTAGGCAATAAACTGCCATAACTTTAAAAGACAATATCTCCGTTTGCATTGAACTTTCAGTGCTGTAACTTTGCAGATACTGTTTATGCTCAAGCAGCAACATTACACACAATCGCATGCAACCACCCCTTTAATGATTTTAAGCAACATGATAAATAACATACAGTGATCAGCCAAATAGAAGTTAGTCATGGTTTTCAATTACCTTATGATTTAATATCAGTGATAAAATCCTCCGTACCTGTAACGGTGATCAGCACTCGTGTGATGAAGCTCTTGTGTCCTTGATCAGACTGAACTCCACACCAGTATTCTGAATCTTGTTCAGTCACATGACTGATGCTTCCCGTCAGGAGCTGCTCTTCTCTGTCATCATACAGCTGGATCTTTCCCTCACGCCTCCATCTTCTGCTCTCCTTCACAGACGTCTCTTCAGCACAGAGATCAGCTCCAGATCTCCAGCAGAGAAACTTCTCATCACTCCTGTGGGATTGTGGGTATTTGCAGCTGATGTTCACAGATCCTCCTGCAGCAGCTGATAGACTGATGCTCTTCACACAACAATCATCTGTTTGAGATCCAAATAAAGTGCAGCGATGTTACAGTGAGCAGATATATTCATGATTCTGTCAAATAATGCATGAGTGACTGAAAGCGGCTCACCCTTCTTAATGCCCAGATTAAACTCAGAGAAGACACTGTAGTCTTCAGAGACTTTGACTGTAATCTTATATTCTCCAGAGTCGTTCTCATTCAGCTCTCTGATAAACACACGTAAGAGACCTGCAGATCTGTCATCATGAACGCTGTGTTTCTGTTCTGCTGCTCTGTTAGTGTTTATTACAGGAAAACATTGACCTGATGCAGTTTTACAGACATATTTCTCATGGTTCTTGAGTGTCATCTCATATTTGTAGTTTATAATGACGTTTCCTCCTGAATATCCCGTCACACTTCTGATTCTTTGACCTGTTCAACACAAACGCAGATCATTTGTCATTTAGTTCTCAATATAAACACATATCTGCTCATTTTGCTGCAACATTTATGAATGCAAGTCCAGATTATGGGTGTAAATGTTGCATCAGGAGATAAAAAGGTTATTGATGCGTCTGTTATGAGTGAGACGTGTGAACAGCAGTAATTCCAGTCAGTGTTGAGTATCGTGATGTTGTGGAGATCGTCATGGGTTTGAGGCTCTCAGTTACTCACCTGTTATAACCTCCAGATTCACTTCAGTGTAGAGATCTTTAGTGATTCCTGATATATCAACCACACAGTAGTACGTGTCAGAATCCCCTTCACTCAGATCTCTGATGGTCACAGTGAAGACTGCTGATCTTGTGTCGTCATACAGAGAGAATCTTCCAGAACGAACCCATTTATTTTTCTCATTAGTCTTGATTTGGTCTGCGCACTCGGACCACTGTCCTTTACAAAAATACTTTATATATTCTTCATATCCTTCATCATATCTGCATGTGATTGTGACTCCGCCTCCTGAATATCCCGTCACACTGAAGCTCACGACACCTACAACACACCAGCATCTTAATACAAGACATAAACACTGAAGTGAGATCAATTTTAAAGTGTTTTTAAAGTTAATTTCACCATATTAGTTGAAGTCAAAGACTCATTATTTAATGTCAGTTCTGTTTCTTTTGTGATGTGAAGAATTGGATCAGGGCTTGAATTCAGATTCTTACCAGGAATCATCAGCAGAGTGAAAGTCCAGATGATGTTCATTCTTCTCTCTTATTAAATGATCTTCTCTGCTGTCAGTAGATTCAGTTCTTCTGAAGCTCTCGATGTGTGTCCAGATGAGCTTTGAGTGTTTCTTTCCTGGTTACATCTTTAACATGAAGTGCTGAACGTGACAGAAACGCCCACTTCCTCTGAGAGAGAGAGAGAGAGAGAGAGAGAGAGAGAGAGAGAGAGAAGAGAGAGAGAGAGAGAGAGAGAGAGAGAGAGAGAGAGAGAGAGAGAGAGAGAGAGAGAGAGAGAGAGAGGTGTTAATGAATAGGGAAGCAGAAGCTGCTCACTGCAGAGCAAATGGATGGAGCTTACGTCTAGCTCCTCCTCACTAGACGTCCATGTAATTTGAGCCTAATGGGTGAAGCTGTAATATCCAACCCCACCCTAACCCTACCCACAACTCTATCCCTCCACCCCTTCAGACATCCAGAGAGGAGGAGCTGCACGTCATGTGACTGCAGTGAGTACCACTTGCATATAATGCATGGTAAAGATTTCACTTTTGATAATCGTCCAAACATCATCTTCAAATGGAAACAACTTTTACTCCATCAGTGAAACTGGTCTCCACAGGAACACATCTGATACACATCAGATAAAACCTGCTGGAAAACATGGACAACTGAAGGAGTGACAAAAATAAAGGAGAAACTGAAGTGTAAAAGTCTTGAGAGTCAAGCGGCTCCCTCTAGTGTTGAAGATGTTCAGCACCGCAGACAGCAGCTGATCTGCAGCACATGACTGAGATTCATCATGACACAAACACACTCACAGTCTGTCCAGATGATCTTCTGTTCTCATCGACTCTTGTGCTGAATATCTGACCACTTCTATATTATGACTGGTCAGTATCGTGTAAGTTCCATGAACCTATCGGTGCCCATGTTGGGAATATAAAAAGTGTTTGGTTGTCTGGGATGCATCATTCTTGGGACCGCCCCTGTTTTACTGACGTTCGGCATTATGAACAGATGGAGGTTGGATCATCCTTCTGTTCGCTGTGCACTGACTGTTAGGCAGCTTTCAGGTTAGTCTCCCTGAGTCAAAAATAACTTCTTTCCATTTTAGATGTCGGCATGCAAGCTGTAATCCTGCATGGCGAGTGAGCATGGTGAATCTCTCTTTGTCTCGGTACATATGATGGGAGTTTATTGATTGTTTTTAATAAGCGTTTTGTGAGTAATTTTCCTGTTTCATGTTCGGCAGGTTTAACTGCACGTCCAGGGGTTTCTGGTACTATTAATTGGAGCCAAATACACATCAGGTGACACTTTTGAATTGTTTTGTTATAGTTGTTAACTTGCAGTTTTGCTTGGATCTCATCTTGGTCCATGTTATTATGTTTTTGTATGTTTGTAGTGTTTTGTGTGTTGAAGTCACCGATATAGCGTTGCTCTAGTGAGAGTTAGCTGGGATGCCACTCAAAAAAATTTTTTTTTCAAAATTCTAAACATAAGATTTATGTATTTGAATTGCATATACATTTTCCATGCTTTTTGACAACATAGTTTTAACATAAACAAATTAATAAACTTAATGTGATTAAAATGTGTAAGTCCTTCATAAATGAAACAGGTAAGATATATGTAATTGAATTAATAAACAGAATGTGATTCACATTTTCCAGTCATATGCAAATGAAACTGGTAAGATATATATGTAGTTGTATTAATAAACAGAATTTGTCAGTCATACGCAAATGAAATGGGTAAGATTTATGTAAAATTACACAGCAAAACGCCCATGTTACATTAACACTGCTTAGTGTTCATGCATGAGCACACTACTGAGTTAAAGTACCACTGAAGCTAATGAGATAATCAAGTGATGATTGAGCATTAGTGATGAACACCTGATGATAATGAGCAGAATCACTGAATGAAAGAGAAACACAAGAACAACAACTGACTTCAGCCACAGCCTTAGATGAAATCAACTGAAGATAAAAGAAGACATTAAATCTCTGAAGATCTCAGCAGAGGAGGATTAAACAACTCCACAAACAGCATTACCAGCTTGACCCATGTTTGCAAATCAGTTAACAATAGAATTCTCAGTTGCCTTTGTTAAACTATACCCCTTTTTATAACCAAACCGCTCGCCACATAATGAATAATTATCTTTACTTAACAAATACATAATTTGTTTAATTATCTTGAGCAAATTATATAATATACACAACAATTATGGTAAAGTGACTTAAAGGGATAGTTCACCCAAAAATGAAAACCATTGAGTACCACAGTAGGGAAAAAAATACTATGGTAGTCAATGGTTGCTCTATCTGCTTTGTTACAAACATTCTTCAAAATATCTTCTTTTGTGTTCAGCAGAACAAAGAAACTCATACAGGTTTGGAACAACTTCAGTAAATGGGTAAAAGGGTGAGTAAATGATGACAGAATTTTAATTTTTGGGTGAACTATCCCTTTAAGCAAATAGCAAAAGTGAAGTTCGTCGATCACTGACATGTATTTGCTGTAAAAATACAAAACCCAATGCATTATGAGCTGCATTTTGTTTAAATATCTTTTTTTTTATTAATTTAGTACTGCCCTTCAGAAGCAACATAAGATACTTGCTTGTTCCCAGAAGACAAATTAAGTACAATTTACCTTGATCTTCAAATTTAAAAAGTTGTCACTTGGTCTAGTATTGATGTTGTAACCCACTGTTGATGAGATTGTCGTGTTCCTGTTTATTTCAAGTTTCAAGTCTCATGCCAAGTCAGGTCTTTGTGCATTTATTCATGTTTGGGTTTAATAAAATAATGCACATTAGTTCTTCAAGCTTGCCTCCAGTTGATCAATGTTACAGAATACTAGAACCACCATGAACCCCCAAAAGCGACCAGCATCTCCATCTGCCAAAGATCATGCATACATTCAAAAATTGCCGTCCGAAGAAATATTACGTCAGCTTTGATAGTGAAATTGCATTCAAATTGCATCAACTGAAATCAATGGACTTGCGCATCAGGAAGTGATGTTTTATTAACAAATTTCGGGAGAAGCACGTTCAGATAATTAAACCTAATTAAACACATGTGGAGCACATCAAGCTAATTGATTTAATCAACGATAAGAGGTGTATATAGCAGATTTACCTTCTTTCGTTGACCGTTTTTATTTTAGAATGGACTGCTTTTCCGGCAGGTCGCCCCAACCCGCCCATGCTGTATAGCCTACATAGCTCAAACAGCTCGAACCAATTCTACAATGCTAAAATCTTTTCCTTACAGATTTCTAAGCCATTTCGGCCGCTTCCATCAGCATTCACGGTAAAATAAATTCTGCTTTTCCCGAATGTAATTGTGTTTGCCAAAATTCACAATTGTGATTCTGACTTCTACATTCTAATCGTTGTTCTAAAGGTATGTTAAAAGCGTGGTGTTTTAGAAAAATGACGACAGAGTCAACCACAAAAGTGCTCAGAGAGTGTAAAGAGTGCACACCGCAGACTTGCAACAGGGGAAACTACAACAGAAATAGAAAAAAATGATCTTAAATAATTTGTTACAGGCACACATCAAGCTTTTCTTGCGATCTTGCCGCCTCTGTGTACTACAGACATAATCTTCACACGCGAGAAGTGCGTTCATCATGGACACGCACGCGGTAATAAACTATAAATATAGTTGCTGGTAAACCTAAATCACTAAAATGATGACAGTACAAAAGCGTATATTACGCCAAACAATCAGCCACTTGTTGGAACCAGCTGATAATCACTGCCTTTGATTCAATACCTCTCAACTTGATGCTCACATAAGCTCGGTCACACAGGGCTCGACACAGTGCGACTAACATTTGTGACAAAAAAATACACATGAAAAATACACGTGTGCGAACTGTACACTGTATTTTGGAGCACCCATTTCCTTAAATGTAGTATCAATACCTTACAGTAGGCTATATTGTATACCATGCTATTAACGATTATTTTAAGGCATCTTATATTTGGGGATAGAAAAACATATCACGATACTGCAAACTTCAAAGGCTATTTCAATGAATGGCGCACATTTATGCCAAGCGAATATTTATGAACAATGACAATGTTTTCTTTATTGGGATTAATATTGTATGTTGTATACAGGTGTAGCGCTTCACACAGAGAGGCCGGATAGCTGGCCTGAATGGTCTTAGCCAAGTGTAAGCAATCTCACGTATCTGACATTCCATGGGGTTTATTATCAGCGTCGATCCCACGCACACATGGGACAGTTCTTAAAGTGGTTCTTAAAGTGTGGTACGCGTACCACTAGTGGTACTCAGGCTCCCTCTAGTGGTACGCAGAGGAATCACTAAATTAAAGTTGCTGTAAAGGCGATTCTAAAATTTGATTACTATTCTAAACACATTATGAGGTTAGAAAAGTAAGCAGTCCCTCTGCTCCCACAGGAGCTCAGTTTCGCTGGAGAAGAGGAATGGCGGATGAACCCGGAAGCTAGATTTTCAGAAATATATTTCTCCATGGCCTCCCTTTCAGGAGTATAAAGTGAATATAACTTGCCCTTAGGCGGAGACTTGCCTGGCAGTATATCTATGGCACAGTCATAGGGACGATGAGGAGGAGGAGAAGCAGCCCGGGACTTACTGAACACCTCCTTCAGGTCGAGATACTGGCACATTAGATAAATTCACAGTCTCTTCCTGAAACACAGAACTAGACACAGACGAACAAGCAGACACGAGACAAGAGGCATAGCACTGATTACTCCAAACTGCAACTGAACTGTGTCCCCAGTTAACCCTGGTGTTGTGTTTCACCAACCAGGGATGACCGAGGACAATGGGTGCGAGAGGGGAGTCTGTGGGGGGTAACGTGATAGTCTCTGTGTGAATGCCAGAAATGATGAGAGGAATATTGTCAGTGGTGTGAGTGATGGTGGGTAGTGTCTGAGCGTTGAGAGCGTGAACTGCAATGGTACTGGAAAGGGGAGTGACGGGAATCTGAAGTTGTAGTGCCAATGAACGGTCAATGAAATTACCCTTCTCTCCAGAATCCACGAGGGCTTGGCAGACGTAAAAAATCTGGTTGCCCACTGCAGTCTTCCCGGAATGAGAGTCGCGGACGAGGATTTCCCCAATGAAGCCCCACCCGACAGTAGCCTCCTCTCTACTGCCGGGCTCGATCTTTTAATGGGCACTGCTTGAGGAAATGCCCCACCGTGCCACAGTAGAGACATAGTCCTTCAGTCCTTCGGCGCTCTCTCTCCTCCCGGGAAAGCCGAGCTCTGCCCGCCTGCATGTGCTCTGGATCGTTGGCAGTTGCTGACCGTGTTAGCACCAAGGAACTCGCGAAAGCCCGGGGTCCTTCTCGTATGGGTGCGTTGGTCTCGGAACTCCAGTCGTGAATGCACTCATAGCGCTAGTTCCATGAGTCCATTGAGGCTAGAGGGCAGATCCAAAGCGTACACCTCCTGCTGGACACGGTCAGCCAGCCCATGCAGGAATCTTTCCCTTCCTCGTTCCACCTGCATTCTGCAGCCAAAGTTCGGAAGTCAATGATGTAGTTGGAAACGGGTCTATTACCTCGCTGGAGTTCAGCGAGACGGCCTGCGGCTGCCCAGTCAAAAACCCGTTTCATCTCCTCCGAGAGTGCCAGGAAGGAGGAACTACACGGATCTTGATTCTCCCAAACCGCCGTTCCCCAGCGCGCCGCATGGCCTGTCAAAAGGTTGATCACCAGTGCCACTTTGGAAGTCTCTGTGGAAAATGAGATGGGTTGCAACAAAAAGAATAAGGAACACCTCGTTAGAAATGGTCTGCACAGATCGGGCTCACCCGCATAGCGCTCTGGCGTGGGAATCAGGGGTTTGTGCGGGCCGTTGTTGTTGAATGGTTTCTGGGGAACAAGCGGCGGGTTGGGCGCAGTGGGCCGCGGCGGTTACTTGTTGGTCCTGCCGATCCATTCTCTGCTTGCTAGAAGTGAGATAATCCTGCAGCTCAGTCATCCTTGCTGGATCCATACTGTTGGTCAGATCGTTCTGTTACGATTGCTGAAAGAGAGACAGGAGGATCCAATAGCGAATGCAAATAAACTCTTTATTCAGATAATGTCTGCGACAGATCGCTTTAGAAACAACGAACAGATGCAGGAAGCGGCAACAGGTCAGGCAGATCCCAGGTGAGAAGACAGGCAGTCCATGGAGAAGAAAGCAGGCGCAGGCAGATGAATCCAGGCTAGGCTGTGACGCAGGGACGCAGCGGGCAAACACAGACACAGCGGAACCGGAACGGAAAAGTGCAGGTGAGAGACACGTATATGAAGGCTGGTTAATGAGTGCAGCAGGTGGAGATGATGAGCTCCGTAATCAGTGACCACGCCTCCAACACAACCGCACATAACACAGAGAGAAAAGATACGATGAATTGATGAACCGTGCCTGTGGCTGTATGCTTGTTTTGTTTGTTTCTTTTTTATTTATGTGTATAAATTGTTATTGAATTGATTTTCTATTTGTAGCTATGTGTTCCTTTCGAGTGGATTATTTACTTAATTGAGTGTAATTGCTTTTTATTTAAGTGTAACTTTCGAGTTATTCATTAGATTACACACATCACATATTGCACATTGCAGTCAACCACAGACACAAGGATCAGCTCAAAAATGGCATTTACTTTAAATCTTCAATAAACTTGTTACAGTCTTAGTTGGTTTGCAGTGTGTTGATTTCCCAATTGATTAGAGCAGCTTTCCAACAATTGAGCTTAGTTTGAAGTTAGATAAGTGACTTGAAACAGTAGTTATTTCAGTAGAAAAAGTTGGTAGAAAACAGAATAAAATACCTGATTATAATCAAACATTTGACATACTATGCATTAATACAAATGGACACATTTTTACCAGATTTTAAGAGCACATATGAACCGTATGCACTTTAATGCAACATTATCATACACAATATAAATGAGCAAAATGTCTGAAAAAACACACAAAAGGTTCAAATAACACACACAATGGCATTTATCCAAATATTATAGTCAAGTCAACTTTATTTATATAGCGCTTTTAACAATGTAGATTGTTTCAAAGCAGCTTTACAGTGTTAAACAGGAAAATAATGCAGCCTAATTTTATTAAGCTGTATAGCCATTTGATGTCATCAGTTCATTTCAATTTCCATACGGTGACAGTGTGGGCTTTAGATCAATAATTAGATCAGTAAATTATACTTAATATTGTTTTGATTGAGTGTAATTGCTTTTGATTTAAGTTACAAAATTGTAAGAGTACTTGTTTTGGAGTGGAAGAGACATTCATTCTTGAATGAGATGATAATTTATGAAGTTTGTACCAGATAACTTTTGATTTCTTGTGTCACTGTTTATTTTTGTTGTGTGTGTAGTTAAATCTTTAAAGTGTGAGGGGTTGGCCGTTGTTATCATGTACTGCTGTGTTCACATGGAGTGCTGTGATTAAAACTTTGCCTTGCTTTCACAAGTGGGGTACTATTGACCTGTGTCCATCATGGCCTCCTAATCATCCCCATATCCTGATTGGCTTCACATTCAGCTGGTCAGCTGGTGTGTGGTGGGGTTCTGGCACAATATGGCCGGCATCGCATCATCCAGGTGGTGCTGCACATTGTTGGTGGTTCAGGAGATTCCCCCTTCTATATGTAAAGCGCTTTGAGTACCCAGAAAAACACTATATAAATGTAACATTATAATTATTATATAAAAAATAACATGCATTTTGTATGATTCCTCTTATTTTGTTAAAAAATAATTCACATTTTGCAGATTCTGCAAGGTATAGGTAAACTGTTGAGCACGACTGTATTCTACAACAATATATTCAACTATAAACCTCACACAATACCTGGGAATGTATAAATATTGACATACAGAACATCTCTAGTAGAACCAACACTCCAAATGAGCTCATGCTCCTCCGTAAGACATGCTTTAGCTCCTTGTTGTCTAATTTAAGGGAACATTTAGCCTTTGATTTGTTCGATCACAATATCCTTCTTTGTTGTGACTAGAGTCATGTGTGGGTCTTCGAGGCATGGTGTTGCTGTGGTATTGTTCATATCTAACTAATAGGATGTGTGCCGTGCATCTTGGACAGCACTCATCCGAAATTCACACAGCTTCCGGTGTTCCTCAGGGTTCAGTTCTTGGCCCTATATTATTTCATCTCTATATGGTTATATGCTATAAGCTATCTCAAACAGTTATCCATGCTTTTGTTACATCTCGTTTGGATTACTGTAACTCATTTTACATTGGTGCCACTCATTCATCTATCTCACGCCTTCAGCTAGTTCAAAATACTGCAGCCAGGCTTCTTCAGGGGACGTGAGCATTTCGTTTCTTAAACCACGAAAATGAAAGTGAAACTAATAAAGGAGGAATTGAAGTCTCACGCGGCTCCCTCTAGTGTTCAGATGATGTGTAGCATCACGGACAGCGGCTGATTACTTGACTGAGATTCATCACGACACACAAACACATTACAGAAATCAACAGATTATAACGCTGAATAACTGACCTTCAAGAGCTGCGTATGACAATCAAACACATTACAGAAATCAACAGATCATAAAGCTTTATCTGGACAGGCTTGAGCTGCTGGGGTTGAAGAACAAGAACATTGGTTGTTAATAGGTTTTAATGTTAAAAGCAACACTTTATTGTCATAAAGAGCATTTTTAATACTCAAATATATACATTTTCACCGTTTTGAGTAAATAACAGTTTGAAAACGGACAATCAATCACATGTATTTGCTGTAATCACTGACTCATAACTGCATATTCTATTATTATATAACTGTTATACTATGTATATTTTTATTGTATTCACTTATGAATATTTTAACTTCATTTCTGTGTAAAGCACTTTGAATTGCCCCTGTGTATGAAATGTGCTATACAAATAAACTTGCCTTGCCTTGCCTTGCCTTGCCTTGCCTTGCCTAGTAAGAGTTCCCGCAGGTTCTTGAGTCGATTTTAAAGAACCCTTTATGCCAAAGATGTTCTAATAAGGAGAGATATCTTAGATTGTTGC
Organism: Romanogobio albipinnatus; assembly: GCA_023566225.1. NCBI lineage: Eukaryota > Metazoa > Chordata > Actinopteri > Cypriniformes > Gobionidae > Romanogobio > Romanogobio albipinnatus. The sequence goes on from CM042241.1 coordinate 6,343,472, forward strand.
ATAACACTTTCATGTGTAAGAGGTTATTTGTTTTCTAGAGATAAAATATGTTTACAAGCTACTTAATTTATAAAATGTAATGAATTTAAACAAAAGTACTGAATTTAAGCTAAATCTATAAAAATGATGGAAACCCATAAAGGGTCCCAAATATGAATCACCTGACAGAAACCTTAAAGGTTCTATTAAAAACAGTTAAACTTTAGCGTAAACTTTACTAAGAATCAGAGGGGTTTGTGGGTAATTGAGGGATATCAGAAACAGTGTTAGAATAATCAGAGGGGTTTGTGGGTCATTGTAGAGTATCATAAACAATCTTAAAAGAATCAGAGGGGTTTGTGGGTAATTGAAGAATCAGAGGGGTTTGTGGGTAACTGATTATTGCACTGTTTATGCCACTCTACAGAGAGGTTTGTGGGTAATTGGGCAATATCATAAACCGTTTTAGAAGAATCAAAGGGGTTTGTGGGTAATTGTGGAGTAGCAAAAACAGTTTTAGAAGAATCAGAGGGGTTTGTGGGTAATTGTGGAGTAGCAGAAACCATTTTAGAAGAATCAGAGGGGTTTGTGGGTAATTGTGGAGTAGCAGAAACCATTTTAGAAGAATCAGAGGGGTTTGTGGGTAATTGTGGAGTAGCAAAAACAGTTTTAGAAGAATCAGAGGGGTTTGTGGGTAATTGTGGAGTAGCAGAAACCATTTTAGAAGAATCAGAGGGGTTTGTGGGTAATTGTGGAGTAGCATAAACCGTTTTAAAAGAATCAGAGGGGTTTGTGGGTAATTGGGCAATATAACAAACCATTTCAGAAGAATCAGAGGGGTTTGTGGGTAATTGGGCAATATCATAAACAGTTTTAGAAGAATCAGAGGGGTTTGTGGGTAATTGGGCAGTAGCATAAACCATTTTAGAAGAATCAAAGGGGTTTGTGGGTAATTGTGGAGTAGCAAAAACAGTTTTAGAAGAATCAGAGGGGTTTGTGGGTAATTGGGCAGTAGCATAAACAGTTTTAGAAGAATCAGAGGGGTTTGTGGGTAATTGTGGAGTAGCATAAAGATTTTTAGAAGAATCAGAGGGGTTTGTGGGTAACTGGGCGCTTTTGCAGTCAATGTGCAGTCTGGTGTCTTTAATCTCCTCGTACAGCGGTTGAGGAACCTGGGAATAGAAAGAGAAATGATTTACAGCTTTTGATGAAGGCCATCAAACACATTCTCATCAAACTATTTGACTTTACAAACCGCTTCACTGTTTTCTGTTCCAGGATCAGATATATTAGAGGCTGAATCTGGGTCTGTAAAACAAACACACTGCATTAAATATAGTAATAAATCATGACAATAATAATAATTCACATTGATGCTCAAGATATCAGACTTGCATGGACTAGTTGTGACCAGCAGAGGGAAGCAACATCTTTCCATCCACTCGTTCCACAGACATTAATAATTCACTCTCAAACGACTGCAAACATTATTCTGATACATAAATGACTATGACAAACTTATAAACGCGTAACAAATAACACGCAACGTTATCAGAGAGTTAGGTAAAGTTCTGAGAACATTGTTAGCTGGTTTACCTCGAGTCTGATGCTTCTTATAGAGAATCATTATGAATGACACAAATCCAACGATGAGCAGAAGCAGAATCACAGTCACACCGATGATCAGAGACGATGATGATGATGAAGATGATGATGAAGATGATGATGATGATGATGATGATGATGGTGATGATGATGGTGATGATGGTGATGATGATGATGCTGGTGATGATGATGATGATGATGATGATGATGATGATGATGATCGTGATGATGGTGATGATGATCGTGATGATGGTGATGATGGTGATGATGGTGATGATGATGGTGATGATGGTGATGATGACGATGAAGGTGGTGGTTCTGTGTTTTGCTCTAAAAATAGAAAAAAAAACATCCGCTGTTCACAAACGGTGCACATTTTCAAGCTTTGAAAACTAGAAACCCTCATAAATGTTCCTTTTTGTAAATGTAAAATCTTGATAAACTTTGATTTTCATAAATCTTGAGTTTATTGAGAACTGCATGAGGCAAATATCCTGCCTCTCATTGTGATGATACTACGCCTTCAACTATAAATATCATACAATACAACCTGGGATTATATAAATACACAGTATGTCTCTAGTAGAACAGACTCTCCAAACACACTTTTCCATTTCTTTAAGACACTTTAGTTCAGTGTTGTCTTGTTTAGTCAATGTATAGCCATACATGCATACTTTTGTATCCTTAACTTCAGTGAATTGAATTTCACTTGAGCACTAATGGCTTGTTTCCACCGAGCAGTGCGGTACGGTTCAGTTCTGTTCAGTACGATTCGGGACCCGCAAACGCCGAATCTTGATTTGTTTGACGTTAATTTGACATTGTTTCAATGGTGGCTTTCTATCTGGGAAATTACTGTCACGTAAACCTTAAAGAAGACTGAGGTGAGGACTCATGTGCAGAGGGAAGTGATTTATTTACAAAAAGAAACATAAACACAAAACAAAACCCACAATGGGGCAAAACACACACCAAATGACAATATAACTTAAATATACCAAACAGGGAGAATCACAGGAAACGGAGGAACGTAGACAAGACAATGCTCTCACAAAGACTGAACACACAAAAGGAACTTATAAACGGCAAGAAATAAGGAGGGAACAGGTGAAGAAATCAAACACTAATCAGATAACAAGGAGGAGGGATCTGACAGAGACACAAGCAATTAGCCCAAAATAGCAAAACACCACATGTGCTCAATGAGACAGGACAGACATGTGACAATGACATAATGTTCAGCAAATTTTAATAAAGATTTATTC